>CM076580.1:1669329990-1670025543 GCA_034641835.2 Pinus albicaulis | reverse complement strand
ATATATATATATGATGCTTGTTTTCTTTAGAAAGGGATTTGGTACATGTGTATGCAATGATAACAAAATCCAAGTTATTTTCTCGAAAGTGAATATAGAGTAAAGAGGGTAATTCCTGAATATATTTCATGGGTTGGGAGATAAGTTAATGAGTTTCTTGGAAGAAAAGTCATGAAGAACCCAAAATAGTTTTCACATAATTGTTTATTTGGGAAAGATCATGTAGAAGCTTGTGTGAAAAGAATAATTTCTACTTGGGAAAATATTATGTTGTTTTATATATGTTGTTCTTACTTGAAAATAATAACTTATTAATTTGGGTGTATACAAGGTTAAGCTAACCTTCATATTGTTTCCTAGTTTTATGCATAAAAGAAGGTTACCTATGATAATTTCTTGAAAGGGAAGCATAAGAAGCTTTCAAGTATTAAGAAAACAATACTAGGTTATGATAACTTCGTGATGCAAATGAAGTACGCATTTGTTACATGAAAGGAATAGTTAATGATGGTAGAGTTCTAAGAAGGGAATAATGTGTTGCCTACCTTAAAGAAGGGTTATTATGATAATATCTTGCATGCACAAAGAATAGTGATTTTGTTGGAGATTTATATTCTTTGCATGGATAGAAGAAATACTGAGTATAATGTTTCTTTAGGAAGAATTATTTGTGAGGACTTTATGCTATCATAACTATTATGTTAGTTTTTGCATAGGCATGCAATATTTATATTACCTTTTGTTGGAAAGAATATACATATTTGTATGTGGGAAAATATAGTATGTTGTGTTAGACTACATTGGAAAAGATTGTTAGTGTAATATTTGAAAAATAAGACATGTATTTGTATGCTTTAGTTGCATTAGTTTTATAGAAACTATAAGTTGCATTAGTTGGAAACTATAAGCATTGCATGCATAGGAACAACATTCAAAGAGTTAGATTTATTATATTTGCATGCTCCAAAAGCAATAGTTGAAGGGCTGGTTCTTTTGTTAAAGTTTAAGTAACTTGAATGCACATTGTGTAATTTTCCATTAAAGGAATTCCTGGACAATTGTCGTACAAATGTGAGCGTGTGCAAGAAGTGTCATAATAATCCAGGAATTATTTTGACATGAATTGATAATTAGTTTCTTACACTACAGTAGTGATGTTAGAAGAAAGCATGTTGTGATATCCTATTCACATGAATGAGTGCTAAAGGATCGCTTAAATATTGATTATTTATTGTTTGAGGCTTTATCTAATCATGGGGCGGAAACGTGAAGCTGGGTTACACTTTTGTGAGAATCGGGGGCAGAAAAAATTTTTCGGCAATAGTTCGGCCGAACTATATAATAGTTCGGTCGAACTTTATTAAATAGTTCGGCCGAACTTTTGAGTCCGTTTAGATTGACGGCACAGTGATGGCACAACGAACAGAATTTTTGCCGGAGCTTTGGAAAACTGGCAACAAGAGTTCGGCCGAACTTATAGAAAAGTTCAGCCAAACTAAGGGTTCGGCCGAACTTTTAGTTCGGCCGAACTATTTTTTTATAAATGCTTCTCCCGCGAATAGTACAGGTTCTATTGTTCGTGCGATTTTTCAATTCTGTTTCTGTTTGTCTCTGTTTCAGCATTGGCTCTGTTTCTGCTGGTGCGCAGATAGTTGCAGCTTTGTTTCGATTTTCCGCGTTGGCGCTCCTGCTGTTACGTCCGCATTGGCGCTCCTGCTGTTACGTCTGCGTTGGCCCGGGTATGAGGATTTTTCCTTTCTGAATCCGTCTTTACAGTCCAGTGGTATGGTTTTAGACTTTAGTTTGTAAAGGAATTTAAAATTTTGCTTGTGCTCATTCTGGAATGTTTATTAAGTAACAAGTTCATTGTTCAATGTTTAGTTACTGCCACGGGCAACTGCGCATTACTCTGTTTTAAACTTTTAAGTTTTTAATATTTATTAAATGGATTCAACTTCACCCTTGCTCCACGCTTATCGCTCAAGAGTCAAAACCTCCCTTCACATATGGGCCATGGCTAAAGAAATTCGTTAAGACTGTGGTAGGATTCTTCGTCATGCTAAAACGCATAAGCGGCAAGCCTAATCTTTCTAAAGAGGAGATCCAAGCCTTCGATTTCAAGAAATGATTTATAACTTTAAGTTTTTAACCTGTTCATTGTTCAATGTTTAGTTATTATTTATTAAACTTATTACTACGCTTTACTCTGACACTGTGTTTTGTTATTTAATTGAAAATTCACATTACTCATATTAATATATACTATATAGCCAAAATATTTATGGTATTTCAATCGATATAAAGTTTAAACTTAAATGAATTGAGAAATTCAGTAACCCACCAGATTTTCATTTAAGTGTTGTTTTGTTTTCAATCCATTTTCCAATTACTCTCGAGGTCTTGATACAGAGATCAGAGTAGCAAAGGCTGCGTAGTTGGTAGGTACTCTGCACTTGGTGTGATCATTTAAAGTTAAGAGCGCATCTCTATCTCTGCAAAACATCTTGGATCTGCTTCTTTTTATTTTGTATCTCATGGCAGACGTTAATTTGACCCTTGCCTGGGACACTACATCCTCCGCATGCTGCTCTACTATTATAAACTCAGGTTTTAACTTTTCGTTTTTATTGACACCGTGTCATATAATTAGTAACTTAGTTCAATATGCATATATGATCATTGATATATCTGTACTCGAAAAATTATTTTGTTTTTACTGACAGTGTATCATATAATTAAACTTTTATTACTCTGGAGTCTGCTATAACCTGTTTTGTTTTACTAGTTTTAATTTTAAATGTGAAGAGAAAATTTCAATTTTATTTGGTTTTCACATGGTTTTCCAGTATGAACATCAATATGATTTGTGTGACTTGTCACTTTAGCCTTTTAGTTTTGGTTTTAACTTGTTATGTCTTTTGAACTAGCCCTTGGCTTAACAGTGCTTTTGAACTTCTTGAACTATTCCTATTCCTGTATGATTGTATGGACCTGACAGATTCATGCTGGCTTTTTGTTACCAGATAATCATGCTGTTGATCCTACACCTTCAAAGTCTCCCCTTAAGATCATGTGCTTTAATAGTCAATATTTGCTTTAAGTCTCACCTTTCTTTCCTGCTCATAGTCAATATTTGTATTAATGTCTGCAAACATATCCTACTTTAATATCGATTGCAAAGGGTCACACATGTTTATAAACACTGCCATATTCATGGTTGAGCCTGATATTGTAGTGTCTCCTTATCTGCCCTTAACCAAATTTTTTTCCTGTATGAAATAATCATGCTCCCAAAACTTCTTGAACTATTCCTATTCCTGTATGATTGTATGGACCTGACAGATTCATGCTGCCTTTTTGTTACCAGATAATCATGCTGTTGATCCTGCACCTTCAAAGTCTCCCCTTAAGATCATGTGCTTTCAGATGGACCTGATTTAAGTCTCATGCTACACTTCAAAGTCTCCCCCAAAAAGCTTCCTTCCTTCATTTATAAGTACTTTTCATATACTGTCCTCAAAGTGCTTTACCTAAATAGGAGTGCTTCTCCAAATTTTGATTCAACTGATATACTTGAAGAAGCCTTTGTAACCTTTTGAAGAAGCCTTTGTAACCTTTTGTAAATACACATGTTTTGAAATTTTTTGAGGAGTAACTCAAAGCATGCATATATACAAAATGAAGTGGCTACTTTCTTCATATTCCATGAGGGATTATTGTTCTTCCTAAATACTATTCATTTCATGTACCTCTGAATTATTTCTAGTGAAATTAAATGACTTGAAATTAAATTTCCTAAAGCCTATTGAAATTTCTCCTTCAAAATAAGGATGCACTCCCATTTGATTCTCATGGATAGGTTGTAATCATGAGGCTCTCGCTAAAGAGTGGACCTTCGCAAAATATTGTGATGTCTTGTCACAAACAAAACCATCAAATTAAAAACACATCATTTTTCTCCTTCAAAGAAAAAACAAGTTCACATCATGTGAATATGTGAATAACGTGTTTGTGCTCATTTAGATATTTTCATTAATTGGTTTTCTTTAATTGCAATCATTTCCATAGGTTAATTTCCATTTTTGATTGAGAGTTAATTGCTTAGCATATATTGTGCAAGTGTACTTTAGAAGTATAAGAACCTGGATTGACATTTAATGCAAGTAATTTATCTCACAATTAATTTACCCATTAGGATGCTTTCACCTAGTAACTTGAGAGATGAAAAAGATCCTATCACATTAACGTGAGGATCCATTTTCACAATGAACATTAGGAAAAGACAATATTCATTGCAGTTGGTAATATAGTCAACTAGTAGACTATTCAATTATTAACAAAGTTGATGAAAGAATGCAAGGAATTTAAGGTTGCATTTCAATTTTGAAAATTTTCTACAATAATTTTTGTAGGATAATTTGTTATACAATATCATTATCATAGTTTACTTTTATTTTTATTTTTATAATAAAAATGCTCATACTCGTAATTTCAATTATATGGTTGGTTGTATTGAACACAAATTAATTTTGATTATATATTTGGTTATATTTTCCAAGTATATTTATTCTTGTTGGACTAAGTATTTTTAGGATCTCTCACACACACACACACACACACACACACACACATGTTAATGCAAGTTTCCATAGTTATTTATAATTTTTATTTTAGAAAGAACCTTCAACCAAAAATACCCCTAAGGTTAGTCCCTCGTGTGCCCTTTGAGACACATTAGGTCATCCCACCAATTCATGCCCCATGCTTCATGAGTTGAAGGGTCTCCTTCATACCCTTCAACTATTGGTGCTTAACTATTTCTTAAGCACCCCCATTTCTCCCCACTCCATCATGTGATGTTGCCACCTCATCACGTAATAAGGTTTTAAGAACCAACGACCTCTTGTCTATTTATGTGAAACACAAACATTAAACACAACATTGTCTCAATCTCCGACGATATCAAGATGTGTTGGTCACCATACATCATGCCTCAATAGTAGCACCACCACTTACACCAACCTCATATGTTGATGATTCCTCTTCCACCATTTATTATGTCATGAACTCGGTTAATTAGTATATGGCATGCCCTTGAGTGCTCTCTGTTAAAGACACTCATCTCATCTATATGTGTCCTTTACTCATCAAATACCATCATCACTGCATGCATCAAGTGACATATCCCCCTCATCAAGATCCCAATCCGCCTAATTTTGGATGCTCCTCATACACTAAGTACCTTGACCATATCAATGGAGTGCCCAACTCCTAGCATGGTTCCCACCACACCAACACAACTATTGGAGATTCAAACGACCTCACCACTTAGAAAATTATAAGAAATTATTTCACCCCCTTTACTAACAATACATAGAAAGAATTTAACATAATCTACTTGTTATAAAAGAGTTATCCTATAGAGTTATAAAAGATGAATCAAGGGAATAAAAATGTAATTCATAAACATTTTCATATATTCCTACTAATAAATAAAATATTATTACACAAGAAATGTATGTGCTATGGATCCTATGAAAATCGAGATGGGTAGAGTAATTAAATGACTTTAAATTAAATTTCCTAAAGCCTATTGAAATTTCTGCTTGAAAATAAGGATGCACTCCCATTTGATTCTCACGGATAGGTTGTAATCATGAGGCTCTTGCTCAAGAGTGGACCTTTGCAAAATCTTGTGACGTCTTGTCACAAACAAAACCATCAAACTGAAAACACATCATTTTTCTCCTTCAAAGAAAAAAAAAATTCACATCATGTGAATATGTAAATGTACTCTTACATATTGGTGTACAAAACCATCAACCAAACACAAGTTGACAAAACATGCCTCTTCAAACAATTGACTCTCAAGTCAAATAATAGAGCTCATGTACTTTCAACATCTTGCTTCATGCAACATGCACCATACTTTGAATTTGCAAAGAAATTAATAAGACATCAAAATACATGCTAGGCCTTAATTGGATAAGAAATCTAACCATTTGTCAGCAAACCATTTCAATGGCGCTTCTTTTTCTTTCAACTATGTCGAATTTAGTTTTAAGTTATATTTTTAATTTTGGAGAAAATAACTATTTATTTCATGTGTAATTAGATTGGTGATTTCATGTGTTAGGGTTGTGGATTCAGGCATTGAAACAACACCATTATATTTCAAATTTAAAAATGATGGTTTGAGTCCCAGGTAGCTTAGAATCCTACTTGTTTTCAAAAAAAGGATGCACTCCCATTTGATTCTCACGGATAGGTTGTAATCATGAGGCTCTCGCTAAAGAGTGGACCTTTGCAAAATCTTGTGACGTCTTGTCACAAACAAAACCATCAAACTGAAAACACATCATTTTTCTCCTTCAAAGAAAAAAAAAATCCACATCATGTGAATATGTCCATGTACTCTTACATATTGGTGTACAAAACCATCAACCAAACACAAGTTGACAAAACATGCCTCTTCAAACAACCGACTCTTAAGTCAAATAATAGAGCTCATGTACTTTCAACATCTTGCTTCATGCAACATGCACCATACTTTGAATTTGCAAAGAAATTAATGAAACATAAAAATACATGCTAGGCCTTAATTGGATAAGAAATAGATAACCATTTGTTAGCAAACCATTTCAATGGCGCTTCTTTTTCTTTCAACCATGTTGAATTTAGTTTTTAGTTATATTTTTATTTTTGGAGAAAATAACTATTTATTTCATGTGTAATTAGATTGGTGATTTCATGTGTTAGGGTTGTGGATTCAGGCATTGAAACAACACCAAATTATATTTCAAATTTAAAAATGATGGCTTGAGTCCTAGGTAGCTTATAATCCTACTTGTTTTCAAAATAAGGATGCATTCCGATTTGATTCTCACAGATAGGTTGCAATCATGAGGCTCTCGCTAAAGAGTGGACCTTTGCAAAATCTTGTGACGTCTTGTCACAAACAAAACCATCAAACTGAAAACACATCATTTTTCTCCTTGAAAGAAAAAAAAATTCACATCATGTGAATATGTCCATGTACTCTTACATGCACCATACTTTGAATTTGCAAAGACCTGAATTCTCCACCCCCCATTAAAATGACCCTAAAAGTTGATTCTTTCAGTTTTTTCACTCTATAAGCATCAACGTACGATTATGCATGATGGAGAATCTCTAGCGCCTTCCCTTGTTAATATATTTAACAAGGGAAAGTGCTAGATATTCTCCATCATGCATAATCGTACGTTGGATTTGGTGATAATTGTCTCCAGATTTTGGCTTTCTGACCCGCGAAACATAATTATTTTAGAAGGGAGGGAAGGAGGGATGATCACATTGACTTGCTTGATGACCTGTATATGAAGATTAACTACCTCAAGAACTATTTTTTTGCGTAGGGAAAGAGACACATTCCCATGTTTGAGCATGAAAACGTTCTTTGATATTGTTAATGCCTGTAGTGTTTACTTCTACAAGTTCTATAGGCAGAGTCTGTAAAGGGCCAGGTAGCCTCTGGATCTCATCTTTTATGAAAGGTGACATATCTAGTAAATGCCCCTGCAGTCAATCTTTGGAATGGATCTAAATAGAAGTTCTTCATTTTAATATCCGTAAAACACAACTACTTTAAGGTAAACTATGTACATGTTCCATTCATCATGAACACAAACCTCACAAGCCTCCTTGGCTTTGGAGCATTTTCCATGTTTTCCATAACCAAGACTCAAATAATTAGGCCCTTCTTGAAGAACATTTGGCTCAACTATGCCTTGTACATGCTTGCCTTTAAAACCCTTTACTTTCATAGCACATTTTCATCAAAAATTTCATCAAAAATTTTCTTAAAAGCATGTACACATTCATTTTCAGAGGAAATTGAAGGTACTCTAATGTCTCTAATGTCTCTCAAAAGCACGTACACATTCATTTTCAGAGGAAATTGAAGGTAGAAACCAATAGCTAATTCTTCTAACTAACCTTGACTAAAATGAGCTAAATTGTACTTTGATACGAACTTGATTTAAATTGTCCACCCCACATTAGGCACCAATTATTATAACCTTTAATGGGCTAGCATTGGTTTGTAATCAAGGGGATATAATCATTCTTGCCTTCCATATAGATAATGAAAATGATTATTCCAAGTCTCATGTTGCTTCTCATGTTATTTTATAAACCTTGGTTGGAAAGAAAAATAGGAGGGCAGAAATGTAAGAAATATAGAACATGTACTGGATTTAATAGCCCCAAACTGGATTTTACTTGAGGTATTGATTTTTTGAAGTCTATTTTGTGAATGTCGACCAAGGAGGGATGATCACATTGACTTGCTTGATGACCTGTCTATGAAGATTAACTACCTCAAGAACTATTTTTTTGCGTAGGGAAAGAGACACATTCCCATGTCTGATCATGAAAACGTTCTTTGATATTGTTAATGCCTCTAGTGTTTACTTCTACAAGTTCTATAGGCAGAGTCTGTAAAGGGCCAGGTAGCCTCTGGATCTCATCTTTTATGAAAGGTGACATATCTAGTAAATGCCCCTGCGGTCAATCTCTCGAATGGATCTAAATAGAAGTTCTTCATTTTAATATCCGTAAAACACAACAACTTTAAAGTAAACTATGTACATGTTCCATTCATCATGAACACAAACCTCACAAGCCTCCTTGGCTTTGGAGCATTTTCCATGTTTTCCATAACCAAGACCCAAATAATTAGGCCCTTCTTAAAGAACATTTGGCTCAACTATGCCCTTCTTAAAGAACATTTGGCTCAACTATGCCTTGTACATGCTTGCCTTTAAAACCCTTTACTTTCATAGCACATTTTCATCAAAAATTTGGACCTTGTTCCTCTAATGTCTCTAATGTCTCTCAAAAGCACGTACACATTCATTTTCAGAGGAAATTGAAGGTAGAAACCAATAGCTAATTCTTCTAACTTACCTTGACTAAAATGAGCTAAATTGTACTTTGATACAAACTTTATTTAAATTGTCCACCCCACATTAGACACTAATGATTATAACCTTTAATGGGCTAGAACTGGTTTGTAATCATCATCTCAAAATGACCTAGTAGATGAAAAATTATCATGTTTGTAATCATCTACATATGACCCTTCTACACATTATATGATTGAATTTATGGTAGGTCATCTCTTCTATCTAGACCATGATTGATTGTGACATTAGGTGAATAAAGGAAATTTGATAAGGAAGGGATCAATATAAGTTTGTCTTCCTCCACGCACTCCATATCCAGTGATTACCTATTTTTTTTCTTCCAACATTTTATTTTGGAAATTCATTTTGGTAGTTAATTCTACTAATAGTCACAACACACTTGGAAGTCAAAGAAATTGTTATATACACTACTAAACTCAATTAACATTGTTTGTTATTGGACTTTAAAATAACAAACAACGTAGAGTTCATTAATGTAGTAGTGTATATGATAATTATATGTATAGTGGTGTGGCTATCGATAAAATTAGCTGCTAATGAATTTCGAGAATAGAAAGATGGAAGTGGAAAATTGAGAAATCACTAGCTATGGGGCGGATGGAGGAGGACAAGCTAGAAACTATCTTCTGCTTATAAATTGTATTTTATTCACCTGTTGTCACAATCCATTCATGGGATAGGTAGAGAGGATGACATTTCAAAAATTCATGCATATAATATGTATAAGGGGTCATGTATGAGATGGTGTGAAGTGATGATGATGGACATGGTAAATTTTCATGTGCCAAGTCATTTTTAGATGATGATGACAAACCAATATTAGCCATTTTAAGGTTATAATCATTAACAAGAAATATGGGTAAGGAAATTCAAAGTGCCAAATTCTAAGGAACAAGCCATATTTGTTCCTCAAAAACTTTATTTGATATATTCTTAAAAAACCAAGTACAAATTTTAGTAATCCTAGAATCATGCTTTACATAAGGTAAAATTGGGGAACTCATGACTTGTACTATAGATAAAAAAAACATTTACACTTGCCAAAAAATATATGATAAAAATTGACAAACTACATACCCTTGAGCTCAAGGGGATATAATCATTCTTGCCTTCCATATAGATAATGAAAATGATTGTTCTAAGTCTCATGTTGCTTCTCATGTTATTTTATAAACCTTGGTTGGAAAGAAAAATAGGAGGGAAGAAATGTAAGAAATATAGAACATACTGGATTTAACAACCCCAAACTGGATTTTACTTCGAGGTATTGATTTTTTGAAATCTATTTTGTGAATGTTGACCAATAGATATATATCATGGAGGATGAAAGACGAAGATCGGTCGAATCCCATATGGAGGCTCAGGGATTGGAGGATGTTCACGGTATTTAAATATTATCTTAAATATCCATACATGTGTGTACGTATGGAATTGATTTTTTTATTAACTTTGTGAGTGAAATTAGTTGTTAATAAGTTTCATATTTTAATTTTTAGGAGGCAAGAGGAGAAGGCTTTCTACTCCATCAATGGAGCGTGGCCAAGGTTCAACTGGTCGAGGTAGCAGGGTGCGGGAAGGGGGTGATGTTTATTCCCCCGAAGGTCAGCAATCAACGACTGCTGGTTCTCAACAGGGTCACTGTGGGTCTGGTTCTCAGCAGCATCATTCTGGGGCTGGTTCTCAGCAGGGTCATGTTGGAGATGATGTTAACCAACAACATCAAGGTTGCCATCAATTTCAATATTTTTTCATTAAATTTTTACAAATTTTTACACGTGTTTTTTCTAATATATGAAATTTTATATATATTGATGCAGAGGCTGAAAATGTTCGAGCCAGTGGTCAAAAAAGACGCAGGGCAGTGCGCTACATTGAAGAAGAAGGCTATCAACCTAGCACAACTTATCCTGCTGAGATTACTGATATACCATGGGAAACGAACATGGCGGAATGCACCTTACAAAGGTGTCAAAGCCTTTATGCAAAATTGCAGAGAGATCTCCAGGATTTGACTCTACCTGCTGAGAGTAGACAGAGCCTAGAGATAGTTACACATTCATTGAGTGAAATGGTAAAAGTGTACAAAGATTTGGGGCCAACCACTAATTCGTTTGTAGAAGTGATGAGAAAGACAGGAGAAACAGTGATAGGTCCCGATAAATGGCAGGACATAAAAAAAAGAGTTTCAAGAAATGATGCTAAGTCAATGTTTAATTATAAGGAAGGGGTAAAAAGAAAGATGTTGAAGGTGCAGTATTTCAAGCACCCAGACAAAGAAAAATATTTGTATAGTCGACATCTTGCGGCCTTTGGAAGGCTTCCATGGAACGATGAGGTTCCTATTTATTTTGCACAAATGTTTTATGCAGAATTTTTTTTGGGTATGAAACCCGACTACAATGATCTTCCTTCAGAATGTTTTGGCCCGGGGAGAGGTCGATTATATAAACGTAAGGGCGCTAAGAGAGATGTGGAGTTGCCTCACCCTGAGCCGCCATTGGTGAGTCGACTGTCTCGAGTCGAAACCCTGCGATCAGAGATGGATGCGACTTCTCAAATAAGTCGTGAAGCAAGAGATGTTATGATCGAAAATGTTCATAGCGGATTGAGTGGAGTCAATATTGGCTTAAATAGACTAAGAGCACGTGAACATGCACGTGCCAATTTTGTTTATCATACAGATGAGGAGATTTACAACATGAATGTTGCAGATCTCCGAACATACACAATAAATTGTCGCAATGGTCTGCAAGACCTAATTTTTCATGAGGAAGAGGGCACCGGAACGGTATGTGTTAGTGACTTTAGGGTTTGAAATTATATTTACATATACGTGTACAATTTGTAATAAATACATGTGTATGTACACATGTATACATTTATTTGTATGTGTACATTAATCTAAAAAAAATGTATGATTATATGTTAAAACATGGTATTTGCAGTTCTCAGGCATGATGCGTGATGAAAATGTTAATATTACGTTCGGGACCTCTGGCTCAAACGATGCAGCTGGGTCTGGCCATCATGATATGTTGGCACATGTATGTTAGTGTTTTTGAAGTGACTCTAAAATAAATAATTGTTGCCACCATGTACATGTATGTATATATATAATTCGATAAAATGTTTTAACAGGTACCGATTCCGTCTGATGTTTTTGGGATGCCGGTACCTTCTTCTTCTTTAGGAGATATACCTTCTACTTCATTGGGAGATGCACAAGTATGGACACTTTTTCACAAGTTCAAAATTTATGTTACCTCAAAAAGTTCCATTAAAAATTGAGATATATAGAGAGAGATCTATATTTTGAGTTATTTAAAATTTTTTGAATTTAGGTTCGTATAAAAGATTTTTTTAATCCGAGGACTTTAGCGACGGAGATAGGAACATCCACAGCATTTGAAGAAGTTGTCTTTAGTTCTTTTTTTTAATATTATTGTTCAAATAAGTTTATATATGTAGACGTGCATTTTCATTTGAAAGTTTTTAATTTATGTAAATTATTTATGTATATATATATATTTATATTTAACTGTACATGTATATTGTACAGGTTACCACTGGAGATATTTCTATGGCAGATCCTGTCCATCAAACGGAGAGGCAACCTTACGAGGTATTGCGTGATTTTTTTGTTATATTTTGTTTTTTACATGAAGTTCTAGATATATATATTCTCATTCATTTTTAAAACTTCAAATTTTAATGTTCAAGTACATGTGCATTGTGTATGTAGGTTTTCCCTTTACAAGATAGCGAGCTAATCGAGACCCAGAGGCTAGATCCTCCATTTGATGGAAAAGATATACAGTAGATTTGATTTTATTTCAAAATTTAGATGGTTTTAAAATTTGTTAAACTTGATACAGTTTGATACTTGAGTGAGATTTACAATTTTTGGACATATTTTATTACAATGTTTTTTGGACATATTTTTGGACATATATGTTAAATGTTTTTGTTGGATAGTTGAATTATAATTGGCATGGCACATGTGATATTTAATGTTAAATGTTTTTGTTAGATAGTTGAATTATAATTGGCATGGCATGTGATATTTAATGTTAAATGTTTTTGTTAGATAGTTGAATTATAATTGGCATGGAATTTGAAGTTTTTAAAACTACATGAATGATGGAATGTGAACCTACATTTGCACATGTGATAAATTGAAATGTTACTTGTAACAAGACAATCCCCATTGATTTCATTACACTATATGTTGATTTCTGATTTGATATAATTGCATACATATGATGGTACACTACTTGTAAAGTCATTGGATTAATAACTTGTTCATTGATTTCAGTGTTCTTTGGATGGTTTTAGTACTTTTGGCATGTGAATGTGAAGTAATGTTGTCATTGAATTACATTTGACATGTGATATTTAATGTTAAATATTTTTGTTGGATAGTTGAATTATAATTGGTATGGCATGTGATATTTAATGTTGAATGTTTTTGTTGGATAGTTGAATTATAATTCTAATGGTATCTGAAGTTTTTAAAACTACATGAATGATAGAATGTGAACCTACATTTGCACATGTGGTAAATTGAAATGTTACTTGTAACAAAACAATCCGCATTGATATCATTATGTAGTATATGTTGATTTCTGATTTGATATAATTGCATGTATGATGGTACATTACTTGTAAAGTCATTGGATTAATAGTGTTCATTGATTTCAGTGTAAGCGCAAAAAATTATCGACAATGTAGAATGATTTTTGTGTTATAATAATTAAACCTAATAATATTGGAGAGCAAGAGAGACTTGAGGTATGGTGTTTACTACAAGAGTTTGAGCTAACTATTTAAATGGTTTATCTATCTTTCATAAAATAGTTTAAGATTGATCACAAGAATTAAGAGAATGTCTCGGTCCATCATTGGTGTGGTCCATCATAGAATGATCATCCATGTCAATGACTCTTAAGTCTATCTTTCCAAACCATGACCCTACTCTCACATGTGTGCTTTTCATGACACCAGTCGTGCTACTTTTATCCTTGAGTTGACTGCCTTGAAAGCACTCAACTCTTTCTCGATGCTAGCCTTCCTCTTTCTAAGAGATGAAGCTGCCTTTCGACTTAGGAAGCTATGGGTAGCCCCGTGTCTATCAAAGCAGAAAACTTTTTCCCATGTACGGTTGTAGACATGAATCTCAAGTCCAAGGAACTTTCATCATCATTCCTCCTTGTCTTGTGCCTTACTTTCGCAATCTTCTTCAACATTTCCTCTTCCAATATGTTTTTCGAACTAGCCCTTGGCTTAACGGTGCTTTTCACATATCTCTTCTCATGAAGCTCCATATAACAATTTGATCCTGGGCTTGCTTGAATTGGTTCAAGCTCTTTCTTTTTCGAATTCTGTCTAATTGCTCCAATACGACATATATCGACTCCTTCCAAACGAAGTGCACCAATCCTCTTAGTGTGGTCGTCTTCTTTTCCAAGTGTGCCAACACATGCATTTTCTTTCTTCAAACCAATAGGTTTCGGATCAAGAAAGTCCCTCGATCTTATCTTCCATGTTCTTGACTTTACCCTGCAACGTGGTGCTTATTTCCTTCAAGTGAGCCCTTTCCATAAAGAGTTCTTGAAGTCTTTGTTCACCTTGTCGTATCTCCATGTCAAGCTTTTCAATTTCAGCAGTTTGTCTAGAAATTCCATCCTTGGAATTTCTTGCGTGAAAAACCAAGTAGGTTGAACCAATGTTGGTCTAGTGCATTGGAATTCATTAAAGAATTGGTCATTGGCGCTGCTTCAAGCTAGGAGTGAGCATCGTCACCAACCTACATTGAATATTTTACACTCCCTATGGTGAATGATACTTTAAATTGATTGACAATCTAAGACTTTCGAATTTTTCCGAATGCCAAATGATCTTACAAAGTTAGTATTTATAATATTCTAGTAGGGCATTCGGCGACAACTTTTACCAAAAACTTGAAACGACTTTGGCGTGTGATATTTAATTTGTTAAATGTTTTTGTTGCATTGTTGAATTATAATTGGCATGGCTTAACAGTGCTTTTCACATATCTCTTCTCATGAAGCTCCATAGAACAATTCGATCCTGGGTTTGCTTGAATTGGTTCAAGCTCTTTCCTTTTCGAATTCTGTCTAATCGCTCCAATACGACATATATTGACTCCTTCCAAACGAAGTGCACCAATCCTCTTAGTGTGGTCGTCTTAGTGTGGCGTGTGATATTTAATTTTTTAAATGTTTTTGTTGGATTGTTGAATTATAATTGGCATGTGGCATGTGAAGTTTTTAAAACTACAGTTTTGGATGGTTTCAATCTACATTTTGCATGTGATATTTAATGAACTTTAAATGTTAAATGTTTTAATGATGCACAATATATAATCGAAAGGGTTTTAAGACTTAAAGTTTTGGATGGTTTCAACCTACATTTGCACATATGGTAAATTGAAATTATGTTACTTGCAACAAGACAATCCCCATTGATTTCATTGTATATGTTGATTTCTAATTTGATATAATTGTATGTATGATGGTACATTACTTGTAAAGACATTGGATTAATAGTGTTCATTGATTTTACTTTAAGCGCAAAAAATTATTGATAATGTAGAACGATTTTTGTGTTATAATAATTAAACCTAATAATATTGGAGAGCAAGAGAGATGAGGTATGGTGTTTACTACAAGAGTTCGAGCAGGGCATTCGGTGACAACTTTTACTAGAAACTTGAAACAAAGAGAATCTATCTTTGGCTAGGACATCATGTAAGATGCTCGACATAAACAGTAAAATTGTACTTAAAAGCCGAGATTCGGGAAAGTGGGGACAACCACTTGTTATCTCGTCCCTTGGAGGCTAGGCCATATGGGGACCGAATCTGACTTTACAAAATAAAGTGAAATAATTTGTACCATATGGTCGGAGAACATATAAAAAAACAATTAATATACAAGAACAATTAATTTCATTCTATAATATATATATCCAATACATATTTAACATTTTTAATCAATGCACATGTATAGAAAAACTATTTTCAGTGGAAACTAGAGCACGTGCTTGTACCCAAACAATTTGTAACATTTGCAAACCACAAATAACATAAGCAGTTCAATTTTTAGTTGAGTACTGAAAGGTTTAAAAGATAATAAATTGTTGTCCTGACACTTCACTCAAAAAAATTCTAATGGAATTCCATCCTCAATAATCCGTTCATGATCGGATTTTGACATTTTCCATTTCTTAATTTTGGATTTTTTCTTTGATTGAACTTCTATCAACTTTATGCGTGTTGCACACACCAAGTGACTATATTGACAACTTATGGAATCAGGTTCATAGTCTTCGAAGTAAACAAAGTCTCCACTTTGACGAGTTTGTTTGAAAAAATAACCTTTCAGTATAATAGACCCTTTGTCATACCGAAATCCGTGATCATTATAGTCTTGTAATAATTTCATTTTTTGTTCAGTGCAACGCATCAAATAATACTTCACATTTTCATCGTTGTCAATAGGTGCAATTACAGCAAAAACATCTCCTGCACAATAAAATAAATTTAACATTTAATTATGCATATTTAAATTTAAATTTGTAAATCTTTAAATCATTAAAAAGTAATTCAAATGTTACCTTCTCTAACAAGATCAAAAACTCGATCACCATCGGATGATATTGTAGTTTCATCTGATTCCATTTCTTCAATCATTGCAACAGACATTTTTCCCTTTGTATTTAGCTCCGTATGTTTCCAATCGTTCACATACATTTTGTTTTCACAGATGTCATTGGATTTTGTGTTGTCTATGCAAACATCACAAAAACAAGAATATTTTCTTTTATCCAATGCAAACACATTTGTGGACAATTTTGTTTGAATCGAATGCAATTTTCGAGTCCCTTTTATTGTTCCAACTTCATTTCCAATTGATCTATTTACGTCTCCGATTCCAATATGCCAGAAAAACCTTTATATGAAAAATTAGAAAAAGAATTTGTAAATATGATATCAAAATACAATTAAAAATAATCATTGCATGATAAATGTACAATGTTTAAAATTAGATTACCAATATAAATTAAATTGAATGTACCTTTGCACTTCTCGTGATGGGTTAATTTCATGGCTTAGAACATTTTTGCACCATTGAACAACTTCTTCAGCGTTCGCAAGTCGGCGTGCAAAGTGGTTCATTTGATATCTTCGAAGTACTCGTTTTATGCATGCTCCTGCACCGTCATGTTCTCCTTTTCCATGGCCAGTCTCAAAGAAATTCCAACAATGTTTAATGGAGGTTTTCTTATGAAGACGACACAACCAAAAAAATGATCGTGCAGATTTGAATTGACCTGCGCATCCGTCAGACCATATCCAATGTTCATTGAATGTTATTCCACGATTTTTCAATGAATCATAAATTTTTCCAAAACAATGTTGTACAAAACATGTATCATGCGTACGATCGTCACTGATATAAAAATGATATTCTTTAATGATATGTCGATTTTCACTCGTGCTTTCTATATGATCGACATTTTGTTCAACATGTCTATATAGAATATGGACGAGCATGGAGACTTGGTCAGAGTGATAGTATTCACTCTGAATTTCTTTTTGTGGAACAAATGTGTAGTTTTCTGCAAAATCAATCACCGACAAAATGGTTCCTGGTGGAAAAACTTCACGAGATTTTTTGAATTGCAAGTCTTGCCATCGAGCTCTATGGGAATGCATGGTGTATTTGTAAATTTCTGCTTCAAACTTTCTCAAAAAGTCTATTAGAAAATTTTTGTCTTCTCGTAATTCGATTCTTTTAACACTATCTGCACTTTGAATCGATGTACTGGTATATTCGTATCTCTTCCATTTCACTTTCATGTTGGACAATGATTGATCATTTATATCAATACGATATTTGTTTTGAAATTTAGTCAAATTTCCACAATCATCGCATTTTTACCACCAACACATTTCTTTTTGTAAAATAGTTCATCGCTTTCTCTTTCACATAGAATTTGAGATATGAATTCACGGATAGTGGAAGGAGGAGGTGAATCCTTCCATAATGTTCTACCGAAATCAAGGAATGTGTCATAATATAACTCAAATTCCACATGATAACGACAACAACAAGTGTTGCGTACGGTGATAGGTTTTACATACCATGGTTTTTGTTGAACAAAAGCACTGAGTGAAACTTGAATTTGACGATTCTCTTCTTTGAACTCGTTGAATAACTCTATTTGAGTGGTTTCCAAGAGATGTTTTTCATGTTCTTCGTATTGATTTCGTGCTATTCTTCTTCGCATCACATGTCTTGCAGTGGGTGAAACACGCGAATTGTTCTTCCAATATTCATATATTATTTTTTAACATCTTCTCCAAGTCTATCTTTGTATGGTTGCCTACAAATAGCTCTCCAACAAGCGAGTTCATCATTTACGTCTATTTGCAGTCGAAATTTTCGATGTTTGTACAGAGTTTTTCGCGAGGTTCCCTGTACTCGTGCCATAGATGTTAGATTCAAATGATTCTCTTGAGTACTTGGTGAAACCATTTCCATTTGTATTCCTCTACGTATATTTGAAACATCTTTATCTCTAGATCTCTTAATTGACTCTATAGCACTACTCATATTTTTTATCACCTCTTCTTTCATTTTTTTATCTTTGGTTGATTTTCAAATACCCAATAGTGTCGTCGCTTCTTTTAATTTCCTTGATGATAGGAGACCTTTCAACATTTGAGCTTGAACTGTCACTTGCTCAGTTTTGAAAAACGTTTCCAAAATTTTCTCGACACGATATCGTATAATATAGTCAGGTTTTTTATCTCCATATGTGTGAGTTTCGACATTTTCTAACATCTCATTATTGATAGTGATTTCATCTGTACATATTCGAAAAAATAGTACATATTCAATAAATAACTAAATTAATAAATATGTCAATAAATATTAGGAAAATTTTAAATATATCAATAGATCATAATATTTACATTTACATACCCGATTCAATCTCTGCTTGAGGTTGATTTTCTTCTTCAATATTTTGAGGAGTATCTCTGTCTGTTTACATTAAACAAAATATTTTTCAAACTAGTTCATCAAATAAAAATTAAGCTTCACATTCTACATTGGGAAAACTTTTAAAATATATCAATAGATCATAATATTTACATTTACATACCTGCTTCAATTTCTGCTTGAGGTTGATTTTCTTCTTCAATATTTTGAGGAATATCTCTGTCTGTTTACATCAAACAAAATATTTTTCAAACTAGTGCATCAAATAAAAATTAAGCGTTACATTTTACATTAGGAAAATTTTAAATATATATCAATGGAGCATGTAATATTTACATTTACATACCTGCTTCAATTTCTGCTTGAGGTTGATTTTCCTCTTCAATATTTGAGAGAGCTTCTAACTTTCTTTTGCGATATTGTCTCGTCTCTTCTCTACGTTCCTCGGGCTTTCTTTTTCGATCATATTTTCTCACACAAGTTCTTCGATTTCCCATGATAATAGAGTATGAGGTTCAAAAAATTTCCTTTAAAAAATTAGACAATAACTCAATTACAAACAATATCACAAAAGATTTAATTTAAAAAAATATTTTCTAAAAAATACGTAATCCAATCCAAAACACGTACATACCTCTAAGAAAAATCACACCGCCTCCAAGAAATGTCTTTCAAAAAAATTCTTTAAATCTAAAATGTGAAGAAAATTTTTTGAACAAAAAAGCTCAAAAGATTTATTTCAACACAAAACACGTACATACCTTCAAGAAAAATCACGTCGCCTCCAAGAAAAATCACGTCGCCTCCAAAAATGTCTTCCAAAAAAGTTCTTTAAATTCAAACTTTGAACCTCCAAGGAAAATCATGCCGCTTCCAGAAAATGTCTTTCAAAAAATTTGTTTAAACCCAAACTTTGAAGAAAAGTTTTTGAATTCAAACCAAGTTGTAAGATGAAATGTTGAGTTACTCGTGGGTAACTTGTATAAAAAAATTTAACTTATTGCATTTCCATGAGAAGTTATTGGTGTATGTTTCATTTTCTATCTTTTTATCAATTTTCACTCTATTTTCATCATTTTTTATTAAATCTATTTTCCAATAGATTTATGGTTAACTAACATCTTATTCAATTATATTTTTATATCTTTTTATCTATTTCCACTCTGATCTCATGATATCATACAATACAATTTATTATGAATTAACTTTCAAATTGGTGTTAATAGTTATATATATGATGATGTTATCACTAATAGCGAAAATTTATTTTGATGAAATTAATCTTGATCCATCTTAATTTAATTCAAGATCTACCAAATGTAGAAAATGATTGAATATAGATTTTTTAAGACATTTGATAAATCCAGTCAATATAAATCTAGGTAACTTTAATTATTAATTATAATTGTAATTGTAATTGTTAATTGTTAATTTTAAGTTTTCATTTTTATTTTATTTTAAATGATGTAAAATGTTAAATATTACATCTCTACCATCCTAAAAATATCTTACAATATTTTCAAAACTATTTAATTAATTAAAAATTCTACTACTTCTCTTATTAAATTAAATTAAACTCTATTAATTATATTAAATTAATATATTTATTCTTCAATTCTTCCTCACAAATCAGTAACCATAAAAATCTATAACCTTTAAACCATAAGTCATAAGACCATCCAAAATCAAGTTAACCATTAGTCAAAAGAACATCCAAATCAGGTTAATCATTAGTTAAAAGACTATCCAAAATCAGAATTGGCAAATATCAGTCAGACTCAATTTCATACTGGCCACCTAGTAATATATCAGAATTGAATATTTTCATCAATTCTGGAAATTCTTGCTGTCTACAGAGTTGTACATCAATATTTAATAAAATTGTGAAATGAAATAAAATGATATTTTAATTCTATATATTAATATTTAACAAAATTATAAAATAAAAAATATTTTAACTTTCATAAAACTAAAAATACTCTATAAAATCAACTATTCATCTTAAAAACTATCATTACAATAATAATAACATGGCTCAGGGATTAGTCATCAATGCAAGAACATTTTTTTTTTTTTAACTGGCATTTTTTTATTCTTTAACTGGAGTCAATGCAAGAACGAAAAATATTCTCTCCATCCATTGAATAACTTCAAAACGAATCTAAACAATTGATATTAATAGAAATTTTGGGACAAAGCCCAAAAGAATACAAAAGTCCAAAGGGTGCCATAGTCTTTGTTATTATTCATAGCAGACAAAGGCGGCCGATATAATGCCTCTGAACTTACAACTACCGGCTCTATAATGGCGATATGACGAAATCCGCCGCCGACTAATAATTCCAGTGGAGCACAAATACAGAGCCAAATGGATGCATAGCTGTACATCCCATTCCCCGCGATTTCTGCTAACTATGAAGAAAACACTTTTTTTCAGAAAGAAAAAAATACTGTATATATACAAGTATATGTAATAGATATATGATGTCATCACATCATTCCAATGCGAAATAGGAAGGCATGGCCATCATCAGCACATATCAGGATAATAAAACAGAGCACAACATAAAGCCTCAGTGAAACTGCATAAACAATCACTGAGATTTCTACTAACAGCGAATGAAATCCAAAATAAAACATAAACGCCATGTCTGTCTAAGTGTTTCGAGATAGCATCAGCATCAAAAACAAAAAATAAAGATATTCACGCTCGGCTTGATGAAGATCCGGAAAACAATCACATCCAAAACATTTTTTACCAAATTTTTTCACGCTCGCTTGATGTTGTCCGAGAAGCAGATATGAAGCCAGCATTTGAGTCCCAAAAAAGAAATATCACGCTTGCCTGAAAGATGATGAAAGGAAAATAACACGCTCGCCTGAAGAAGCATCTGTCCTCTGTGACCAAATCATGGAATAGGAATCGTGAAGGACTTGCAGCATCCGGAAGCTCTATTTAGGGATATATGCATACTCCTGGAAGGAAGGCTGAGACTTTTTTTATGATAATGGATCAGCTCTTATATTGATCTCTCTATAAATATGATTCCAAGACAGTGAATTAAAATTTGAGATCAAATGTTTTATTCCATCAATTCATCCATGTGCATTTTGAAGGAATAGGTCACTTTTACCAGAAAAATTGTCAATGATGATCTTAGAATCACCATAAATGTGAGCAGATTGTATTTCCAGATGAAGAGCCATCCAGAGTCCACTCCATAAAGCCAATAGCTCAACTTTTGTTGTTTGTCCTCTGCTCACCATTCTAGCTTATATGATATCTGTCTCCATCACTGAATTTAATCGAAGCACCACATCCACAGAACCTGTCCTATTGGGCTCCATCAAAAACACATCTACACCAACTTCAACTTCTGGACAGAACAAAAGGCCCGGGATCTAGGCTGATCCATAGGTAAGAAAGTAGTTTCTAAACATGATACTAAAAATACTACACAACACATTGAACAACACGTTGAACAGTGTTTTCTAAATAGTTTACATTGAACAGTACATATGTACATATGCAAAATTAAAGAGAGAAAACAAGTTGTGTTTTTTTTTTTGAAAACATGGTTAAGGTTATTGAAAGATCAAATTTAAGGTTATTTTAAAGAGGAATAAAAAAGAGGATAGATTGTCAAATCAGAAAGCAGAAAATGAAACAGGTCCTTTTAACCTGAAATAAACAAAACAAAACAATAGCTCGTCAAATTAGAAAAGCCATCGAACTACAGTCAACAAACTAAACAAACTTCTTTATCTAAGGCTTGTAAAAAGAGCCTAGGGTTTTCCGATACTTCCAAGCCCTATTTAATTTACTGTCTTTATAAAAATTCATTAAGAGGTTCAACCATTGTACGCAGGATTTCTGAATAATTAAAACCTAAACGCCACGAACAATAGTGACGGAATTTTCGTCTACTCCACAATTGCTTCAGATTTCTCCGACGCCTGTGCCTCCACAAGTGAATCAGACGATTCCGACGCCTGTGCTTCCTTTAGAAGTTGGAGGTCGCAAAGGGGAAGCAGAACCAGAGCCTGCACCAGCAAGAAAATCAAAGTGAAGATTTTTTATATTTTAAATTAGGCGATAGGGACCAAAAATATTTAATTTCCTATAATGCTACTAAACTAATTCTGACCATATACACGTAAGGATCGGCTCTCCCGCCACTGCCAAACCTTTTAACTCTGTTTTCTTTCACTAACCTGCAATGAATACATGAGCATAATGAAATAGGTATATCGACTCTGCATTTGCACGAATCTTTAACCCTAACTCTACAGGGTTAAAAGAAGATAATTTGGTTAAACCAAATATAAATATAAAGATGCCGCATGCTGCATCCGCTTACAATCTGAGGGCTTTGCTAGTATCGGGGGTGTCACCACAGGCTTCTCGTATGCTTCTCTCAGTGCCGGTGGTTTTGTCGAGAAGAAATTTGTGTATAGCAATGGAACGAAGCTTCAATCGACTTCTATCTAACTCGTTCTTCTGCTTCGGCGCATTTTCCTCTGCCAGATTCGCCATGTCTGCAAACCTAGGAACAAAATTAACCGTTCAAACAATACACAATTGAAAATTTACAAAACAGTGTTTGCTCTGGCATACCTTATAATGCGGCTGTGTAGAGGACCGCGTGACCGCAGACTCCTTTTCAGCTCTGCAAAGAAGACAGTACCGTGTAGAAGACAGTACTCCTTTTCAGGGTATAGAAGACAGTACCGTATCATTAGGTTCATCATGTATACATATTTATAGTTCTGTTTTTTCATTTTTTCATTTTTTTTAAATGGCGGGATGAATTCCGTAATGAGGAAAACGCGGGGTGGCATGTAGTTTTCCGGTCATATTCCGTCTATCTTTAATTACTGTTTTTTGGTAGGAGGGTTTAAACATTGGTTGCCCTGGTTTACGTGTGACAATTGTTTCATCTTCGGGTGGCATATTTGGGCATATTTTTGGGGAAGGAAAAGGTATTTAATATGCATTTAGGGGCTGAGTCAGTTTGTCTTCGAAAATCGCATAATTTGGTGTGAGTTCTCGTGTCAAAGTTGGCCATCGGTAACCACTTTGTATTTTGGTCGGTGATTACTTGTGTCCTTTTTGGATAGAATGATGGTGTATATGTGTTTATGTATGTATGTGCATTAGATTTTTTAGTTAACGCCGAAGGCGTTCTATTGTGAGCGTTTAGCTCACGACACTGTAGAGATTCGTCGTCTTCGACTGAATCTCTGACACGTGTCCAACTCATTCCGCCCTCGTCATCATCTCCACCGCCGCGCACTGGCCGTCGATGCGCAGTCTTCATCCGCCGTCATGCTTCTTTTGCTGCCCCGTCTGCAAAATGCTAGTTATATTTTTGTGATGTTATGACGTAGTGTTTTTTTAATGCTTTTAGATTCATTACGAAGTAATTGGTTAATATTTCAAAATGAGAAGTTTCAAAACGTTGATTTGTTGTTTTTCAATGTGATGATTTTGAAGCTAGTTATATATAACCTTGATTTAATTTATAAAAGAAATAGATGTTTTTATTTAAATCTTTTAAAACAATTTTAAAAAAGAAGAGATTTGAAATACATAAATAGATTTAACATAGTGAAAAATTATGGATTAAACAATTTAAACTTATTTTTTTTTAATTTCTTGAAGTTTCATTAAAATTAACCAACAAAAAATGTTGGAAAATGTCATTTCACTTATAAGTTACACACCCATATTAAATCTCAGTTTAATAATCTTTGTTGCAATACCAACCTTTCTAGCCTTTGAGCATGTCATTGTCATCATCATCATATATATATGAGTTGTCTTTAATACAATTTTTTGGAGTTTTCGGTGGAATTTCTGGCTTGAATGCCCCAAAAAAAATTGAGGTGAAATCTTGATTTGTTTTATTTAATCTGGTTTTTTGACTGCATCTATAGATTCAACACCCTGAAAAACCCCTAGGGCACTTGAATTGTGCAGGGTTACCTATATAGATATATACATGAGTTGTCTTTAATATGAATTTTTGTGTTTTTCAAGATGTTATATATATATATATATATATATATATATATATATATATATATAGGCAAATACACACTTTAAATAACACAAATCATGATTTCATCTCAATTTTTTTTGTCCTAATAGCACTAAAAGCAACTCATATATA
Source organism: Pinus albicaulis (assembly GCA_034641835.2). NCBI lineage: Eukaryota > Viridiplantae > Streptophyta > Pinopsida > Pinales > Pinaceae > Pinus > Pinus albicaulis. Next base: position 1,670,000,367 of record CM076580.1, on the reverse strand, counting down.
TATATGTATATAGATTAATATTATTTTGTAGAGTTTTAAATTGTTAGATTTTTTAAAAAGTTATAATATATTTTTGAGTTTAGAATTATGTAATTCAAAAATGCTTTGATGTAATGTTTCAGATCCATCACATTGATAAATATTAGGTCAGTGTTTCAATGTATTGGGTCAACTTTTCAACATTGAAATGTTGACCCAATATTTCTCAATATGATAGATCTGGAAGCACTACATCAAAAATAATATATAAAAAATGTAATTTTGTTAGTAAATTAGAAAATAGTTTATTATTTTTTATTGGGTTTTAAATTATTAGTTCTTTTTAAACAATGTAATATATTTTTGAGTTTAGGCTTATGTAATTTAAAATTCTTTTGATGTAATGTTTCAAAATTTGTTAATTTTGAAATGTTGACCCAATATTTCTTAAATAAGTAAATTTGTTGTGATTGAAGAGTTAGCATTCTTAAAATAAAGTTCACTTTGACAAATCAAGATATTTCCATTTTTTGTAAATGAATATTCTCTGATGATGAACTACACTAAATAGTTCGAAATGAGTGGGTTCTCAAATGATAATGTGATTTTCCATAAGATTTATGATAAATCATAAATTATTAATATATTTAACTTGTACATTGGGAAATATATTTTTGATATGACAATAATAGCTAGAAAATTTACCATAATTTTTAAAAATTATATAATATAAGTTTATTCAATAAAATAATTTAAAATATATATTTTAGACTATTTGTTTTTACATTTTACCATGGAAACAACTTCATCCTTCCCATAACTAAGAGGAAGTATATAACCATTATGATGTGGGAGGGAGTGTGAAAGTTACCAAAGGTGTACATGAATGTGATTTCACACATGTGCCACAAAACAAAGAGTATATATCCATTACAACCAAACCAATTTTTTTATGGAAATTACCAAAGGTGCACGTGAATGTTTTTTCACAGATCGACCCCAAAAGAGGATATAGCCATTACCATCAAACCAATTTGTCTCAAACTTAATAGGACAGATTATGGAAGTTATCGAAGGTGCAAGTGAATGTAATTTCACACACGTGTCAAAAGAAAAGGAAGTATTTGAATGTGATTTCTAACATGTACCATAAAAGAGTATATAACCATTATGATAAAAGAGTATATATCCATTCTATACCGAAGTTACCAAAGTTGCACGTGAATGAGATTTCTCACATGTACCACAAAAGAGAAAGCATATAACCATTACGATCAAACCAGTTTGTCTCAAACTTGTAGGAAGGATTATGGAAGTTACCAAAGGTGCATGTGAATGTGACTTCACACATGTATCACAAAAGAGGAAGTATTTAACCATTATGATCTATCTCAAACACTTGGGAAGGATTATGGAAGTTACCAAAGGTGTAAATGAATGTGACTTCACACATGTACCACAGAATATGAAGTATATAATGATTAAAATCAAATCAATTTGTCTCAAACTCATAGGAGGGATTATGGAAGTTACCAAGGTGTATGTGAATGTGATTTCACACATGTACCACACAAGAGGAAGTATATAACTATTACAATCAAACCAATTTGTGAGGGATTATGGAAGTTACCAAAGGTGTATTTGAATGTGATTTCACACATGTACAAAAAAAGAGGAATTATATAACTATTACAATCAAACCAATTTATCTCAAACTAGTAAGAGGGATTATTGAAGTTACCAATTCTCCAAAAATACTCATTCTCATTTAAAAAGAAAACTACAAAACAAGCACATGTGATTTCACATATGTGCCAGAAAAGATGATTTATATAACAAAGTAGTCTAAGTAGGCGACAATTTCACCCTAAAACATATAGATATTTCCAGTACATTTTTGGAAATTTTTAGTTTAATTTTTTGGAAATCCGAGATATGGTTGTCAAACTATAGAATGTTAGGTGAAATAGGGGATTTTGAGGGTGTTGAATCTATTTCTATCTTCAAAATTTGGATTGGACTTCTAAATCAATATTTTGGAAAAAAAAACATCATGAAAAAGTTACATCTTCAAAATCCAGATTGGAACACTTGTAAAGAAAGATATTGAAAAATAAAAGAATAAAAAATAAAAACATCAATAAAAGTTACCATAGATAACTTTTCACCTCATTAGAAAACATTGTATATAATCATTATGACAAGCTTGAAAGAAGGATTATGAAAAATAAAAATCAAATAAGTAAAGCAAAGGACAACATAAGTGTGTTTCTTAAAAGAAACATTTAAGAAATTACAAAATAAGTACATGCTAATGTGATTTCACACATGTAATACAAAAGAGGAATTATATGGCCATTATGAACAAAGCAGAAATTATATGACCATTATACACAAAGCAATTTGTGTCGAGCAAATAAGTAAAATCCAATTCCATTATGCTCTAAAATAGGTGTATCTTATTGTGATTTCATGAACATCCACATCACAATTTCCACAAGAAAGGAATTACATAACCATTACAATCAAACCAATTATGGAGAAAAAAAAATCAAATAAGTAAAAATTAAGGACCAAAGGCCACAAAATTTCCATGAGAGCAATCTATCATTAATTAAGCTTTAAGTACATAATAAAAAAACCAATTAAAGGTGAATAATTATGTTATCGTTCTATTGATTTTAAAATGTCATTTAATATTGATTTAAGGAAGAAATTACGAGAAAGGTTGAGAAAAACTAAGATGGTAGTGATGTTGCTAAATTAAAGAAAAGAAACTACAAATTGATATTGATAGCTAGACACTAAAGATAACCTAAGAATATAATTATTTTTTATTAGATATCCAGGAGAATCTAGGTTGAGGGGCATGCACGGGGAAAAATCTTGCATAAAGGAAAATTACATAAAACATGATTATACCTAATAGAATTAGATACCCAAGAACATTAAATTTATTGGAAGAGGAAATGTGAACATTAATACATCTTTTGTTAAATAATATAGTAAATGATATGAAGAGAAAAATGTAGAAGAAAATAATATCCAATAAGTAAAACTAGGTAGGAAATTCATATAAAATGCACAATAAAAATAAAAATAAAAATGAAAACAATATAATAAAAATAAATAACAATCTTATAGTAAAAACTTTAACAATAATAAGAAATCCAAAATTTAAAATTAATATTTCAAAATAACTTAATAAAAAAAATGATAAATTATTAAGAAACTAATAAAATTAATGATAATAAAACTAATAAAATAATTCATCTACCACATATATATAGAGATAATTTACGTAAACTAAATTTATATATTAATTCTTACACACAAATAAGTTTAGTTTTTTTTTTTTTTTTTAGCAAATTAAGGCCGATTTTTCTTACTGTTTAAGGGTCGAGTTTGGGTCGAGTGTGCACAAGAAATTATGTTTGGGTCGAGTGTGCACAAGAAATTATGTTTGCTTCCACCGAGGACCTTCCACACCCCCCCCCCTCCTCGCCGGTGTTATCCTCCTATATTCTACAGCTAAAGATAACATTCCTTGCCTATTAGCTATCTTTAGAAATCTCACTGCCTTCATTATCCTTATAAATAATTTTTCACTATCTCTCAATTTACCTTTCCAAGATCACCCTGCTCCTCTTAAAGAAATCATTTTGGGCTTATTTCTCTCATTTTCACCCTTCTTGCATGTCACTAGTTTCTTTTCCTCATTTTCCACTACTTAACACCTACTTTCATCTCCAAAAACCTAAAAAACCCCCTCCCTTCACCATTTTTCCTTATATGCACTAAAACATGTAAAAATACTTTTTACATTGTTTTATGTTTGAAAATTAACTTTCAGGACCTTTTGATTTAAATTAAACTCGGTTTATTTTAATAAAATACCGACTCCTTTAATGTTTTTACCCTGCCCCTTTGTAAATGTTAAAGCCCACCGCTTTAATAATTTTAAACCCTCTCGCCTTTGCTAAAACCCTCATATGTCCCCTTCCCTTAGCTTTATAAATAAGCGCTTTCGCTTATTCTATTGACCCATTCTATTGACCCACTGGGCCCCGCTCTTCATTAAAACCCGCACCCCATTTAAACCATGCCACCTATTCTCTTGGACCCCACTCCCTCTAACTTACGCGTCCCTCCGATCCTCTACCGCCGTTGATATCATCCCTCGAGATCTAACAGTCCACAACCCTTAACGTAATATTATTTGCATCAGGGTTAGCATTTCCAAAACGCACGAAATAGGCAGTCTCCCTTCGCCACGTGTTGATCAATGAATGGAATCACATTGGATTCCCCGAAATCATTACCGCCCTTCCCTTTGTGCGAAAACCACCTTCCCGCTTGCAAAAACCGCCCTCCCCTCTTCGCGCCAAAACTTCATACCGCTATCCGATTCAAACTATCTAGAGCCCCGTGGCTCTATGAACGAAGCCCCAATCCGTCATTTCCCATCTCTGCAATGCTCGAAAGCACAAAAAACCCCGAATAAACGCAGAAAATCCCCAGAAACCTAGGATTTAAAGATTAATTGGTTGCTTATTGTGCAAGTTTCATGGCAAAAATGCGGAAATGCATTTCAACGATCCAAAATTGTTTAATTTAAGCGACCTGAGGTGAAGATCTAGAGGAACTAATTTCATTTGAAGAACCAGAGGTGTAATATCGAACATAATCACCAATAAGTCATGAATATTGATGGTTATTAAAGCGCTCCAGTAGCAGGAGATGCCTCTGAGCACGGTAAACACAAACATAGATGCGGGCATAAAAAGAAAAACAGTCTAATAGGACATGCCACTAATAAGTAAAAGACATTTCAAGAAGTTATGAAAGAAAGAGAAATAACTCTAATCATTACCCTATAGATTTCTCAACACTTCCTTCTCTTCCCTGGGATCCTTTGTTGGAGGAGGTGGATGAACATTTGGAAGGACGTTCTGAGACCTAAGCTTGATTTTTTGGATATATACAACAAAGGTTTAGTAAGTACTTTCTCTGTTGTAGACTCGTTGAGTATGCTTGGTGTTGGTATTTGGATTTGGTTAGGCAAGAATTTGTGGTTGCTTTGGAAGAATGTTTGTAAAATTTCAATTGTGATTTCACAGTCACATAAAAACTACTTACGTTAGTTTCTTACATTAAAATAGATAATTATTTCACAAAGTGTAAACATACATTATGTTCATATGCTTACATCTTCAATATTTTTTAAATATTCTCCACATATCATTAATTTATTCTAGCTATGAAAACCTTCTTTTTAGACTATATAACTTTAGGTAAATATTGCACCTTAGAGGTAATTGATCCCACTTGGGGCATGATAAATTAGAATTTAAATGTATTTAGGTTGGTGAGTATATTCAATTATGCATAAGTTCCTTATTTATTTATTGATAGTTCATCCACTATCTTATCTCTCTCTTGATATGTGAGAGCTATCAAATTTACATGTGAAAGGCATCAAATTTATGATAATGGTTACTCTCCCAAGCTTGTCTCATATTTGAAAGAAATGGTTAAATATAATACTAAAAATACTACACAACACATTGAGGAGTGGTTTCTAAATGGTTTACATTTAACAGTACATATGCAAAACAAAAGAGAGAAAACAAGTTGTGTATTTTTTGAAAAACAGGGTATAAAAAATCGTTATTGTTCACAACTTGGCCAAAATTTAAAGATCCAAAAGTTAACTCTGCCGAAATTGAAAGCTCCAAAGGTATGGTTATTTTAAACAAAAATTTATAAAAAAGAGTATATATTTTCAAATCAGAAAGCTGAAAATGAAACAGGTCCTTTTAACCTGAAATAATAAAAAAAATACAATAGCTCGTCAAATTAGAAAATCCATCGAACTACGGTAAACAAATTAAACAAAATTCTTTATCAAGGCTTGAAGAAGGAGCCTAGGGCTTTCTGATACTTCCTGCAAGCCCTATTTAATTTACAGTCTTTATAAAAATTCATTAAGAGGTTCAACCATTGTACGCAGGATTTCAAAATAATTAAAACCTAAACGCCACGAAGAATAGTGACGGAATTTTCATCTACTCCACAATTGCTTCAGATTGCTCCATCGCTTGTGCCTCCACAAGTGAATCAGATGATTCCGACGCCTGTGCTTCCTTTAGAAGTTGGAGGTCGCAAAGGGTAAGCAGAACCAGAGCCTGCACCAGCAAGAAAATCAGAGTGAATATTTTTTATATTTTAAATTAGGCGATAAGGACCAAAAATATTTAATTTCCTATAATGCTACTAAACTAATTCTGACCATATACACATCAGGATCAGCTCTCTCGCCACTGCCAAACCTTTTAACTCTATTTTCTTTCGCTAACCTGCAAAGAATACATGAGCATAGTGAAATAGGTATATCGACTCTGCATTTGCACGAATCTTGAAACCTAACTCTATAGGGTTAAAAGAAGATAATTTGGTTAAACTAAATATAAATATGAAGATGCCGCATGCTGCATCCACTTAAAAAAATCAAATAAGTAAAAGGTAAAGACCAAAGGCCACAAATTTTCCATCAGCACAGTCTATCATTAATTAAGCTTTAAGTACATAATAAAAACATCAATTAAAGGTGAATAATTATGGTATCGTTCTATTGATTTTAAAATGTCATTTAATAATTATTTAAGGAATAAATTATGGGAAAGGTTGAAAAAAAATAAGATGGTAGTAATGTTGCTAAATTAAAGAAAAGAAACTACAAATTTATATTGAAAAATCTTGCATAAAGGAAAATTACATATATAAATTGGTGGAACAGGATCAAATAAATACATAAATAATTCACAATAATTTGTTTAGAAGGAAAAAGCTTCACCCATAATGGATATTATCACTTAAAACATGATTATACCTAATAGAATTAGATATGCAAGAACATTAAATTTATTGGAAGAGGAAATATGAACATTAATACACCTTTTGTTAAATAATATAGTAAATGATATGAAGAGCAAAATGTAGAAGAAAATAATATCCAATAAGTAAAACCATGTAGAAAATTCATATAAAATGCTTATCGTAAAAACTTTAACAATAATAAGAAATCAAAAATTTAAAATCAATATTTCAAAATAATTTAATAAAAAATAAATGATAAATTATTTAAGAAACTAATAAAAAAAATGATAATAAAAATAATAAAATAATTCATCTACCACATATATATAGATATAATTTAAGTAAACTAAATTTATATATTAATTCTTACACACAAATAAGTTTTTTTTTTTTTAAATGAATGCAAAGTAAGGCCAATTTTTCTTAGGGTTTAAGGGTCTAGTTTGAGTTGAGTGTGCACAAGAAACTATGTTTGCTTCCATGAGGGACCTTCCACACCCCCCTCCTCCTCCGCTAGCACTTGATATAGCCTTCCGAACTTTGCTCAACATGGCCTCACAATGTCCAAAACCCTCACATTTTGTGAAGAAGCTCGAGTTTATTGTAAAGATCCATGTCTACTCAGACCAATCCTGAATTATTCCATTATGCTTGGTTGAAAAGGGCTTCATTGGTTATTTCATTGGGATCTAGCCTCCCATAAGGGCTATATTTGGATAGATGGAAACCCAATTTTAATCCAGAAAATGATTTCCTGAAAGTGGTTCCAACCGAGGTAAAGTTATCTCACCTTCCCCTCCATTGATGGAATAAAGAAACCTTTAGAAACACCAAGAACATGCTCATAAAATACATACATAGAGTTGAACCAAAGGGATCCATGTACGCTTGTGCTTGAATCTGTGTGGAAGTCTATCGATAGAAGGGTTTGTTAAAAGTGGTACAATCAACCTTTGACAAGTGGTCCTTTATCCAGTTGGTGGACAATGACCAACTACCTTTCAAATGAAAGCATATCCATGATTATGGACATTTTACGAAGAACTACCCAAAGGGAGTGGATAAGTAAAATGTCAATAAGAGGGAGACCAATGGAAAGCCTCAAAAAGAATAAGAGGAACAGTTAAGGATACCAGAGCATGCAAGGTTCCCAAGAAAGATGAACCTCCTCCCCCACTCCCTCACTACCCTCATTAATCTTAATGCATGACCCGGGGGCTGCATGCAAGTGCCAAAATCACCCCCAGCCCCAAAACCAATTTTTTCCCCTTGATAATGAAGGCTCATCCAAGGAATGGAAAGATGAGGAGCTCGTAGAGCATGAAATGCATGTTGAAGAGAAAGAATCATCCAAAACAATCGATGAATAAATGGCATAGATAGAATATATTCCAATTCAAGTAGATCAGAGAGAATGGAAACAATCAAAAGATGGGGAATATTTCTTATCTCCCACCACATGTAGAGATATAATCCTAAAATTTTCGCTTCAATTGATGATTGATATGAAAATGAGATGGAAAAAAAAATTCAACATCCTCAAACTAGCAAGAGAGTAGGAAGAAGGAATAATTGTGAAGTAAGGATAAAACATACAAATGGGGACAAAGAAAGAGAAACCCACACTGTCATCAAATCCCTGGCTTTGAAAAATCAAAGAGACCCAAGGAAACAAGGATTTAAAGGCCCTCATCTAGGTGGGGGCTCAAAAGATGTTCGTAAATGATGATTGTTGTCAGCTAAAATTGCAGGGGGTGGCGAACTAAGAAAAGGGATTCTGAAATCAGAAGTTTAATCAAAATAGAAAGCCCCCAAATTATCCTGTTCTAGGAGACCAAGATAGGGGAACAAGATTCCCTCAACAAAAGTAGAATAACATGGAGAGGAAAAAACTCCTTTGCCATTAGATCAAAGGGAGCATATCGAGGATTATGTTTTTTATGGTAGTCAATAGTCTTCAATCTAATAAAGGAGAAAAAATCAAACCATTGGTTGGTAATGATCCTTCTCCATCTTCCATCAAGAAAATCCTACCATGTGATCAATGTCTACATACCAATAGCCTATCTATATTTAAGTTTTGATGTTAAGCTTCATTGATGAATGTCAAAGAAAGCCTTCAAAACATAAGATGCATCATTATTGGTGACTTCAACATCACAATGCATCCATGGGAAAAAAAGGGTGGATCTATTGTTAATGATCATTTTTAGGAACACATGGAGGATTTCATTTCGTATCGAGAGCTCATTGACATCAAGCCTTCCATAGGATTGTATTTAGAAAAACCTAAAAAAGGCTATACAGTATTTCTAAACCCTAAATCTTGATTTTTCTATTATGGGGAAGGTGGAAATGCTTGATTTTCTTACTTAGTGTTACACAGTAATTTGTCACCATCCCTACAATTCCCTGTCCTGCACATTGGAGGGCCTTTTCCATGACCTATGAGCAGTGACATAACCTGAAACCACTTTCATGGCATCCCCCTTGACAAGGAAAATCATTCCTCTGAAGAAAGTTTCCTTTGAAAAACCCTAAAAACTGATCGTTTGGCCTTGGCACGACTAGCCAGTTCAGCCCTCACGCCAATGGGGAAAATCCACCAAACAGGGTGCGCCAACTAGCACTCTGTCCGAGTGTCTTGCTCGTGCCAAGCTTAATAAGGATTTTTTAAAAAAAAAAAATGGCGGAAGTTTGATTCCAACCAACTCCTGAACGAGTCTCTAAAATGAGTTGGGAGGTTTGGCTCCGGATCTCCATGTAGGGGAAGTGGTTTTCCACCTATCATGGAAGCTTCCTTGAGGATAGGGTCAATCCCAAAATTGTAGGGATCCCAACTCCCCTTCCACCATCTATATTAGCTTGCCATTTTCCCTTTGCAAGCTAGCCTTAGTGATCATAGAAGTAAGAGCTGAATCTATAGAAAGGAGACTATCGCCAAACAACCTTTAAGAGCCAAGACGAAGAGAGAGAGATTTGTCCCACTTCTGACGAGCTTCATTGAGACGTGCTCCGCTATCAACCCCGCCGAAGGAAGATCCAGTGTCAGAGCTTTGGGTTGTATCTTTCCTTTGTTATTATTAATGATAAGCAACTTCAATTATGGTTTCATTCATGTATCTTTGTCTTTGATGCAATGAATTACATCCTCTCTGACTGATGTATAGTTACAAGATTCAGATTCTATGTTGTGTATCGTTTTGTTTCTTCGCTTGTGTGCAGGTGTTTGGACGTGCTAAGAAAAAGGATCGTGATCTGCCAAAGTGGAGGACGGGAAGCATCATCCTTTCTTCGATGACCATTGCGTAGGACCTGAGGTAGGAAACTTGTCATATTTTGTTGTTTTTGTAACTAGAGACCTGCGTCACTGCATGTCTGATTGTTGCTAGACTCGATCTAGGCTAGTAGGGATCGCCTCTGTCTACAGAGGGGATTTACCTCTCCAACAAAATGGCGACTCCACTGGGGATTTCAATTGGAGTTTGTCTTATCTCTTTTGGTTGCTTTTGGCTTTTTTCTGCTTGATTTTCTCTTATGGTCGGTCTCTTTCTAGTGTAGAACCTCTGTTCAGCTCCCACCATACCTGATCTATGCTTTTCTTGCTCTTTTTCATTTCTATTATTAGTGAACTCGATTGGCGCGCTTTTTAGCCTCACAGTCGCGCCAACTGGCACTTGTTGCTAGTTAGGCGCTCGCACCAACCCTGTTTTGGTGCTAGATATAGCCAAACAGTCGCGCAACCCTGTTTGGTGCTAGGGTTTACTTGTTTTTGAGCCCTCTAAGTTTGATTTTTGGTTTTGGTGTTGTTTTTCCAACTGTTTGAGTGCCTTGAAGTCTTTTTTGACTGTGTTTGACCTCTATCCTCCGGTTTTTTTCCCTCTACCTTCAGTTTTACATTCTAGCCCTAGGGCATCTAGGTGTTATTGTGTGCTGAGCCTCCCGTGGGAGTTTTTTGTTTTTGCTCATTCAGTCAACTTTGTTTTTTATTCCTTGCATCTGTTTGGTTGGTTTTTATTGTATCATTGCACTATTTGAGTGATTTCTCTCTTTCTCATTCAAATTTCGCTTTGTCTCATTTCGAGCCTAGATCACACGGTTCGTATGAGTTTCTATTGGGATTCCTCTTTGATTTGAAGGATTTATTTCATCCGTTTGAGTTCTGATTGTGTGTTTTGCATTGAGTGAACTTGCTTTTTTCTACTCTTTTTCTATCATTTCTCAAATTGGTTTTCTCATTAGTTTTTCATTTCGTTTGGTGCGCTTTGCTCTAAAACATTGAAAAATACAAAAACAAGTCTTTTTCTTTTTATTAGTTAGTGAAGATTGAAAATTTTTATGCATTATTAGTGTTATATAACTCTAAGGGAAATGTTTTTTGTTTCATTAGTGTGCATTAGAGACATTAGTGGTTGTTTTGTGATCATTTTTTTATTGTTTGGAAAGCTCTCAACCTTCCCGTAGTTAGCTGTTCATCGAACAAAGTGACATATTGTGGCATGTAGTGTGCATTTAGAGGATTTTGGAGACATAACATTCGGTAGGGCCTGAAATTGAAACATAATTGAAGATCAACTCTAAAATTTATTCAATTTACATTAAGGCAGCATTGAAACTTTAACGAAATATCTAGAGGTCTAAGCTAGAGATGTGTTTTGACGTCATTAAACCTAGTAGCTGTTGTTCGCCTCTTGGCTTTAGACAGCACTAGTACGGACTTGTGCTCCCCATACTGTCACGTATATAAAGGGAGACCCCACTAGTTTGCTATCCTCTATCTATAGGAAGCCGATTCTACCGCCTTATACCCGTGATATATTGGACACAGCATTCGGGGAGATTTCCTGCATGTACGTCAAGTCCTTGGTTGATTTCTCTTTCATTTTTTAACCAAGGTGTATATTGTAGTTCACAGATATCTGGTACACCCTTTTGCTTAGAGTTCTAGAATAGTCATATCGATCTTTTCTGACTCATTAAATTTGAAAGGATCATCAAGCGCTTGTCCTTTCACGCTTGTTTCCAAATTGAAAGAGATAGAGTCACCTTTTACTCGTTTCTCGACTCTTAAAACATGAAACGGTAAAGTTTTCCAGTTTCAATGTGGTAAAATTAATCACCTACGATCACATGCCCTTTTAGAGATTTCTTTTTGGTCGTTTGATTGTTTGCCTTGGTCTTTGCCCGTGTGTTTTTTCTTTTATCTCTCCCTCTTTTCATTACTGTCACAGTGGCAGAACCCTCAGTTTCGTCTAGTAATAGTCCTTACACAAATGATTCATTAGAGGTCTCTCAGTCCTCTGCTGAACCTCAGCAGCCTATTGTATCTGTGTTTCTCGATGGGGGACAGGTCCTATTTGAGATTCCCTTTGGTGGACCAGTTGAGTTCAATTAGCCCTTATCCAACGCTTGGTTTGGATTTGGAGTAGGGGAATATTTCCCTCCTCTTACATCGGGATCACCCTTTTTGGCTTCCATTATACCTGCTAGTCCTCACCGTCTTTTAGAAGATCTAGCGGCAGGGTCAGATATGGACTCACCCAGTCCTTCTCCTAGTGAGGAGATTCCTACATCTAGTAAAGATTACCAGCTTTTCCCAGAAGACAACCCCGAGTCTTCTGTCATGTCTTCGCCTGGTCCTTCATTTCTAGTGGGATATAGATCCTTAAATCAGATTCTGGCCGCTGTGGCCTCCATGGGAGTATCGACTCCGTCTACAAGGCCGGTTATTCCTTCGTTAGGGATGTCGCCATCGACACCCCTCACGTCATCTCCTCAGGTCACCTCAATACTTGTTAGGCCTACCGTCTGCATAGCTTCATCTATGCCCGCTGTCACCACTCAGTCTACCAAGACCTCAACATTTTCTGAAGACATTTACATAGCATCTGCTATTCTAGATAATATCTCTCACGAGGAGTATCAGTTGTCCTTACAGCCATCCAACTCCGAGGTTGGTCAGTCCTCCTAAGATCCCAACCGTCCTTACTTTTCCCATTATGGGCCAGATGGTACACCCGTTTATGTTTATCCATATCAGTACGATGAGCAAGGAAACCCTCTATGTTTTCCTGCTCCAGAGGCTTATTAGTATGTCCAAGGTTTTCTGTCTGCCCAAGCTGGGCAACCTTCCAACCCGCAAGGACAACCCTTCCAGAGCCAACCTTCGGGCCAGCCTATTTATTTATATGACCCGCAAGGACAACCCTTACAGGGCCAACCTTTGGGCCAACAGGGGTTGTTGTACGGTCCGCAGGGGTAGTCCTATAACCCTCAAGGTCAACCTCTACAGCCTCACACTGTGGTCCAACCAGGGCAACCTCAAGGACCCACAGGTCAACCGGGGTATTAGCCTGGATTGTTGTATGGTCCTGGGGGACAAATCCAACCCTCTCAACCTATGGTGCAACCTCTGCAACCTTAGTTTCCTATTGGTCCGAATGTTGCACATTCGGGGCCATCTTATGGTCCTGTTACGGGTCAAACTGGTTATCAGGCACAACCTGGCCCTATCCTGCCACCAGGGCAACCTAGTGTCTTTCATTAGCCAGGTCAAACTGTTCAAGCAGGACAACCTGTTCACCCGAGACAACATGTTCAACCAGGGCACCCCGCTCAGCCAGGTCAACCTGTTCAACTAGGCCAACCTGCACATCCAACTAACCCTGCACAACAACCCCTTTATTCTATGCCACAGCCGAATCCGCCTGTGTGCCCAACTTATCAGGCTCAACAGGGTCCCACTTACCAACAGCCCGCTCGACCCCAAGGCAATTATTATCTTCAAGGTAAATCACGACTGATTTACAACCTTCCCCAAGGTTCTGGTTATTACCTTCAACAACCAGGCTATACCTATACTCAACAGTCAAATCCATATATTTCTCAAACAGGGCCTACATATAATCAGGGTCCATACCCTAGTTATCAACCCCCTTACACTAGTTATCAGCAATTGTATCAACCTAATTATACGGCTTATACCCCCTATGGTCAGAATCCCCTGGGACAAAATCAATGGGGTAAAATTTATGCTCATCAGGGATGGAGTACAGGTACAGGTCCTATCGGGGGCCTGGTATGCCGCTCAATCCTTAATTACCTTTCCTTGCCACATTGAAATTGCTGGATGTATCTAAATTGACCAATGATCCGATTCTCCATAATCCGTATTGGCCTCCGGTTCCGACCAAGGTGCCTGGTGACTGTCCTAAATTTGAAGGTAAAGCTGGAGAAGACCCCCAAGCTCATGTCATGACCTACCATCTGTGGTGTTCCTCCAACTTTTGGGTGGATGATTCGATTCGTCTACGTCTTTTCCAGCGCACTTTTACCGATGCTGCTGCTAAGTGGTATATAGAACTACCCCGTGGCATATTTCAAGATTTTAATACTCTTGCTATGGATTTTCTGACGCATTTCCAGTTATCGGTCTGTTACGAAGTCGGGACTCATCTCCTGACTTCTCTGAAGCAGGATAAAGCCACTCACATATCAGATCACATTCATGGGTGGTGACGTCGTCGGGGACTGATCAAGTTTGATATTCCTGATCAGCTTCTAACACACTGGTTCACTACCTCCTTTGTTAACAAAATCGCTCAATATATTGCTATGGGGTCATGTGTGACAGAAGAACAAGCCACAGCTCGTGCCTAGTACCTCGATTTGGTGTACTCTCAATTTGGCAGGCTATATGATATCCTGAATGCTACCCCGTGACCAAGGACCTCTAAAGCACCAGCTACCCCATCAGTGGACGGTGTTATTGGTTCCGTTTCTCAGACTTCTCAAAATTCCTCTAATGGGAAGCAGGAGTCAAATTTTTCCAATAATTCTGCTCTTCCTGCCTCCTCATATTCTGGTAAGATTGCGGAGGTCAATGCCGTCCAGGCCAATCCTGCGAAAAAGGCCTCCAAAGGGAAGAACAAGGGCAAAGGAAAATCAAAAACTGATGCCCCAAAACCACAGTCTTCTAAACCTCGTGCTGATGATGGTTCCCAACGCAAACCGAAGTATCCCTGCCTTATCTGTGAAGGAGATCATTACACCAAAGATTTTCCCCGACGATCTAAGGTTAGTCAACTTCTGAAAGGCTCTAAAGGGACTCCAGTAGTTCTCAAAGAACCATTTCCATCCCAGCAGACCCAAATGGTTGAGCAGCCTTCACCATCTACACCATTTGGGTCCCAAGTTTTTATGATGAATGGTGTTGCACCTATTTCGATTGCCACGCGTTCGAAGGATTATGCTGGATCACGCCAGGCAGCTAGGAAGGAAGTCACTGATGGCCCACCTCCCCCACCTGTCTTCGGTCCTTTAGAAATCGAGAAGCCCAGCGCTGAACCCATTTTAAGGCCACCTTCCAAAGGTGTTCTGCAAAAATCTTCCTGTTAGACTCCTATACCAATAGGTGTCATTTTTCATGATTGTCTTGATTGAACTATGGAATATGTTCAAACCTTTTTCTTGAGAAAAGGTGTTCCATATTCTTGAAAAACCAAAAAATCAAAAAATTTAAAAAATGTAAAGAGGGTATACCCTAAAAGAAAAATCAAAGGGCAAGAAAAATAAATTGGTCAAGAAAATGAAAGAAATGAACCCCAAGCAAAAAATAGACCAAGGAAAGTGTGCAAATCCAAATGCCACTACTATTTCATTTTGTAATAAAGCAATTTTGTGCAGCTTGTCAAACTTTTGCTACAATTTATGAAGAGTCAAACTGTTTAAACTTGACTCATTCATGTTTCAATTTCATGTTGTAGAATAGAGAATAAATATCTGACCAAACAGTTTAATCTTGGCAGATAAGTAGATAGGTAGAGTTAATAAAAGGTGCTCAACAGTTTAATCTGAGCCCTTAGATGTAATAAGGGTAGAAATAGATAGATTTATCATGTAAAAAGAAAAGGTTGAAAAGGGTTTTCAAGTCTAAATGCACCCTAATAAAGAAGAAAAAATGGTAGTAGTAGATAGGGTAGGTAGATGGTGTTGCAAAGTTTTATCTGATGAATGATGCTGCTAAATGTTTTTGATCCTTTACTTTCATCACAAATACTGAAGCAGGAAATACACTGGAAAATCACAGCAAGAAAAGTCAAAATCATTAACTTCCCTCATCACTTTCCCCTTAAAAGTTTTTACTAATTTCCCCCAAAGTACTAAGGTATTTGGAGATCAAAGGGGCTCAAGGCATTTCCTTGACTTTTGGAGGGACCGGACCCTCGGCCTAATGATCAAAAAGACCTAAGTACTTGAGATAATCCATCATTATAATCATTCACCTTTAACCTTTTCCTAAGTAAAATCCCATTTTGCTTAGGAAAATCATGCAAAACTTCCATAAAATCCCTCAAAATAACTTACTATTCTAAGTTTAAGTGTTGAAGATGAGATATTGCAATTTACTTCAGAAATTGTCACTTTCTTAGATGTGCAAAGTATTTTGAGTTCCCTTGTCCCTTTGTCATATTAATGTTTAACTCTAGTTATTAAATCCCTAGTGAAAATCCTTTATCCTAAGTATATAACTCCTTTTATATAAATATCCGAAAAACCCATTTTATTATAAAGTTTAACCAAAGTATTTATTTCCCAATTAATCATTGAAAACCCGCATCATACGCCCTTTGGTTAAATATATCCTTATATTATAGTCCCGCCCCTTATGGTAGTTAAATAATGTTTATTTATTACCATATAATAATAAATATTAAAACAACATTTAAACATATAATTCTATATGTTTAACACAAAAAAGGATAAAACCCGAAGTTTTATTTTTTAAACCAAAACTTTGGAAAAGCCCCCGTGCCACCGTGGCCCATCCACTTGGCATCCCACCCGATGTTTCAACCACAATCGAAACCCCGCCACGACCCCTATTTCCATTATACCATGGGATTAATTAATTATCAGAATTAGTTAATAACCAAACTTTTCCGCCTATTAGACGCCCCCCGGGATACTTAATAAAGTTAAACACGTTTAAAACCCCGCGGGCCCGCACGATAAACCCCCACCATCTCCCCGTCCCTTCCACCATCCGATCTCCCCCTCCAAAGATCAACGCTCCACATCAATTCTGCCAGTCGTCCCTTGTCAGAGCATTAACGCGCGGGAGCACAGTGATTTTGGAACAGTCCACCAGCCACGTGTTGACTTCTAAGTGGAATCGCTGCCTCCCCATTCAATACCACCATTTCCCATAAGCGGTGCGGGAATTACCGCTTACCGCCCGACCCCTCCCACACGTCATCCCGTACTTCCATGACGTCATTCCTCGAAAAAATAAAAATCCCTTTTAACTTGTAAATAAAACAAATTTCGTGTTTTTTCCATCATTTTCATTACTGAAAGCGACTGCGCCTTCCGCTGCGAAATTCAAATTTTCACTGAAAACTACTGTTCTATCCAATTTCACTCCAGAATTCTGCCGGACCTATGTTCAAGCATCCTCCTGCTACCGCCTGATACCTGTTAAAAGCCAGCTTTCCTCCAAGAACAGGTATTTATCCTATAGCGCTTCGAACTTCAAAAGAAAGTCTGTTTTCCTTGTTTTCCACTGGATTAGTGATTAAATCTTATCACTGAGATCATTCCCTGAGGTTTAAAACTGTGAATTGTTCCCCTGAAACTGCAATTGTGCTAATTTCCTTCATTTAAATTGAAATCGCGCCTGGCCTGTGAAGAAAACCCAGAAACTTCCGTTTTGAATCCACAAGAACCAAAATGGAAGCCCCGGCAGCCCTGAATATGAGTCCATTGAATGCCCCCCACAGAGAGTTAGAATATTTGCCTTTAGTAGATAAATATTTTCAGATTAAAGACTTGCATTTTGATGAAAGCCCCCTTCTGAGTTATTTTCACTGCAGAGACGATTATTCGAAGGGGCAAGATGTCATTGGGTTGTGGGAATCCAATCTCCCGAGATATCTCATCCCCTCAGTCATTAATTTCCCAGAAATTATCCACTACTGTCATTCTAACTATGATCCAACTCAAAGAGCAGTAATATCCCATGACCAGAGTGTTCTTTTCCCCATTACTCCCCAAGCTATCAATGAAATGCTCCATTTTGAACCTGGTCAAAACCTCACTCCCCTATCCATTGGGGAATTGCTTGAAAAATCTACTCGGCTGTCCCCTGAAGAGGTGATCAGAAGATCACATCCTTGGATAAACGGTCTTAATACTAGTCATAAGATTTTTTTACTCCAATATTTTTATCAAATCTATTCAAACAGAGGTTAGAAAGCATAACAACTAAAGAGTATCAGTGGTTAAAGTGTATTAGGTAAAAGTCAGTGAAAGTTAAATGAAGTTACAGAGCAGTCAAAGGTAAACAATAAAAGTAAATACAGAAGGCAGTAAAATGGTAAAAAGAGATGAAAATACTTTCACCAACATTGAATTTTGTCTAAAGTGAAAGTAAAACAGTCAAAAGAGCAAGAAAGTAAAAAGATGAAAAACACAACAAAAAGGAACATTTTTGCAGAAATTTAATGTTTTATTCATTGTTTTGAAGAACCTATTGTGATCAATCCAAGATGAATTTTGAAACACTGAAGGAGGTTTATGTTCTTAAGAGGACCATCTACAAAAACCTTTCTCACTTTTTTAATAGCTATTATGGTTTTGGAAATATTAAACAATGTTGGAAAGCACTTTTTGCAGGAAATTCCTGTTAAGTCATCATTTTGCAGAGAATATTGTGGCCAATTAGAAATACATTTTACAAAAATGAAGGAGGTTTTTGTTCCTAAGAGAACCATCTACAAAAACCTATCTCAATGTTTCCACAGTGAGTTCAGGCTGAGAGATACATGCACATCTTTACAAGCTATTTTTCAGACTCTGTAAAACTCTGTTTTACACATATTTTTACAGAGCCTATTGCGCACAGCTGGAGAGAAATTTTAGGAAAGTGAAAGAGGTTCATCTCACCAACATATTTATCTACAATAAACTCTTTCACTTTTTACATATCTATTACGGATTGAGAAATAACAAGGTATCATTGGACCCCAAGTTTGCAGAATTGTTGGAGCAGAATTCACAAAAAAAGGAAGCAGTTAGTGACTTGGATGCCTCATCATCAGCTAAGATTTGGATCAAATTTCAATTCTCCTCTTTGTCATCACCTATCCATACAAAATAGTTCCAAATAGATGAATTAGTTTGAGTGTCCTTTACTTAAGTTCTATTTATGTAAAATAGTTGGAGAGATTTGTGAACCAATTTTGATATTTTTTCAAGATATTTTAGTTTAGAATTTGTATAAATACTTCACTCTTGGAAGTATTTTGGGTGGATTCTATTACTCTGCTGTAACATTGAGATTTTCTGAATAAAAGCATTTTGGAGAAATTTATTCGTGGCTTACTGGATGACGATTTGAAGCTCAAGACTTTTTGCAGGATTCATGTGTTGGACTGCAGTTCAATAAGTCTTTCTACCCTTTGTCTTAAGTTTTATATCAGTTTATAATATCATTATGTCCATTTTTGAATAATTCACATAAAGGATTGAATCAGAATTTACTTAATTGTACTCTGATTTTCAGATGTAATTGTTCTTAATGTTTTCCTCTAAATTGGTTATAAGCATGAATTCTTAAATGCTCTTTCTTTGCTAATTTAAACATTGTTGATTACTATAATAAAGAATTCTTCATTGCTCTTTGTTTGTAGTCAACTCATTTCTTTCTTTTGAACATGGTGAAAGATTCTTAGCTGCCTTTCATCCCTTCAAAAATCATCCCATCCACTTTAAATTTTAAGGATTGTTCTCTGTCTAGCTACCTTGCCCTGTAAAGCCATCTTGTGTGTAGAATAGAAATCCAGTAAAGCCATCCTTTGACTCCATAGCCCAATGGACTGAAAAATTTCAACCTTGCCCTTAGTTTGTGGATTCCACCATTTTTCAAAACAAACTCTTGGATCTATAACTAGCCTAAAACCTTCTAAGAACAAAGATAAATTATAAAGAGAGAGCCCTCTCTGGATGCAGATTGGCTAGATTCTGCATCTGAAGGTTGGGTTGTGGTTACCTCGGGTATACTTTCCTTTTCCACAACTTCAAGGAAAACCTGAGTGATAACATAGTGGCGACTCTGCTGGGGACCCGAATCATTTTACTGATACTATTGTTTGATTTATAAGCTATAGACAGAGTCTGAAGATCAGCCAGGTAGCCTTTGAAATTGCTTTTGCTCTGCAATTGCAAAAGTAAATAAATGCTGCTTCAGTCTATCTCTGATTTAGCTTATATAATGAACCTTAGTTTCAAAATATTCAATCAGATTCTCTAGTTTAACAGATCTTTGAGAAAATTTTAATCATACATCATTATTTCTTGAAGAATTTGTAGAATTTGTATTTGTTCTTTCAATTAAAATCAAAAAATCTAAAAAACACATAGTCTAGGAAAACTGGCTTCAGAAAGGATTCGACATACTAGGTCAAACCCTGACCCTAATCCACCACCAATATTTGAAAATCCAAATCTGATTCCTAGGATTCTTAGAAGACAAGGAAGTCAAGAAAGTTCTGAAAGAGGAATTCAAGAGAGTTCAGGAAGTTCTAGACCACTTTCTAGATCTGCATCTTGTCCTGTGAAAATTATATACATTGATGAAATTCCTTTTGATGCACGATTTGAAACATCTTTATTTGTGAATTTTTCTGAAACCGAATTATCCATATTAGTTCCAGATCCATTGTTCTTTGAAGATTTGCAATACAGATTTGTTTCACATCATCTTGACAGAGAATTACATAACTCTATTCAGACTGAACAAACCTTTGAAGAAAATTCAAACATCTCTATAATTACTGAAGCATCTCCAAGTTCAGTCACTTTTTCTCAAACTTTTCAAACACCTGTCACCCCTTCTACTCCTCCATCTCCTCTTGCCAGACCATCAACTCATGTTACCCCATTATATCTTCCAATGGCCAATCGATACGCCCCTTTACAGCTACCAGCCAACCCTCCTGCTTTGCCCCAAGATTATCAGAGTAAGATCACACCTTTTGATGGATCAGGTACTTACACAGCACAACAACACACAAAAAGGATGACTGATTACTTTGAGTTCTATGAAATTGACACTGATAATGTCCGAATGAGAATTTTCGTTCAGAGTCTTACGGGAGAAGTTAGGACATGGTTTAGGGCCCTTGCTCCAAATACTATTGCTGATTTACCAGCTTTATATAGGGCATTTTTGAACAGATGGGAGAAGAAGAAGGATCCTCTTCAGATCCTATCAGAATTCGAAAAATTAAGAAGAAGACCTAATGAAACAGTACAAGATTACATCATTAGATTCAATGAAGCATATAATGCAGTTCCTCAAAACTTAAGACCCCCACCTGACTCCGTATTGGTTAAATTTCCAGACGGTTTTGATTCTGACATTGCTTATTCCCTCAGGGAAAGAGCTCCCCAAACATTAGAGGAAATGCAAAACATAGTGGCGACTCCGCTGGGGATCTGAATCATTTTATTGATACTATTGTTTGATTTATAAGCTATAGACAGAGTCTGAAGATCAGCCAGGTAGCCTTTGAAATGCTTTTTCTCTGCAACTGCATAGTAAACAAATTCTGCTTCAGTCTATCTCTGGTTTAGCTTATAAACTGAACTTTGGATTCAAAACATTCAATCAGACTCTCTAGTTTAATAAATCTTTGAGAAAATTTTAATTAAAAATCTTAAATTTCTTAAAGAACTCATAGAAGTTGTTTTGAAAATTCATAAAAAAATAAAATAATCATAAAATATTCAAAATTTGGTTTCCTGAAGAACTAACTTTTTCTTCAGAATTGTTTTACAGGTTTAGATCTGATCTATGATGGTGGACAGGGATCAGACACACAAAGGTTAAAATCATCCACCTGGCGACTCCAAATCAATTTCAGAATCAAGACTCCACTGGAGGAATGAACCTCAAAGGACAATATGGAAAGATCAGGCTTTCAACTTGGATCTTAATCCAAGACATTATGTTCTTTCTAAATTGATAGAGTTTTCCAATGTATATTGTATTTTAGAGAAGATCTTAGAGTAGTTTTTAATTTATCTCTTTTGAAAATTGTAAATATAAAATCTCCATGCATATTTGAGCATCATTCTTCTGACTTTTTGATATCATTTTCCAATCAAGACACTGTTGATCAGATATCCAGAGCTTCAAGTTTCAGAGAAATTCCACAACCAAATAATCCATATTCCAAAGCATTAATAATGATACTGGATGACAGGGTTTGTGGAAAATCTTTCATTTGATGAAATTTTAAATGAATTCATGGATGAGTTATCAAAACTTCAGTTTGATGAGGATTTTCTAAGAGATTTCTTTCTTCTTTTTAAATCAAGAAAATGTTCTCCTCAAGTTAAAAAATGGCTTCTTGATATAATTTCTGAAAATTATGAAAATGAAATCAAACTTTTGCATTCTCAAATTCAGTCATACAATTTCAGAAATCCTAAAGAATTCTTTGAAAATCTTCCTTCTCCAAAGCAAGAGGAAATTGTACTATCTTTTGACTTGCATATTGAAGATGATTATTCTTTCAAACACAAGACTGAAGAAATAAATTCATGGTCTAATATTCATAATTCAATTGAAAAATTAGTCATTGAAGGCCTAGAAGTAAATAACATACATCATGCTTTTATTGATCCTATATCAGATTATATAGAGAATCCTATGAGCCCAAATCTGCAAACATGTTTTCTCTATAAGGATCAAATACATCAAAAGTGGACTTTACACACCATATCATTTATTATAAAGGCACATGATCATAACACACTTCCAATTTTGATCACAAGCAATCAAGTTATCCATTTATTTTTACAGCTACTTGATTGGCTTCATTGGCATTTTTGTATTACCTAATTCAATAATATTTTTAGTAGATTAGAGTAGGTAAATGAGTGCTAATAAGCTTAGAATTTTGAGCATTTTTTTTAGTTTTCAATTTTCAGCTAGTTTTTCATTAAGTTGGTTTGAAAATTTTTGTGTGTTGTTTTAAGTTTCAAGATTAGATTTCAGGTTGCAGAAAAAGGACTATATTCAATTCAAGATTTTCAGCCACAGCTAATGCATCAGTTTTGATTGGATGGTGACTTCTTGGAGTTGAAGCCCGAAGCGAAGGCCCTAAGCTTAAAAAATTTCACTATCATATATACAATAAAGCTACCAGAAGAAGGAGATTACATGGTTTAATTTGAAGACATTTCGAGGCAACTGACCTGCTGTTCTTGACTTTTCACAAGGAAAAGCCATCCCCAAGTGGAGCCAGTGTTAGACTCCTATACCAATAGGTGTCATTTTTCATGATTGTCTTGATTGAACTATAGAATATGTTCAAACCTTTTTCTTGAGCAAAGGTGTTCCATATTCTTGAAAAAAACCAAAAAATCAAAAAATTTAAAAAATGTAAAGAGGGTATACCCTAAAAGAAAAATCAAAGGGTAAGAAAAATAAAATGGTCAAAAAAAGTGAAAGAAATGAACCCCAAACAAAAAATAGACCAATGAAAGTGTGCAAATCTAAATGCCACTACTATTTTATTTTTGTAATAAACAAAATTGTGTGCAACTTGTCAAACTTTTGCCACAATTTATGATGAGTTAATCTGTTTAAACTTGACTCATTCATTTTTCAATTTCATGTTATAGAATAGAGAATAAATATCTGACCAAACAGTTTAATCTTGGCAGATAAGTAGATAGGTAGAGTTAATAAAAGGTGCTCAACAGTTTAATCTGAGCCCTTGGATGTAATAAGGGTAGAATTAGATAGATTTGTCATGTAAAAGAAAAGAAGATTGATAAGGGTTTTGCAAGTCCAAATGCACCCTAATAAAGAAAAGGAAATGGTAGTGTCAAGTAGATAGGGTAGGTAGATGGTGTTGCAAAGTTTCATATGATGAATGATGGTGCTGAATATGTTTAATCTTTTACCTTCATCACAAGTACTCAAGCAGAAAATGCACTGAAGAATTCACAGAAAGAAAAGTCAAAATCATTAACTTCCCACATCACTTTTTCCCTAAGTTTTTACTAATTTCCCCAAAGTGCTAAGGTATTTGGAGATCAAAGGGGCTCAAGGCATTTCCTTGACTTTTGGAGGGACCGGACCCTCGGCCTAATGATCAAAAAGACCTAAGTACTTGAGATAATCCATCATTATAATCATTCACCTTTAACCTTTTCCTAAGTAAAATCCCATTTTGCTTAGGAAAATCATGCAAAACTTCCATAAAATCCCTCAAAATAACTTACTATTCTAAGTTTAAGTGTTGAAGATGATATATTGCAATTTACTTCACAAATTGTCACTTTCTTAGATGTGCAAAGTATTTTGAGTTCCCTTGTCCTTTTGTCATATTAATGTTTAAACCCTAGTTATTAAATCCCTAGTGAAAATCCCTTATCCTAAGTATTTAACTCCTTTTAAATTAATATCCCAAAAAAAAAACCTCTATTATATTTTTAACCAAAGTATTTATTTCCCAATTAATCATTGAAAACCCGCATCATATGCCCTTTGGTTAAATATATCCTTATATCATAGTCCCGCCCCTTATGGTAGTTAAATAATGTTTATTTATTACCATATAATAATAAATATTAAAACAACATTTAAACATATAATTCTATATGTTTAACACAAAAAAGGATAAAACCCGAAGTTTTATTTTTTAAACCAAAACTTTGGAAAAGCCCCCGTGCCACCGTGGCCCATCCACTTGGCATCCCACCCGATGTTTCAACCACAATGGAAACCCCGCCATGACCCCTATTTCCATTATACCATGGGATTAATTAATTATCAGAATTAGTTAATAACCAAACTTTTCCGCCTATTAGACGCCCCCCGGGATACTTAATAAAGTTAAACACGTTTAAAACCCCGCCGGGCCCGCACGATAAACCCCCACTGTCTCCTCGTCCCTTCCACCATCCGATCTCCCCCTCCAAAGATCAACGCTCCACATCAATTCCGCCAGTCGTCCCTTGTCAGAGCATTAACGCGCGGGAGCACGGTGGTTTTGGAACATTCCACTGGCCACGTGTTGACTTCTAAGTGGAATCGATGCCTCCCCATTCAATACCACCATTGCCCATAAGCGGTGCGGGAATTACCGCTTACCGTCCGACCCCTGCCACATGTCATCCCGTACTTCCATGATGTCATTCCTCGAAAAAATAAAAATCCCTTTTAACTTGTAAATAAAACAAATTTCGTGTTTTTTCAGTCATTTTCATTACTGAAAGCGACTGCGCCTTCCGCTGCGAAATTCAAATTTTCACTGAAAACTAATGTTCTATCCAATTTCGCTCCAGAATTCCGCCGGACCTGTGTTCAAGCATCCTCCTGCTACCGCCTGATACCTGTTAAAAGCCAGCTTTCCTCCAAGAACAGGTATTTATCCTATAGCGCTTCGAACTTCAAAAGAAAGTCTGTTTTCCTTGTTTTCCACTGGATTAGTGATTAAATCTTATCACTGAGATCATTCTCTGAGGTTTAAAACTGTGAATTTTTCCCCCGAACCTGCAATTGTGCCAATTTCCCTCATTAAAATTGAAATCGCGCCTGGCCTATGAAGAAAACCCAGAAACTTCCGTTTTGAATCCACAAGAACCAAAATGGAAGCCCTGGCAGCCCTGAATGTGACTCCATTGAATGCCCCCCACAGAGAGTTAGAATATTTGCCTTTAGTAGATAAAGATTTTCAGATTAAAGACTTGCATTTTGATGAAAGCCCCCTTCTGAGTTATTGTCGCTGCAGAGACGATTATTCGAAGGGGCAAGATGTCATTGGGTTGTGGGAATCCAATCTCCCGAGATATCTCATCCCCTCAGTCATTAATTTCCCAGAAATTATCCACTACTGTCATTATAACTATGATCCAACTCAAAGAGCAGTAATATCCCCTGACCAGAGTGTTCTTTTCCCCATTACTCCCCAAGCTATCAATGAAATGCTCCATTTTGAACCTGGTCAAAACCTCACTCCCTTGTCCATTGGGGAATTGCTTGAAAAATCTACTCGGTTGTCCCCTGAAGAGGTGATCAGAAGATCAAATCCTTGGATAAACAGTCTTAATACTAGTCATAAGATTTTTTTACTCCAATATTGTTATCAAATCTATTCAAACAGAGGTTAGAAAGCATAACAGCTAAAGAGTATCAGTGGTTAAAGTGTATCAGGTAAAAGTCAGTGAAAGTTAAATGAAGTTACAGAGCAGTCAAAGGTAAACAGTTAAAGTAAATACAGAAGGCAGTAAAATGGTAAAAAGAGATGAAAATACTTTCAGCAACATTGAATTTTGTCTAAAGTGAAAGTAAAACAGTCAAAAGAGCAAGAAAGTAAAAAGATGAAAAACACAACAAAAAGGAACATTTTTGCAGAAATTTAATGTTTTAGTCATTGTTTTGAAGAACCTATTGTGATCAATCCAAGATGAATTTTGAAACACTGAAGGAGGTTTATGTTCTTAAGAGGACCATCTACAAAAATATTTCTCACTTTTTTAACAGCTATTATGGTTTTGGAAATATTAAACAATGTTGGAAAGCACTTTTTGCAGGAAATTCCTGTTAAGTCATCATTTTGCAGAGAATATTGTGGCCAATTAGAAATAAATTTTACAAAACTGAAGGAGGTTGTTGTTTCTAAGAGAACCTTCTACAAAAACCTATCTCAATTTTTCCACAGTGATTTCAGGTTGAGATATACATGCACATCTTTACAAGCTATTTTTCAGACTCTGTAAAACTCTGTTTTACACATATTTTTGCAGAGCCTATTGCGCATAGCTGGAGAGCAATTTTAGGAAACTGAAAGAGGTTTATCTCACCAAAATATTTATCTACAATAAGCTCTTTCAATTTTTACATATCTATTACGGATTGATAAATAACAAGGTATCATTGGACCCCAAGTTTGCAGAATTGTTGGAGCAGAATTCACAAAAAAAGGAAACAGTTAGTGACTTGGATGCCTCATCATCAGCTAAGATTTGGATCAAATTCCAATTATCCTCTTTGTCATCACCTATCCATACAAAATAGTGCCAAATAGATGAATTAGTTTGAGTGTCCTTTACTTAAGTTCTATTTATGTAAAATAGTTGGAGAGATTTGTGAACCAATTTTGATATTTTTTCAAGATATTTTAGTTTAGAATTTGTATAAATACTTCACTCTTGGAAGTATTTTGGGTGGATTCTATTACTTTGCTATGAAATTGAAGTTTTTGGAATAAAATCATTTGGAGAAATTTATTTGTGGCTTACTGGATGACAATTTGAAGCTCGGGACTTTTTGCAGGATTCATGTGTCGGACTGCAGTTCAATAAGTCTTTCTATCCTATGTCTTAAGTTTTATATTAGTTTATAATATCATTGTGTCCATTTCTGAATAATTCATAAAAGTTGAATGGGACTTTGCTTAATTGTATTCCATTTTAGGATGGTAGGTGGTGCTAAACGCATGAATTCTTAAATGCTCTTGCTTCGCTAATTTAAACATTTTGATTACTATAGTAAAGAATTCTTCACTGCTCTTTATTTGTAATCATTTCATTTCTTTCTTTTGAACATGATGAAAGATTCTTAACTGCCTTTCATCCCTTCAAACCCATTCCATCCACTTTAAATTTTAAGGATTGTTCTCTGTTTGGCTATCTTGCCCTGCAAAGCCATCTTGTGTGTAGAATAGAAATCCATTAAAGCCATCCTTTGACTCCATAGCCCAATGGCCTGAAAATATTCAACCTTGCCCTTAGTTGGCGAATTCCACCATTTTCAAACAAACTCTTGGATCTATAACTAGCCTAAAACACAAGAACAAAGATAATCTACAAAGAGAGAGCCTGAAACAGATGTAGATCCAGCTGATTACTGCCTCTGAAGGTTGGTTTGTGAATAACCTGAATTATACTTTCCTCTTCACAACTTCTAGGAAAACACAGGTGATAACACTTCCTATAATCCAAACACCTGTGCCGCTCAGCACTACAACATTGTTGAGGATTTGGCAGTCTGTAACAATTTACGCATTGGAGGTACTTCCAATTCTATTCTGATGGAAAAGCGTTGTTTGCAATCGGTTGAATCGATCTCGCCGATTCTAATCTTCTCACCTTCAACCTAGAAAATTTTGCTCCCTGACTTCCACATCAAATCGCTCTTGTTATCCAAGTTAGGATCAACGGCCTCAATATCCATAGAGCCGTTGTGGACGAAGGTGCTTCCACCTGTGTTATGTCATCCACCTATTGGAAGGCCATTGGCTCTCCAGCTCTTACATCATCTCCCAATGCCCTAGAGGCATTTGATGGTCGAGAATCTAAACCACTGAGTGTTCTCAAGAGTTTTCCAATCACGTTACAGGGGAAGACAGTCAACATAGAAGTAGAAGTGGTTGACACCAAGCTCAACTACAATCTCCTTCTTGGCCGCAGTTGGACTCACACCATGCTATGTGTTCCGTCCACCCTCACCACGGCCACAGTTCCACATGAGTGTTGTGTGGATTTGGATTAATCACATGTATGGAACAAGACCAATCTACCTATTACTAAAAGTATCTAGCAACAAATAGCCAAATAAACTAATCTTTCTCTAAGCATATATGATCTATGAAAAGCTCTATAGAGGTGTAAAAGACTTACCCTATGTCCAGTGCTTGTTTTAAGTCATTGATGTCCCTCATGCACTTGAAGGAGTTTTTCTCGTAAACCTGCAGTCGTAAACAAGCAAAATATTACATAGCACCTATATAGAAATCATCATAAACCATGCTTATCATAGTGATCAAGGAATCTATGAAATAAACCATTAACTAAGAGCTTATTGAGAAAAATGAGTATATTTGTATTAATTTCAAAAGAAGAAAAACCTTACAACCTGAGCCTTGATGTTGCACAGGCCTTCTCGGGGTCTGAAGCAGGAGTCTCCTCTACTTTGATAAGCTCTACACTCCTCCAACCAAGACTAATAAAGGTATGTAATCTCTCCTCACAAAATTCTTAGTTAACTGAGTCTGAATCTTAATAGCACTTAACCTCAAATATTCTAAAGCTTGAACTCCCTTTGAGGCTACCTAATGCCTCTTTTTATAGTGGAAAGGAGGAGTTTTTCTATTCCAACTATGAAGGGATAGAATCATCCTTCAAAGGGACAAGCTCCTCACATCAAGGGGTTAGCTCCATAAGGTAAGGGATACATGCACCTCATAAGAGTGGTTCTGCCACCGCAAGATTCTTTCTAGAGGCTTCTAGAATTTACTTTATTGAGGCTTTTTGAATTACTTTGGTGCTTTGATCTTAGTTGGTGGGTCCGTACCTGCTAGGTACGAAGAGATGAGTTATTAGAAAGGGACTTGTGCAAGATAGAGAGAAAGTGCGACACCAAAGTTTAGGAGATTTTTAGGAAATTTTATCTGATTTTCAAGGCTTGACATGAGCTGATATGTTAGACTTGAAAAGGGGGAAATTATGAGTAATAATGAGCCGATACACATAGTAGTATGTCAGGATGACAATTTTCAGTGTAACAGATTGCCCCCTAAAGTGCAAAGTCTAGAGTAGATGAAGTTGAAGTCTGTCATATATGAAGAGTGCAGTACTTTATCATTTCAAGGATCATCCTATGGACACCCCAGTCGAAACCTGTAAAAAAATTCAATGCAAAATATATATATATATCATCGCTGAGGTAGGCATTCCCATACTCAGATCAAAACTAACTGGAAACTGATTCAAACTGTTCTGATACAGGAATGATTTTGAGTACATCATAATATAGACATGTGTAGACACAGTATGGACGCAGCCATTTGTTTATGAATGGTATAAAATATAAATGATAACAAAATTCCTCACAGCCTAGATGGTAGAAACTAGATCCAGGGTCTTGATTTATCTCAACTAGTACTGATTTATCCATGCTACCAGAATGTGTTGAAGTCAATATGGTAGAAACCACTGATTACCAGTCAATAATGTAAATCAAGTTAACAAGTGTGAGAGTAACCACCAGTAATGCCAATGGCTCTCCAAGTACTCAGTACAATCCATGAAATGTGAATGAATGAGTTGAAGTCGAACACGTCACGGAATCATTCGATTGAAGGTCAATGATGCAACCTATCGTCAAAGGCGAGAAACCTGCCATTGGGGCATGCAGATTTCAAGGTACTAACGATTTCTAGATCAACTTCCTAGATAATGAGCTTTCGTCGATAGAAAGTGATCCGTCATAGGAAAGCCCACAACACGAAATCATAGATAAATTTTTGAAGAAATATATTAGCAAGGACTAACTCAGGGATGGTCAAAATGGAGGACAAATATTTTGCAGATGAATGGTTTATTTGAACTGTCCTCCTGAACACATAATGACACTGCAGATAGCTTGGCGACAATTGACCCAAAGCTAATACCCAGAAACTGGCTGAAGACTTTCAATGTGGTTTGATCAACTTTTAGGCAAAGGATTTCCCAACCCAGGTGGAAAAAAAGTGTCATGTTCAAAAGAGGTTAACTAGCTTTTCGAAAAATCAAAATACAAAAAACAAGTCCATTTTTCTCTCTTTTCCCCCACCATTTCTGGCAAGTACCTCTTTATTTTTGACAAGCTTGAGGAGGATAACATTTGCTTGTTTATAAGCTCATCCTTCGGATGAGTCCAACTTAGTTTAAGATTCAAACCCTAAGGAGTGGTTCGTTCCTGTTTAAAATTGAACAGGTCCTTTACCATAATTTAATCGAGTCTAGTAGGAGAAACTCGGTGTTTTTCAATTTTTAGGGAGTCGGAAAACTTAAGAAACTCCATGGGTGTACTTTTTCGTAAATTTAGTCTCTCAAGCCCGAAAAAGGATAAAATAATGTGGGAGAGAACTCTATTGACCGTAATTAGTCAACGTATACCTTTTTCGTAAATAGTCCATTTCAGTCCGGAAAAGGGGTAAACTTATATTGAAGGGACGATTATTCATTTACTTTAAAAAGTTCAAATAATCAAGTGCTCAACAATATTTTCATGTTTAGAGAGTCTGAAAAGGGCTTAAAAGAGAACTCCAAGTCTTCGATTTTTCGTAAAATTTTTTAAAGAGTCCGAAAAAGTGATAAAAGTATGCTCTTTGTTGAAAAACGATCAATACTCCTGAAAAATCCAATTTCTGCACAAAAACTCGAAACATTACACATACCTGTTTAAGATAAGTAAAAATGTTTTCAAAAATACCCTTTTAAAGTGAAAAATAAACAAATTAAAAATTCATCTATTCGAAAAAACTTATAAAAAGGATTTTTTCAATTTCATTTTTACCGTTCAAGTTCAGAGTGAAAAGTAGAAGCTTTTGGGTAAAAAAGTTCCTGTGAAGATTCTGGAAAATCCGTCCGACGAAATCGAGAACCGTCAGTCGTAGGTAATCCATGACCTCTTAATCTTGTATTTCATCCATTTGCAATTCATTTTTAGGCTTTAGATTTTATTTTTAAGGGAAAAATATAGTTTAAGAAATCGCCCGCGGAGGTCTGCAGGTTCCACACATGGGCCCTGCGGACCCCGACTTTTTCCTATGTAGAAAATATCCGTGGGTCTGCACTTTTCCCACAGAGCGCATGCGTTACTACGCACTGTGTATAAAGGGAAAGTGCGGTCCCCACATTTTTAAATTTCAAAATCAAATTTCTCATTTGGCACCCAAAAATTTTCAAATTAGATTGTTCTAACATATCTTTTTATGCATTGTAGGATTAACAAGATGTTGATTTGGAGAGAACATGAGCATGAGGATGTGGATGACGCCACAATGCTCCATTTTCCCACAATGCAAGCATTAAGAGCATGCATTTTATACAAATTCTGGGCCATTCAGGGCATGAGGGCACATGTAGACCTCCTGACATGGCTGGTGAATAGGTGGAACATGCAGGACCAGTGTTTCATTATTGGCGGCCACCGGCTCGAAATCAAGCTGGAGGATATTTATTTTCTGACTGGTTTGTCCAAGAGGGGTGAACAACTTTCCTTGTTTGGGACTAGGCCAGGTGGCCAAACTATCGCTAGTCTTCAACAAGAATTCTGTAATGACCAGGCAGACCCCAGGGACAAAAAGATTGATATAAAAACTATCATCCATCCTGAGTTGAAATTTATTGCGTTTACTGTTACCAGACTGTGTGGGAGTGTAGCGCTGCATGTAGCTATCGGTTCCCAGATGCGCATTGCTGTGGACTGTTTTCGAGGCACCATTTTCAACTGGTGCGAAGCTGTGTTGGCCAATGTAAAAGGCCAACTAACTAGAGCGAAAAATGGCAAACTAAATAACTTTGGATATGGATCCATTATGTTCAATTTTGCTCTAGAGAGGATCCCCATGTTAGCTCCACAGAGTATTCCTGTCGATGTCGGTTGACCTCGAGAACCTAGGATGGTTCGTTGGGTTGCATTGATGGCCCGTCACGGTATTGAGGGCGCTGAGATTGTTCTATTTCCTCCTTCATATTTTCGTTGGCTGGACCGCCAAATTTTTGTCATAGAGGACTTTCCATATGCCGGGATAGATTTCTGTGGTGACTGAGAGATGACTCTCCTAGCAAGGGAACAGTGGGATGAAACAGGTAAAATCATTCTCAACAAATTCTAAGTTCTAATTTTTTTTGTATTTTGATCGTATTGAAAATTAATAACCAAAAGTTTTTGAATGCAGATGTGGGCCCACGGTGAACAACCCATCTCCAAACTTTTGAAAGAAGACAACCAGTTGCAGCTGCACCAGCCCCAGCAGGCCAATCAACAGAAATCCTGTCTAATTTAGAGCATCACCTAGAGTGTCTGACTCTAGATATTCCAGAGACGGACATAGATGAGATTCCACTTAGATTGCAGAGATACATGATTGGTGTTCCAGGACCTTTTAGGAGGTTCCTATTTAGGGTGGCCCGGGCAGTGGTCTCTTATCATGATCACCATCAGTGATGGGGTGATTGTGTTGTAGACTCATTTTTTGATTTTTTGTGTTACCATTTTTTCCGATCATAAGGTGTTCCCACCTATGATCGAAGAAGATGTATATTTTTTGAAAACACTTCTATACTATGATATATCACTATTTACCGGCTATCTGTGTACATGTTATGAATGTTGTTTGTTTTACTGTTTTGATCATTGCAAATGTCGATTTATCATACTAGAAGCAACTGCGTCTGCTAATGTATTTAAATGTCTTGGAATATGTTGATATTCAATGTAATCAAATTCACGTTCCAAGAGACGAACTCTTAAAAATAACCGTAATAACACTAGATTTCTAATGGCATAAACCCTGTTAAGCTGTAATACAACAAGTTCAGAATCCAACCTAACAATCAAACTCCGAATTCCAAATGATATGGATTCAGATAATAACTCAATCACTGCACTATACTCTACAATGTTATTCGTTGTTTGACCAAGGCTTACCCCATGCATGGATACTAACTCGTCAGAGGGTGAATAGATAACCCAAGCTGCGGAAGAAATGTTTCGTGTACTACGACAAGCACCATTAGCAAAACCAATGTAGGTTTGAAGAGATGTTGACATCTGCAATATCAGGAGTAAAACTCAGATAAGCAGGAATAGTGATAAAAAAAACACTTCTAAACTAGGCACGCTTTTCTAATCTAGGACACACCAACAATAAAGAAATATAATCTAATAAAACATCTCCACACCAAGCTTAAGCATAATATCGCTTCAGATAAAGTCCATTTCTGGGATTATCTAAAGGGACACCATCAAAATCTATCAGCTCATAGGCCCCTTTTTCCATCTTTCGCTTAACAATGAAAGGACCATGCCACATAGGCACGAATTTTCTAGCTCCTAGCTTATTGTTGGCTTGATCATAAACTAAGACTAGGTCTCCTTCTGAAAAATTTCGAGGAGTAACACTTCTATCATACTGAGCTTTTATTCGTTTAACATGAGCCCCGTTTGCTATTACAACATTTCGTTGATTCTCATCCAGCTGAGCCAAGTATAAAAAATGTTTCTCCTCTTCAGACGTGGCTGGGAGTAATTCTATGGCTAATTTCAGTGACAGAATTTCGCATTCAATCGGCAACATAGCTTCCAAACTATAAACGAGTTGAAAGGGAGTGAAACCAGTTGATGTTTTTACTGAGGTTCGATATGCCCAAAGTGCTGAAAATAACATGGAATGCCAATTCGTTTTGTGAATACCAATAATTCGTCTAATAATGGTGACTAAAACTTTATTTATGGCTTCAACCAGACCATTGGCTTGCGAATAATACGGAGTGGAACTATCGTGGTACAGGCCAAGTTGATCTGTCAGTTCAGTCATCATGACATTCCGAAAATGACTTCCATGATCTGTAATAATGGCTTGAGGAACACCGAACCTAGAAATTATGTGATTAAATACGAAAGTTGCAGCAGTCTTGCCGTCAGCCGAAAATGTAGGCATCACCTCGGCCCACTTAGTAAAATAATCTACTGCTAAAATAATGTACGAATTCCCCCCGGCCAAGTGAGGGTTACATGTAATAAAGTCGATACCTCATTTCGCGAAAGGACCAACAACAATTATGGGGTGAAGAGGAGCAGGTGGCGTGTGCATCTTACGATAAAAAATTTGACAATTGTGGCATTTCCGAACTGTATAAATACAATCTTTGAATAACGACGGCCATAAATAACCAGCACGCAATATCTTTTGGGCTGTGGCATACCCAGACATATGACCGCCACATGCTCTAGAATGGCAGTTGTTTAAAACCTTTTCAGCTTCTTCATGAATAAGACAACGTCGGAAAAAAGAATCCGCTCCACGACGATAGAGTGTATCACCAATAATATTGTACTATTGGGATTGGAAGCATGTTTTCCATCGCTGAGATCGTGAGATTTCAGGCCGAAAAGATTGGGTTTGGAGATAAACGATAATATCTCCATACCATGGATCGAGAGTACTGATAAGAAACAGAGATTCGTCCACAATGGGCTCTTCTGCCACAGTTTCAGTATCAGTAGAGGGGAAATCACACATCAATTCCGCAAAGACCAAAGATTTCTTTGCCTTGGATTTCTCAAATTCCAAGTCAAATTCCTGCAGGATGACTATACATTTGGAATACTTGCCCCCTAGGAATTGTTTGGTCAAAATGTACATCATAGGGTTACATTCAGAAATTATTGTGGTTTTACGTAACAAGATGTAGTGCCTAAATCTTTGGACAGCTTGAACAGCTGCCAAGGCCAATTTCTCCACATGTGTGTATTTGATCTCAGTCGGATGTAGATTCCGACTAAGATAATAAATCACATGTTCAGTGTTAGATTCGTCTTCCTGAACTAAAACCATCCCAATAGTGGAATGAGAAGCAGCGAGGTACAAAACATAATCCTGGTTGTAGTTGGGAGGATGCAATAACGGTGCATGGGTCAACGCGTGTTTAAGTGCATCAAAAGATCGATCAGTGATCTCATCCCAAAAGAATGGAATGTTCTATTTCAGCAACTAGGTAAAACCCTTTGTAAGCTCGGTATAGTTAGGAATGAATCGACGTAAAAAGTTTTCTTTCCCCTGCAAACTTTGGAGTTGGCGCAGAGTCGAAGGAGGAGGTAATTTAACAATAGCTTCAACCTTCGACAGATCGACGCGAATGCCTACTTTCGAAACAACAAATCCCAGTAAGCGACCCGATTCTACACAGAAAACACATTTGTGTGGATTCAAATTAATTCGATAATGCCTACATCTCATAAAGATAGCTCGTAAGTGAGTGAGATGGTCAGCTCTACGTGATGAATGAGCAGGTAAATCATCGAGATAAGGCTGCACAATGTGCTTAATGTCATGAAATGTGTAAGACATAGCCCTTTTAAAAGTTGCTCCAGCGTTCTTTAACCCAAAAGGTAGTTTGCGATAAGAAAATGTCCCCCATGGACAAATGAAAGTTGTTTTTGGCTGATCAGTAGGGAGTATGTTTATTTGATTGTAACCGGAAAAACCATCCATAAAGGAAAACATTTCACTGCCGGCACAATCATCAATTATTTGATCGATATAGGGGGTTGGATAATTGTCTTTAGGACAAGTTCGATTAATATCCCTATAATCGATACACACTCGTATCGTTCCTTGTTTTTTATTAACAGGAACAATATTCGATACCCACTCCGTTAAAGGAATTGGATAAATAAAACCTGCGCGAAGTAATTTTTCAACTTCGGCTTTGATAGTAGCAGCTTTTCTAGGATGTATTTGACGTAAACGTTGACGGACAAGTTTGGCATCCGGATAAGTCTTGATTTCATGTATGACAATTGACGGATCAATTCCTGGCATTTCTTCATAGGACCAGGCAAACACATCATGGAATTCTTGAAATAGAGCTTTATAAGTTTGAACTTCATCTTCTGTACAACAAGCACCTATATGAATGTTTTCAATTATTCCTGGATTTACTGAAATGTCAATTGGAATCGTTCGAGAGATATTTTCCAAATTTAACTCAGAATCAAGATTTCATAATGGATTTTGGGGTTCTCTGACATATTCAGCTAGTAAAAATTGAAGAGAAATAATCTTCAAAATGATCTAGTTCAGGTAAAAACAAAGATCGGTGATGTAGATCTTCCCATGGTAAATCATCAACGGACAAAAGTTCACAAATCTTCTCATCAGTATGAACAATATTAGGAATTGTCGTTGTGGCTGAACTGGATATAGAAAGTGATTCCTCATGGATCCCATTCATTGGATCAATTTCGGTTGAAGAGGGGTCGGAAAGTGACTATACAACCTGGTATGCAATTTCAAATGGACTCAAAGGCATCATGACATCAATTGAATCTAACTCGGAGTCGAAAGGTATGATCCAAGGATCATCAAACATAACAGAGTCTGACGAAATCATGTGAATAGTTGCAACAGAAGGCGATACGTTAGGAGGAGGAAAGGAAAAAGTTCCTAGTAAACCAGAATCTTTAATCAGACCTACTCCAACATCCTTATAAGGGATAGCCGCTTTACCAACGTGCTGGATTGTTTCTGTAGAGGCTGAGTCGGATGAAAAATAAGTTAACTGATCTATTGTAATGATCCTTCCTTGATGTGGAAATTTTATGAGTCGAAAGACCGAAGAAACAACAACAGTCATAGCATAAGACCAACTGCGACCCAGAAGAAGGTTATAATCTAGAGGGGCATCAACCACTTCCACATCTAGATTTACAATTTTACCTTCGACCCCTATGGGTAAATCCTGCAAAATACCAAAAGGGTGAAAACCTCGACCATCAAAAGCCTTAAGAATTGTCGGAGACTGATTGAGTGTAAGAGAACCAAGCGATTTCCAACAATGGATCGACATAATACACGTTGAAGCTCCCTCATCAATCACAGTCCGAAAGATCGGTCTGTTTTTGAATAACACTGGAATTTGGAAAGCCATTTGATGAGGTAGGCGAGGTGTACTATTCTCTAAATCGAAGATTATAAGGTTGGAGTCCTAAATATCTACAGCTCCTATGGCAGACAAAAGAAATTTACGCTGTGCTGGACATGACTGCAGCACTTCCAAAGCCGACATTGCTGAAGGGGAAATAGCTAAATCTTCAACAATGTTGTAATTCTGAGCATCTCTCGCATGTGGATTGAAAGATGATTTATGAAGAACACCTTTAGCAGGCGGTTTGATTATTAAGTCTGGATTTTGTTTCTCAATCTGTAGCGGACCAGAAATAGGAGGAGGTGTAGTTGATGTATTTGCATTAGAAGATTCTACTTCTTTACCATCAACAGGATTCTTAGTACCATAATATTGCGATCGCGTTGCAATCCATACATGAGACATCATTAAAATAGGTTCTTCTGAGGTATTTGAGGTAGAACCAACCATTTTACTATCTTGAGTTGGAAAAGGATCCTTCAAGACAACAGGTTGTTGTGAACCTTTAACAAATTTTTCAACCTCTGCTCGATGTGGGCATTCCTTAGTAAAATGATCCTCATCACAAATGTAACAAGGATAACGAGGTTTGCGTTTTTCGTCATTGGATTCATTTTTATCAATTTTCTCTTTTGAATTCTTTTTGTTTTTATTCTTCCCTTTCTTTTTACCGCCGGATTTAGATTTGGTCGTAGATGTCTCTATGACATGAATGTCAGCAAAAATTTTGGGGGAAGATTCTCCTTTCGAGGAATCAGGTAAAGTTATAATAGGAGAAGAATTCTTTGAAGATTTCTTCTTACTTTTAGTAGTTACTATACCAATCATACCATCAGCGGCATGAGACCCTGAAGGAGCAGCAGCTATTTGACCTTGTTTTGGAAGGTCGGGGATTTTTTCATGTAAAGTACCTGACTGCATGTAAACGAGGTCAAGGTACTGAGCTTGAGAAATTACTTGCTCTTCAGTAACAACACCAGCCTTAGCTACATATTCAGTGATCTTGGGTAACAATGATTTAACAAACCATTCTGCAAAAATTTGATCCGGAATGTAAACTTTCACCAAACGCCTTCTACGTCGCCATTCATGAATATGATCAGAAATATATGCGGATGTGGATTGTTTTAGTGAAGTTAATAGTTCTGTGCCATTGTTGTATCTGACAGGAAACTGAAAATGAGTCAAGAAGGCAGTTGCTAACTGACTGCAATTATTAAACGAGCCTCGTGGTAACTCGATGTGCCATTTGGCTGCAAGAACAATAAGAGTTCTTTGGAAAAGACATAAGCGAATCGAATCATCAATGATTGAATTAGACGCACACCAGAGGTGATAAGTCATGATGTGATTTGATGGATCCTCTCCTGAATTACCTTCGAATTTTGGTATATCACTGGACAACTTATGCAACATTGGCGGCTAGTACGAATAATAAAAAATTGGATCATTCGTAAGGCGCGTCAAATCAGGTAAATCCAAAGTTGCAATAAATGGTAACTGACGGTTAGGGTCACGAAAACCTTGAGTAGCCAAATTAGTTCCAGGAGGAGGATACCCAGGATAACTAGGAATCGGAGTTGCATTAGGAATTGTGTAACCTCCCGGGTAAACAGGATTAACCGAACCAAAATGGGGTTGTTGAGGCTGTTGATAAGTGTAGCCAGGGTACGGTTGATACTGATAATTTGGATTTTTTGAAACGAGACCGAATTGAGGCTGTCCCTGGTACAGTTGATACGTGAATTGCGGTTGACTTGTGACCACTGTACTTGTACCAGCCTGTCCCGCAGGCATCTGGACCGAAGTCTGAACTGAAGGTCCTGACTGGGGTACAGAGACTTGAGGGATTTGCACGGATGCAGGGATAGAAGAACTTGGAGCTACAGATACTCCAGAAACAGGTGTTGCAGGTTGAACAGACGTTGCAGAAGTTGCAGCAGTTTGAGGCGGAGTCTGAGGTGTACTAGGCGCAGACTGCTGAACAGAACTAGGTGTAGGAGTTTGAATAGTAGGCTGGACAGGTTGCTGGGTTGGACCAGAAACCAAAGGCTGTCCAGGTTGAAAAGGTAATTGTACATTAGGCTGCATAGGCTGTTGATATTGGGACGGATCCCACACCATATTCATTTCGGGGTATTGTCCCGCAGAAGGTTGAATGTAAGGACCAGAACTTGGTTGAATGTAGGGTTGATAAGTAAGTGGTAAATTTCTGGCTCCTTGTATAGATGACTGACCAGAAGGCTGTTGGTAACCTTGAATTGGGTACTGACCTTGAGGTTGATAACCCTGAGGCGCGTACTAAAGCTGGGGTTGATAAGGACCCTGAGGAGCATATTGAGCTTGGGGTTGACCCTGGGGTGTGTACTGTCCTGAAGGTTGATATCCTTGAGGTATGTACTGTCCTTAGGGTTGTCCCCCAAAATAATATGATTCCACAGTTTGTCCTGGGAAAAAGCTACCTTGAGGTTGACCCCCAGGTGGTAACTGACTTCCTGAAGGTTGCCCCCCAGGCGGTAACTGATTTTCCTGAGATTGCCCTCCAGGCGGTACCTGACTGCCTTGAGGCTGCGGATTCGAAATATTACCAGACATCATAAAAATTTTCTCTGCGTTTGACGTTTCAGTTTTAATTCCACTTAAACCAGATGATAACACGCTTTCAATCGGTTGAGGAGCCGCCCCCGAGAAAGTACCAGACAGAGCCTGATATCCCGAAGGAACAGAAGGACCACCATGTAAAAATGTTTCCGGTGTCTGGGAAAACATGGATGACTCTCCTGCCATAATGGATGACGGATAATAACCTATGGGTGTTGGATGAAATGGAAATCGAGGTGGAGAAAAAGCAAGACCCAGATTCTCTAAAAAATTTGTTAAGGATAAGTACCAAGCAGTAGTTCTAATAGGGCTGTAGAAAATTGATTCACGTTCCCTAAGATTTAACGACTGAGGGGAATTGGGAAGAGATAACTCTTTGTCTGGATTAGTAAGTTCTTCAATAGAAATTAGTCTAGATGGAAGATCGTCAGTGACAATATTTCTTACCCTAGGTGAACCAAGATCACTAGAAGTTGGTGAAATAAATCCCGAAGATGTTTCCAAAAAAGAAGGTTCAGTTTCAGGTTCAGAGATTTCAGGTTCGTCAGCCCATTCACTAGTAGGAGAAATACTACCAGTAACTTCAGAAACTGAAATCGGCTCTTGAATGTGTTCTGTTATGGGTGTTTGATAATCAGGATGAACCACTATGGATGAAGTTCCAACTTCTGTTGATTTAATCCTACTGCTACTAGATGATACCAGAGCACGAAGCCCTTCAAGCTGACTTGGTGAATATTCAGGGGGTTTCCCTTGTAGTCTCCGGGATTGTCTTGGCAATTCCGCCATGATTAAATATTTGACTAATCACACGCAAACAAAGAAAATTTCAATGAAAACACCTAAGGCCTCTAAAAAACAAAGAGCCGAATCACACGCTTAAAAATCTAGGAGTTCAAACCACACACAAACAATAACTTCCCGTACTAAAAACACTAGTTGGTGATGAAATCCAACTTAGTAGAAATTTAATACAGAAAGGGCGGTTGGAACAGTTACCCCGACAACCTGCTTAATGAAACAGACTGGCACAAGTTTCCTCACAAAACCATCTTGTGTGAAGAGAACCCCCCAGAGAGTCCAAGTGAGTCTAGTCGACGTCTGCTCCAGGTACAGTGAGATCTTTCCTTCACCGTCACCTTAGGAAATAATCTTAAGTTCTGGACACTAAGGTTACCAACAGTAACAAATATAACTGGGGGAACAGTCTACGATCCTATCCCACACGCAAGGGCAGAGTAACAAATCTCAATCTCCTTGAAGGCTCCTCGACATGGTTAATCCGAGGTTTACCGACAAGTGACCCCAGGCTCCTCGACAATGGTTAATCCGAGGTTTACCATTTGTAATGCGCGCAAAATCTTCTATCTTCCCCAATGAAACAGAATTGATTGTCTCAAAGGTTCGGACATGATCTCGTGATTGAATTCTTTAAGAGAAGCTTCCCAGATTATACAAATTACAATTGGATTTATCTCCTACCGCAAGATTTGTCTACTTGTTTGTTTTTACTACCTTGGAGAGTTAATTACTCCCTACTCCAAGATACTAGCCTAAGCTATGTTGGTGATAAGAGCCCTAGAAAATAAAAAGATTGCTAAATGAATTTTAATTAAGCGTTACTTTTAGGAGCTGTTTCTTAAGTCAATGGGTGCAGAAATGAAACTCTGATGGTGTGAAGACTCGACTTCCAAAAACACTAAAAATGCACCTAAAAATGATAATCAGATCGTTTTCTTTCAATGAAATTCTAGTTAAGAAAGAGTTGGAGAATGCAATTCTTTTAATAAACAATTCCTTCTTTGAACATAAAGAATAATTGAAAGAAAATATTTTTGTATTCCCAACAATAACTCAAAATGAGACAAATTATCAAAGCTCATAGGAAAAATCCTGTCACTTTCAAAAACTTGAAGCTACAAAACAAGTTTCCTTCAAAAGAAATCTACAAATTTTAAAAGCACTCAAAACTATGAAACTAATTATGAGATCTACAAAGTTTAACAATCTAATTGAATAAAAGCTTTAAGATTTTTTGAAGAATGTTTTACTTAGTTATTCAGCAAACTAAGGATCTATTTGTCCAGAATAACAAACAGATAAAAAACACTCAAATATGTTTTTATAAAAAATGAAATTCAAAAACCTATAACAAAGTTTCTTTTCGAAGATTTGCAAAGAAACAGGTAGCTCTATTTCTCAATAAAGGATGATTTCACAATCAGGTCAGATTCAGCAAAAAGACAAAAAGACCAATGTAATCTGATGTACTTCAAAAATGCAATGCTTCGAATCACTACAAAGACCAAGTGAAAAACAATCCAAAACGCAAAACTTCTAGAAAATCATCAAAACACCAAT
This sequence comes from Pinus albicaulis, assembly GCA_034641835.2. Classification (NCBI taxonomy): domain Eukaryota; kingdom Viridiplantae; phylum Streptophyta; class Pinopsida; order Pinales; family Pinaceae; genus Pinus; species Pinus albicaulis. The sequence goes on along the minus strand of CM076580.1, from coordinate 1,669,958,046 downwards.
ACTGCTAAGATTCGTTCACAAAAGGCTTTGGACAGAAACAATCATCAATCTGGGCAGAAACCAAAAACTATAAATCAAAATAAAGATAAACTGAAGAAAGAAATCTATAGTTTTTCAAAATTTTAACAGGGTCCGCAGGCTTCCAGAAGTAACAAGTGCGGTACCGCACTTTTTACTCAAGGAAAAATGTGAAACTGCCCGCACTGTGCAAAGAAGGCAAAGTGCGGTCCCAGGAAAAACTAGAGAAAAACATAAAAGATCTCAAAATTTTCAAAAACAGAGATAACCTAAGCTACCCAGGCAGATATCTACCAACCAAAAACCAGGAAAAACGTTTCCTCAAATCAAAATAAAAGAGAACTAATAACAACAATTTCTTTCCCCAGCGGAGTCGCCAATTTGTTGTGTGGATTTATCCGTCTTGCGAACAAGACCGATCTCCCTAGTACTAAAAGTATCTAGCAAGAAACAACCAAATAAACTAATAATTCTCTAAGCATATATGATCTACGAAAAGCTCTATAGAGGTGTAAAAGACTTACCGTATGTCCAACGCTTGTTTGAAGTCGTTGTTGTCCCTCGTGCACTTGAAGGAGTTTTCCTCGTGAACCTACAGTCACAAACAAGAAAAATATTACATAGAACCTGTATAGAAATCATCATAAACCATGCTTATCATAGTGATCAAGGAATCTATGAAATAAACCATTAACTGAAAGCTTATTGAGAAAAATGAGTATATTTGTATTAATTTCAAAACAAGGAAAACCTTACAACCTGAGCCTTGATGTTGCACAGGCCTTCCCAGGGTCTGAAGTAGGAGTCTCCTCTACTTTGATAAGCTCTGCACTCCGGTATGTAATCTCTCCTCACAAAAGTCTTAGTTAACTGAGTCTGAATCTTAACAACACTTAACTTCAAATATTCTAAAGCTTGAACTCCCTTTGAGGCTACCCAATGCCTCTTTTTATAGTGGAAAAGAGGAGGTTTTCTGTTCCAACTATGAATGGATAGAATCCTCCTTCAAAGGGATAAGCTCCTCACATCAAGGGGTTAGCTCCATAAGGTAAGGGATAAATGCACCTCATAAGAGAGGTTCTGCCACCGCAAGATTCTTTCTAGAGGCTTCTAGAATTTACTTTTATTGAGCTTTTTGGAATTTACTTGTGCCTTTTTGATATTACAGGGGTCCGCACCTTTAACACAGATAAAGTGCTTTTAGGTACGCAAGAGAACTGAACATTATGTGCGGGACCGCAGGCAAGATAGAGATAAAGTGCGACACTAAAGTTTAGGATATTTTTAGGAACTTTTCTCTGATTTTCAAGGCTTGAAATGAGGAACTGATATGTTATACTTGCAAAGGGAGAAGTATGAGTAATAATGAGCTCATACACATAGTAGAATGTCAGGATGACAATTTTCAGTGTAATAGTGAAGCCACCCCATGGTGTAGTTGGAAAGCCCAAACGCTTCACGAACTCTGCTAAAATGAGGTTCTTTTGGCTCCCACTATCGACAATGAACTGTAGCGGGGAACCCTTTACCCACATATGAGAGTGGAAGAGACGCTCCTCCTCCTCTGGATCTTCTGGTTTCTCCTTCTAGATCTTTCTAGTGGAAATGGTGGCGTTGGGCTCCGCATCAATAATCTGCTTCCCTTTTTCATTCCCTTTGTCGGGTTTCGATTCAGAGTCGGAGCATGCATCCGATTCAAAAGCTCTCATCTCGGCCACTAGTGACTGCTTGGCAGGACACTCACTTGTGTTGTGAGTGGAGCTCTTATGGAACTCACACCACTTTCTTGTGTCCTTATTTGGCTTTGTGGGGTTATTATTTTCTTGCGGCTTCGGTAGGTTATCTTGGGTTGCCATGCCTTGGCTTTATCCTTTGTTCTGTGGTTTGGGGGCACCTTTCCCTTGCTTTTGATTCGTAGATCCAAAGTCTTGCTTCTTCTGTTTCAATTTCTGATCAATCTTGGAAGCATACCAGTATGCCGTACCAAGCGAGTAGATGTCGAGGAACTCCATTTCCTCCTAAATTTATCTGTGTAGAAAACTGAGGTACTTCACCACCAAATTTTTCTCCTAACCTTTGATACCCAACTTTGTGTGCAGGGTATGGAACAAATTCGTCAACTTATGCACATCTTGATCCCTTTGCTGCCATAGCGTAGTCCATTATATGTACTTGTCCTCATAGCTCCCCACGGGATAATATTGTTCCTTGATGGAGTCTCGGAAAGAATTCCAAGTGGGTATAGCTAAGAAAAAAGAAGGTTCCCCCTCTTCCTTTTTCTCACAGTAGGTTCCCCACCAGTACTTGACATGGGGGTAGCTTTGAGGAGTGCAAAAATAATCTTCTCCTGGTCGGAAAAGTCATGAACTGAGAAATATCCTTCTAATAGTTTCAACCATCTATCTACGATGTCTGAATCTATTTGGCCCTCAAATATGGGAATGTCAAAGTCTACTTGTACCTTAAAAGGAGTTGTGCCTCCAGAGTGGCTACTGGATGCAGATGCGCCGCCAGTGGGAAGTCATTGAAGGATCTGGGAAAAGTTATCCATCATCGCGTTCCTTTGTTTTTCAAGGGCCTCCTTGAGCAATATTTTGATAGGATCTCCTGATCCCTCATATTTCTTTTCGTCCCCCATGGGCGGCCTTCGGGGTTTGTGAGACTGATCTTGCAAAGGTTCAACCAGATCGAGTCCTATCTCCTTATACCTCGACCTCGTTGGGGACATGAAAATAAGGATCGACAAAGAGCAGACTGATCTGATACCACTGATCCGAATTTATGCAAGAAAGAAACATAATACACATATAACCATAAATATAAAAATTCAACAGAAATAACACTTCATTTCATTAATATCAAAGAACTGAAATTTGTTTACAGACATAATGGAAATAAACTAGTTAGGGCGCTGGTAGCTTATCTCTGAGAAGAGATGTGGTGGCTACAAGCCTCTGAACTCCCCGTTACAATAAGGTTCGAAGGCCTATATATTATTGAGAAACAATGGAAAACCACAAACATCCAAAAGCCTAACCCTAGGAGATGAAACGCCAAAATATGGGCCCCGTTGGGGTAAATTGGTACATCAATTTCTCGGGGTCGTAACTCTGGCATACTATCTCCGTTTGACGCACGTGATACATTGTTAGAAAGATCTATCCAAGGACTAAAAATTCTGACTGCAAATGTAGAGTCCAGAACAAAATCATTAGATTCTAGAACAAACTCATCTTTACCAGAGGTTTGATGCCCAAAAAACGTCGTTTAGCACCTCAAAACGGCTCCGGAAGTTCACGACCCGAAAAAATGATAAAAATAGCAAACTGTGCTATAATTAAGGAAATTGAAAAATTGAAAGAAAAAATGGTGGGGCCCTAAGTGGAATAAGCAGGTGGCCACCAATATCCACCTGGATCAATATTCTTGATGTATAATTCCACCCTTCGGGTGAATCCATCGCTATGTGATGATTTAACGAGTCTAGTGAAGGTGAAACTTAATCTTGTCATGATGGAAAAGTTTGTCACTATTTGATGCTTTAAAGAGTCTAACGGTAGTGAAAACTCAATATTTTTTCATGTTTAGAGAGTTTTAAAAAGGGACGGAAAGAAAAATCCACAATTTTTTTTCGTAAAATTGTCCCTCATATTCGAAAAAGCATAAAATAATACCTAAGAGAACCTCCTAGCCATGTTCGACTAGAGTTTTCCTTTTTCGTAAACATAATCTATCTAAGTCTAGAAAAGGGTTAAACTTATACTCAAAAGATGTCGTTTCAATTCGTTTTACGAGCTTGAAAGGATAAGTGCTCGACAATCATTTCATGTTTTGGGAGTCTGAAAAGAGCTGAAAGAGAAATCCAGGGGGGTTCCTTTTTCCAGTTTAACAAAGCTCGAAAAAGAGATAATAGTGTGGTTTGTGGTAAAAGCTTCATTTCACGATCGTGCATGATGAACTTGCTATATCAGCTGTAAACCTACTTAAAGAACCACCAAACAGATTAAAAATACCTGTTTAAATAGTAAAAATGGGTTAAAACCATAGTCAATTTCATTAAATATGCATAAATTAATAAAAAATACTATTAAAATAAGAAAATACCAAGTCATATTTACCATTCCACATTTACCGTTCAGATTTCAGTGCTCTGAGCCAGTTTTACCCTCGAACTTCAGCCGCTGATTGCGACAGATTCTGTGGACCATTTCTCGTGCTGTCTGGACCAGGTAGGAGATCTTACCTTCCTATTTCTATTGGTTGCATTCTTGTTCAATTTCATGCAAATTTTTAGGGTTTTGGGGCTCCTAGGGTAAATATAAAATGCCTTAGGACCAATGCACCCTTGGATGTCAAAAATTGCGCTACAGAGAGACTGGAAAGAGGCCCAATTCCTCTGCAATGTTCTATCTTCTACTCAAAAGTGCGTTGGGTGCATTTCAGAAACTTGCATCTTGTTTTATGCCCAAAATTTCTCTAGTTTTTTGCATGGAATGGATCCTAGCTAAGCCTATGGTTTGATTTCAGACTTTGATCTGATCAGAATGTCGATTACATGGCGAGAAAGAGAACATGAAGAAAAATATATGGTTGCCCTAAATGATCCTGGCACTATGAGAGCCCTCAAAGACTATGGGTTGCTCAAGTAATTTAGATTGTCAGGGACAAGGCAACACATGGAACTATTGCAGTTCTTGATCCATTCATGGGACCCAACACTACAACCATTTCACATTGGGGACAAAGTGCTCCCAATATTGGTTGATGACATTTACTTTCTGACAGGTTTGTCAAGACGTGGTGCCCCCATTTCCCTTGCGGGCTCCATCCATGGAAGTGAAATAGCGAAGGACTACATTTGATAGTTTTTTCGGCCAGGAACTCAGCCTAGAAAATATGGAAAGATAAATATCAAAGATGTTTATGATATGCCTTTGAGAACGATCCTATTTACTATCACAAAGCTAGCTGGCAGCATGAAAATTCATGTTGCGAACAGATCATACATGTAGTATGCGCTTGAGTATCTTGAGCCAACTGTGTTCAACTGGGTTGAAGAAATACTCCTTAAGATGAAAGAACATATGACCAAAGTAAAAAGTGGAAATATCAAAAATTTCAGCCATGGGTCGATCTTGATCACTTTCGTTTTGGAGCGAGTTCCATTGATGCAGCCACAACATCTCACACTAGTATTAGCTAGTCCTAGAGATCCATAGATGTAGCGATGGGTTGAGTTGATGGCTAGACATGTTGGTCAGTCATTGATCTCATTTTCCACTGCATTCTTCAGTTGGCTCCGAAGAAATAATATCTTCATAGAGGAGCATCCATATGCATGGATGGATTTCTGTGGAGATCCAGATTTGATTTTAGCAGCCTTCGCTCAATGGGGTGCTATAGGTAAAACGTTTTACCATTTTTATTTTTATTTTTTTGGGTTTTTTACATATTTTTGTGTTTTTTGATGTTTCCAAGACTAAACTAAAGACGTTTTATGTATGCAGATGTAGGTTCTATTCGACCAGTGGTTCATGAAAAACAGGTGGGAGAACCAGTAGAGAGGATTTTTGGGAGAGAAGTCCTTCAAGATTTAGATTTAGTCGAGACTCTTGCCGAGTTGCAGCAGCATGTGGAGGGATTGACCCTTGGGATACCAGATGTCCAGATCGAGCAGTTACCTATGAGGGTGCAGCGCCATACCATTGGTGTGCATAATCATTGGATGAGACTATTGCGCATGATAGACCAAGAAGTGACCTGCTATCATGAGCATCACTAGGTCTACTTAGATTATGCTATGTCTGTATACATTTTTAGGTCAGATGACCAACGTGTCTTGGACACAATTTTTGTAAAAAACTTGATATAAAAAATCTATTTTACTTTTAGTGTTTTTCTATGATTATGTGAAATCCTATTCAATTGTGTGATGTGGATTGAAAATCTATCTTTACATATGTTGAAAATGTCTATTTAACACATAATTCGCCAAAGAATCAACTAAAGTGTTGAAGTTTCTGGAAATGTGTTGATATTGGATGTAATCAAAATGTCTTTCCAAAAGGAGAACTCTAAGGAACATGCGATGAATTGCTGGGTTTCAAACAATATAAATGCTAGTAAGATGTAGTACGATAAGTTGTGAGTCTAGCCTAATGATGATGCGGCAAATGCCAAGTGAAATGGCATCAGAGAGGAATTCGATCAACCCGCTATACTCAGCGATATTGTTGGTTGATCGGCCAATACAAATCTGTTGGAAACTCACTAACTCACCACTTGGAGCGAAAATGGCCCATGCTTCAGAGGATAGATTCTGAGTACTACGACTAGCAACATAGACATATCCAACAAATGGTTCCAAAGATTCTGACATCTGCAAAAAATGAAAAGTGGATTACTAACCACATGAAAAATTCCAAAAGACACACTGCTACACACACAATCAAAGCATATAATATTATGTTTAATACACAAAATCAGGCATAATAATGTTTAAGATACAACCCATTGTGAGCTTGCATCAATGGATTCCCATCATAATATACCAACTCGTAGGCACCCTTAGCTAGAATGTGCTTGAAAATGTAGGGGCCATGCCATAATGGATAAAATTTCCCCATTCCTATCTTATCAACTTCCTGATCATAAAGCAAGACCAAGTCTCCTTCTGAGAAGGTGCGAGGCTTGACATTGCGGTCATATTACCCCTTAATGCGTCTCTTATGTGATTCATTTGCCAATGCAGCTTCACGACGCATTTCATCTAGATGGATGAGATATAAAAGACTTGCCTTTTCATCAGAAGTGTCAGGTAGTAGGTTAATCACGAGTTTTAACGATGGCATTTCACATTGGATCGGTAAGATAGCTTCCAGAGCGTAAATCAGCTGAAAGGGAGTAAATCCGGTTGTGTTTCTCACCGAGGTTCAATACGCCCAAAAATCCGAGTACAGGATCAAATTCTAGTTTCGTTTATGAACCCCAATCATGAGTTGAAGCATACACTTAAGAATATTTTTGATAGCTTCAACTTGTCCATTAGCTTGCGGATAATAAGGGGTATAACTATCATGCGACAGTCCTAACTTGGAAGTCAACTCATCCATCATGTGATTGCAAAAATGATTTCCATTGGCTTACAGAACACCAAACCATGCAACCACATGGTTAAAAAAGAACAATGCAGTTGTCTGTCTTGTGTTGTTGAATGTAGGCATCGCCCTGGCCCACTTGGTAAAATAGTCGACGGCGACAATAATATACCCATGCCCCCTGTCCGAGCGGGGGTTACATGTCATGAAGTCAATGCCCCATTTTGAAAATGGTCCAACAACAACAACAAGATGAATTGGTGCTAGCGGTAAGTGGGTTTTAAGATCAAATATTTGGTAAGCATGACAACTTCTAACCATGATGATGCAGTCGCGAAACATGGTAGGCCAGAGGTAACCAACGCAGAGAATATTTTGCGCGGTAGTAAAACCAGAAAAATTTCCACCACATGCACCATCATGGCAATAATTTAAAACTTTCTCAGCCTCCTCATGAGTGAGGCACCTAGGTAAAATCGTATGGAAACCACGACGATAAAATGTATTTCTGAAAAATCATATAGTATTTGGCTTGGTATCGAATACGTCGCTATTGCGAGTGAGAGGTATTGGGCCGAAAATTTTGGGTCTGGAGATAGATGATGAAATCTCCATACCACGGGTTAGATGACTCGATCAGAAGCAAAGAATCGTCCGGAATTGATGGTTCCGTATTAGACTCAGTGATACTCGAAGGAAGGTCACAGATAAGCTCAGTGTACACCAAAGACTTCTTTGACTTGGATTTGATGAATTCCAAATCAAATTCTTGCAAAATGACGATCCATTTTGAATATCCCACCCCCCAGTAATTGACGTGACAGAATGTATGTCATAGGGTTGCAATCTGAAATGACAATGCTCTTCCAGAGTAGATTATAATGGCGAAATATTTGTACAGCTTGAACGACTGCCAAAGCAAGCTTCTCAACGTATGTGTACATAACTTCCATATCATTGAGATTACAAATCAAATATAATAAGTCAGATGTTCAATCCCATCTTCTTCTCAGACTAAAACCATAGCGATAGTTGTATCTACAGCGACGAGATACATGAAATAATAACTTTGATAATTTTGGGGATAGATTACTGATTCTCGGATTAGGATATATTTAAGAACACCAAAGGAAGCTTACACAACCTCATCCCAATGGAAGGGAATCCCATTTTTCAAGAGTCGAGTAAATCCTTTAGCCATTTAAGCGTAGTTATGAATGAACCTCCTTAGAAAGTTAACCTTCCCTTGGAGTCTTTGTAATTGAAGAAAATTTGAAGGAGAAGGCAAGTCAAGAATGGCCTAGACCTTCAATGGATTAAGCTAAATTTCATATTTTGACATGACAAATCCAAGAAAACGAACAGAACCAACACCAAACAAACATTTGTGCAGATTGAGGCATATTTTGTAGTGACGACATCGTAGAAAGATCGCTCTCAGATGTAGTGGGTGGTCAGCTCGTTTCCATGAATGTGCAAGTAAGTCATCTAGATCCTCTACAACACAGATCCTCTACAATGTAGATCCTCTAAAGTGGGCCTAGAGCCTCTGCAATGCAACCTTGTATGGGATTAGATGCTTTGCAAAGCATTTACTACAGTCTAGGGGTGCGTTGACGGCTCAATGGGGCACTTCAACTAGCATCTAAGTAGTGAAACTTTCATGAAGGAAAAACATCAATGGGATGACTTGTTTAGAGCATGTAGCAACTAATTTAGAGTATGATAGACCCTAATGTATACTGATCTGTGTTTTGGGATGATGCCCAAATTGACCTGTAACACACACCATATAATAACATCCCTTATCACTCCACATTAATCTACGTAACTTCATTAAAAATCCCATATTCATGGCTTTTAATAACCATATGTCACTTATAAAATATTAACCCATATAAAATACCACCATGAGAATTTGAAGAAGCGTTTGGTATGGTGGGAGTTATAGTTGGTGGATAACGTTGGTTGTGATATGGCAGTGGTATGGTATGGCGGGGCCGCCAATATTGGCGAGGTACACCATTTTATTTGTTAATTATTCAACCATATCAACTCAAATATATGCGACGAAGTATACATAACAAGTAACAAATATGTAACCCAATTGGTAAGGCGTCAATTTTTTAATGCAGAGGTCATGGGAATTAATCTCGTCTGGTCTGTTTGTTTTTTAACAACAATTTTGGCCAATCCATAAAGGCCATGTGTCACCCTCTGATAGGTCCACATGTCACCGTGTGGTTAGTCCATATGCCACCAACCAAAATCTTCCACTTGTCTCATTCTGGATGCGCCACATGTCAAAATTTAATTGGTGCTATAACCTTGACCATGGAACCCTAAAGCAGAACCTTGCTTGTTGGAACCTTGAGCATTGAATTTGACTAGTTTGACTTTTAAATTTTGGAGTTTGCCCTGAAAAATTTGACTTTGCATAACTTCTTCATACGAATTCGGATTTTTCCCATTCGAATTGCATTGGAATCATTTTTACGAGATATACATGACGGAACTGCTTTCACTCAATTATGATGACTTTGAATTTTTGGCCATTAATCCCTTTTGCATTAATCCAGATCATTCATGATCAGAATGACTCTCAATCTAATAAAATATTTCTTCTTGCAATTCTTTTAAATATCAACTGCTTATTGTGACATAGACCAAACTTTTCTCTACTACTAAAACAAGAAGTAAATTTTATCGAATTCTTTAAATATCGACAACTTTTTGCATGAAAAACTAAGTTCCTCAGTGATTGACCGTTATGACTGGAGAGTGTATTCTTTGAAAAAAATTCCAAAGGTGCCATAGCAGAAGCTTCCTAGAGCTAAATACACTCACATAGTAGATCAACACAACTCTTAAAGTGGCCAACACTAGTGATAGCCTCCAAAACATAAATTTTTACAAGATTATGACTAATTATTCTGGAATATTCCTCAATTTATTTGACATGTGCTTGAAATTAAAATGAGGTAGAGAAGGAAAGAAAGAAATGTATTTAGAGCCAAATTTTTTCTCTAAATATGGTAGAGAGTGTGAAAAAGATACAAGGTGATTCAAAGAACCACATGAAACACTGCTTGTCTTTCGATTTTCGCTGATTGAAGAAAAATGATTGTACTTTCTTTAAGTTGGTAACGTGTTGGATTTGGTACATGCATCGCCAAAAGGCAGAGGTATCTTTCTCAGTGATAGTCACCCAAAAATGTGACCACTACTTACAGGGAGAAAATGTGAAGCACTTCTTCATATCATTCAATGGAATTAGAGGGTAGATGACAAGGTTTATTTGTTTGGTCATGTGCCATGTGACAAGGGTAAATGAAAATTCAGATGAAAAAATCCAAATAAAATGCACCAAGAAACAAAATTTAAAAACAATGTCAATTGCACCCATTCACAGTAGCTAACAATGATAATATCAATATTAACCATAACAATGTGTTAAAATTAACAACCAAAAAGAATTTGAGTAGGTTACAATAGGTAAAAAGAAATCATTTATAACATGAGACAACAAACAGAGGAAACATACAGTTTCGAAGATATCAACTAAGAAAGGAGGCTAGCAAATGAAATGCATACCTATTCCACACAAAAATACGCAACCTCTTCCATGCAGAAAGTTGACCTTAACAATGTACACCGTGCAAATTGTTTGGAGGAAGAGATGAAATGTTTGGATGCAAAGAGTCAACCTTAGTAGTGTCCATCGCGCGGACTATTTCTTGTCACTTTAAAAGAAAAAAAACCAACCAAATATTTAGTGGACATTGTGGATATCTCCTGTAGACCATGCTTTGAATGCGCCATTAAATGCAAGGTTTATATCACCTAAATCTAGCACACCTCCAACTTTTCAATAGCCTGACTGTAGTAGCCACTCACTGAACCTGCAAAGCAATCCCATTGTTATACTCGGCCTCCCTAATTCCAGTATCACTTGCTTAAAAATTTCATAAAAAAAGAACTTTCCACATCTATATATATCTACAAAATGAAATATGTCATAATTATGAACAAACAATATGGTCATTGTCATTTCATGGGCGCACAATATTTTTTTTAGCATCTGCAACATTTTCACAGATATCCATTTTGCAACAACATGTGTTTTGTGTTTCTAAGTATGAACTTAGGTGTACTTTTGTAGCTGTTCAAAGTACTACCAAATTATTTACAATTGTTTGAAATGGACCACTTAGAATCAATTGCGTTGTCCTCTTAGAATTAATTTTGTGTTGTCCCTAAAACCATGACATTTTAAGTTATGTCATGTATTAATATTTTCACATCAAAAACTTATATATATATAATTCTTGCTAATAACAACCATATGCTAGCATTGGCTGACATATATTAAAGTGCGACGATGGGGACTCAACCAACTACTTAATTCATTATAAATTTTAAAATATTATATTCATAATTAATATATTATATATAATAAAAATTTGTTTTTAATCAATTTAATAATATGAATGATTTCTAAAATAATTATTTTTTAAAAACAATTTTCAATCTCCATAATCCTTGTTAAGTGATTATACTTAATTTTTATATAAAAAATTTACAATGGTTAAAAAATTAATATTTTATAAACTAAATATCGATACATAATTTAAATTAGTTGGAAAAAAATATGAATTATGTACACTATAGAAGTGTGACACGACAAGTAGGGTATTATTACTTTAATTATGGCCTAACAAGAAGATAATATTTAACAGAGTCAGAGTAACAATCCTATCAAAAATCATACGTCTACCAGAAAGGAAAGGCCTAACCCCTAAAATTGATTAATATTTCAAAAGTTCAAAAAATACATCAATTTAAAGAATTGAGACGAAAATCCTTCATTTGGTATAAAATAGATAGTATAATTTTTCTTATAAATATTTTGACATGACCAACAATGGTTTTGAATAGAGCCAAGCGAGAACACTAGTTCAAGAGTTGATACAACCACTCACTAGCAACATTGCAATCTCAATTGCAACATACAATAACTAGCACTTGATCATTCTAACAAATGACCCGCCGGAACGCCGAAGGCGGGACGACGCGACACCAGCACGGTCGCGAACGACCTGACGCGCACGGGAAGGAGATGACAGCAGGAGGGTGCAGCAACCTCCAAGTGTCGAAGTTTGAGAGGGTGGAAGGGCGATAGGTGGAGCACAGAGATTGGCTGGGAGCACTATTCATCCCAGCAAAGCTCATAATAGGAACACCTTCGGCGTAAAAATAGAAAATTCACACAGCTGAAAATATAAAAGATAATCGGATATCTCACACCCATGTCCTATAATTTATGAAAATCCCTTGTAAATATAAAAGTAATTGACAAATGCGAACTGAATGTAACCCATGTCCTATAATTTATCAAAATCCCTTGTAAATATAAAATATTTACAAAAGTAATTGACAAATGCGACCTGAATCTAACCCATGTCCTATAATTTATCAAAATCCCTTGTAAATATAAAAGATTTACAAAAGTAATTGACAAATGCGAACTGAATCTAACCTTAACACATTAAAAACAAAACATTCATTGATGATAAGTAGATAAACACAAAAAAATACTCCAAATATGGGCGATAAACGCAAAACATACGACACATATGGGCGAAATGGGGAAGACAAACTGGACCCCATAATAACACTTGGAAACATCAAACACTACTAGTGCCTTCTTTATATTTGTTGAAAATGAAGAACACAGATTTGATTTGAGAAGACGTTGCTGTGGCATTAATCTTTCAAGATCCATATCAAAATAACACCATCCGGCAAAGCAATGCAGTACAGCTAAACACTCCTACTAGTTTGGATTCCCACATCATCTTAAACTCCTAATATGAAAATATAAACACCATCTCACTAATTTTTTCCAACAACTTCAACAAATTAAACCTCCAAAATGGCATGCTGCCCTACGTTACTAGAAAGCCATAACAACATCTAACTCTTTCAAACAACTTCAAAAAAATTAACCCTCCAAAATGGTATCCTGCCGTATGTCTTTCAAATTGAATATTATCAGATCATGCCAATGTCAGTTTTAATGTTACTAGAACATATGGCAGTTTGAATAATGAAAGACAAGTTCATTGAAAACATGTTCACTATGTCTGCCAAATACTCGGATGCATGCCTCCCTCGCTTGTTCTGATACATTTCTTGCAATAGATGCTTGATTTTCATCCATCATTGAACGCTTAGCTTCTTTTAAATGCTTGGCTATCATGATCAGAGTTCGAATGTCCGCCGGAACAGTGCTCTGAATGGTTTCCATGATTTCCTTTTCATAAGGATCGCAGTTCTCCAACGTTGTGGAGAAGAACACGCTCGACTGCATTCCTGCAAAATAGGCAGACACAAAAGAAGCACGAACCCACTTCTTTTCTTCTTCCCTTTCAACCCGAGCGAACTCCTAATAATCTCTTCCACCTTTACAAAAAGCTTTGCAAATTTTGTGCATGCTGGAAGACTTTCGTCGAACGTATGTAATTGAAGAGACCTTACATCATTAATTTCCTCAATTGCTTTGCCATGCAATTTTCGGAATTCTCTGGTTATGCGGCCCAGGAGTGGCGTCAGAGATAGCTCCAATTCACATCTCTGGCACTTGCATTTGAAACCCCAACACTCGCAGTTAGCTTGGTGCTGCGGCAAGGGGACGAGAGTGTCGAAGTAGGAAATGGTTATCTCTTCTCCTCTCTAGATGGTCTTGGATGCGTGAATAAACATTGCACTTCCCACTTCCAGACGGGTTGAATTTGGCAAACAGGAATGGTTAATGAAAGACGACAGCAACCAGAGACCTCTAAAATATTTATGGCCTGCGCGGCAGAGTCTCGCTTCGTGAGCTCTAGAGAATGAGTTTCAACTTATCACATGCCGGATACGATGAACGTCCACGTCAAAATTTTCTTTCTCGTTTCCACGGGACATTTCATCGTTTGGTGTAAATAGATCAATAGCCAGAGCATATAATGTGTCTGGCGGGGAAGAAATGTCTAAACTATAAAGCTACCAAAGCAATATTTGGGATTTTCTGGCAGCGCAGACGACAGCAGTGACAAGTTCTTCTTGAGAGGCCGTAAGACAGTTGCACCGCTGGTTCACGTTCAAGAACATAGGCAAAGCACTCCGCACATCCTCATAAACAACTGTGACAGCGTTGCTTACCAGGAAAATCTGCCTGGTCGCAATTTCTTGTGTTGTGTAAAGTCCTCGCCCTCGGCCGTCTTTGGTCATGTGGATCTCCATAGGGCCAACGAAATCGGCGACCTCCGGAGGAGAAGAGCACCTTCCAAGTAGGTAAGTGGAGATGTCATACTCACCATCCCGGTTCTGGGCATACAAAGTCCTCGCCTGACATAAAATATCTTCTATTTGCCTGCTCCCGGGGCTTACTTTCTCCAGAAATTCACATGCTGTTGCATAGTGCCTCAACCCGACTAGAGCACGACCTTTCCTATAAAGCGATTTCATATGGTTGGGATCGATCCCAATGGCCTGATCAAAATCCTCAAGGGCCCGCTTGAATTCCTTCAGCTGCAGACACGTCTCTGCGCGGTTGGAATACGCATGCAGAAGACCGGTACTGGTATTCTTATTATCATTCAACACCCTCTCCTTGAGCTGAAGGAGAGTGGCGTCGATGCAATTTGTATAGTTCTCAGCCGCTGCAGCCCAATTTTTTTCTCTGAAGCACAAGTTGCCCATCTTCCTCACCTTCTCCGCGTTCATACGCAAGCCATCTGTAAACGCTTCCGCGCACAGCGTTCCATACACCACCCGTCCATGGTGGATTTCTCCAACCTGCAACTCGGTGAAGGAAATAGGATTCAATTGTTGGAGAGGAATAGAAGAAGCTGAGCTCCCGCTTCTATTGGGGTCTATGAAATTGGAGCATATTAATGTGCCTCCCGCTTCTTTGGCCTCTAGCAGGCTGATGGAATGGTCGATATCGTGGAGTTGGACGAGTGCTTGCTTATCAAATCTCTCAGAAACTGATCTCGCAAGCGAGGTCAGAAGGCAGCCTCTCGTAAGCGAGATTGTTTTATTATAAATTAAAACAATATATATATATATATATATATTTTTACTTATAAAATAAATTAATTTATCATTAAAAAAAAAAAAATTATATAACCAAACAAAATTTAATCAACAATTATTTGGTAAGAGAGGGAACAACTATTCAAATTTGTAATTTTAATGTGTTAAAAATAATTAAAAATAATTATTAATATGAAATACTATAATCTCTTTCCCAATATAATATATATAAGCTTTGTTTTTGTGAAATGCACCATATAATTCTTAGAATTTAATAGTGTATTGCATTGTTTTGAAGGAAGGAGCTGCTAAAGTGGCGTTTTCAAAGGGGTGAATTTACGTTAATTTGCACTAATCCCGTATTAAAAGAAGTGTTTAAAAAAGCCAAAAAAAACGGGAAAGACAAAAGCCTAACGTTTTAGAAGTAGGATGAGTTTATGTTAATTTGGAGGCACGAAGGTGCTAACGTGGCATTTCAGAAGCATGGATGAATTTATGTTAATTTGGAGTAATCTCGTATTAAAAGAAGTGTTTAAAGACAACCAAAATATCTCGGAAGACAAAACCCTGTTTTAGAAGCAGGAATAAGTTCATCTTAATTAGAAGCAGGGATGAGTTTATCTTAATTTGAACTAATCGTGTACTAAAAGAACTGTTGAAAAAATCCGGAAAACCAGGAAGACAAAAGCCAAAAAGGCAGGAAGACACGCAATAAAATATAACGAAGACACATATGCTGCTTATTTAAAATTTCTTGACGGGAATTTGGTTGGAGCGCGCGACCTGCAACAACAGGGGAGCTGGGCAGGGTTTGTGGTGTGGGAAATTCAGTTAAATAAAAGGGCAATTTCACTTCGCTCGACAGATAAGGCAGGAGCATGAGCTTAGAGAGCAAACACAAGTGCATAGTTGGGGACAAACCCAGTAGAACAGAGCCAGTGCGCGCATAGTCTGGGACAAACCCCGTGGAACTGAGCCAGTGACAGAAGCAGAGGTGTCACCGGTGGCTAAGGTAGCAGGAGCAGCAACAGTTTTTGTCCCCGTAGAACAGAGCCAGTGACAGAAGCAGAGGCGTCACCGATGGCTAAGGTAGCAGGAGCAGCAACAGTTGCACATTTTAGTTGAAGCAGCAGAAGCAAGGTTATAAACGTGGGTATGGGCCAGAGTCAGAGTAGCGCTCTAGCTTGCTCCCGGACCATATATGGATAATGGTAGAGCCACCCTCCGGATCCAGAGCCAGCAAATTGAGTGTGTTAGTGTCCATGGTTGGCCATGGATCCATAGATGCAGAACACAGTTGGTTTGCCATGACGTAGTGGAGGATTCTGGTTTTTTTGTAATGTTTTCTATTTTTTTTCCCAGAGCAGAGTTGGTTGACCATGGACCGATAGATGCAGATCAGAGTTGGCTGGCCACCCAGCAATTTCTCCATCATCACGCTCTTGAGCAGCGTGTTGATCACCATCTGCTGATTCTTCATCGGAACGCCCAAGGCGGGACGACGGAACACCAGCACGGTCGCGAACGACCTGATGACGCGACACCAACACGGTTGCCAACGACCTGACGCGCGCGGGACGGGAAGGAGATGACAGCAGGAGGGTGCAGCGACCATCAAGTGTCAAATTTTGAGAGGGTGGAAGTGCGATAGGTGGAGCACAGAGATTGGTTGGGAGCACTGTTCATCCTAGCAAAGCTCATAATAGAAACACCTTCGACGTAAAAATACAATAGTTACAGTAAAATAACAGATTAAAGGTATCAAACAATAAATAATTTCAGTTGTCATTGCCAACAAACTAGTGGCCAGCACCAGGTGTCTACACAACATGTCAATACCAACTTCAAATCTAAAGATGCCACGTTAGCAGTGGTTACGAAAAATTTGAGAAATTATTTGACAACGTGGTTACGAAATGATTTGATCGTGCACCTAATATTGAGAAATACCAATCTAAGAGGAGAGCATTAGATGTTAAGTTACAATTGTACATAATGTTCAATCATGTTTGGGTGATTAATTTTCTATCTTCAATGTATATGTTGATTTATATTTCTATTTGATTGATTGTACTAGATGAATTGATTTCAGTGTAGTTGTTGATTTCTAATATTATTTGATTGCTTACACTAAATACATTTATTTCAATGTAGATACTTATTTTTAATACTATTTGATTGCTTGCATTAAATGCATTAATTTTAGCGTAGATCTTGATTTCTAATCCTATTTGATTACTTTCACTAGATGCATAGATTTCAATGTAGATGTTGATTTCTAATTCTATTTGAATGCTTGCATTAGATGCATTGATTTTAGTGTAGAGGTTGATTTTTGATTTTATGTAACTAAATATATTATGTACATCAATTTCAAAGGCCGTAGTCTAACTAGCCAGAGGAATCGCCCTGAAAATCATGAAAATTCCGATAAGATTTTCAGAAAATCCGGCAGGAATTTTTCTAAATCCATGTTATAACTATCAACGTTTAATATTTTGGGTGTCCTACAGGTTTTTGATGGTGCTGAATTCATTTCCAATCTCAAAATCAGGATTCAAACACTGTTTTTGCAAGATTTTTTAAATTTTTTTAGCCCGGATTTCGGCCAATTTTGACCGTCCGAGCAATTCCTCCGGCTCGTTAGACGACTCCATTTCAAAGTAATTAGATTAATATTGTGCATTGATTCCAGTGTAACCACAAAAAAAATTATTGGCAACGTGGAATGATTTCCGTGTTACAGTAATTCAAGCATAAATAAAATATTTTAATTTTCATCTTAAATAAAATGTTCACTTACCTGAAATGTTTGCTTCTTGAAACTATAAAATATTTGTAATTATTTTCATTTTCCATCATTCAACATTGTTAGACACTTTGCATTCAAACAAGATAATAGAAAACAACTACCATTGAAACTTAGGGTTTAACAATCCATAAGTCACAATGTTTGACTTTGGAGAAAACTACTACTAATATTGGATAAAAAGAGAGATAGGGTATGACGTTTAATATAATATATTGAGTTAAATATTTGAATGGTCTATGATTTCAACCACCATTTTCATATTATCCATATAAAAAGATGGAAAAACTAACATGCATGACAATAAGAACAATAGAAGAAAAAAGTTTGAGATTAATAACAATGAAGACTAACTGCAATTGACTACATTCTTATTATTCACATTTTCTATCATTCAACATCGTTACATTGTCACTTTGCATTCAAAATTTTTATTTCATCATTCAAGTTAATAGCAATCTCTATCATCTCAACAAATTGAGGTATCTGAGAAAATTTAAAATAAAATTACTAGATTAATATTAAACATATTTAGCATGTTTAAAATAATCAAAATAATTAGAGACTCAACAATTTTTCCTTGGCCACACATGAATTAAACACGCCTAGATCCATCCTAACCTTGGATCTATCAAGCACTAAGAGGGATCAAATATCTTGAGGTTTAAACCTTTCCTCAAGTTTTGCACTTAAAAAAGAGGTTTTCATCTCGAGAGATATGATCCCTCTAGACACTTGATAGATCCAAGGTTAAGATGGATCTAGGATGGTAGATGATATATTTCTGAATGAACACTTTTTTTGTATATCCACTTAATCCTATGGTTTGTTGCACTGAAAGGTGCTCTACAACTTAGGATAGGGGTGATGTTGTACTAGTGTAAATGTTTGTAAACATTTATCATGATTAAATGTTGACTATGTTTTAATTAATATTAAAATTAAAACATATATAAATATAAAAGGGAAAATGTAAAGTGTAATGTAATGTAAAACATAAAATATAATACAATGAAATGTAAAATGTAAAATGTAAGGCATAGAGCTACTAATTTGATCAGAAGAAATTGGTACATCTATAATGTAAAGTTAACATATTATTGTTTCTTTAACAAATTATTTATTTATACATTATTATTGGTATAATAATCAATAATATTTATTATTATTATTCCAATATATTATAATAATAATCCTCTCCATTATAATAGTAATATAAATGAGCTCTGCAAGTTTTAGGTTTTTTCTCTGAATAATTTTATGAATCACCCAATAATTGTTGCTAGATTTAGAATCTCAATCTTCTACAACATCCCAAGGAGGATATTTCCAAGACTGTTAGCACTAAATCCATGCATGAGTTGAAAGGGGGGGAGGGGAGCGGTCCCATCCTAGAAGGTTGCAATAACTAGGGATAGACAAGTAAATCCAAATGGATAAGGCATGAGTAAATGGAAAGGTGCAGGTCTGAAAGCTCATGTGCTTGGAGCACACTGGAATTTATGTCTCAAGTGAAGATGCTTACTGAAATTTGGAGCAAACTCAAAATATGTGATTCTTAAAAACAAGTTGGAGGGGTATCATGAGTATATGAAGGACAATGCTCTCATATGTACATTCAAAGGAATTTGTCCGATGAAATGAGATTTGGTTAGATGGATTAAAAAAATAACATCTAAAGGGCCATATTGAGTTGAAACTGGTAGCTCGAGGTTTTTGCATGGTGATTTTCATGAATCTAAAAGATAGGACCCAAGTCGTTGAAAATGATCCTTATATTTTTAATAATGTTGGTCTTTGCATGAGGCATCGGGAGGAATGTTTTTTTTTTCCAAATAAATAAGTATGAGATTTTTATTTAAAAATAAAGTTTGCATCGTCAAGTTCCCATTAGCACAACCGGTTGAGGATGGGCCTCGTTAGCAAGGCAACCCAGGATCAAATCTCACAGGGGGTGGTTGTGCCCTATGCTAAGGGGAGGAGACATGCTAAAAAATCTAGTCAGCTTAGGTCTGGTTTGGCCTAGGCCGGGTGCAATCCCTAGGTGACTTTGACGGATTAGAAGCCCCTGGGTCGCGGTTTATCAAGCCAAAGGTCAAGCCTCAAGGATCACAAAAAACTTGACATATAAAAAATAAAGTTGGGATCCAACCCATAACCATTACATTTCTTCAAAATTACCAATATTCCTTTTAGATTTGAGATTAAACATGGGGACTCAATCCAATCCCTCAAGTGATTACCCCATGATACAAAAAATTCAGTCATGTTCCAACTAAATTTTTTCCAAACTAATCTTAAGATCCAAATATATTTACATTCCATTTTCCATTACTTTTTGATTAATTTTGACTTGCTTCTAGTTTTCCTTGGTGAAATATTTTTTCCCTTCTTCCCTACTTGATTCCAACCTACATTTATTTTTTGTGTTTGATGGATCACCCTTCGATGAGTGAGCATTGTTGTCTTCAGTTTCTTCCTTGTCTGCCTGATCTGCACAAGAAGTTACTTTTCTAGATTTTTACCTTGAAGGTGAAGATGGGGATCCAAATTTCACTGGTGTATGCCACACTTCCACTTTCACTGAATTTGGAGGGTCCTCATACACTTCCTTATGTCTGGTTTTTATTTCCTTCAATTAATAATATTTGGCAGCATCTTCTTCCTATTTTTCCTTTTCTTCTTTCTTACCCTAAGTCTCTTCTACTTTTTGTATTGTATAGTTTTCAATCTGAGCTCCTTCCCACCATTTGGGCCTTCAATTATTTTTCCAAACTATGTTTTTTTTTTACAGCAATGGATAGTTTTTATTTAAGGGGCGGCAAACCAGCTGCCGCGGGCTTTTACAGGGGTACTCTGTCTGAGATCGCTTTCCTTGTTACAGAGTCTGAGATCGCCGAGGAGAGTGCATCTCGCTGTTGATAAATCTGCTAAAGGAATTACACTGAGATTGCAGAAAGAGGCATGGGTGTGCGCTGGAGCTTGATTTAGAGGGGCATCGTGTTTGGCCTCTGTGTTTGCTTGCAATGTCATAACATTGCTTCTTAGTTTTCCAAGAGGAGATCCATCGCACCAGCCAGCTATGCTTGCAGTTTCCATATAGAGTGCATCCTTTCTGCTACTAGCTTTGAAGCTGTCTTCATGATCCTCCCAGAACTTGCCCAGTAGATTGAAAATTGAGACATTTTCCCAAACTATGTTATTCCACAAATTCTTTGGAATTTTTTTAATTACATCCCCTATTTCATAACACACTCAACCTAGAAATGAAAGATTTCCATAATTGATCTTTTGAGCACACACATATTTTGGAGTTGTAAAATTAATCTCAATATGAAAGCCCTTGTTGAAATCCATCTCAACACATATTTAAGAATAAGTGGTTTTATAGAAAATTTCATATTTTGTGTTCTGAAAATAAAAATTTCCTAATGCATTACCAGTGGAAGCTAATGCCTGTTGGTCCTCTAATTTGCACCTTTTTTTGACCATTTTTCCCTTTCCAAATCGTAATCATTTACCATGTTTTACCTATCTCATGTGCCCTCATCTTGCACTAGTGCGAGAACGATGACACATTTTGCATTAACTTGATATTTTACATATTTTAACTTAACTTAGCATTTATTAACTATTTATTATGTGATTTTCTACTTAGAATTACTTTTGTAACTCATCGTTACCTCCTATGTTATTTAATAGTTAAATGCTTATTTTGACCGCTGATTTTTAGTACATAAAAGATCTCGCACTAGGGCTAGCACCGCGAATCTTGGCAGCAAATCCAGATCTCTTTGATTGCTGCCTAATTTTGTACCACCATATCTGAAGGCAAATGAGTCCCAGTGATAACATCAAGTCAATCTGGAGTAGCAGAGATCAGACTTAGGAGGAACGAACAGCTGGAGATACCGATGACCCGTTTTGTTAGAACATTTAATTTTGAAGGCTGAAAGCTTATTCTGCAATCAGTTATGCAATTTGTTGTAACAATTTCTGCAATTGGCTATGTAATGGTTAAACGATCCTTTTGGCCTGCGGTCAAAAGGACATATATAAGGAGAAATGTAAATAGGACAAGTTGTTCAATGTTTGGATAGAATTGAATAGATCGGAGAATAGAACTAGTGAGGCGGTAACAAGCCTATCTTTTGTTATCGCCCAAATCTGGGCTCGATATGTAATCACGCATGTATTAGCTTTTAGGATTTAATAAGAAGAGCTCTGCCTTATGCTTCATGGATTTTATCTCTTTATGCTTAAATAGTTGATGAATTGATTCAATACTGAGTAGCGTTTCCATTTGAAAGGGAGACGCACTGGTTGGCTAGGGCCCAGCCAACCTAGCACGTCCTCCCTCCTTCCTGTTCTTGCAATTTATGTCTACCAAGTGTGATTTAATTTACAACATTTGAATTTCTATTTGAGTGAAATCAGATCTGCAGTGTGAAGTAGTTGAATTTCCTTTTCTGCATCTGAATTTAAATTTTCTTTCTCCGCCTGGTTCAAATAGGAGAAATTACCTACACTAGTGCATGTTGCTGTGCTATTCACTTTCTGCACGTTTGGTTTATTTTCTCCGCCTGGTGCAAGCAAGAGAACTGTTTTTGCACCAGTGCTGGATAGTGTGATGCATCAAGTCTCTTTAAGTTACTTATAACAGATTTCCTGCTTTTAGTTACATTTTAATTAAAAATATTGTTTCCTTATTCATTACAGATATTCATCTTCTTGATAAGCAATTTGGTTTCATAAACACTTGCAGCAATTAATCATTGATTTTGAGGACTAAAAGTTAAAGTGAAAGAAGCTCAGATCAAGTACAAGAACCAGTTTCTTGGTACCAGATCTGAGTGCGGTGGACTTGAGGAAGTTCAGGGCCCTTGCATGAAGAAAATTATTTTTAGTACAGACATTACTTTACACCTTCTACATAGATCGCTATTCCTGCACTAGTGCAAGGAGACTGCACTAGTGAAAGATCGATTCTTGTGGGAAGGATATCTTTACATGAGTAGGTTTGAAAGGGCCCATCTGTTGAAGACTGCTAAGGTGTCTTTGCTAAAGAAAATACATTCTCAGTAGATGATCAATATCCCGCTAGAGTAATTGCCTTCTTTTTTATTCTCGAATCTCTCCTGCAAGTACATTTCTTTTTGTTCTGGCCTCAGATTTTTTGATGGTTTGAGTTGCCTTTTTCTCTAAAGTTTGATTCTGCAATTTTTCCTTTAAAAATTAGGAGTTGATAGTAGAAATATTCATACCATCTCTGGCATTTCCCGTGCTTCGTCTCTAAGTTTACGAATCCCCTGGGTTGACAATTTAAGTGTTGAGGACTTTACTTAAGTGTAATTCTTGCAACCAACATTTTGGCGTCGTTGCCGGGGAGGCGATTTGATTTGGTAAGAATTTTCTGATTGTATAATAGATGTAAGTTTCCTTTATTTTTGCAAGTATTTTTGAAGGAGTTTTTACTGGTGTTGATTGATTTCTGACAACATTTTTTACTAGAAATTTTTTTTTATATTTTTCTTTCTTTTTTGAAATGAATGCCTAGGAAAGGTAAGGGTTCGAAGCCCACTAAGGGCCAAAATAAATTTTCTCACATTGGGTCTCCTTCAGCAAGAAAGAATCCCAATCCAATTCAAACCCATCACGCAGGAACAATCCACCTGGATTCTGGTAATAATAGCTCAGGTGTGGATCAGCCTGTGGAGAGTGGTATAAGTAAGAAGGGAACAATGGCAGGCCAAGAAGATCATTTGGAAGGAACTGGTGACAATAAGGTAAGTGAAGGACAATCTACTTTTGTGTTTCCAATTGTGGATCCTAATACTATGTCACAGATCAAGAATATTACACCATCAACTCTCCCTCGTTTCCATGGTAAAGTTCATGAAGACCCTGAATCTTTTCTATTTGAATTTGATATTTTGTGTAGAAGTTATGATTATGCAACTGAGGCTTAGGAGTTAAGACTATTTCCTGTTACCCTCAAGGACTCAACTTTACACTGGTTTATGGGGTTAGGAGGAAACACCATAACTTCTTGGGATTGGATGAAGAGAGTATTCTTGTCTAAATATCAAGAATATTGCAAAACTCGGGACATGCAGGATGAAATTTT
Source organism: Pinus albicaulis (assembly GCA_034641835.2). NCBI lineage: Eukaryota > Viridiplantae > Streptophyta > Pinopsida > Pinales > Pinaceae > Pinus > Pinus albicaulis. The sequence goes on along the minus strand of CM076580.1, from coordinate 1,669,933,913 downwards.
TACAATCATACAAGATGATGATGAAATGTTTGAATATTATTTGGAAATATTTTTGTATATTTTACCAAGGCCAAAAATTAAGCTTGATCCCAACACTATTAGAAACTTGTTCTTAAGAGGACTTACTGATAATGCTAGAAACAATTTGAATCTGTTAGGACAAGGTGATATTTCTCAGCAAAATTTTGATCAAATTTGTGAATTATGCCGGAAATTTTCAAGAAATCAGTATAGATCCAGTAGAGGAACTTGAAATAAAAATAGAAAAACTGAATCTACTGATGCTATGATTATTGGACTGGAAAATAAAATGGAAAACATGAAAATTGATATAATGAACACTGTTACTAAACAGTTAGACTCTTTAAAATTTCAACAAAAACTTATGAAGGAAAAAGAGTCATTATGTATTTTCTGTCATAAATGTAGAGACAAGCATCCCCCTAAAGAATGTCCTCTTAACTTGAAAGAAACTAATAAGTGTGCTATTTGTGCAGAAGACCATATCACAGAAAAATGTCCCTCTATACCTATACTTAAAGCTGTATTTACAGGGGGGCAACCGGAAGGTGAAAAATTTTATGCTATGGGAGAAAGAAGAAATTGGCCTCAGGTAGGTGCAGGTATGGCTCCTGAATTTCCTCCACACTATTTTGGTTATAATCCACATGCATATTCGTATCCTAACTCTCATCAGCAGTGGCAGTATGGAAATCAAGATCAGCATGGGAAACTTTCCCAACCATGGCAACAGGGTTGGAGAGGCCCAAATCATTCTCCATATTCCTACCAACCACCTATGCAACCATATCCATCTACACATGTACCTTATCCAATTCCTCAAATTCCAAGTCAGACCACCGCATTACCTTTACCTCCACCCTTTCAACCTCCTCAGTTACTTGCTCAACCTACGCCTAATCCTAATAATAATAATAAAGTAGTGCAAATGATCCATGTAATAAACCCACCTTTACCATTTGAATACCAGTCTATTCCAGTTGGAGTTCATGATATTCAATTAAGAACGGGAAGGACTGTAATGCCAGAAAATCAGAAACAACCTATGGTGATTGTTGAAGAGAAAGGAGAAGAGGAAACTCTTAACCATTCTCCGAAAGCTGTCACTAAGCAGCCCTTACCCTCTGAGTCCTTTCCATATTCTTCCAACCATCTTCCCTTTCCAGAGAGGCTAGTGACAGAAAGAAGAGAGCCTGTTTCTGAGACTAGTTTGGCATCGGAACTTCAAAATATTTTCATTAAGATACCTTTGCTCCAAGCCATTAAAGAGATCCCCATTTGTACCAAGATTATTAGGGAATTCTGTCTCAAGAAACCTGGGAGGAAGAGATTGGAACCCCAAACTATTCAATTTGTTGGTAGGGCAGCAGAGTTGATGATGGGATGTGTGTCTATGGAAAAATATACTGATCCCGGAAACCCCATTGTCACAGTTCAGATTGGTAATGTCCTTGTCTCTAATGTCCTTATATACTTGGGAGCAGCCATTAATGTAATGACTAAGCAAACCATGGATCAACTTCGGTTATCTCATCTTCGCCCTACTCCCACTGTGCTTGAATTAGCAGATAGATCTAAAATTAAGCCTGAAGGAGTATTGGACAATGTGATCATCTCATTAGAGTCTTGGGAATATCCTGTTGATTTCATTGTGTTTCAGCCAAAGAACTCGGTAGGAGGACATCCCTTGATCTTGGTTCGACCATGGCTTGCTACGGCCGATGCATATATTGGATGTCGTTCTGGTGATATGTATATTTCACATGGAGATTCTAGGAAGAAAGTTACCTTATACCCCCATACTAGATCCATTCAGGACCTTCGAGGTACTTTATGGTTGGACCAAAGTAGTGATGAAGAGACTCAGTCTATTTCTCTTATTCATCATTATACTGGGTCTTTGCAAGAATATGAGATTCAAGATTTCCTGAACAATCTAGACACCATGCCTAACTTTAAGCCTTTGAGCCAGATTTTTAGCCTAGATTTCCAAGAAAACCATGATTCTCATTCTTCTATACCGTTGTCTTTGACCACTCCCTCGAGTACTCCGAAGCCTAATACTACTCTTGTTGAGATTAGCCCTGGTAATTCCTTGCATATCAGTTTAGATTTAGACCCATCTCAGCAAGAGTAGCTTGTGAATTTGTTGCAAAACCATCTTAGTGCATTTGCTTGGGGCTATGAAGACATGAAGGGTATCCCTCCTGAAACTTGTACACATCATATCTATATTCAGGAAGGAACTCGACCTGTCCGACAACCCCTAAGATGAATGAATCCAACTCTAAGAGATGTCGTGAAGGAAGAAATACAGAAACTCTTAGATGATGTTTTTATCTATCCTATTTCTGATAGTCAGTGGGTCTCTCCATTAGTGCTAGTACCTAAGAAAGATGGAAGATGGCGTATTTGTATTGATTATCGTGAATTAAACAAAGCTACTCTCAAATATTACTTCCCTCTCCCTTTCATTGACCAGGTGCTTGATACCCTTGTAGGAAAGAAATATTTCTCCTATTTGGATGGTTTCAGTGGCTATAACTAGACACAGATCGCACCCAAAGATCAGGATAAAACTAATTTTACATGTCCATGGGGGACATTCGCTTACAAAGTGCTTCCCTTTGGTTTATGTAATGTCCTGGCTACCTTTCAAAGGGCAGTCTTGGCTATTTTTTCTGATCTTGAATTTGTAGAAATTTATATGGATGACTTTTCTATGTTTGGTAATTCTTTTCAGGAAGCTCTCGAAAATTTGAAGAAAGTACTTCTTCGTTGTCAAGAAGCCCACCTTTCTTTGAGTGACAAGAAATGCAGATTAATGTGCAAATCAGGAGTGGTACTTGGCCATCTGATTTCTGAAAAAGGTAACCAGGTTGATCCGGAAAAGATCGAAATCATTCAGCATCTTCCTGCACCCAAAACTCAAAGGGAAGTAAGAGGTTTTTTAGGACATGTTGGTTACTATAGAAGATTCATTGAAATTTTTTCTAAGATAACTGCTCCTCTTTTTCGACTTCTAGCTAAGGATAGTGATTTTTCTTGGTCCACGACTTGCCAACAGTGTTTTGAAACATTGAAGGGAAAGTTGGTACAGGCGCTAGTTTTGAGAGGTCCAAACTGGTCCCTACCCTTTCACATTTCCTCCGATGCTTCAGATCTGGCTGTTGGCGCAGCTTTGGGACAAGAGGAAGAAAAGAAATCCTATGCTATTTATTATATTAGTAAGAATTTTTCTTCCGTTGAATTAAACTATACAGTTACAAAAAAAGAGTTTTTAGTTGTAATCTTTGCAATTAATAAGTTCAAACACTATATCATAGGATATGAAGTATTTTTTCACACTGATCATTCCGCGATTAAATATTTGATGAACAAACCGTTGACTAGCGGTAGAGTGAATAGGTGGTTGCTATTGTTGCAGGAGTTCAATATTACTATTGTTGATAGACCAGGAAAATCTAATGTTGTAGCAGAATTTCTTTCTAGAATAGATAATCCTGGTGAATTAACTCCTATTAATGATGATTTTCCAGATGAACATCTTTTTGCTGTGTCTACAAACTCTCCGTGGTTTGATGACATCGCTAATTATTTGGTTACTGGAAAAACACCACCTCACCTGCCCACCTGTGAAAAGCGGAACATTATTCAGAAAAGTGCTGCATACTCCTGGATTCAAGGAGACCTCTTTTACACTAGTCCAGACTTGATTATCCGCAGATGTGTAAGAGAGGAGGAAGTGTTTGACATATTGAAATCTGCTCATGATGAACCTTGTAGAGGCCACTTCGCTGATAATTGAACTGCATATAAAGTATTACATTCTGGCTACTTTTAGCCTTCCTTGTTTAAGGATGCCAAGCAGTATGTTAGGCGATGTGATAGTTTTCAACAAATGGGACAACCTAATCAAACCAATGAAATGCCTTTATGCCCTCAAGTTATGATTGAGCCATTTGAAAAATGGTCTACTGATTTTGTAGAGCTAATAAATCCAAAATCACTAAGTAAGAAGCATATTTTGGTTTGTACAGATTTTGTTACAAAATGGGTAGAAGCTAAAGCTGTTTCTTTTACTACGGAAAAAGTTGTTGTTGATTTTCTCTTTTCTGAAATCTTTACTAGATTTGGTGTGCCTAGAGAAATTGTTTCTGACAAGGTTCGCAGTTTATTTCTAATTTGGTACAGGGAGTGATAGAGAAATACAAGATCCGATACCAGAAATCTACCCTGTATCACTCGCAAGAAAATGGCTAGGTGGAATCTACAAACAAGGTGATCGAGTCCATTCTTACAAAGACAATGAATATGCATCGCAAAGATTGGGCTGAAAGATTACTAGAAGCTGTGTGGGCATACATAACCACTTGGAGAAATAGTACGGGGCACATACCATATGAGCTAGTATATGGAAAACAGGTTCTGTTACCAATTGAATTCCAGATCAAAACTTTTAGAACTGCAGTTTAGTTAGGGCTTAATCTCTTTGAGGCACAACAAAAACGTCTTCTTCAGTTACATGAGTTAGCTGAATTTCGTAGAGATGCTGTTCAGCAAAACATATTAATCCAACAACAACGGAAAAGATGGCATGACAAGTCCATTCAGAAAAAGCAGTTCCAACTAGGTGATTGGGTACTTCTTTATGATTCTAGATTTAAAATTTTTAAAGGGAAATTCCATACACGTTGGATGGGGCCATATGAAGTAATCCGAGTATTTGAGAATGGAGTAGTAGAAGTCAAAACTATTGATGGACATGATACAATATTCTTGGTAAATGGACACAGATTAAAGAAATATCTTCAACCACTTGCCAAGAGAGATTTGACATAGCAAGTTTAGCAACAATTTGGAACTGTAGTGGTAAATGGTAATACCAACCTCTTGAAAATTTAAATCCCTCTTCTTCTAAAAAAATTAACAAAAAAAAAAAAAGTAAAGAAAAAATAATTTCCTGTAATTATGAAAATCAGTCCGCTGACATGATTGCAGAAGGATCAACCTGAAAACCAGCTTGCTGACAGAAGATCAAAAATTTCTAATAAAAAGAGAATGTTGCTTCATCTTTAGATATGCTAGTAACCACCAAAGTAAAAGCCGGTTCAATAGAGCCAACCTTTATACAATTGGGGAAATTAGCATGGATACTTTTTTCCAAGTAACGCTTAATTCTCACTGCAGTTATTTTTCTTGCACTAGTGCAGGCAGACCTTCCAGAATTTTTTTTTCCTTTCTTCATATCCCATTTCATATTTTTCCCTCAGCTTTCTTCTCGGAATCCTAGTATAATTAACCTTCCCATATTCTTCTAAATTCACCCTATCTACTTCGAAGAAATCCCACTTTAATCCTATTTTTTTTTTCCCTATCCCACTTCTATTTTCCCTCTTTTGGTACTTTCCTAGAATCCCTGTGACAGAATTCCTTCCCATTCTAATATTTTCCTTTCCCACTCCTTTGTTCCCTCATGAGTTTATTGCAGGATCTTGCAAACAAAGAGCATAATGATGTGCTCTGAAACATCAAGAAAGGGAAAAGCAAAATTCAGAATAAGTTGAGGAAATCATGTGAAATCCAACCTATATTTTAATTCTCTGTCTTAATATTATGCTTGCACTAGTGCACGCATGTTGTTATATATGATAAGATGAGCAGAAAAGTACTAGCAGAATGACATGATTTAAGCAGTGCAAAGATTAGTACAACCATGCACCTCATCAACAACATAGCACAAGTTATCATATGACATAAGAAAGTGATCATGATGAAAAGTTATATGATGTTTTCATATGATTGACAAGTATTTACGCTATTATATTACCTAGGAGGAAATTAGTTAAAAGTACAAAGTTTTTTAAAGTAGAAATCATGATCTTTTTAATGACTGCTAAGTTCCTTTTTTGTGTAATTATGAAGACATGTAAGAATCGTGTTAATCGTTGTTTGCATATAATCTACCCCGCTCTGCAATAATTTGAAATGTCCTTCACTCATAACTCCCCCACTCCTACATTTATCCTAAACGTCCCTTCATCATGATTATTACTGCACTTAACCGTTAAACCTCCATCGCACGTACCAATTTAGCCTGATCGGAAATGATGAGTATTTATGGAAAATGAGTCAGAGATATGGTTAGATATTTATGTATGAAAGCCGATTTCCTGGTATTGCATGAAAACCTTCGAACTTATTGTTCATAGCCGATAGCAGCAATGCCGCCCGTCTGAAATAAGCCCCTGTATCTTAGCAAGATTGAGAAAACTGCCGAATTTCGCAGCAGTCTTCCACTGTTGCGAGAGTCGGGATTTCTACAGTTCCTGCAGAAGTTCGATGGGTATGACAAGGAGGTCGCCCTAAAATTTTCAAGAAGCTTTAAGAACGGCCAAGTGAGAATTGGGCTACTCGAATTCAAAGTCACAAAGAAATTTGTAGCAGCAGCAACGAGCTTGGAGAATACGGGAGTGGAGTGGTTCAAGAACCAAAAGCTGGAAAGCAAACGCTGGCAGCATTTTGTCAAGGATAAGAAGATGGAGGTGAATTGGAAATGAGGAGTCCCGCACAAAGCCTTGCTGGGTCAATGGCAGGATCTCCTATTTGTTTTGTGGAAATTTGTGACCTATGAAGGGAGGTACACCTATACCCTAGTGTATCATTTTAGACTACTGCAACATTTTGAAGGAGGCCAGCACATTCGTTGGAGGATGAACTTAACCTACTTTTTGCTCAAAAGCTTGGATAAAATGGCTAGAAGTGTACAAGATGGAAGGGAGGACTAGGTCGATACATGATTATACCATCATGGCCTGATACAAATATTGGTCTTAAAACAGCTGGAGATCAAAGGTATGACATGGGAAGAGCTGTTGAAACAGCTGCACGGGAAGCCAGTCGAGGGAAAGAAGATAAAGACTCCTACTAGTACAAGTAAGGATTTGAATAGAAGAAAAAAGAGAAGTTCTTCTCACACTAGTGTGGTATCAGTCAGAAAAATCGACAAAAGAGAAGACCCCATCTTCCATTAAGGAAACAGTTGGCGCACCCACTGAAGAAACCCCTTATACACAGGCACAGGTCTCTGAACACGACAGTCTGTCGGTCCTTGCGGATGCGGCGAATATTGCACAAGTCGAGGATGATACTTTGCTAGCACATTTTATCAAAATACCCCATAAGAAGAGTAAAATCGCTGATGTAGGTAAGAAACCACAACCTCCACAGGGTATAGAATCCCATTCTGCACCAGTACAAGGAGAACCCATAGAAGAAGAAAAATCAGATGAAGAGGAACTAGAAGAAGAAGAAGAGGCAGAAGAACCCACAGAAGAAGAGGAACCAGATGAAGAGGAAACGGAAGAAGAAGAAGAGGCAGAAGAACCCACAAAAAAAGAGTAATTGGATGAAGAGGAACCGGAAGAAGAAAAAGAGGCAGAAGAACCCACAGAAGAAGAGGAACTGGATGAAGATGAATCAGAGCAGAAGGAAGGAGACTTGGAAAAAGAGGAACCATAGGTAGAAGAGTTTCTTGACGTGACCATGGCAGATGTAGAAGTCCTGGAGCCAGTGAAAGCCCCTGTTGAGACAGAGGGAGGAAAATAATTGGTGACTCCTGCTGCTCGCATAGCAGAATTAGAACTCCAAGTGAAAAAATTGCAGTAGCTTGTGACCAAAGCACAAGAGGAGAAAGAACAAAGAAGAGAAGAATTAATGGTAGAGCTCAAACAAAATAAAAGCGAGGTTAAAGTATGGAAATATCGGGTTGGATGCTGTTTCAGGCGGTTGAGAAAAGTAACAAAGAATTTTAGGCACATAAAGAAGAAGAAGGCTGAAACAGTGCCGCCTGAGGACATGCTGGAACAGGACTGAGTTGGAGTATTCAAAATTTTGGTTTTTTGCAGAGGTAAAAAGTTGTGTGAGGACACACAACAGTTTAGGGATGGGAGGATGTTGGTCCTCTAATTTGCACCTTTTTTTGACCATTTTTCCCTTTCCAAATCGTAATCATTTACCTTGTTTTACCTATCTCATGCGCCCTCATCCTGCACTAGTGCGAGAATGATGACACATTTTGCATTAACTTCATATTTTACATATTTTAACTTAACTTATCATTATTAACTATTTATTATGTTATTTTCTACTTAGAATTACTTTTTTAACTCATCGTTACCTCATATGTTATTTAATAGTTAAATTCTTATTTTGACCACTGATTTTTAGTGCAGAACAGATCTCACACCAGGGCCAGCAATGTGAATCTTGGCAGCAAATCCGGATCTCTTTGATTGTTGCCTAATTTTTTACCACCATATCTGAAGGCAGCTGAGTCCCAGTGATAATATCAAGTCAATCTGGAGTAGCGGAGATTGGACTTAGGAGGAATGAACAACTGGAGATAGCCACGGCCCATTTTGTCAGAACGTTTAATTTTGAAGGTCGAAAGCTTATTCTGCAATCGGTTATGTAATTTGTTGTAACGATTTCTGCAATTGGCTATGTAATGGTTAAATGATCCTTTTGGCCTGTGGTCAAAAGGATCTATATAAGGAGAAATGTAAATAGGACAAGTTGTTCAATGTTTGGATAGAATTGAATAGATCGGAGAATAGAACCAGTGAGGGGGTAACAAGCCTGTCTTTTGTTATCGCCCAAATCTGGGTTGGATATGTAATCACACATGTATTTGATTTGAGGATTTAATAAGAAGAGCTCCGCCTTATGCTTCATGGATTTTATCTCTTTATGCTTAAACAATTGATGAATTGATTCAATACTGAGTAGTGTTTCCATTTGAAAGGGAGATGCGCTGGTTGGCTAGGGTCCAACCAACCCAGCACGTCCTCCCTCCTTCTTTTTCTTGTAATTTATTTCTGCTAAGTGTGATTTAATTTACAGCATTTGAATTTATGTTTAAGTGAAAGCAGATCTGCAGTGTGAAGTAGTTAAATTTCCTTTTCTGCATCTGAATTTAAATTTTATTTCTCCACCTGGTTCGAACAGGAGAAATTACCTGCACCAGTGTATGTTGTTGTGCTATTCACTTTCTGCACGTTTGGTTTATTTTCTCCGCCTGGTGCAAGCAGGAGAACTATTTCTGCACCAGTGCTAGATAGTGTGATGCAGCAAGTCTCTTTAAGTTACTTCTAAAAACTTTCTTGCTTTCAGTTACATTTTAATTAAAAATATTGTTTCCTTATTCTCTACAGATATTCATCTTTCTGATAAGAAATTTGGTTTCATAAACACTTGCGGTAATTAATCATTGATTTCAAGGACTGAAAGTTAAAGTGTAAGAAGATTAGATCAAGTACAAGAACCAGTTTCTTGATACCAGATCTGAGTGTGGTGGACTTGAGGAAGTTCAGGGCCCTTGCACGAAGAAAATCATTTTTAGTAGAGAAATTACTTTGCACCTTCTGCATAGATCGTTGTTCCTGCACTAGTGCAAGGAGACTGCACTAGTGCAAGATCAATTCTTGTGGGAAGGATATCTTTACATGAAAGGGCCCATCTGTTGAAGACTGCTAAGGTGTCTTTGCTAAAGAAAATACATTCTCAGTAGATGATCAATATCCCGCTAGATTAATTGCCTTATTTTTTATTCCCGAATCTCTCTTGCAAGTACATTTATTTTTGTTCTGGCCTCAGATTGTTTTGATGGTTTGAGTTTCCTTTTTCTCCAAAGTTTGATTCTGCAATTTTTCCTTTAAAGAGTAGGAGTTGATATTAGAAATATTCATATCATATTTGGCATTGCCTGTGCTTCGTCTCTAAGTTTACAAATTCCCCGGGTTGACAATTTAAGTGTTGAGGACTTTACTTAAGTGTAATTCCTACACCCAACAATGCCGAGATGTTCCAAAGATGTAGGAGAAGGTTAAGGAGCCTTACCCAAATAGGAGTCATGGAGATTAAATTTGTAACCAGATCAAAGGTTGGAGACCAGGGCTACATGAAAATGTTGGAACTTCCCCAAAGCTAGGGTCTAGATTCACAAATATTTTTCTTATATTTAGTATTATAAAAAAATACAACAAAAAATCCCTGAGACAAGGGGTAAATATTTATATCATCAGTCAAAAGGGGTTTCCATGTATTAGAAATCCATTTGTGGATATCATTCAATCACAACCAAACCCATTAAATTTGAAAACAAACCTTTATCTGAAAGTAATTTTTCATAAATAAAGGCGTCCTATTTCAAGGGAACATTACGAGTTAGAGCTTCTTGAACAACCAGAAGAACAGATCTGAATCATTTCAGCATGGCGCTATATGAACCTAAGGCTTGAGCCACCATTCCTTCAATATAAACATACTTCTTCTTTAGATCAAATAAAATTCACCATTGATTAGTGGGATGTAGAAACCCTAAGCACCAATCCAATATATTGGGAGGAATGTTATAACCTATATCAAGAATCATTCATGGTAGCCCTAGTATGGTTTCAATTGTTCTCCTCACCTACAAATTTTTGGGTTTTAGAGATCCTAGAGAGGATTGGAAATTCAATTGGAACCTTTGTGAAGATTTTAGATACCACCAAGCGTAGCCTTTATGCCTCCAATGCAAGAGTATGTGTGAATATAACCTATCCCTTATTGAAATCCATATAATTGGAATACCATGATGAGGAGTGGGAATAACCTTTGGATTATGAGCATGTGCCATTTAGGTGTAAGAGATATCATTAATATGGAAATCTATTTTGGGATTTCCTATTAAATAAAACTAAAATTAAATAAATGGTGTCAAAGGATATGGAAAAAAGGAGGATGGAGAAGGTTTTCAAAAATTTAGCATCAAACACAAGGCCCCAACAAGTTAATCCACTCAAGCTAAGAATAAGGAAAAACTAGCGGGAAATATATAGGTCATGCTTTCCATAAGAGAGGGGGAATCAAACCTCCCAGAAGACCTAATGAATTTGGAACCGAAAGGTGACCCACACCAAGAAAAGGTAATTCCCAAGAGAAAGGCCTAGGAGGACCCGCCATAAAATTAAAATCAAGAGGAAACGCTGATGGGGGAGAAGGATAATTGGAACCATAGGAACCAAGGGAAAATATTATTAATGAGGGGAAAATATTGAAAAATATTTTGGTGGAATGGTACTACATAGATTCAAGGTTCATCCCAAAAAATAAAAGAATCAATTCCAAGATATATATCAAAAATTACGAAGCCAAGGACATATAGGAAAATAAGATCAGGGGGAGGTGCCAATGGATTCAGGTACGCCAACCCAAAACAAATATGAAAAAGGTCAAGTAATAAAAATACATAAGAAAATAGGGAGAAAAATCATTCAGGAATTGATTCAAATAGTAGGTGAACATTTGGTAAATACTGGGCAAGTGATCACGTTGTCATAGGTTTACCCCTTGAAATATTTCTTAAATAAATATTATTACATGGAATATAAGAGGCCTCAATAATCGAGGCAAGTAGAGGAATATTGAGGAGAGAATAAGTAAGAAAAATTTAGAAAATATAATCTTACAGGAGACAAAAATACTCAGTTAGAAGGTAAGAGAAATTTTAGATTGTTGTTGGAAAGGGTATGAAGCTATGGTGCTAGGTGTGAATGGAAGTGCAAGATGACTAGAAATACTATATAACTCCCTAGAAGTTTCCTTTATGGACATGATTTCTTGTCCAAGGATACTCTTAGGGAGATTCTGATACATTGGTACTAGGGAGGTGGTGGCTTTAACAACTTTTTACGACCGCCATTTACTAGCAGAGTTGGAGGATTTTTGGAAAACCTTTATGATATAAGACAAATACATCATGATAAGCTCTACATTAATGAGGGTGAATTTAACTTGATTAAATTGTTGGAAAAAAATAAAGATGGTTTGTGAACTAATCCAAGATTTTTGGGTGGTGGATGTGACCATATGTACTGGGATCTTCATGTGGCATAACCATAGAGGGGGTAGGAACCAAATAGTGATTTTCCTAGATCAATTCCTAACTTCTGAGCTGTGATGGATAAATATATATTCCTAGAAGTGGAGATATTACCCTTTTTAGGGTGTGATCATTGACTTATCAAATTAGGACTCCTGGAAACAGATTCCCAAACTAAGTGCAAGGAATGAAATGAGAGATATTTAAGTGTTTACCACTGAAAAATGGTGCTCAAAGGTTTTGGATTTCTCGAAACAGGGGACACAAGACACTGAATGGAAAATTTGGAAAAAATCAATAATATTGGTCGAATTCTCCCATCATGACATTTATCTGGATTTTTTTACTTCAAAGATGCATACAAAATTCCATATAAAAGAGCAAGTAACCATCAAATCATATCGCATGAAATAAGTAGAAATGAAAGGAAACCATGAAAATCAAAACAAAACAGATTGGTAATGGAGTTCACCCAGTGTGGGCTATGTCTTTGAGCTCTGCTCAAAGTGAGGAGGCCGCGTTCATTAATCTTCAGCAAAAATAAAATTACATTCATATACAAAAAGACACCTTATACTTCCACTTCTGGGGATGGCCTGAAAATGCACAACTCTACTGGAAAAAGAGTTTGCACCGTTGAATTCCTAGCAAGAAATCGTGAAAAATGACTATAAAGTTAACACCGTTTTGACTTGGTTAAAATCTGGCCCTTTGGGAATCTCAAATATTCCCCTAAAGATTCCTTCTTGTTGTTTGACTAGAATTTGCTACTCAGATGAAGAATCTAACTTTACCACTACACTCCTTACAAAATTATGAGAAAAATGAGTATAAACTTGGCCTGGTTCTGAAACTATAAAAAATCAGCCCTTAGGGGATCTTTTAGATTCCTCGTGATTCCACAAAGATTCTTCTCTATGAGTTGGCTAAAATTTCGTTGCTCAAATGGGGAAACTTATCACACCATTGTGTTCCGTGCGAAATTCATATTATTTTGAGTATAAACTTGGCATGATTCAGCGACTATGAAAATTCACTGTCCAGGGAATATTTTAGATTCCTCATCATTCTACAAAGAGGAATATTCCATTGGAATATACCTTCTCAAAATCTATGCCAGTTCCTGGTTCCACTCAGCGTTCCTTCCTCCATTGGCAAATGAGAGAAATGTTGGGCTTTTTATAATAAAATGTGGCAGAGTTTCCAAAGGTGGCCCATTGGCATATTGGTGGCGCAACCAGATGGGTGAGCGGAGGTCTTAGGGTCAAGCTAGTGGGCCTCCCCTATAGTAGTTGGTCGGTTGGCGTCATAACCATTTACGTTGGCGCGTTTTGTTTTTTGGAGTGCGGTTCTGTGAACTATTGGTGGTGGTGTTTGAAGGAGAAAATGTTTGATGGACCGACATCATGTGTTATCGTTTTTGGTTATGGGGCCTCTGGCGCCAAGCTGACCCACCGGCCAATGCAGGTTCGACACCTACTAACCCCACGTCTTTGTATTCTAGGGTGGCCCAGGTGGCTGGGTTTGATCGCTTGCCACCTGCATATTGTAATATGTTGTAATGTGGTATGCAGTTGGCGGGGATGACGGCTCGCCAACCCACTTGTGATTGATTTAAATAAATGATGTAGTGGGCTCGGCTAGCTGGATTTTACCGCCGGTTAACAGACCCTATTTTTTTAATATTTTTTGCTTTGAACCAACCCGCAAAAAAAATTCTGACTGGTTTTTAAGGGTCACTTGACAAATTAAGTACGAAAAAAATTCACCCTTTCCGGTGGCCAGATTCCATGCGTTGGTGTTCTACCAAATTGTTGCCTCGTTAGTGACTGCCCTTGGCCTAGTTTGACCCACTATATATTAAGCATAAAAATTTGGATTTTAGTGTTGTTTGCGATGTTGGAATCATGGTGTTGAGAACTATGATCTAGTCCTCAATTCACTTCAATATGAGGACTTTTAGTTTTGAGCTATTTATGGATTCTGAGCATCTTGGAGCCACCTGGATCATTCCTCCCTGTTGTGGATAATTTTTTCGTCCAAAAGCATGAACACATCCTGCACACTTCCCATTGTTAGTATGAATCTTTCGTCGTAAAAGACCACTTTAGCTACGCAAAACAAATAGCCCTAACATCGATTATGGCTGCCAAATATCTTTAAATCTGCAATTAGGTGATCCAAATAATGCTGCACAAATCCAGATCTAAGCATAAAAGACATTAAGCAGATAAAGTAAAATGTGGCTCCATGCATCCAATAGACAAGATGCCAAGAACAATGTATTTGAAAGAATTTTTATATTATATTAAAAAGGCACCCGAGAGGAAAAGAAGAAAGGTGTTCTCTAGTTCTCTCAATGAAATGGGTTCTGAAAGTCCTCAACATTTCGCATCTAAAATTTCTCATGGTGTAGAAAACCTGCATAAACATAGAACTCAAAAGGGAGCTCATAAGAAAAAATGGAGAATGTCCAAAAGTATAGATCCGTGAGTGAATGGAAACAATGAAAGGTGACTAATGAATGGGAAAACCCTTCTATTTATAACAAAATATTAGGGCGGTCTAGAACTTGGTGTATGAATAAAATATTATTAATCAAATTCTAGAACCACCTTTTAGGAATATTTTATTATATTTGTTGGAGGGGAAAGGATTTTTGACTTAGGTCAATTCCTTTATTTTTAAATAAGAAATAAATAAATGATTTATTTATTATTTTAAGGAAATGGTGGAAATATAATTAAATAAATAATGATTTATTTAATTATTTATAAATGATTTAGTCAAATTTAACTAGGAATATTATTTAAATAAGGATTTAAATAACTTATTCCTAGGAAATAATCAAATAAATAAGGATTTATTTAATTGATTTCCTTGTTTTGGGTTAAATGTGACCGAGAAATATAAACAAATATAGATTTTTTTATTATTTCCTTTTGGGGTTTCCTGTTTAGACCATAAACAACTTAATAAAGGTGTTTTACTAAGTTATTTCAGATAGTGAAAGCAATTTTACTTAGGGTAAAATTGGTCTTACATGGTGTACTTGGGTTCATCTAATGATAATAGGTTAGATGACCAAAAAATGGTGTAACAGATTGCCCCCCAATGTACGAGTGTTAGGAGAAAATCGTATGACCGAAGTACATTGTAAGAACTCAATCACTAGACATCAAGAGGGAAGTCAGAGAGAGAAATGTAAGGTAGTCTAATGTGCTAAAGGACTAGACCCTGAGGAGATGACTAACAGACGGACACTAATGATGATGATGAAATGGGGATACTGAGTAGCAGATGGACGACTTCCCTTGTTAGAGCATAAAGGGCATGAATGACTTGGCAGCGACTGACACAATATCGTGAGGGATAGGGGACAATAGGACTGAAGGCCATAATGTGCGACACGAGAGAGGAACCAAGCAATGAAGGATGGAGGACTATAGCGGGATACAAAGGGACTCAGGATAGACTCCATGAATGTGATGATGACTCAACTCGGATGCTCTAAACAAGGGCGACTCGATGGTGCTACCACATAGTAAAGGTCCAATGGGGGACCATAAAAAAATGAGTACAATAGGGTAGCTCGTGACGAAAATCAACACGAACAAGGACAAGTAAGGAGGTAAAGTGGTGCCCCAAGTACAAGTGTTGTAAGTGAGGAAATTCGATTTGGAGGAGAGGTGAATAGACCCTTTGTGGACAAAATGTGTCCTGGTGAAGTATCAAATAAATAAAAACTAACAAGTACCCAGAGCTCATGAACAGGCCAGGTCGCACTTTTTTGGGGTCTGTTCTGCAACCTGGGTAGCAGGTACTGGGCAGAAAACTACGACCTGTCTCAGGAGATGACCTGAAAAGTGCGACTTGTCAGAGAAAGGGGGTTTCAGTGCTGTTTTTGGCTAAGATCTGAGATTTTTATGGTTGAGGGGCGCAGGTGCCCCCAAGTATGTTGTGGTCATGCCAAAATGTATTTAGAAAAAGGGGAATCTAAACACATTTTAATGATGTGGTGCGCCATAGGTTTTCGTTATGGTTATGCAATTTGAGAAAGGAAATGGAGGATTACCAATCTCTTTTAGTACTGCATATATGAATCAAATGGACTTTAAGTTTTCTGGTTGGCATACCTGGTGTCACTATCCCAAAAAGAGGATTTGGAGATAATGAACTAATGTTCTCTTAGGAAACCTATGTCTAAGAGACTGGGTTGTTGAGGGAAGATGAAGGAATGATAAGGGGTATCGATCCTAAAGTGATCTGAAGTGATATGGGACTCTAGAGGTTCTTTGAAATGTGGAAGAATAATTGTACTAAAGTCTACATGACCAGAAACATTAGGAGATTTGTGGAGAATTGCTTCTCCTGGTCTCTCAAATATGGGTGCCCCCTTATCCAAACATTGGGTTTCAATGTAATGGCCACACGGTGTATGTGGTTCGAAAGCATGGGGTCGATGTAAGGGGGAATAGATAAAGTTAGGGGAGGTGATTCCTTCCATAATGTTGTCATCGTGATAGAAGATGGGGTGACTGGTGGAAGAAATACCACCTAACGCAGCAAAGCTACCTGACTCATCATCATGAGAAGGGAGGGTCACATGTGCATCGTCACAAGGGGTGACAGAAGAGTACGCAGATAAAGGATCTATCGATGTTGAGCCCAGGGTGATTGCTGAAGGGGGGTCAAGCGAAACATCAGAAGAAGTCTCCAAGGGGACTTCCACTAAGGGTCTCATGGATGATGATAGGTAGAGGATGGTGGCAGTAGGCTCCGTCATATCGGCATCAGGAGGGGGAATGTCAATGGGAGTAGTCATCTTTGGTAGTTTTGCTGAAGCAAAACGCGCAAATAGGGGAGAGGTGGACTCGTTACGCTTGGCCTCGAATTGGTGGACCGCAGCTAAAGAAGCATGATACTCGTCAAGGCGGGGGAAAATATGGGTATAATGTCCATGGAAATCGCACAAAGAACAATGGTGATTGGTGCACAAGTGTTTAAGTTTTGGAAGGGAATTAGGTATGGTGACATAGACCTCAGGAATATCGAATTCCGGAAACGTTTCATTGACCATGGTTTTGAGATGTGGTAATTCAGGACAGGTATGGGTAGCGTGGCCGACAACATCGCACAAGGTACACTGGATGGGATGCTTTGGAGGTCGAGGAGGGGCAGAGTTTGTCGGGGCAACCTTATCCGTTGATGCCCCCCTACGAGCTTTGTTATTGTTACCCGACATAGTCGTAATAGGAGGTGGTTCCTGATGAGGTGACTGAGGTACTGGTGCAGCGGGAGAAGCCATGGGTATTGGTTGAACTGGGGTCAAAGCAAGATATGGTTTGGGTTGACCAGGCAGGGTAGTGGCTGGGGGGTCAAGTACCAGATGGGTATACCCAAGGTCAAGTTGGGGAGGGATAGGGTGGCCAAGATAGGGACGGAATAAGCTCCAGGAGGGGGAGCCAAGAAAGGAATCTGGCCAACAGGGAAATGGCCAGGAGGAATGGGGCCAAGGGGGTTGTTCTCGGGTGGGATCAACCCAGGAGGGTGGAAAGGTGCGTGAGGAATATTTGGGGAAGGAGATTCCAGAGGAAGAAGGTTGGCTAGCGGGCGAAGGACTGGAGCTGGTGGGGTTGGGTGAGGTTGAGGTTGCTTACTAGCCAAAGTGGATTGTGCAAGGTCAGCCCAATATGATTGCATCATGCAAACATTCGCCAAGCTAGGATCATATATGGGAGGAGGGTCTAGAAAGGTTCCAAGCAAGGAGGATTCTTTGTAGATGCCATGGGAAACATTGGTAATAGAATTAATAGTTTGCTTATTGGTGATAGTAGAGATGGTGGACTCAGGGGAGGTCTGAGATTTTGGTTCATGGTAAGTCAACTGGTCAATGGTGACAATCTTTCCATTATAAGGGAAAAACATCTTGTGGTGGACTGCGGATAGGACGACATACATGGCATAGGTGTAACTATGCCACAAAAGAATGTTGTAATCAAGAGGGGCGTCGATAAATTCAACGTCAACACAAACAGTCTTACCCGCAAGGGTGATAGGATAGTTACGGAATAGGCCAATGGGCTGGGAGGCATGACCATCCCATGCACGAAGGGTGATTGTGGAAGGGGCCAGCTTAGGAGATCTGAGTTGTTTCCAAATCGAAGCAGACATCACACAGGTAGATGCCCCCTCATCGATGATACACCGAGCGACGTTGGCATTTCAGATTTTGACTGGGATTTGGAAAGAAACAGAAGTAGGCAGAGGGGATGGTCTGAATGACGGGCATCGAAAAAAATCAATTGGTCATCGGCAGGATCTACAACGCCCACGACAGATAGTAGAGCCTTCTTTTGGGAAGGACACGACTGGAGGAGTTCCAGTGTTGAAATGGAAGCAGGAGATTGTGTTAGATCATATACTATGCTATATGAATGGGCAGCCCGACCAGAGGCAGCATTTTGGCGTAATGGGCCTTTAGGAATCTTGGTATGAACCTCAGCTTTGGGTGGAGGGATTTTCAAGGGACCATTGGGTGTCGATAGAGGCTCTGTAGGACCTAAAGATGGGGACTCGGAGACAGACGGAACGAGAGGCATGGAGTACTGACGAGACCGAGTTTGAAGGTTAAGGTCGACGGTGAGATGTTGGTCAGAGGTCATCATGAGAATCTGGTAATCGGAGGAACCAGAAGGGGAAGGTTGAGTGGTTACTGGGGCATGAGGTGGTTGAGTGGCCACGAATCCTTGTTGAGGGAAAGGATCGGTAAACACAGTGGGTTGAGAAGTAGCCGTATTGGGAGGGACAGTAGGGGAGGAGTGTTGTCCCCGCACGGTGGCCTGAGACTCCCACATCTGCCACATTTGTGGTAATAAGGGACAATAATGAGTGTAATGACCATAAACATCGCAACACGAACATGGATTATTGGTGCAAAGCGACCTGTCCGACTTGGGCTGAGAGCCCTATGGCTGGTTGGAAGTGGTAGAAGCAATACTTGAAGGATTGAATCAATGATTACCAAAAGCGGATTGATTGCCTGTCCTCGTTCGTTGATAAGGAAGAAGATTAGTTGCACCCTGCTGTGCAAATACTTGCCCTGGAGGGGGTAGTAAGTGCGGTTGCGGGGGTGGAGAAGGCAAGGGAGTGGGAGGTCCAAATGCTGGAGGGGTTGGGACACCAGGCTGTAGGTAAGGATAAGGGGTAGGATGGGAAACATTGAGGTAAGCAGGAGTGTGGGAAAGAGGAGGAGGCATGTCGTATCCTGGATACATGCTACCTAGAGGGGGAAAGTGCTGGAGGGGCTGGCCCCTCCTAGAGGGAAACCATAGCCCAGAAGAGGTTGAGTAGGGGAATGGGACAGAGCTCCAATGATACCTTCGGCAGAGTGAGATGCCCCCGGGGCGTTAGGGCCACCGGGTTTGGGGAGGTCAGGAAGGACGGTATAAACATAACCAGATTGAGCATAGATAAGGTCATATTTCAAGGCTATTTGGAGGGCAGCTTGTTAGGTTTGGGGAAAATTGGATGCGACATCTTTGCCAATGGGAGGTAAGAGAGAGCGAAGGAACCAGTCCATATAAACACGATCTTCAAAGGGGGGAGCGTGACATAAGCTCTGTCTTCTTCGCCATTCCTGGACATGAGCGCAAAGGCGGGTCAAAGAGGATTGATGAAAAGAAGTCAAGAGTTCAGTACCAATGTCGTATCGGAGAGGGAGCTGGAAATAAGATAAAAAGGCTTGAGCAATGGTTGCAAAGGTGGTATGAGAAGAGGTGGCTTGATCAACATACCATTTAGAAGCTTCGCCGGTAAGCGTGCGTTGGAACAATCGAAGACGGATGGAGTCATCGGTGATGGAATTGGAGGAACACCACATGTGGAAAGATCAGATATGGTTGGAGGGATCTTCACTAGCAAGGCCTTCGAACTTGGGAATGTCGGAGGGGAGCTTGGTTGGCATAGCAGTCCAACTGACATCGTGGCGAATAGGATCATTGATTAGCTGATTGAAGTCAGGGAGACTGACACCGACCATATAAGGGAGCAACGGGGCAGTCGAGGTAGGTCCCGTAGTGGTTCCACTGGAAACAGACCCAGCAGTAGAACTGGGGTTTCTACTAGTGCTAGGCCCTGAACTAGACATGGTGAAGGTAACAGGGGGAGAACCAGGAGTAGGGGGAGAACCCAAAAAATCAGAGGAAGAGTCAAAGTGCGGACTTGGGGGAGGATGTACTTGATGACGACGGGAAGGAGGAAGTCGACCAACCGGAAACTGAGGGTGAAGGCCAAGAATTATCCAGGACAAATGCCTTGGAGGCATGATGATGAAGGGAAGAAGAAAAACCGACAAGGGCAGGGAGGTGAAAAATCAAGTGAGGTCAATGTCGAAACAAGGGCAGAGAGGTGCAGTGTCAATTGATTTTAAAGTATTTGCGAGGCGGTGTTAACCAGGCTCTTCTTCGCTTAGGGTCAGTGTGTGGCGTGCGTTAATTTTAATTGTTTAAACCCAGACGTTTTGAGAGTAAAAGAAAAAGTGTGTTGCGTAACTAAAAATAAATCTGCAATAAATAAGACTAAAAGAACAGAAAATTAACAGCTAACAATGCATCGATCTAACCCAAGAAGGTGGGTCTCTCAAAACTAGTCTATAAAAGGGAAAAAATATAATCAAAGCACGCTAAAAAGAGGCCAATAGATCTAAGGTCAGGAGGGACGGGGATCTAAAGGAGAAATCTGCTGAAAAGAGGTGCAGAGAACAACAAAGAGGCAGAGGCAAGGTTGCTGCTAGAAAGGAGGGGATCAACTAAAAGTAGAAGGGACAAGGAAGCGGCCCTAGAAATGAACCCAAACAAAAATATATGAGGTGATTTGAAAGGGATAAGAGCTGATCTAAAGGGATCTGAAAATGAGGTATCAGATCTGAAAGAAATAAGGCTAAAACTCTGGAAATTCAGACTTCTGAAACAAAAAAAACTCTCCCACAAAAAGTGGAGGGTACTAGAGCCCTAAGGGGCAAGATTCCCACTTATTTGAGTGAAACAGATCAGAAACAGGTCTAAACGGGTGGAGACAAAGGCTGGAAAACCGTGATAGAAGCTTCAGACAAACCCAGAAAAAGTGCTGGAAAATTGCAGAAAAAAGTGCAGGTCGCAGGTTCTGACCTGTTTTCAGTCCAGGTCACAGTTTTGAGGCAGAAAAGTGCGACCTCAAGGCCAGGTCACAGTTTTTGGGCCGATAAGTGCAACCTGTAGATCTGGGTCTCTCGACAGTAGATTTCAGAAAAAGTTTTCGTCTCAGCTGCGGCTGATGCCTGTCACCTACGCAATAGGGCCAGAAACACACAGAAGTTAAAAATTTTAATGTTTGAGGGTTTTAGAGGTGAAAAGCACCATAAAAATAGGAAAAACATAAAATTGAAGAGAAAACCTAGGGTCTGAAATAGCTAGATATGCAGGAATAGATAAAATGACAACGGTCGCAAAATAAAACCCGTGTGGAGTCGCCAATTGTTAGTATGAATATTTCGTCGTAAAATACCACTTTAGCTACGCATAACAAATAGCCCTAACATCGATTATGGCTGCCAAATATCTTTAAATCTGCAATTAGGTGATCCAAATAATGCTGCACAAATCTAGATCTAAGCATAAACGACATTAAGAAAATAAAGTAAAATGTGGCTCCATGCATCCAATAGACAAGACAAGAACAATGTATTTGAAAGAATTTTATATTATATTAAAAAAGGGGCACCTGAGAGGAAAACAAGAAAGGTGTTTTCCAGTTCTCCTCAATGAAATGGGTTCTTGAAGGTCGTCAGCATTTCAGATCTAAAATTTCTCTCTCTTGTTGGTGTAGAAAACCCAAACAAACATAGAACTCAAAGGGAGCTCATAAGGCAAAAATGGAGAATGTGACCAAGTATAGATCCAGAGTGATCTAATGCAATGGAAGGTGACTAATGAATGGGGAAAACCCTTCTATTTATAACAAAATATTAGGGCGATCTAGAACTTGGTGCATGAATAAAATATTATTAATCAAATTCTAGAACCACCCTTTAGGAATATTTTATTATATTTGTTGGAGGGGAAAGGATTTTTGACTTGGGTCAATTCCTTTATTTATAAATAATAAATAAATAAATTATTTATTTATTATTTTAAGGAAATGGTGGGAATATAATTAAATAAATAATTATTTATTTAATTATTTATAAATGATTTAGTCAAATTTAACTAGGAATATTATTTAAATAAGATTTAAATAACTTATTCCTAGGAAATAATCAAATAAATAAGGATTTATTTAATTGATTTCCTTGTTTTAGGTTAAATATGACCAGGAAATATAAACAAATATAGATTTGTTTATTATTTCCTTTTGGGGTTTCCTGTTTAGACCATAAACAACTTAATAAAGGTGTTTTACTAAGTTATTTCACATAGTGAAAGCAATTTTACTTAGGGTAAAATTGGTCTTACATGGTGTACTTGGGTTCATCTAATGATAATAGGTTAGATAACTAAAAAATGGTGTAACACCCGTGTTCTTGTAAGGCCACACTTTCAACATCTGCAAATCTAGTACATTTTTTTCAATCACATACAAATCCACACATGACACAAACAACCCCATACTTGCCAAGAGTTTATAACACACACTCCTTGGTCAATTTTACATCATGATAGAAACCAATACCCAAACTATCAACAAAAGGCCAAAAACACCATTTTTGCCTTAATAAGCGATGAAAAACACATAATCACTTTTACAATTATTCACAACACATGATTTACAAAATGCAACCATGAAAAGCTACCATATCTAGTAAAACCATATCTTACTCAACAAAGTGGACCACTAGGAATGTGGCAGATTCACTTGTTGAACATATTCACCATTTGGTTTCTTTAACGATGCTTTCTAGGCATGGAGTATTTGACATACGGTTCTCTGGTGTCCATCCTCATTGTAGTAACTACAATGATTCTTTCTCCTCCAAAATTTCTGGATCATCTTGGAACGCTTATTCTTGGTGCACCTCTGATAAGTGCCTGTGGAATCCTCAATATCACTGGAATGTGATGAAGTTTTCTCATCATTTTTCGTTGGTTGGTCACTGGTTATCTTGGATCATTCCCCAAACTATTTTCTGACATACCCAAGCCCTCGATTATGAGGCAATTCCTCCACTTTGATGCGATTCACAATGCCTTGGATATTAATGTTGAGGCACTTCAATTAGGGGAATTTTGAGGTCTAAAATGGGCCTCCTAAGAAAAACGTACAACCAAAATAAACTTTATAAGAACCAATAGGATTCAAGATGATAATGTCAACCATGGGGGATGATTCACCATTTTTTAAGTAAAAGGGTAAAAATATTAAAAAATAATAAAATAATAAAACTAATTTTTTAACTCGTATTTTCAACTTATCTCCCAAAGCTTTTACTCTAATTTTGAGTGGGATTACTCGCTGGATGAAAAATTTAATTCCTCATCCAAGGAGTACCCATGTTGCATACTTTTGATGGACCCTGCTACACGAAAAATTAGAAATACAAGAAAAAAACGTGATTACAATCACATTTTTCATGTATTTATTATTTTTCGTATAGTAGGATCCATAGAAAGTATGCAACATGGGTACTCCTTGGATGAGGAATTAAATTTTTCATCCAACGAGTACTACTGCTCAAAAAAATTTGGGAGATAAGTTGAAAATACGAGTTGAAAAATTAGTTTTTTCTTTTTTCCCTCCAAAATTTGATGATGTAATCAAATCTTATTTTATTATTTCCACTATTATTTTATAATTTCCTTAGGAGGCCCATTTTAGACCTCAAAATTCCCCTAATGCCTTGATACCCCATCTTCTTCAACAATTTTGATCCAATTCATGTAGTATGTTTCTCAAAAGCAACGAAATCATCATCATGAAAAGTACATGAAATTGAAGAATCATTGTTTATCTCAGGCTTGTTACGCTGCAAATTTTCCAAGGCCTCCTCCTTGGCTTGTAATTGTTGCTGCAACCTTTGTTTTTCCTCCTATGCTTCTTGTAGGAGCCTCTTTAGTTCAAAATTCTCTTCTTGAATTCTTTGGTTGATTTCTTCGAGTTCTTGGAGCCATGCAATGTTTTGTTCCCTCCTTATTTTTGGCACAACATCCGTTGAAATATTTTCCTCATCGCTTGATTCGACATCAAGTCTATAGGTCCATCTTCTGTAATCCCAAGAGTTGCAATCTTCATTTTGTTGCCTGATTCTGATCCTAGGTCAATTGGTCCAATTCCTGCAAATACTACAGCTGTGAATTTCTCATCATCCTATGATTCAAAATTCTTGGTCTTGTTGCACAGTTGCAATAGTCTTCTGCTTCTCTTTTCTATTATTCCTTGTTGGCCATAACTCCGAATTCAATTTCCAGCAACGTTCCTCATCATGCCCTTCCTTCTCACAATGAGTACAAGAGGGTTTTTCTTCCTTTCTCTTAGATGTTTTTTTCCTCCTTGAGCGGTATCCTTTCTCATAACCCCCCTACTTTCAATATTTCAAGCTTTTACACTATCTTCATCAAGAGTTTTAGGTTCAAATAATAATAATGAATGACACAAATAACTATGCAAACAGCCAATATAGTTCATCAATATCTCAGGAGTGTCTAGTGGAGCATTCAATGCTAGTGTTTGTTTCCTAAACTCCTCTGTAAATTTCTTAACATTTTAACCCTTAATTTGTTTCAAATGTTTCCATTCCATCATGGCTTTCTGTTTGTAACCCAATGGGTAAAATTGTATCCTTAAAGAAGAAATGAACTTAGAACAAGATGAAAGAATTTTATGACTATTCTTACCACCTTGTTGCAACTTTCCTTCCCAGTAGACAAGAGAAGTGTCACTCAATCGAAGGGATGATAGTTGGATCTTGGTTTCATCCTCTTTGATTATTTGTATGAGGCAATATACCTCAACCTGCATGATTCAATTTTCTATATTTTCTACATTATATTCTTCACTAAACACAGGTAAATCAAATTTGACATCCAACTTGAAAAAGGGATTTTTATGAGTTATTATACTTCTAAAATGATGAGAAGAAGATGAAAAATAAATTTCGCTAGACGATGAAGAGGGAGGTTTAGGGGGATCCTTTCCTCCTTCATGATTTATCGAGGCATGACCATCTGGTTCTTTTTCTCAGGCTTGATTTTCTTCTCATATTCTGCAAACAACTTGTCAACTTTTTCTGCCATGGTGAAGAAGATCTTGTGATAATTTCACCCTTCCTCCTCTCAAGCTTCTTCGTCTTCTATTTTCCTTCTTCGTGTTGCACACCCCGATTCTAGATCAAAGGACTTAAGTTTTCCTTCACCTCTTTGTAGCTTTCCCCTATTTATCATACACTTGCAATTCACATAAACATAAGACTTTCTCTGATACCAAACTTGATCCATATATTTTTACTTCAAAGATGCATACAAAATTTCATCTAAAAGAGCATTTAACCATGAAATAATATCACATGAAATAAGTAGAAATTAAAGGAAACCATGAAAATAAAAACACAACATATTGGTAACGGATTTCACCCAATTTGGGCTACGTTTCCTGGCTCTGCTCAAATTGCGGAGGCCGTGTTCATTAACATTCAACAAAAATAAAATTACATTCATGTATAAAAAGTGATCCAGGTGGATATCAGTGGCCTCCCACCTATTCCATTTGGACCCGCAGCATCAATTCTTTCAGTTTTTTAGCTTCGGTACAACTTACTATTTCTAGCAGGTTTTCATGTCCTGCACACCCAGAGCCGTTTTGGGGACTTAATGATGCAGGTGGATATTGGTGGCCACCCACTGAGTCCATTTGAACCCCCACCATCAGTTATTACAGTTTTCAAGTTTCAGCACAACATTTTTAGCAGTTTTTTGGGTCCTAAACTTCTGAAGCCGTTTTGAGGCCCTAAACGACGTTTTTTGAGAAAAAGGGGAGAAATATGGATTGTAGACTAATGTTGCTCACTCAAAATTTGTATTCCTCGGATAGATATTTCTAACGAGCTATTGAGCACGTCAAACGGAGATCGGATGCCAAGGTTACGTCCCCGGGAAGTTGAAACACCAATTTACCCAAACAGGGCCCACAGTTTTGGCGCTTCATCTCCTAGGGTTAGGTTTTTGGACGCTTCGGATTTTACATTGTTTCTCAAAAATAAATAGGCTTTCGAGCCTCATTGTAATACAGTTCAAGGGGCTGGGATCCGACACATCTCTTCTCAAAGATAAGTGCTACCAGTGCCCTAGCTCGCCACATCTCCATCATGTCTGCATTGTAACACAGTTCAGGGGCTAGTAGCTGCCACATCTCTTCTCAGGGATATGCTGCCAGTACCCTAGCTCATATATTTCCATTATGTCTGTAATAGGCCTGCGAGCCTCAATGTAACATAGTTTAGAGGCCTGCGTATGCCACATCTCTTCTCAGAGATACGCTACCAGCGCCCTAGCTTGTTTCCATTATGTTTGTAAGCTTATTCAGTCATTCTTTTATTAATAAAATGAAGCACTATTTCCACTGCATCTCTGTATCTATGGCTATAAGTGTATTCTATTGTGTTCCTGCATAAAATATGGATCAAAAAGGCACCTTATACATCAACTTCTGGGGATGGCTTGAAAATGCTCACCTCTGTTGGAGATACATACTGCACCATTGAATTCCTGGCTTGAAATCGCGAAAAATGACTATAAAGTTGATCTCATTCTGGCTTGGTCAAAATATGGCCGCTTGGGAATCTTAAAGATTCCCCTAAATATTCCTTCTCATTGGTTGACTGGAATTCTGTTGCTCAAATGATGAATCTAACTTTACCACTATGCTCCTTGTGAAATTGTGAGAAAAATGAGTATAAACTTGGATTGCTTCCGAAACTGTCAATAATTGACCCTTAGGGAATATTTTAGATTCCTCATGATTCCAAAAATATTCCTCTCTGTGAGTTGAATACATTCCATTGCTCAGATGGGGAAACTGATCACACCATTGCGTTCCCTGTGAAATTTTTATTTTTTTGAGTATAAAAGTGGCATGATTCTATCACTGTAAAAAATCACCCTCTAGGGAATATTATAGATTCCTCCTCATTTTTTTTTTTTACAAAAAAATGTGGCGGAGTTTCCAAAGGTGGCCCATTGGCATATTAGTGGCATGGCCAAAAGGCCGAACAGAGGTCCCGGGGTCAAGCCTGTGGGCCTCCCCCATACTAGCCGTTCGGTTGCAGTCATAAGCATGGCAGTTCTTGTTTTAACATTGGTGTGTTTCATTTTTTGGAGTGTGATTATGTTAACTGTTGGTTGTGGCATTTGAATGGGAAAGGGTTTGATGGACCAGAGTAATTTGTTATCATTTTTTTTTTATGGGGCCGCCGCTAGCGGGCTGACCCACTGGCCAACGTGGGTTCGACACCCATCGACCCCATGTCATTATATTATAGGGTGGCCCAGGTGGCAAGGTTTGACTGCCTACCACCCGCATATTGTAATATGTTGTAATCTGGTATGCGATTGGCGAGGGTGGTGGCCCTCCAACCCACTTGCGATTATTTTAAATAAATGATGCGGTGGGCTCAGTTGGATCGATTTGACCCTTGGTCAACCAAACCTACTTTTTTAATATTTTTTGTTTTGTTTAAACCAACACGCCAAAAAAAACTTGACCAGTTTTTAAGGGTCACTAGACAAATTAAGTAGGAAAAATATTCACCCTTTCCGGTGGTCGAATTCCATGTGTGGGGATTTTGCCAAATTGTTTCCTCGTCAGTGACTTCCCTTGACCTAGTTTGACCAAAAATTTTATTAGCTATATCTTGATCATATGAACTCGGATTTAAGTGTCATTTGCACCATTGGAATCATGGAAACGAGAAAAACAATTTGGTCCTAGTTTCACTTCAATATGGGGACTTTTATTTTTGAGCTATTTCTGGATTCTGAGCATCTTGGAGCCACTTGGATCAGGCATAGTGGCATATTCTTGATTAAGAGTTACAAAATAAAAAAAATGTCCTTATATAGTGACCCAATCACTCTTTTTTGGGGTTATCAGACAAGAGGTATGTCTATTCTCAAGGAAGCTTACTCATTACTTGTTGAACATCATACTTTTCCTTGGGAGCACCTATGGAGGAAAATATGGATGACTTGATTGTGGCCCAGGGTAGAAAAAATTCTTTCGTTGGTGGGGCAACGTAGGATTTTGACATGGGATCACATCTGATGAAAATTATTCCATATCCTATCCTTCTGTATTTTGTGTAGGCAACAAGAAGAAACATTGGAACATCTTCTAAATAATTGCCAGATTTTTGACTAAATATGGAGGAGGATATTGGAGCTCTTAGGCCACTCTGACCGATCCCATAATAGTATGATTGAAACCTTGGAAAAATGGTAAAAAATGTATTCTCTAGTCTTGTGGTTAACAAAGTGTGGTTCTTAGTTGTCGATTTTCTTATGTGGACCATATGGAACGAGAGGAATAGAAGAATTTTCATAAAATTGAAGTAGATTGAAGATAAAGTTTGGTATATTATTAGGAAAAGCATCAAATAAAATATTTTGGTTGAGAATTGGTATTATGATGATTGGACGACCTAGCTTTAGGAAGCTTCTATCCTAAACAACCTTGATCTTTCTCCCTCCATTTTTTCCCTTGCTTTGTGGAAACCTACCCCTACTCTGAATTCCTTTCAAACTTCCTACTCTCCCCCCCATGAAAGTTTTGTAAAGCTCAATTTCGATGGAGCTTCAAAAGGAAATCCCAGTCTGGACGGGTTTGGAGGTATTATAGGGGATTGGGTGGATAAATTATTATGGATTTATGTGAGAAAGAATGGTGTTCCCTTAATGATGGACTCGCTCAGAAGTTTGAAATGTTGGGT
This sequence comes from Pinus albicaulis, assembly GCA_034641835.2. NCBI lineage: Eukaryota > Viridiplantae > Streptophyta > Pinopsida > Pinales > Pinaceae > Pinus > Pinus albicaulis. Next base: position 1,669,905,015 of record CM076580.1, on the reverse strand, counting down.
TTAAAAAACTCTATAATAGGTTATTCTATGCTCATATTAATAATAATGAAGTTGAATTCTTAGCTTTAGAAAGGGGTCTCAGGTTGGCAGTGTTTACAAGATATTCCAAGCTTCAAATCGTTGGAGACACTCAATTAATTATGAGGATTTCCCAAAATTTAATCCAAGGTTCTTTAGTAGAAAAAATCTCCAAGAACTGTAGAATTATTAATTTGATTTCTTGAATTTGAAAATTGATTTTATCCCTCCATTATGTTATCATGTCTCATACTCGAAGGATTGGAAAAATAGTTGCATAGTTATAGGCTAATCTGGGTTGTATTAAAAAAATAATATGTTTTGAAGTTGGCTGGCCTCTAGAATCTTAATTAGACTAGCATAGTAATCTGCATAAAATTTTGGAAGATGATAAATCCAATTGTCAAGGGAGAGTTGATAATAGATATCATGCCTCCCCATTGGGGATGTGTATCAAGGAGATATGTGGACTGGGGGTTGTTCCCGCCAACTTCCAGAGGGTATTTCATTAAATGGAGGAGGTGGCATGGTCACTCACGTGCATGCAAAATCATTGAGTATGTTACATTCCATCAACCATATTAATTGGATATCAAAGGAGGAAAGTGGGGCGAAAGGTCCATCTGAGAAGCATTATCACTCGGAAAAATCTTGAAGCCCTCGGAAATGAGGTCTGGCCTAACTTTTAAGTGAACTCTAGGTTATCTAGAGGCAGTTTTTTAAAATAAAAAAGGAATATAATTGATTGGATTCCCCAGAAGTAACTCTAAAGGGAAAGGATATCATATTGAAGTTGTCTTTAATCTGTGTAAAGGAAAATTGGGTGTTGATTCTTTGCGGATTGGGGCTAAGGAATTCTATTGGGTGTTTAAACCATATTTTGGATGAAAACCAACATTTTTTAATTTCTTTCAAGGTAATTGGTACGCAAGGACCCTCGCTTGTTATCTTCTATCAACATACATAGGTTACGACATCTTGGGTAATTATTAATCCTTCATGTATTTATAATTTAGTTTTCGATATTGTGGCTAACTATGGTTGTTTTCTTCTAGTGTCGAATTCTGGTGTTGGTTCCTTGAATGGGCTTGGTCACTGTTCCATTAGCGTAGCTATGGTAGTGGGACTATATCCTTGCATTGTGGTAGCTTTACTTCCACTTGTTCCATACCTTGCATGAACCAATGTTGTTTTATTTTCTATTGCTGGCTTTTCTCTCTCTCTTGAGTTGGGTCTAGTTCCTTTCAGGTTTCATCACCCTAGTTTGGTCTACAAATATGAATTTTTCTCACCTCTTCTTTCAATTTTTTTTTCTTGGATAGTTCTGTGTTGATATTAAAAGAATTCACTTGTTTGACTACATGAAACATCAATGTATGAGAAGTAGGCATTGGGGGGGAGGAAATTTTCCTTAGGGACAAAAAAAAGCCCAATAATAGGCCCAAGAGGCTGTTAAGACTTTCTATTCAGCACCCCCCACAAAACCCATAATGAAATTTACTAATTGGAAAACCTTACAACTAGAGATAGGAAATATTGCTTAGATTCAAAGATAATGGATGAAATTGGTCAGTGGGTTCCTGACCCTGGTCATACCACAAGATGGAAAATTCAATAATTTAATTCATTATCATTATATTGGCAAATGAAAACCCTATTTCGCAAGGAACTTACTGAGAAGTAGGCTAAAAAATATAATGTAGTTACAAGTGTTGAGGATTTAAAACACGTCCAGATAAATCAGAGGGTATATCTTGAGAGAATGGATGCTTGACTAGCTCATATTGAGTGCCACATTCTGTGCATTATTACTACATTATCTCCTTAAGGATCCAATGCCAAGGATCCAACACCTATCACCTCTTCTGATTCTTAGTTTTTCAAATGTTTGCTGGTAGTTTTATTGTTTGTTGATTATGTAGCAGATACTTTAATTATTCTCTAATTGTTAATACTTTTTATTTTTTAGACAAATTATTCTATAGACAAGTGGTAACAAATATTCGGTTTCTTTCTAAATAGGTTGAGAAAACCTGCCACTAAACATTCTTAAGATGGTTGGATGACTACTATATTGGGAAACATGATTTTGTGAGGCATACAAGATTATATTACAAAAAAAAAGCATCTCCATTATAATTATTGTTATATTATACCCTATGTTAGAGTCGGTCCTTATAGCCCTCCGTCAGAGATCATTTCGCTGTTTGCATATCATTTTTAGGTGTCTCGCTCACTTCACTTCGTTGCATTTCGCTAGGGGCATGCCATTGACTGACGAGAGGGTTTGGTCGTCTTGTAGTCCCTCATGCTTGTACCTGCTGGACTAATTAAAACTCCTCAAAAGTCATCGAAGTTCAGGTCACGTCATTCATGGTCATAAATGATTATTTTGGTCAACAAGAGTCTTTTAGTTTTAGAGTCTAGGGTTCAGTATTTTGATATATTTAATAAATTCCCGCAGGCCATGAGGATGGTTTTGAAAAGGTTCTTAATTCAATTTTTCATCATCAAACACATTTGAGGACATTTCTAGTTCAAAACTCTGTTTTGAACAAGAAACTGTCAAATTCATTCTTTGTAACAATCATGTATTTTTTTTTTTCCACCATAATTTTTTTTCAATGCAGCCTCTGGTCTTTGCCGAAGTCCAAACGCCAAAATCCCTGCAACAATCAAATCATTTCATCAGTCCAAAACTCAGAAAATCAGTGAAAATCCAAAGGAAAAAGTTTCATTGAAAGGATAAAGTGCCAAAATTGCAAAACATTACAAAATGGGTTGTGGAGGAACTAAAAATTAAACCCATCTCTTGCAAGATATTTTCAAAGTCTATTTGAACTCATTTGTATCAAGTTTCATTCATAAATCCCATAGCAAAGTCGAGTTTCAAAAGAGGAAGAGCAATTGCATCGTTGAAAGGGCCGTGACTGTGTGGTTAACTGCGCGCGGCGCACCGGGCAAAGTTGGTCAGTGTATTTTTGTGTGGGCGCGGCGCACCAAACCAGCGCGGCGTGTTGGGCATGCGCGCGGCGCATAGAGCCCTAAGGCCGGAAAACTACCCTCCTTCGCCCAATCTCAATTCAAATCATCTTTTCGCCTCCAAGTAAGTGTGTTAAAGCCTGCTCAATGATTTTTGGATATGCTGTGGTGGTTTAAAAGGTGGAGAAAACAAGTGTTTGTCATGGTGAAATTTAAACCCTATATTCATTCCAAAATCCGCTCCATAGGGTTAGAGAAAGAAGTGATGGTATTTTGAAATTGTATGTCAAAGCTGCAACTTGTCAAAACAATCTCATTTCATTGTTATTGGAGTTTTTGTCACTGTTATTGGTCACTGTATATTTACCACAATCCCACAGCCACAGTCCCATATTCATTGTTCCCATATCCCTTTATACTTTTGGTTCCCATGTGAAATTCCAAACCCTACTGGTTACCTCTTTCCCTGCCATTGATAAAATTTCAAGTTTTCATAAGGATCAATGGTTGTTTCATGTTTTTGACTGCACTTTTTCCATTTGGATAACTCTTATGTCTATCACATTGCAAGTCCTATTAATATCACCCATTCCCATACCATTTGTAAAGGTGTGTAATCCCAACATGTTCCAAAGAAGTGAGTAAATTGTTCGTCTTTTCCAAAGTCATTTGACAGTCCTTTAGCCCAGTGTTTATACCTCCCACAGTTCTTCATTTCATGCTTGAAACAGTTGGCATATTTGATATTGAAAGGCAAAGCACCAAGTCATCATTTTCAGACATATTCCTAACGCTTGTTTTCACCATACCTATATCAGCATATATTTTTCAAACATCTTGATTTCAGCGCCATGTCAGAGACAGATTCACCTTATGAGCAGGGGTATGAGCAGGACAGTGATTCATCTACAGAGGTTAATGTGCCAAGGAGGTGTCACAAAAGTGGCAAAAGTGGCAGGCATGTCAGGGAGGAGCCCACTTCTTTGATCCAATTGCAGGCTTGCCCGCTTGCAATGGATTGTTTTCAGCGTCAGTCATGTTTCCATTATTGTGAGATGATTTCCCAAACTCAGCATCATCATGATTTAGCTCGCCTATTTGTCTTACATTTGCATAACGGTCGTGTAAACCTTGCTGGGGTGGATTTTATTTTGTCACCAGAGACCATTTCAGAGGCGACTGGGATACCAAACATTGGGGAAGAGTGGAATAAGCGGCAACAGTTGGATAAAGCTTATTATGAGCCATATATCAGACCTGGATATATGAGGCAACTGAGCAGGGTATTTCCATTCCGATTTTTGAAGGATGAGTATGCACCATTGATGAAACTCATCATTCGTTATTTCAGTTGTGAAGGGCGCTTTTCACGCTTGTATGCATATCACATCCGGCTGTTGATGCAATTCACGAGAGTGCGGTTGATGAGCATTCCATACTTCATGTACCGTAACATAGAGCGGATGAAATTTCTTGTACAAAAGAAGACCCCATCACAGTAGCATAACAGTATATATCATTATGCGCTGATCAAAATCATGGTGGTACATCATCTCGCACAACAGGGCATCGCATGGGATGAGTTCATCTCCCGTGACTTCTTTGTAGCGCCACAACCGCCTCCCGAGGTAGTTCATGATGAGGGAGAGCCTTCACACTAGTTTGATATTCCTGGGACTGAGCATATCAGTGCTCCAGTGTATGTGACATATCAGCAAGGCCACAGAGCCTTATTTGCAGCTACACGACGAGTACTATCTCCACCTGGGGTGGAAGGGGTCTCGTTGACTTCATCAGCAGCGCGAGTACATGTCGACATCAGCACAGGTACATGTTCAGGACAGAGGCAAGAGGCCTATGCACGATGAGGGCCCTTCAAGAGGTCGAGACACTGATTTTATACTCATCGATGTTGATGCGAGCTCTCCTAGCTCGAAATTGAGGGAGGTCATCCAGAAGCAGAGAGCTGAGATTGGTACTTTGACAGAGAATTTGCAGAGAGCACAGTGGGTGATAAAGTACCTGGAGCAGCGGAACAAATAGCTAGAGGATCAGCACACACTTGTAGAGCTGCGGCGAATCCGTGAAGATCGACAATTGGCCCGGAAGAGACCTGGTGACATGACACCAATTGAGCGAGAGACCGAACTCATGCATGTTAACATTCATCTGGAGAAATTTTTGGCAAAGGCCAATAGAGACAAAGACATGCTCCATCATATGAAAGGTCATTATTGGGCCCGCATGCACGTTTGCAGAGCAAAAATGAAGATCTTGAAGAAAAGGTTGAGCAGAGCACTGAAACAGCGAAAGAGGCCTGATCCACTCCGGATCTTGGCCGAGGCTTCATTGGCTGAGCATGAGGCATGATAGGGGATCTTCACTCTGAATTTCAGAAAATTTGGAGAATTTTTTGTCATTTTTGAAAATTTTGGTCACAAAACAGGTTTTTCCGCCCAACGCGTCGCGCGACCCGACGCGCGCTTATGATTGGGACACCTTCTGGAGGAAAACTTTGTATTTTTGGATTTTTCATGGTAATTTATGCATGCTCAGAAATGGCTGAAGCATTTCATCAAGTTCTGGATGATCAAAGGGGCCAATAACACCATGAAAACCACCTTTCTGCCACCTTTTGCACCAGCAGGAAGTACTTCTGGGAGAATGAAGTTTTGGAGGGGAAAATGAGCTCCAAATTGAAAAATTCCACTTGGGTTGGATGTAAACATCTAGGGCTTTCAAAAAAGCTATCATGAGCTCAATTTGGACTCCGGGAAGTGCCCCAAAAATAGGCTGAAAGTAGTGCGACGCATAGAGCTTTGGAGCGCGGCGCATAGAGGTTTTTGGCATGTTTTTCACCTTCCAGCTCAGAAATTCGGCCAGTTTGGACTAGTTTCACCTCTTGATGTAATTTTTGGTTTTTCTTGATGTAATTTGATGTACATGATGTAACTTTGGCACTTATTTACTTGTTCTAGATGATTCATTCAAAAAAAAGTGAAAATCAAGTGAATGGATCAGTTTCCTAGCTTATAGAGGCAAGTTGTTTGGCTGCCTAGATTTTAGCTCTTTGTTTAGAATTGGTTCAAACTACTCCTAGAAGCATGAGCTTGACCCCTAGAGGCATGGGAAGGGCTGGTTAGACTTGTCTATTTATTGTATTTTCTGAGACACTTTCAAGGTTGGACTCTTGGGAAAAAGTTTGGCACACTATTGTACATATTTTCTGCATTTTGGCTAAGGAAAGATCAGAGGTTTTGCAGCACCTGTTGGGATTCTTGTGGCTTTCAGTTTTGATGTTGTGTTCTCTCAGTTATTTGTAATTCCTTTAATGTTTAATGCATGACATTCCATTCTTTTTCTTCTGAAACTAAATGAATGAGTAAATGAGGTAGAATCCATTGATTCCAGTGCTCTACCTTTAAATTTGTTTAGTTTTATATGTTTTCGCCAGTTTGGAGAAGATCCTTGTTCTCCCTTGCCCTCTTCAGCTCCTTTTCATTCTGATCCATCCATACACATAATCAAAAGCATCAAGACTACTGCCTACCTTGCCCCAATTCGAATTTTGCAAAGTTCTGGCCTCATCCCTGAGCCCAAAATTGTTTTTCCCATTTTTCCAACAAAAACCCAAAAAATTTAAATCAAACCTTCCTATCTATTTACTAGCCTAAAATAAATATCCATTATAAGTCATCTCAGCCCCTTTGAAGACCTTTTTCCGAGATAGACCCGGAGAGACCCCTCTCCTGTCCTCGTAGGGCTAGCTACGAGGCTGAGCTTGGTTTGATGTTGCCTTGAGTTTTACCTTATTTCAGCCTAAGGTAGATTCGAGCGCTAACATAGTGGTGACCATACTGGGGAAGAATTGGTTTGTTTGTTGATGTCATTTGTTTCATGAGCTACAGACGGAGCCTGAAGTCATGCCAGGTAGCCTTCGAACTTCACATTGCTCTGCGAGTGCATAGTAGATAAACGCTGCTTCAGTCCATCTCCGATCTAGCTTGTGAATGTGACACTCGACTTGTAGATTGTCTTGCCCCAGTACGTGTATCAAGTTCAGATTTGATTGTTGATGGTGGACAATAGTCAGACATATAAGAAGGCTGAAATCATCCACCTGGCGACTTCATTCACTGAAAAATCCAGAAATCAATCCTTCATGGTGACTCCATTGCAGGCAGATCAGTAGCTTTAAGATTTTCAAGATGGAATGGGTTGCAAGAAGATACGCTCCCATGAGCCGAGATCACATCCCAGGTTTTCCAAATAAAATGCCCAAGGTGGATTGGCTTTAGAATTTTCCTGTGTTCAGAAATGTGGAAGGTAATGATGCTGCTCTTCATCTGGTGAAATTTCACTTTCACGTGCATAAATTAAAGATCAATTTTCCTGAAGACTGTTTGATGAAAATGTTTATGGCTACTCTAGAAGATGAAGCCCGATCTTGGTATGAAAGTTTGCCGCCTGCTTCTATTTATTGTTTAAAAGATTTTCATACAGTATTCTTTGAAAGGTATAAAGAATCATATCCATCCTTGACTTTATTTCAGAACTGTTGTAGCCATGTTCATTGTTTTATTGAAGATCTTGAGAATTGTTATGGGGATAATGAATTGATGGACGAAGAAATCATGGAAACATTGTATGAAAGTTCGTTTCAGCAGCACACAGAAAACTTAGAGGATACTTATCAAGATCAGCAGGTTGAAGATTTCCATATGGATGAAAGTTTCATTTCAGATCTGCCCATAGAAGAAGATAGCATGCAGGAAATTCAAGTTTCAATTTCAGAATGTGATAATGTCAAATCAGCTATTTCAGATCCAGATTCAGATTGTGATGACCAAGAATACCTTGTGCTGAATCCCATAAAGGAGAACTCTGCTGTTGAGATCATCTGGCATGAAGAAAACAGAGTTACAGATCTAAATGATCTCATCCCACCAGAACTAGATCTTCATGAGGAGGTAATCTAGTCAGTTCATGAACAGCAAGATGAGGTCTTCGTTCAAGTAAGTGAAAAAGTTTCCTTGGATGATTCATTGGTAGATAATAGAAATGGTAGTGTTGGGTTTCAAGAATCATCTGAAGCTTCTTTTCTCATGATTGATGAATGTAATGAGAATCTGGCTATTATATCATATGAAGATGACCTACAATACATTCAGACTGTAGAAGATCAGAACATTCAGGACTGCCTTTCAGAATTTTCTTCATATGTCTCATGTTTTGAAATGTTTTTCCAAGAGGAGATCTGTTCATCCACTTGTTTAGAATTCTTTGAGGACCAGGAACAAACTTTTATTGAAGGAATATCAGAAGCAGGAGAAAAAGACACCTTGTTCTTTCAGCAAGAGGTAAATCTTCATGTTTTTCATGATCCATTGGCAAATCTGTTGCAGTCAGCAGTGAAGGTGATTATTGTTGTATTCAGTGATGAAGGAGATCAGGGTCAATTATGTTTTTGGATGCCCAGTTACCAGTATTTATTGTTGACCAGGAAATCTGATCGGGAGAATCAGTCAAGAAGGCATTTGCTGGGTTGGTTACATTGGAAAGCTCATTATACATGATTGTATATATTTCATCAGTATGTGGGTAGTTGTCATCATGATTTGAAATCTTGATGGACTGCTGCCTTTTTTTCAAAAAAGCTTTGTAAATACTTGTTTTAGTTAAGCCAGTCATGAGTCATTTTTCGAGTCAGTTTTCAGTCATTTCAGTTTCAAAATAAAGTCAGTCTAATGATTTCTTCTTCAACAAGTCAGTCATATTTCCAGTCAATAAATCAGTTAATGGTCTTGTGTCGATTTGTCAAAATAATGGACTCCATTGCCCAATGGACGAAGGCACCGTCTGCTCTCCCAAATATCTGCCATTCTTCGCACCTCCAAGGAGCTACCATCCCCATTGGAGCCAATGTTAGAGTTGGTCCTTACAGCCCTCCGTCAGAGATCATTTCGCTGTTTGCATATCATTTTTAGGTGTCTCGCTCACTTCACTTCGTTGCATTTCGCTAGGGGCATGCCATTGACTGACGAGAGGGTTTGGTCGTCTTGTAGTCCCTCATGCTTGTACCTGCTGGGCTAATTAAAACTCCTCAAAAGTCATCGAAGTTCAGGTCACATCATTCATGGCCATAAATGATTATTTTGGTCAACAAGAGTCTTTTAGTTTTAGAGTCCAGGGTTCAGTATTTTGATATATTTAATAAATGCCCGCAGGCCATGAGGATGGTTTCGAAAAGGTTCTTAATTCAAATTTTCATCATCAAACACATTTGAGGACATTTCTAGTTCAAAACTCTGTTTTCAACAAGAAACTGTCAAATTAATTCTTTGTAACAATCATGTATTTTTTTTTTCCACCATAAAAAATTTTTCATTGCAGCCTGTGGTCTTTTCCAAAGTCCAAACGCCAAAATCCCTGCAAAAATCAAATCATTTCATCAGTCAAAAACTCATAAAATCAGTGAAAAGCCAAAGGACAGAGTTTCATTGAAAGGATAAAGTGCCAAAATTGCAAAACATTACAAAATGGGTTGTGGAGGAACTAAAAATTAAACCCATCTCTTGCAAGATATTTTCAAAGTCTATTTGAACTCATTTGTATCAAGTTTCATTTATAAATCCCATAGAAAAGTCGAGTTTCAAAAGAGGAAGAGTAATTGCATCAGTGAAAGGGTCGTGACTGTGTGGTTAACTGCGTGTGGCGCATACAAAGTGGGCGCGGCGCATATAATGCACGCGGCGCACCGGGAAAATTTGGTCAGTGTATTTTTGTGTGGGCGCGGCGCACCAAACCAGCGCGGCGCGTTGGGCATGCGCGTGGCGCATAGAGCCCTAAGGCCGGAAAACTACCCTCCTTCACCCAATCTCAATTCAAAACATCTTTTCGCCTCCAAGTAAGTTTGTTAAAGCCTGCTCAATGATTTTTGGATATGCTGTGGTGGTTTAAAAGGTGGAGAAAACAAGTGTTTGTCATGGTGAAATTTAAACCCTATATTCATTCCAAAATCCGCTCCATAGGGTTAGAGAAAGAAGTGATGGTATTTTGAAATTGTATGTCAAAGCTGCAACTTGTCAAAACAATCTCATTTCGTTGTTATTGGAGTTTTTGTCACTGTTATTGGTCACTATATATTTACCACAGTCCCACAGCCACAGTCCCATATTCATTGTTCCCATATCCCTTTATACTTTTGGTTCCCATGTGAAATTCCAAACCCTACTGGTTACCTCTTTCCCTGCCATTGATAAAATTTCAAGTTTTCATAAGGATCAATGGTTATTTCATGTTTTTGACTGCACTTTTGCCATTTGGATAACTCTTATGTCTATCACATTGCAAGTCCTATTAATATCACCCATTCCCATACCATTTGTAAAGGTGTGTAATCCCAACATGTTCCAAAGCAGTGAGTAAATTGTTCGTCTTTTCCAAAGTCATTTGACAGTCCTTTAGCCCAGTGTTTATACCTCCCACAGTTCTTCATTTCATGCTTGAAACAGTTGGCATATTTGATATTGAAAGGCAAAGCACCAAGTCATCATTTTCAGACATATTCCTAACGCTTGTTTTCACCATACCTATATCAGCATATATTTGTCAAACATCTTGATTTCAGCGCCATGTTAGAGACAGATTCACCTTATGAGCAGGGGTATGAGCAGGACAGTGATTCATCTACAGAGGTTAATGTGCCAAGGAGGTGTCACAAAAGTGGCAAAAGTGGCAGGCATGTCAGGGAGGATCCCACTTCTTTGATCCAATTGCAGGCTTGCCCGCTTGCAATGGATTGTTTTCAGCGTCAGTCATGTTTCCATTATTGTGAGATGATTTTCCAAACTCAGCATCATCATGAGTTAGCTCGCCTATTTGTCTTACATTTGCATAACGGTCGTGTAAACCTTGCTGGGGTGGATTTTACTTTGTCACCAGAGACCATTTCAGAGGCGACTAGGATACCAAACATCGGGGAAGAGCGGAATAAGCAGCAGCAGTTGGATAAAGCTTATTATGAGCCATATATCAAACCTGGATATATGAGGCAGCTAAGCAGGGTATTTCCATTCCGATTTCTGAAGGATGAGTATGCACCATTGATGAAACTCATCATTCGTTATTTCAGTTGTGAAGGGTGCTTTTCACGCTTGTATGCATATCACATCTGGCTGTTGATGCACTTCACGAGAGTGCGGTTGATGAGCATTCCATACTTCATGTACCGTAACATAGAGCGGATGACATTTCTTATACAGAAGAAGACCCCAACATAGCAGCATAATGGTATATATCATTACGCGCTGATCAAAATCATGGTGGTACATCAGCTCGCACAACAGGGCATCGCATGGGATGAGTTCATCTCCCGTGACTTCTTTGCAGCGCCACAGCCGTCTCTCGAGGTAGTTCATGATGAGGGAGAGCCTTCACACCAGTTTGATATTCCTGGGACTGAGCATATCAGTGCTCCAGTGTATGTGACATATCAGCGAGGCCACAGAGCCTTATTTGCAGCTACACGACGAGTACTATCTCCACCTGGGGTGGAAGGGGTCTCGTTGACTTCATCAGTAGCGCGAGTACTATCTCCACCCAGGGTGGAAGGGGTCTCGCCTTCGACATCAGCACAGGTACAGGGTCAGGACAGAGGCAAGAGGCCTATGCACGATGAGGGCCCTTCAGGAGGCTGAGACACTGATTTTATACTCATCGATGTTGATGCGAGCTCTCCTAGCTCGAAATTGAGGGAGGTCATCCAGGAGCAGAGAGCTGAGATTGGTACTTTGACAGAGAATTTGTAGAGAGCACAGTGGGTGATAAAGTACCTGGAGCATCGGAACAAACAGCTAGAGGATCAGCACACACTTGTAGAGCTGCGACGAATCCGTGAAGATCGACAATTGGCCCGGAAGAGACCTGGTGACATGACACCAATTGAGCGAGAGACCGAACTCATGCATGTTAAAATTCATCTGGAGAAATTTTTGGCAAAGGCCAATAGAGACAAAGACATGCTCCATCATATGAAAGGTCATTATTGGGCCCGCATGGACGTTTGCAGAGCAAAAATGAAGATCTTGAAGAAAAGGTTGAGCAGAGCACTGAAACGGCGAAAGAGGCCTGATCCACTCCGGATCTTGGCCGAGGCTTCATTGGATGAGCATGAGGCATGATAGGGGATCTTCGCTCCAAATTTCAGCAAATTTGGAGAAGTTTTGTCATTTTTGAAAATTTTGGTCACAAAACAGGTTTTTCCGCCCAACACGTCGCGCGACCCGACGCGCGCTTATGATTGGGACACCTTTTGGAGGAAAAATTTGTATTTTTGGATTTTTCATGGTAATTTATGCATGCTCAAAAATTTCTGAAGCATTTCATCAAGTTCTGGATGATCAAAGGGGCCAAAAACACCATGAAAACCACCTTTCTGCCACCTTTTGCACCAGCAGGAAGTACTTCTGGGAGAATGAAGTTTTGGAGGGGAAAATGAGCTTCAAATTGAAACATTCCACTTGGGTTGTATAGCCAACATCTAGGGCTTTCCAACGAGCTATCATGAGCTCAATTTGGACTTCGGGAAGTGCCCCAAAAACATGCTGAAAGTAGCGCGACGCATAGAGCTTTGGAGCGCGGCGCATAGAGGTTTTTGGCATGTTTTTCACCTTCTAGCTCAGAAATTCGGCCAGTTTGGACTAGTTTCACCTCTTGATGTAATTTTTGGTTTTTCTTGATGTAATTTGATGTACATGATGTAACTTTGGCACTTATTTACTTTTTCTAGATGATTCATTCACAAAAAAGTGAAAATCAAGTGAATGGATCAGTTTCCTAGCTTATAGAGGCAAGTTGTTTGGCTGCCTAGATTTTAGCTCTTTGTTTAGAATTGGTTCAAACTGCTCCTAGAAGCATGAGCTAGACCCCTAGAGGCATGGGAAGGGGTTAGAATTGTCTATTTATTGTATTTTCTGAGACACTTTCAGGGTTGGACTCTTGGGAAAAAGTTTGGCACACTATTGTACATGTTTTCTGCATTTTGGCTAAGGAAAGATCAGAGGTTTTGCAACACCTGTTGGGATTCTTGTGGATTTCAGTTTTGATGGTGTGTTCGCTCAGTTATTTTTAAGTTATTTAATGTTTAATGTATGCCATTCCCTTCTTTTGCTTCTGAAACTAAATGAATGAGTAAATGAGGTAGAATCCATTGATTCCAGTGCTCTGCCTTTAAATTTGTTTAGTTTTATATGTTTTTGCCAGTTTGGAGAGGATCCTTTTTCTCCCTTGCCCTCTTCAGCTCCTTTTCATTCTGATCCATCCATACATGTAATCAAAAGCATCAAGACTACTGCCTACCTTGCCCCAATTCGAATTCTGCAAAGTTTTGGCCTCATCCCCGAGCCCAAAATTGTTTTTCCCATTTTTCCAACAAAAACCCAAAAAATTTAAATCAAACCTTCCTATCTATTTACTAGCCTAAAATCAATATCCATTATAAGTCATCTCAGCCTCTTTGAAGACCTTTTGCCGAGATAGACCCGGAGAGAGCCCTCTCCTGTCCTCGTAGGGCTAGCTACGAGGCTGAGCTTGGTTTGATGTTGCCTTGAGTTTTACCTTATTTCAGCCTAAGGTAGATTCGAGCGCTAACACCCTACATATGTTATTTATTACACAGGTGAACATTCTCGATCATATATGTTGTTACCCTAGAGACAATTCCTAGATGAAAGGGAACCAGTGCCTCAGACATATGTTTCAAAGTTAATAAAAATACTTTAAATTATTTCCTCAGACACAACTTTGTATTGTGTAATGGAAACTATATTTATGGAGATAAGAAACCCTTCTCAAAATTGTCCAAATATAAATGCTTACAACTTTATCAAGTTATAGAGTGGTGAGAAGAGAATAACATAAAGAGGATTTGATATGTTGGGCTAGAAATAATCCAACATATAAAACCCTAGTTGGAAATTTAATTGGAATGTAACAAATAATGGAGTGATAAAGAAATGGAGCACTGACTAAGGTTTTTTGCAAGTAAAATCTACAGGTATCTTCTGCAACCATAAAGGAACACATAGAAATCTGCTTATTTTAAGAGAAAACCAATTGTTATTACACACATGCTTCGAATAGAAGAAAAACCAATAGAAATTTTACAAAATAAAGGCACATATAATGTAAATCATCAACATACTGGAATAAACTATGATAAAATTTATTGATCTCCAAAATTGGCTTAAACATTACACAAAATTTTCTTGCAAACAGTCTCTGAGGAAAAATCTTGGAACCCTCCTTTGTGGTTCCTCTGTCTTTCAGAAGGAAAGTTAAATAAAAAACAATTATGAATAATTGTCAAAATTGTCTAAGTAATTAACTATACTTTAATTAAGTACTTATGCAATATTACAAAATAAAGTATTTATTTCTAAATGTTCATGTGACTAGTGGAGCTTTGACCCTGACACTCGGTACATGGTTCCACGACTTCAACTATAGCAAGATTGATCAAGTCTTCACATATTTTCCAAAGAGTTTCATTGGGGATGGCACACTAGATGATATTTTGAAAAGAAACCTTAAAATATGAAAATTTGTCATAATTAGTTTTTGAATCACATAATTTCTTCATCAACCAAAGAAATTGAAAGTCCCTCTATAGAAAATTAGCCTTGTTCTGCCTTTCAGTACCACAATATTTTCAAGGGTGGAGTTTATTCTACATTTAGTTTCTATTAATTATTTCCCATAGGTCTCCTAAGGAGGAAAATCACCTTTCAAATTCCAAAAATCTGGAAGTCCAACACTTGTTCTCTGATAATATTTATAATCAAACAAATCCGCAAACTTCTTTACAATTTCTATTTTGTTTCATTTTGAATACATAGAAGATTATTCTCGATTATTTTACTGATATCCATGGGAAAAATTTTCAACAATATGAATTGCCTTTAATTCTACTGTAGAATTTTAGTTTAAAAAATTGATGATCTTCTAGCCTTTTGTGTTTCTTTTTTCACTTGTTTCTTACATGAAGTCACAATCATTTGAATATTAGTGATAAAAACTTTTTCTTCAGCCAAATTTTTAAAATATCCCCATGTAGAGTGAACATGTTGAAGTATATCATCCCATAAAATTTGTATGGCCTCAATTAAAGACACATTACCTTTCAATCTGTTCTTTAACTCCTTAATCTCATCTTGAGATGATTTATATTTTTCAGTGAGTTGATTATTTTCTAGATTTGTTGATTTTTATTTCCTTTCTTTAATATTCAATTCTTCCTTAGACAAAGCTAATTTTTCCTAGAGCTTATTCATTTCTACTTCTGATAGCGTAAGCTCAATAATTACCTTTTTCAAATTATCTGATGAATCTTCATACTCAATGGATACCACAATTGTACATACATGACTTAATATTTTTCTCTAAGTCTTTGAAATTTTCCTTAAGGGATACCACCTCTTTGTTATTTTCCATCAACTCATTCATTATATGCTCCTTTTCTTTCTCCAAATGAGCTAGCTCATTCGATTGGGCATGCTATGTCACATGAATATTTAACTTCTTTTTAAGAGACTGCATTTCCGACCCAGTGTTCTGCATTAAAGTTATAATGGATTCTATGTCCTTTGGTCAAATTCTAGCTTGATAATCAACTGATTGAATCTCTCATTCTATAAATATGGAGCTCCGGAATTGGATTTTTCTTGCTTAATTTTGTTTGAATGATTTTCCAAGAGTTTTTTAGCTTTATTAATTGTTAATGAAATTTTCTTAAATCAATGTATAACATCTTCCCGCCCTCTTTATGTGGATTTATTTTATCATACAATGGAATGCCAACTACATTCAAGGACAAATCATTTGTTTTGAATTCAGATCATGAAGGAAGTGACTTAATAGTAGGATGTAAGAGGGATATTTTCAATTGGTCACTTTCCAAATCTATTTTTGAGAGAAACCTTGTTTAATAAGAGGGATTTTCTTTTATATCCAACTAAGACATCATAAAATTATTCACCTTATCACTTCTTTCTTCAATTTATCGGTAAATCTTCAATGTTGCATTCACTTCAGAGGAGGCTCATTCAATTGTAGTAATTTTTAGTTCTGTAGAGCTTAAAGGAGTGGTAAGATCAAGAGTTCCAAAGTGTACATGGAGAGTAGATTGAATAGAAAGTTATTCCCTTAACTTTGTTTTCATTTCCTCTTCATCTCCAATTTGCAGTTTTTTTCTTTTGTGGGTGCATATCCTCCATTTCAACATCCATTGTTTCAATAGTATTCCTTTTCAAAATTTTCTCTTTGACTGAAGGCATTTCAACATTTATTATTGCTGCAATGGGTTGACTAACCAATTTTCTTGATTGGCCATCTTCTCAATTTTAGGTTTAATTTCATGGAATATGGTCCAGAATTAGTGTCCACCCTTGAGTAATCACATGATAAGGTTAAGATTGTTATTTATCTCCCTTTTCAAAACCAAACTCTTTCATAATATCTTCAATCTAATTAAGAGCCTGTCTAGAATTCACAATAAATAACCCCACATTATTCTCCAGTTTGAACTTGTATCCTCTATGCCTGGGAAAAAAATGAACTTGATCTACATGCAAACTTTGTATTATAATTTCCAAAGAAAAAATCATGATGGGTAGGAAAATAGGAAAGCGATAAGGTTTCACCTCTGATCCTTATAATCTTACTTCAGTATATTCCTCAAAGATGTACCAATCTCCAACTCTGGATTCTTTAATGAGTTGTAATAATTGTTTCTGTTGTGGAAATATTCTTGGTGGCTATGCATTTTTCAATATGGTATAAATAGTGGCCATGAATATAGATAGAAACTGGGAGAAAACTTCACTATTTGGTTTCTTATTGACAACATTAGTCCATTCAACTAAAAATTTCCTTTGTTTCTGAGAATGAAATATACGTAAACCCAAATAATAAATTTTTTCAACATGGATGTACAAGAACATGTAGACTAGGATATAAATATGTCTGAAATGGCCAACAAGTTGAAAATTTTCAGGATAACATCTGATTACAACATAAGAGTTAATAACCCTAAGGATTATTTATTTACATTTCATGTATCATATTCCCCCAATAATAATAGGATTATGGTAAAAAAATGTTGTGCACTTTCAGAAAATAAGGAGATAGGGTAAGCTACAGATGTTATAGGGATATGGGAATGTAGAAGCAAAATTAACTTAAATAAAGCTTGTTTATTTTCATCTAAAAGTTGAATAAAAGTTGAGATAAATATAGTGTCGTTGAATTACTTGGGAATTTTTACTGTAAGAAAGTTAAAAGCATTGAGAATGAGTTCAGGTGCGACTTAGAGAATTTTCTCTCCCGAGGAGAAAATGATACACTTTCTTTGAAAAACAAACAAACTCACTAGCCAATATATAAATTCAGAGAAGTGATAAATAGCGAGAGATGTAATGTAGTATAAACTAGATTATACCACTCTAAATGTATCTTCCCCATTACAGAAATAGCCATAACAATAAAAAAAAACATTCTTGAGTTCAAGAGGGAAGAATTAGTCTTGAATATCGACTTAATTTCCATTAAAGGTTCTAAGGTGGAAGGGTTAAAAATCATGATATTCTGAGCTGAATTTAAATTTTTCTTCATTTTAATCATTTGTTGAGATTGCAACAAGATGCTGAGCTTAGTGAAAATAAGTCACCTTCACTAAGTGGGCCCGCAGGCTATTTTTGGCGCAAAGTCTATTTTTAGACATGTCGATCATGTTCTATGAGTTGCAGGATGCTATTTGTGGATGGTTGGTCAAGTTGGAAAAATAGATGGACTTCTATTTTTAGACATATTGGGCGGAATCTATTTTTAGATTGCCAGTCTAAAAATAGATATGTCGAATATTATTAGCTCTTAATAATATTTTGACTATAAACATTATCTTATTCTCTTGGAGCACTTCAGTTAAGTGCACAGATGTGGCACAGGAGCTGACAGAAGGAATTACGCTATTCCCGAGGGTTAAGTGGAGCTATTGCATGGATACTTCAGTTAGAACTCATGTGACAGAGTTTGGTGGAGTTATTGAGGTAGTTGGTGGAGTTGTGTTCAGTTTAACTGAGTTAAACATAGTTGAGCTAGTTGTATCTAGTCTAACTGATTGATACACTAGTGAGAGTGGTGTGAATTAATTATTAATTAATTCACTAATTATTAAATCATTAATCAAATAAAGAATACATCAGTTAACTACAATGCATGGACAGTTTCAATAGAGACCAGTGAAGAGGTAGGTGAAAGAGCAGTGTGACTATCAGTTGTGACTATACTGTTGCATGATTTGAAACAACTAGTGATTGAAGATGCCAATGAGGATTGCGCAGTCAAGGCTGGACCAATTCGAGTTCATTCAAAGCCATTCTTCATCAGGGATTGTGCAGTATAGGTAGGTTATCAGGTGGCAGAGATTGGAGCATGTGTTTTGCTAGATCGGGCTTGATTAGTGTGTAGCAATTGAAGATTGTACTGAGAGCTTTGCAAGAGAGCTTTGTATAATTATTGTTACATGATCTCTATGACATATAATATACATATATTTGGGGGTTTTCAGCTTTAAGCTTTCCCATAAATACTGTGTTCATATGTGTGATTGTTTATGGTTTTAATGTGCGCATGCGATTGTTTTTATTTCTGAAATTAATTATCAATGGTAGAAGAGATTCTGTATTGTGAATGAAGTTAAAATAGTGTGTGATCAAGAGAATCTCGGTGAATAATATATTAGTTATTAAAATTTTTACATCATTTTGAAGGAACACAGTAGAAAAGAGGGTTATAAATAGCTAGTGAAAATGTGACACTATGAAACGTTGAGGTGCTATTACTGGTTGATGACATGGATGTTGACTGGCTCGAGGTCTCAGATGATAAAAGGGGAAAAGATAGAAAACATCATTTTAACCTGTTTGGTATAGGAGGGAAAATGTCATTCAATATTTGTATAGGTACGAAGTATGACGTGGAAAATATGATGTGAAGAATGACGGTATATGGAGGGGTGCAGTGGTGTATGATGTGGATACTGGCTCTCTTGTCTCACTTGCTTGAATGATGAGTTGTATAGCCTTTGGCAGAAGTGGTTTTTGAAATTCCACTTATCACCTTGTGACACCCCCTATAGTGGTTTCAGAAAATGTGATGGAGTGGTGTCACAATTGATCCCCATCGTCGAATTGGTGATGGGCAGTTTTGATAAACTATTTTATGCCACTCATATCTCTTTTAACATCCAGGCATGTTGACTGTCACAAAATTGTAAGATTTATCACCCGTGGAGAGCGATTACAATACGATTAGAATATGTGTGCTTTCTTTAGCTTCCTTCAACCTAAAACGTTAGGCTTTATATACAAAAAGAAAACATGATTTTATCTTGACCTTTTATATATATATATATATATATATATATATATATATATATATATATATATATATATATATATATATATTGAAATTAAGGAATAATGAAAATTTATCTACAACATTGGATCCACCTGGGGATAAAATTTTGAAACAAAACTCTACGAACCACATATTAGCGCCTTCTCCTTGAGCGTGGATTTATATTGCAGGTGAGAACTAGTAGTGAAATAAAAAAAACCAGAAATTAAAGTGAATTTTATGGTATTAATGATATAGATGGATATTGGTGGCCATCGCCTATTCCACTTGGACCCCCATCATTGTTTCTTTCATTTTTTCATTTTCCTTAATTGTAGCACAATTTACTATTTTTGGCATTTTTCGGGTCCTGAACTTCCAAAGCCGTTTTGAGGCCCTAAATGAAGTTTTTTTTTTTTTTTTTTTAAATCACATCTAGAAAATGTAAGTCTTCAAATGAACATTCACATTCATCAATTTTAGTACTCATATATATCTTTCTAACGAGGTATCATGTGCGTCAAACGAAGATCATATGCCAAAGTTACGACCCCGGGAAATTGATGTACCAATTTACCCCAACGAGGCCCATAGTCTGGCGTTTCATCTCATAGGGTTAGGTTTTTGGATGTTTAGGGTTTTCCATTGTTTCTCAATAATAAATAGGTCTTTGAGCCTCATTGTAACATAGTTCAGAGTCCTATGGCCGCCACATCTCTTCTTAGACATAAACTACCAACGCCCTAGCTAGTTTATTTCCATTCTATATGTAAGCATATTTCATTTATGTGATATTAATGAAATGAAGTGTTATTTCTGCTACATATCTGTGTCTATGTGTATTTCTATATTTTATTGCATTCCTTCACGAGTTCGGATCAATGGTATCACAACAATCTGCCCTTTTTCGATCCTTCTTTGTGCATCCCCAACGGGGTTGGGGTATAAGGAGTTAGGGCTCGATCTGGTTGAACCTTTGCAAGATCATCCTCACAAGCCCTGATGACCGCCCATGGGGGACGAAAAGAAATATGAGGGAGTGGGAGATCCTATCAAAATATTTCTCGAGGAGTTCCCTAAGAAACTTTTCCCAGATCTTTCAATAATTTCCTACCGTCGGTGCATCTGCATCCAACAGCCACTCTGGAGGTGAAACTCCTTTTGCGGTACAAGTAAACTTTGACATTCCCATATTTGAGGGCCAAATATATGCATAAATTATAGATAGATGGTTGAATATATTAGAAGGGTATTTCTCGGTTCATGAATTTTCCAACTGAGAAAATATTAATTTTTCACTCCTCAAAGCTACCCCCATGTCAAGGACTGGTAGGAAACCTACTATGAGAAAAAGGACAAGAGGAAACCCATTCTATTTTTGGGTGCACCCGCTTGGGATTATTTCCGATATGCCATCAAGGAACAATATCATCTTATGGGGAGCTATGAGGAAAATTACATATAATGGACTACGATGTGGTAGCAAAGGGATCAAGATTTGCATGACATGACGAATTTATTCCATATCCTACACATAAAATTGGGTATCAAAGATTCAGAGAAACATTTGGTGTTGAAGTACCATGGTTTTCTTCACAGATATATTCAGGAGGAAATGGAGTTCCTCGACATCTCCTCGCTTGGTGCAACATACTGGTATGCTGCCAAGATTGAGAAGAAGTTCAAACATAATAAGAAATAATTTGGATCTACGAATCAAAAGAAAGGGAAAGGTGCCCCAAAACCTATAACAAAGGAAAAAGCCAAGGCAGGGAAGCCTAGGGTAACCCGCCAAAGATGTAAGCAAAGGAAAATATTGCGATGCCAAAGAAGGACACAAGAAAGTGGTGTGAGTTCCATAAGAGCTCCTCGCACAACACAAGAGAGTGTCGGGCCAGGAAGTCACTGGTGGCCGAGATGAAAGATTCTGAATCAAATGCATGCTACGACTCTGAATAAGAACTTGACAAGGGGAATGACAAAGGGAGGTATATTATCAATGAAGATCCAAATACAACCATTTCCACCACAAAGATCTAGAAGGAGGAACTGGAAGATTCAAAAGAGGGGGAGTGCCTCTTCCATTCCCATATGTGGGTAAAGGGTTCCCTGTGCAATTCATTATTGACAATGGGAGCCAAAAGAACCTCATTTTAGTAGAGGTCGTGAAGCGGTTGGGATTTCTGACCATAACACACCCACATCCATACACCACAGGGTGGCTTCACCAAGGACGAGATCTCCGTGTCAGCCAACAATGTCGCCTTCCCTACAAAATCAAGCCCTTCATGGATGAGGTATTATGTGACATTGATCCTCTTGATGTTTGTGATGTATTATTAGGCCAACCATACTTGTGGAAGTGAAATGCTATGTATGAGTCCCGCCATCACATTGTTATTGTTACTTTGGAAAATAATTTGTACATGAGACTGGAGGTAGCACCACCCAATGCCATATCTTTAGTTACTTCAAAACAATGCAGTAATTTCATTTCCAAAATCAGAAATTTGTTTTCGTGATGATCTGCCCTCAGGGAAAGAAGAAGACTGTGGCAAAAACCTTGAGACAGGGCTCCTCCACATGAAAACAACAAATAGACAAGGTCTTGGAGGAGTACAAGGACATGTTCACCTCACCCGCAGGGGTGCCTCTGCACTGTCACGTCAAGCACCCCATCAATCTGACCCCAGGTGTGTTGCTTCCCAATGGAATAATCTATCAACGCTCTATTATGGAGAACGATGAAATCAAGAGGTATATTTAGGAGCTGCTATAGAAAGGTCACATCCGACCGAGTTCATTGCCATGTGGGAGCTCAATCATGTCGGTGCAGAAGAAGGATGGGACTTGGAGACTTTGTATTGACTATCGAGGGCTGCATAAGATCATTGTCCGGAATAGGTACCCTATCCCATTGATTTATGACATTCTGGACCATCTCAAGGGGGAAAAATATTTTAGCAAGATAGACTTAAAGTCTGGGTATCACCAGGTACCAATTGAACCCTCCAATGTGTGGAAAACTACCTTCAAATCCAAGGAGGGCCTTTTTGAATGGCTAGTCATGCCTTTCGAGTTGAAGATTGCTACCGCATCCTTCATGAGGTTTATGGATGAAATATTGTGGCCATTCACCAATTAATTTTTAGTAATGTTCTTGGATGACATACTTATATTCAACTAGACTTGGGAAGAGCACATCCACCACATCCGACAGGTCCTCCAAACACTGTGGCAACACAAGTTTTGTGCCAACTTGGAGAAGTGCACTTTTGGCATGACCCAGGTTCAGTATCTGGGATAAATTATTAATGAGCGAGAGGTGCATGTGGATCCAGCCAAGATCCAAGCCATTCAGGATTGGCCATCCCCAACCACTCTAATAGAGCTCTACAACTTTTTGGGTCTTACTAATTTCTACCGTAGGTTCTTGTTGGGATTATCTCATATCACTTGGACCTTGAATCAAGTCACCAAGGGAGGAGTGAAAAAAAAATTATTTTGGTGTGAATCTCAACAAAAGGCGTTTATAGAGTTGAAACATCACCTCCGTTGTACCCCAGTTCTCACATTACCATACTTGAAACAACCATTTGAGATCGAGACAGATGTCTCTGACTATGCTATTGGGGAAGTTCTTACTCAACAAGGGCATCCAGTGGCATATCACCATGAGACACTATCTGACATAGTCCTAAAGTATCCCACTTATGAAAAATAAATGTATTCTATTGTGCAGGCTTTCCAACAATGGAAGCATTACATTTTGGGGAAGGAAACGGTCATCCACATAGACCACCGACCCCTACAGTTCATACAGACACAAGGTAAGTTGCAGAATGATTGCCATCATAAGTGGTCCACATATTTGCAACAATTTTATTTGAACATGAAGTACAAGAAGGGAAGAACCAATAATGTTGCATACTGCCTCAGACAACCACTGATCATGGCACTAAACGCCATGCTCAACTCTTATGGGCACGAGATTTCTGATTGGACGCTTCTCTACAAGAGCGATCTAGAATTTTGCCACACATACAAGACGCTCAATGAGGGTAATCAAGTTCCAAATTTTCACCTACAAGATACACTTGCTATGTCACCTGGGACACCTTTTTGTTCCTTCAAGCGAGCATGCAAAGATTATTTGGGAAGCACACTGCATTCGAGTTGCTGGGAATTTCTAGGTCGAGAAAATAATGGTAGTACTACAGAAGTATTTCTATTGGATGAACCTTTGACATGATGGCGAGAAGTACATCAGATCCTGCACTGCTTGCTTCATTTCCAAACCAACCATTAAGAAGCAAGGCCTCTATACTCTGCTGCCTACCCCTAGTCGACCTTGGGAATCCATCTCCATGGATTACATGTCAGGCCTTCCTTCTACTAAGCACAACAATGACTGTGTTTTCGTGTTCGTCGACAGATTCTTGAAGATGGCCATTATGGCAACCTGCAAGAAGAATATCACAACATAAGCCATTGCTAAACTCTTTTTTGAATGAGTGTGGGTACACTTTGAGATCCCACAATTATCATCTCATATCGGGACACCAGGTTCCTTAGTACATTTTGGTCTAGCCTTTGGTCAATGCTGGACACCAAGCTCACCAAGTTCACAACTTTCCATCCCAAATTGATGGGTAGACATAGGTCGTCAACAAGATGATCATACACATTATGTTCATGTACAACTCAAAGCATCCACACACATGGGATGAGAGCCTGCCTTATGTATAACACAGCTATAACCAGGCTCTCCACAACTCAACTGACCAAATTCCCTTTTAGGTGGGCTTGGGAATCCAGTCACTATGTCCCATTCACATAGCCATGCCATTTGCAGCTACTCAGGTTGATTCAGCTCATGTCCGGTCTGAAGCTGAAAAGGAAAGAAACTTCATTGACAACATTCAACACATCTGCCAATAGGTTCATGACATATTGGACATAGCCAATGCTAATTACAAGCAACGACATGACCAACATGGGGTGCCACACAACTTCTAGGTGGGTGACAAAGTGTGGTTGCATTTGCAGAAGGAGTGCCTTGCTAGACCCCACCAAAAGCTTCGCCTACTCCGATATGGGACATACCCCATCATCAAGGTTGTAGGGGACAATGCCTTCAAGCTCAATATTCCACCATTCCTTGGTCTACACCCATTGTTCAATGTGGACTGCCTTTGGCCCTACTTTCCACCTCTACTAGACACATCTGACATGGCATAACAAATCACACTAATAGAGTTAAACCCAGACTGCATGGAACAAGCCAAAAATGATCGAATCATGGACACACATATCAAGAACACCTACCAACAGAGGATCCAACTATATCAAGTTGTCAAAGTAGGCTAATTCCTTCACCAGGTAAAGTGGCTCACTAGGGACCGAATTCAACATTAGTTTCCTCATCTCATGGAGGAACTCAATGCAATGGGGACCATTGCTTCCTAAGGAGGGAGGAATGATCTAGGTGGATATTGGTGGCCACCTACCTATTCCACTTGGAACCCCACCATTGTTTCTTTCAGTTTTTCAGTTTCCTTAATTGTAGGAAAATTTACTATTTTTAGCAGTTTTTTGGGTCCAGAACTTTCAGAGCTGTTTTGAGGCTCTAAATGAATTTTTTTTGGAAAATCTCCTCTAGTAAATAGATATTTCTAACAGGGTATCATGTGAGTCAAATGGAGATCGTATGCCAAATTTATGACCCTAGGAAATTGATGTACCAATTTACCCCAACGGCACCCATAGTTTAGTGTTTCGTCTCTTAGGTTTAGATTTGTGGATGTTTAGGATTTTCCATTGTTTCTAAATAATAAATAGGCCTTCGAGCCTCATTGTAACACATTTTAGAGTCATGTAGCTACCACATCTCTTCTCGGAGATAAGCTACCATCGCCCTAGCTAGTTTATTTCCATTGGATACAAAGCATTATTTCCATAAAATAATTCATAGCGAGATTTATTTGTTGACATGTTGGTTGTTGTTCTTAGCCCAAAGAGAAAACTTCAGTTGTGTGTCCCAATTTCTCTTTTTTTCTGCAATAATTTTCTTCAAAATCCCGACCAAACTTTTGTTTGAAGGCTCAACCAGTCCATTCCCTTGTGGGTAGTAGGCAGTGCGGTGGCTAAGAATGATATTATATTTTTGACAAAATTTTATCATATTGATATATTTGAAGGCTTATGCATTATCTGTAATTATCTTTCTTGGACATCCAAACCTAGCGAAAATATTCTCTTCAACGAATTTAATAACAACTAAATTAGTAGTAGCCTAAGTTGGCATTGTTTCCACCCATTTATTAAAGTAATATGTGGTAGTAAATATCCACTTATGTTGGCCACTTGATGTTGAATGCATCTCTCCTATGAAGTCCAGGCCCCATTTTCTAAATGGTTCTTCAAAAAAAACTGAAAATAATGGTAAAGGAGACATTTTTTTATTTTAAGCAAATATTTGATACTTCTTGCAAGGTTTAACTGTTGTATGAACACCAAAAAACAACTTAGTTCAGTAAAAAGCATCCTTCATAATTTTATGGGCTATTTTTTTCTAATTATAATGTCCTCCATAGGCACAACCATTCATCACTAACCTTTGGAACATCTTCCTCTGTCAAGCATAATAACAATACTCCAACGAAGTCCTTCCAATAAAGGTCTCCATTTGAAATTACAAACTTTAAGGATCGTAGTCTCAGGGATTTTTATTTAGTTCTATCCAGGTTTGGTGAACATTCAAGAAACAATAAATAATGAACAATATTCTTATATAATTTAGTGTTATGAAACCAGCTTCCAAAATAGAAGAAAAGAGAGATCAACGCCTTAGAAAACAACCACTTCGAGGGTTAAACCTACTTTATATTACATAAATGAAAAATTCTTGGATGATACAAATGAAAAAACCTCATTTGTATATATAGGAGTCCATGGGGTCACAATATAATCCTAGCCAACCTAACAATAATAATGTAAGGGCACAATAGTAACCATATGGGGGTTAGAGGGGTACAACAATAACAATAAGGGGGCTACACTAACAATAATAAGGGACTACACTAGTAATATAGGGACCTAACGTGCCATCTCCTTCAAAAAAGTGTTGTCCTCAACACTTGAGTAGCTTTGGATGCTTCTGTATAAAATTCTCATCCTCCCATGTAGAACCTTCAGTGGGTAAGTTCTTCCACTTGATGAGATGCTCTGAAATTGATCAATTTCGTAGTTGTCGAGTTCTTGTTTCCATGACTTCTTCAGGATCCAATATGATTTTTCCTTCCTCATCAAGTTCTGGAAATATTGTTTGAACTGGAAGTTTTTCACCTATAACCTTATTTAAGCATGAAACATGGAAAACTGGATGCACTCGAGAAGAAGCAGGAAGCTCCAATTTGTATGCCATAGTACCAATATTTTGCAACACATTGTAAGGACCATAGTACTTTGGCAATAATTTATTATCCTTCTTAGCTTGCTTGAGGGAAATTTTTTTGTATGGTTGTAGCCGTAAAAATACTCAGTATCCTACATCAAAAATTCTCTCGATGTGATGTTGATATGCCTGTTGTTTCATTCGATTTTGTGCCAAATTTAGGTTATCCTTGAAGAGTTGGAGAACTTATTGTTGATGCTCGATGTGATCTTCCACTGCTTGAACCTTAGAATTTTCTCTTAAAGATGATGTGATGTATGGTGGATGATATCCATAAAGTGCCATAAATGGGGTCATTTTTGCTGCAGTATGGAATGAAGTGTTATACCACCATTCAACCAGAGGTAACCACTTGACCCATTGTGTTTGTTTACCAGATACAAAACAATGAAGATATCCTTCCAAAAAAAATTTCACTATCTCGGTTTGCCCATCAGAATTAGGATGATAAGATGAGCTATGAGCTAGTTGAGTACTCAAACAAGAAAATAATTTCGTCCAAAAATTTCCAGTAAAAATGGGATCTCTGTCGCTTACAATAATCTTTGGGTTTCCATGTAGCTTTTGATTTGTTTCCATAAATGCAGTAGCAACTATACTTTCTTTAAATGTATGAGATAATGCACAAACATGTGCATACTTGGTAAGTCTATCAACTACCACCATGATGACAATATTTCCTTCAGACTTAGGTAAACCTGTGATAAAATCCATTGAAATATTCTCCCAATTTTGACTTGGAATGGATAAAGGTTGTAGAAGACTAGGGGTCTTAACTGTCTCAACTTTATTTTTCTAGAAAACCAAACATTCTGCTACAAAATTTTGAATATCAGATTTAAGGCCATCCCAAAAATATTATTTCTTCACTCTGTGGTAAGTTTGTAAAAATCCTAAGTGTCCTCTTAAGGGATAAGTGTGCAATTCCAAAAGAATCTTTTGTTTTAGTTGGGAATTCTTACAAAGATATAAATGACCTTTGCACCATAAGGAATCGTTTTTCCAACTAAATGTATCAGATGTACAAGGATCTTACTGCAAATTTTGAATGAGTGTCCACACTTCTTTGTCCATCTTCCATTCATCCCTTGCTTCGGCTATCCAATTTGGTTGGATAATATAAATGGCACAAAGCAATGCTTCCACCTCTTCATCCTTTCTTGAGAGTGCATGTGCAACAACATTTAGCTTCCCTTTTTTGTAGATGATTTCAAAGTCATAACCCAACATCTTATTGACCCATTTTTGCTTCTCTTCTGAAGATAGTATTTGTTCCAAAAAGTATTTAAGACTACCATGATCATTTTTTACCTTGAAGTGTCTTCCCATTAGGTAAGGTCACCATTTCTTTAATGCATGTAGTATTGCCAAAATTTCCTTCTCATAAATAGCTTTCTGTAAACACTTTACTTTGATTGGACAACTTTCAAAAGCAATGGGTCTTCCTTCTTGCATTCAGAAAACTCCAATTCCATTTCCTTGTTGAACCCTTAGTTAAACTGAGAGGGAGGGGGGGGGGGTGAATCAGTTTAACACATTCATATAATTTTAAAACCTTTTCATTAACACTTGTTTACACCTTCATTTCATGTTCAACTTAACATGTGAGTAATCTTAGAATGTGAGCAGCAAGCATTAATATAATGTAATAGTAGACTTAATATGAGAGTAGCAAGTATTAAGCAGATGATATAAACTAGATCAATGTAGAAATTTGCTGAATAATGAAGATTTATCCACCGAGATTATCCTGGTCACACACTAATTCGAATTCATGCATAACACATAACCTCTTCTACAATTGATCATCAATATGCGGAAATAGAAACAGTCGCATGCGCACATAAACACAATATGTAATGGGGAAAGCTTATAGCTGAAAACCCCCAGCTATTTTGTATATTATACTAGAAGAGAACATGTAACAATACATAGCACAATACTGCTCACAGGTACTCAGTACTATCTCCAAAAGTTACACACAAACTAGCTCAGTTTTGAACAAGTCACGGGTTCAAAACTCATCCACTGTTTGCCTGCCTCTACTGCGCAATCCAAGTTGGTGTAATGAGAGATCCAAGTTCGAATCTCCTTGGATTGATCTGCGCAATCCTCATTGGCAATCTCCTCCAATGCTTGTGCAAATCTCATGCACAACTAATGTCACAAATAATATCAAACTTACCCTTTCATCTACCTCTTCCACTGGTCTTCACTGAACTGTCCATGCACTGCAGTCAACTGATGTGTTCTTTAGTTGAATAATGAGTTACTACTTATTGAATTAAATAATATTTAATTCACCCCACTCATCTCTAGTGTATTAGCCAGTTAAACTAAATACAACTAGTTCAACTAAGTTAACCCGAACACAACTCCACCAACTGTCTCATCAACTCCACCAAACTCCGCCACTTGAGTTCTAACTGAATTCAACCATGCATGAGCTCACCAAACCCCTAGGAATAGCGTAATTCATTTGTCAGATGCATGGGCCACATCCGTAGCTCCAACTGAAGTGCTGCAAGAGGATAAACTGAAGTTTATAGTCCAAATATTATTAAGGGTAAATAATATTTGACTTTTCTATTTTTAGCCCGGCAGTCTAAAAATAGACTTCGCCCAAATGTCTAAAAATAGAGGTCCATCTATTTTTACCAACTCGACCAATCATCCAAGAATAGCATACTGCAAGTCCTAGACCATGCTCCATATGTCTAAAAATAGACATAGTCTAAAAATAGACTTTGCGCCAAAAATAGCCTGTGGGCCCACTTAGTGAAGGCGACTTCATTTCACTAAGCTCCATCATCTTGTTGCATTTTCAACAATCAACACATAAACATCATGCACCAAGACACCAAATATAAGTGGAAACCCATAAAGCTAGAAAACCACATCTTATTATTGTTATGATGCAAAGGCAAGCTCCAACTCCCTCTCACCACTGATTTTCTATAGGCACCAACCTACAGGAGGCTCCAACCTCAATCAGCTACAACTGACATTTTATCAAGCTACAACTTGATGTGGACGCACCAACTCCCATCTATGTTCTGCAGGAACCAACCTACAGGAGGCTCCTACCTCAGTCAGCTACAACTGACATCTATCAAGCTACAACTTGATAGGGAAGCTCCAACTTCCTTACTCTTTAAAAAGAAAAGCACTTGCTGATTTACCTTGGATATCAGCTCTGTTTTGTATCATCTTCACTGCTGTGCATCAGTGTTCATACCTGCCTTATATCATTTCTACATCTTCTTAGATTCACTATCAGCTCCTCCTTCTTCTCTGTCTCACTGCTTCATTTCTGCATTCTCTAACTTTGCACAACATCTCATTCTGCTCCTCCTTCTTCTTATCTTCTCTACCTCAATTATGCAATCTCCAACCTCTCTAACATCTCTATGCATATCAAGGTGATATTACTTATAGAGATTTCCTGATGACTGTTTGTTTTCCTCTAGGAATTCGAAATGGATAGTCATACCCCTTGATCTTCTGCCTTCTCATTTCTTTTTAGCGCACTCAGAAAAATATAACTGTAGGTACTAATTTTAATATTACAGTGGGATTTTTTTTTCTTCCGGAGACTTGCCAATGCATCACAAACAATAAAAATCAATTACAACATTCACATTTTCAGTTACATAAAAACAATTTTACTCAGCCCATTTTCTGGCTTTGTCTTTTCTGCTGCTGTCAGGTAACTGTCCTGGCTTATTCTGCTCACTGTCTTCTGCATATTTTCCAGTTTTCTATGCTTGTACACCTGTCAAATTCGTTCATGTGCATATTCCTATTCACCGTGATTGTGTGTTTGTTGTATATATATAACTGCGCAATTCAATTCTTGGCGTTATACAGATAATAAAATGTTTTAATACTTAGAAAGCCCTTACGGGCCCACTCGCTGAACTTTCTCTATTCTCCGATGCGATGCATTACTATCCTCATATTGGAAATATGTGCGTATCGCTTTGCATATATATACATGTGCCGCGGTGCTTTCTTTTCCTCTTTAGCTTTGGAGTAATTAACTTGGAGCAAATCTGTTATTACTCTTAACTTTTGGATGGACCCCACATGTCAGCTATACTCCGCTCGCTTATTTTAATCGCAATCATAATATTCACAATGCTCCTGCGATTTGGTCTTTTGATTTCTGCCGATGCGATTAGCAAAGGCCCACCATGTAGCCAGTTGAATCATCTCCGTCGTCCATCCCTGAGTGAATCTAACAGCTCTCATCCAATCGCTAAGTCGCAATCGGAACTTTCAGTTTGTCGATACTTTTTCACCTCCAATGAAATCAACCACTGTTCATTTAAATGTGTCGATGCGATTAGGCTGGAACTCAAACATATAAAATCACAGTCCATAACAGATCAGGTCTGCTTCTTTATCGCAATCGCAACTTCTATTGTCATGCTTCGCTGCCACAATTTTCTCCGATGCGGTGTAACACTGTTCATTTGGATGTGTCGATGCGATGGGTCCGATGCGATTAATCACAATCGCATCCTTTAACAGTTTGGTGCGATTAAAAAAGGGTCCCACTAGCTATCAAATCTTCGGAACTCAAACATATATGAATCGTTGTTTAAACCATATCGGGTCCAGAACTCAATCGCAATCGCAATTTGCATTTGCATGTTCCGATATTCTTATGCTCCGATGCTCCGATGCGATTGGGTGAGGGTCCCACCATATAAAAATTTGTTTGTTTTAAAGCCAAGCGTTAAAACCTTTGGTTCTTTTGATCTCGCGCCAAAAGATATAATACTTATGCTTTGTATTATACCTTTGGTCCCTTGTCCATAAAGCGCTCCATATAACTATATATATATATATATATATATATATATATATATATATATATATATATATATATATATATATATATATATATATATATATAAGCTTTGAGCCTTTGAATATAAAGCACAACATATGTACCGTGCTGTATATATATAAGCTTTTGCTTCTACCTTAATGTAACCTTCAGCTAGAGTAATGATTCTCGGAATTTTCTGTAGAAGGGTCCCACCTTATGGTACTTCGTATATAGTGCGATGCGCATGTATATATATACTTTTCTCTTTTTTTAAAAAGCGCTAGATATATATATATATATATATATATATATATATATATATATATATATATATATATACTTTGACACTTCAGTCTTTAGTGTATCTTCCAGCTGGGGTAGTGATTCTCGGAATTTATGTAGGGGGGTCTCACACTACATATAATGTTCTCCGTCAATATTATATTAAGTCTTTGGATCAGACTTAAGCCCAGCACTAATATATGTAGTAATATAACCTTTCAGGCTCTAGAGTTATTTTAACTCACCTTGCTTATAATGAAATAATGCTTTGTCTAAAGTTTATCACTAACCATTAACGCAACAGTTCATCTAAGCCCACCTCAACTTATATTCTTATATCCAAAATTTAAATAAAAAGCCAGCCATCAATATTTAAAACAAAATTGGACCCACGACATACATACCATTTCATCTAACGGTCACAATCTCGTCGCGCCCATCCAACAGATCTGATGGTAACCGACGAATATCATGTAGATTAGTAGCACTAGGGTTATTCTTTAGAATTCACGCAATGAAAATGGTTTTATAATACCGACCTCTGCCACGTGTCACACAGAGGCATGTATCGCGTCCAAAAAGGTGTTACCACTTACCACTCGCAAGGGTGCGCGATACTGCTGGTTTTTCCTCCGAAACCACCGTCACTATTCCCTCTTGGTTCCACGGTTCTTCAAGGTTCCGCTCCATCTCTTTTAGCATGATTTCTCTGCGTAATGTAGCCTCACGCATAGTTCATCACTCTTTTAGTCGTGCACAGGGTTAAACAATAGATTTCATCTCTCATCGACCATCTCTCAATTTTTCACGCTTCCAATATTCCAAACTGGGTTGAAGGCATGATTTCTAGGAAATTCAAGGCATATCCACACAGAATTCTTCATGCAGAGTTTATTCTAGGTCTACTCTAATTCTAACATCTCCAGCATTCATCTGCAAACTGTATTAACTTCTGTATTAAGCTCCTTCAGGCCCTTCCAATCTTCACTGCTCTGTCTCTCCAGTTTTGCTATTAAATGGCCCTCTTCTACTATCCTCACTACTCTGCAGCACCACCTCATATATCTCCTGCTGCCTTTGTTCCTTCTATGCTACCTTGCTACCTCTCTGCTTCTTTTCTATCTCTGCTGCTCTCCTTGCTGCCTCTGCTACTTGTCTTATGCTCTCTCTTTTTCCTCTGCTTCTTGTCTGCTTCTTTGCTGCCTCTGCTACTTCTTTGACTGATGCTGCTCCTTACTTCTCTTTTTGTTGTCTCTGCTACCTCTCTTTTTTCTTCCTCTGCTCCTTGGCTGATGTTTCAGGTGCTCCTCTTTTGTCATCTCCTTTGCCATCAATGACAACATTTCCAACAGTCTCCCCCTTTGGCATTGATGGCAACATATCCACCAATAATCCAATGCTTCCTCCAAGTATTCCTCTACCTGGCTTCTTTTAGAAGACCCTATCTTTTGTTACATGCTTTTCCTCCCCCTTTGACATCAATGGAAAAGGGTTGCACATTTCCTAGTGTGCTTTCTATCTCTTCATTTCCTCTCTTTGAGATGTCTTTAGGCCTTCTTCTTCTGACTTTGTACCATGCTGATCCAAACTGATGTTGTTGAGAGAACACTTTTGAGGATTATTGGACTTGAATATACACTGTAAATTGATACAATCTAAAGCACTGACTCCTTTCACCTGTATAAAGCTGAAAGTGAAGATAATGACACTTCATAGAACACATTGTATCAGCTTTATCTAATCAGAGATGCATCATTGGATTAAACCTAAAATACTGAGCATTCTTCAAATATACTTCAGTTTATAGTATTATATTCATCAGAAATCCACATCTGTTGAGGAAGTTTTCATTGGAGTATGTCTTCTTCTACTATACACATTTGCAGTGTAGCATTTGTTCAATTATGATGAAGCCAATATATCCTTTATTGCTGCGGTACACCTTTCCTGCCTGTTGGTGATGATATGAGCTAGGATGTTGATATTATCCTTAATAGCTGAAGGTTCTTGTTACAGATGTGATCAATGAATTAACCAAAATTTGATCTAAGAGATCAAATGCCTTTACTGCTTGCATAATGTACTTTCAAAACAAAACCTTGAGGTAGGATGCATTCAATGTATTTGTCAATCTCACTTATCAACCATGCAATTCATTTATGACATAAGGAGGTATGTATGTCTATGATCAATCTCTCATTTAAAGGTGAATTACCAGCAAATCCTTTATGCTGAAGTAGGATTTAGATGATTTAAAAAAAACTTTTGAGCTTTAGATGGTAATCACAGCCAGTCCTTTATTCTTAAGATACTTTGACTGTTCTATCAGGATGAACTTCCACATGATCATATTCAAGATGTTTAATTGAAAACTCAGCAAATAGACTTCACACAGTTTTGTAACTGATATTAAGAAAGAGGCCTTGAATATATACATGTACCAACTTCAGTAAGGCATGCAATTATATATAGAAGAAGATATTGCTTCAGTGCTCAATATACTACTTCAAGTGTAAGCAAGATAATGTTATTTTTTCTCTGCTACTGACCTTTTCATGCTGAATGTAGATAATACTAGGAATATTACCTTGAGGTTCTTTTTCCATAATCCTTTGATCCTGAGGACCTATACCATAATGCTGCTCCACTGATAACACCTGATATTCAGTTGATAGGCGTGCTGCTTGTACCAAGTACCAATTGATATTACCTTGATAAAATATGCACTGATTTGAATTTAGGTTGCACATGAATCCATAATTAAGACATCCTTCATAAATTCTACTATTGAGCTTTCCACTGTTCACACCAACAGTCATCAATATCCTGAAACTGATCTTATCATTATAAACCATTTTCTTATTCTGTCATTCTGGTTTAACAGAATATCACTGCACTTTCCTTTCTAGGACTGCTCCAGAATCATTGCCACTTTAAAAATCAATTCAAAAGTTCTAATATAAAGATCTTCAGGAAGACATCTTCAATTCATTTTCTATGTATCTTCATGGGCTGATTACTCAAATATTTATTACTCACTTAACTGCATTCCTCCAGGTGGACTTTTTGTAGATGAGAGATGTAATGAACTGATGATAGGCACCTTTCTTACTCATCATTCTTAATGGGGTTCATTGTTAATTCTAGCAGTATGATGCATTCTGTGATCATCATTTAATGTGCTGATATCTTCTTAGCTTACATGTTCATTGCTGATGTTTCCTCTATCATCATGGCTTCTTGCTGTATTCTCTTCTTCCATCAATATGTTAGCTACTTAATACTTTAGATGATCTTCTTCCTCTATATTTCTCTTTTAGAGGAATTTCCTTTCCCTTCTTGATCTCATGGATGTTCATATTCCAAGGAGCTCTTTTTAAAAATGCTTTCATGGGGACTATTTATGAACTGCTCTTCCCCTGGGATGTTGCTTCATATTTATTATTGGATGGATTTTTGATTTTCTTTCTAGAGCAGCTCCCCCTGAGACTGTGGTAAATTCATTATGTTATTGAGATAATAGGCTCCCCCTTTCTCTTTTCCTTCCATACCTTATTGGGGTTCATCATAATGTCTGCACTTCTATTTGATTCATAGCTTTGTTTAATTTGATTAGATTCCATCCTTTGTCTAGAGTTCTTTAATGTATATGGAAGATTACAGTCTTGTGCTTTGTGACCACGCTTGAGGCATACATAACATCTTATTTGAACAGTGTACATTTGGGCCGATGTATAATATTTTGTTCCCCTTTTTTAATACAATTTACATTCAACAGATTTGTGTCCAAAATTATTTCATGCATAACAATAGCCATGGAAATAGTTTGTGTACCTGGTGGAAGATTGTCTTTTCCATTTGCTTGTTTGAGGGGTTCTTCTCTTTTGTTGCATCCTTTGCTGGTTGGACTGGATTGGCTTTGTCTTACAATATGCTGCAGTATGTCCAGGTTTGTGGTAGGAAAAACAAGTGATACTTCCCATAGGAGGAAAGAACCTTCTTTGACATCTTCCAAATTTATTCAATTCACCCTCATAAGTGTATGGGCCTTTTTCAGCTGACTGTTTCATCCTCTCATTCTCTGCCTTTTCATGTTGCTGCTTGATTCTATTTGTTTCTTTGCAACTCATGTTCCTGCTGGTTTTTGCTCCTGTAGGAATTTGCTGAGATGTTTCACTGTTCTTTACAGCTTTTACAAAAATGATTTTCTTGTTATCTTCTATTTTGGACTTACTGGTTTCTCCTACATATCCTAAGCCTGCCTTTATGAGAGGTGATCTTTTAGCATTTATCATCTTGTCCAATTGTCCAGTGCTTTTCATTAGAGGTGTATTCATTAATAGTTCTCTTTGGGATTTTTCTAAATTCTTTCTCAGGCTCACTACTTCTTCTTCCAATCTTTCACATTCTTGAATTTTCTCTCTAATTTGTTGCAACAGAGTGTCTTCTACTTTCTTTGCCTCTTCAAGTTGTGTCTTCAGGCCTATAATTTCTTTCTTATCTTCATATTCTTTCTCATCACATATTTGTACCAATGTCTTCAGGTCTTTGTTTTCATTCTTCAATCTTTCTATTTCAATCAAGGATATGTCAATTTTGGCTTTTTCCTTAGCTGCAATTTCTTCATGGTTCTTACTACCATTCACACTAGTAGGTACCTCATGTGTTTGAACATTTTCATTTTGACATGAATTTTTCTTCTTCTTAGTTTTCTTCTCCTTCTTGACAATTCAATCCTCAGTGTCTACTCCATGCATGAAATGCAATCTGTCCCAAATTTCTTTTGCAGAGTCTAGATCCATTATCAACTCAAAGTCCTTGTTATGAAGACTGTCATATATCACACATTTTGCCTTGGCATTTCTCTGTTGTTTTTTCACCATGGGAGAGTCTGTGCAGTAACCATCACACACAAACTTCCATGCTTCATGTTCATAAGCCAATAATCCTGTTTTAACCTTATTTCTCCATTCAAGAAAGTTTGTTGTATTTAACACAGGTACATTTCGATAGTCCATGACTCAACCAGATCTCCTTCAAGCTATTAAGCTTACACCAAAGGAACCTGCTCTGATAACAATTGTTGAACCCTTAGTTAAACTGAGAGTGGGGGGGGTGAATCAGTTTAACACATTCATGGACTTTTAAAACCTTTTCATTAACACTTGTTTACACCTTCATTTCATGTTCAACTTAACATGTGAGTAATCTTAGAATGTGAGCAGCAAGCATTAATATAATGTAACAGTAGACTTAATATGAGAGTAGCAAGTATTAAGCAGATGATATAAACCAGATCAACACATAAAAAAAATTCACAGAGACACCAGATATAAGTGGAAACCCATAAAGGGAGAAAACCACATCTTATTATTGTTGTGATGCAAAGGCAAGCGCCAACTCTCTCTCACCACTGATTTCCTGTAGGCACCAACCTAAAGGAGGCTCCAACCTCAATCAGCTACAACTGACATTTTATCAAGCTACAAATTGATGTGGAAGCACCAACTCCCATCTATTTTCTGTAGGCACCAACCTACAGGAGGCTCCTACCTCAGTAAGCTACAACTGACATCTATCAAGCTACAACTTGATAGGGAAGCTCCAACTTTCTTACTCTTTCAAAAGAAAAGCACTTGCTGATTTACCTTGGATATCAGCTCTGTTTTGTATCATCTTCACTGCTGTGCATCAGTGTTCATATCTGCCTTATATCATTTCTACATCTTCTCATATTCACTATTAGCTCCTCCTTCTTCTCTGTCTCACTGCTTCATTTCTGCATTCTCTAACTTTGCACAACATCTCGTTCTGCTCCTCCTTCTTCTTATCTTCTCTGCCTCAATTATGCATTCTCCAACCTCTCTAACATCTCTATGCATATTGTTGGGTGTGGAGCCTGATTATCTTGTTTACTTTGTATCACAACATTGGACCCCTGTACCTTAAAAGGGGCGGCAACGCCACCCGTAATTAATCGCTGTCGTGGGGGGTGCAGGGGGGGCGGTAGCGCTTTTCGGAGCCCCCCCCTGGCGGGTTTTTCGGGGGCAGCGCCCCCGAAGCTAAAAACAGATGTAAAATTGCCTTGTAAAAATATAGTAATTTCTTGTCAATCTGGGCCATTCATTAGGCAAATGATCTGACGGTAGAAGTTATGTTTAGATTAGGGTTTTTTTCCCTAGAAGGCAACCCCTCGCTTTTATGAGGGAATTGTATTGCGGATGTGCATTGTATGTGTATTCTCAGAGCGAGAAACAGAGAGGGAGACTGTGAGAGAGAACAAAGGATATTATAGCGGATCTGCTGTAGGTTTTGTCTCTTCATTTTTGTTGGATAATAGAAAGGAAGGACTGACTGTTCGGGGTGGACGTAGCCCAAACTGGGTGAACCACGTATATCTGTGTCTCTCTAGTTTTATGTGTTTTGTGTGCTTTTATTTTCCGCATATTTTATGAGTTGCATTTCTTTGTAATATTTAATTTTCTAACAAATGGTATCAGAGCCGAAGGTATATTTGGCTGATAAACTCGCAGGAAATAAGGGTTCCTGGTTCAAGTGGGAGCAATGGCAGAAGATGGTAAATTTAGGGTCAAGAAATTTAACGGCCAAAACTTTCCGCTGTGGAAGATGCAGATGGAAGATTATATGTATCATAAAAATTTGTACCTACCATTGAGCGGAAAAACAAAGAAGCCGACAGCCATGACAGACGCGGAATGGAACATTCTTGATAGAAAGGCACTCAGAACAGTACGGTTGTGTCTTGCGGTGTCAGTCTCCTTCAATATTTCGAAGGAAACAACAACAAAGGGTTTGATGCAAACGTTGGCGAAACTATATGAAAAA
Organism: Pinus albicaulis; assembly: GCA_034641835.2. Classification (NCBI taxonomy): domain Eukaryota; kingdom Viridiplantae; phylum Streptophyta; class Pinopsida; order Pinales; family Pinaceae; genus Pinus; species Pinus albicaulis. The sequence goes on along the minus strand of CM076580.1, from coordinate 1,669,866,136 downwards.
CCCTCAGCCTCAAACAAGGTATTTCTTATGAAACAACTATTTAATATGAAGATGTTGGAAGGTGGATCTGTTGCAGACCATTTAAATGAATTTAATACAGTTACCAGTCAGTTAAGTTCTGTAGGGGTAAACTTTGATGATGAAGTTAGAGCTTTGTTATTCTTGTGCTCATTGCCAGAGAGTTGGAATGGCTTAGTAATGGCCATTAGTAACTCTGTCTCTGGATCTAGTACTTTAAAGTTTGATGATGTTGTTGGTGCTATCCTTAGCGAGGAAATGCGACGGAAAAGCTCTGGTGAGACATCAGGTAATGCTTTGAGTGCAGAGTCTAGGGGAAGAAGAATGGAAAGAGGAAAGAGCTCGAGATATCGCAGTAAATCAAGGAAAGGCAGATCCAAGTCCAGATCGGGGATAGTGTGCTGGAATTGCGGAAAGAAAGGACACCTAAAGAAAGACTGTAGATCTCGGAAGGAAAAAGAAGGAGACACACAGCAAGAAAACAATCATGAAGCAAATGTGACAGGTGATGTGTTACAAGATGCTTTGATTCTTTCTTTCGAAAATGTTACCGATTCTTGGGTTGTAGATTCAGGGGCTTCATTCCATGCCACACCTGATAAGAAATATTTTCATGACTATGTTCAAGGAGATTTTGGACAAGTTTGTTTGGGTGATGATAAACCTTGTAAAATTGTTGGAATGGGTAAAGTTCTTGTAAAACAAAAGAATGGAAACCAATGGCTACTAAAGGAGGTAAGGCATGTTCCAGATCTGAAGAAAAATCTGATTTCAATAGGGCAGTTAAGTAATGAAGGTTGTGTGACAACTTTCACAGATAAAACTTGGAAGGTCACCAAAGGAGCGCTGGTAATAGAAAAAGGTGAAAAGGTTGGTACATTGTATTTATGCAATGGTATTTCTAACTCTGTTAATGCTTTAACTTCCAAAGGAGCAGATGAAACATTATGGCATCATAGGCTCGGACACATGAGTGAGAAGGGAATGAAGATTCTTCACTCAAGAAATTTGTTGCCAGGTTTGAAGAATGTTGATTTGGATTTATGTGAGAATTTCATTTATGGAAAACAAAAGAGAGTCATATTTCTCAGAGTTGGGAAAGAAAAGAAGAGCGAAAAATTGGAGCTTGTACATACAGATGCATGGGTACTTGCTCAGGTATCATCTCTCGGTGGCTCTCATTATTATGTTACTTTTATTGATGATGCAAGTAGAAAAACATGGATTTATTGTATTCAGAATAAATCTGATGTATTTGATACTTTCAAGAAATGGAAAGCTTTGGTTGAGATTGAGACAGGAAAGAAGTTGAAGTGTCTCAAATCAGAAAATGGAGGTGAATATTGCAGAAAAGAGTTTGATAGGTACTGCTCAGAGCATGGAATTCACAGAGAGATCACAGCTTCCAAGAACACCAAAAAAATGGTGTGTCGAAAGTGATGCACGTAATAATCATGGATGTGGTAAGGTGTAAGTGATTGGGGAAGGTGCAGAGTCGTTTTTGCCACTTTGGGTGATGGTATACCACGTTTATAACATATTGGGGCCTAGAGGGTCTTCTGTGCCTTGGACAGGTGCTTATCAATGCAGGGGTCCCAACAAGGCGATTAATTTATTAATCAGATTGTGTTTTATCAAGGTATGCATCAGAAGGCAAAGATAACTACTCTCATTGTCGTTTTTGGGTTTTTTATTTATCTTGGGGGTTTTTATCTTGGTTGGTTTCCTAATGTGAGATGGAAATTCTAAAAGACAAGTATGGATACAAATTTTCAAGGCAATGATGTCCTTTATAATGATTTCCCAAACTTCAAACTTCAAAAGGGTTTTAAAACATGCAATGACAAAATTAATTCCTAAAAGAAAATGAAAATGTGCCACTATACTAATCAAACAAACAGTGAACTATTGATCATGAAACCCATTACCCTTGCTGCTGTCTAAATACAAAAGAAACTGTGCTCAAAGAAATCCAAGAATTGCAAGCAAAGTAAAGCTAAAATCAAATTACATCAACTCATATTCTGACCCCCTCACCATTAGTCTCGCTATGGCTTTCGGAGGTAATCATAAACAACTTGAGCAATCTGATATCTAATTTGTAGAAAAATAAAATAATATCAAATTACACACTCATACTTCAATCCCTCACCATTAGTCTCGCTATGGCTTTCGGAGGTAACTGATAATGACATGAGCAATTTAAGATCTAACTTGCAGAAAAATAAACTAATATCAAACTACACACTCATACTTCAATCCCTCACCATTAGTCTCGCTATGGCTTTCGGAGGTAACTGATAATGACATGAGTAATTTAATATCTAATATAACTAATAAAGCAAATGTACAAAAATGAAATAAATAAAACAGTGCTGGAATTAAAAGCTAAGAAAAATAAATCAGCAGAAGGAAAAGACTGATTCCATGTCATTAGTCATTGTAAAACTATGTGCAAATGCCCGGGCTGCCTACTGTAATCTGGAACAAAGACATTGATCAGTTAACAACAATATAAAGCATGAAAAATTATGGACAGAAATAAAACGTTAATACCATAAGAGATGTAATATATACATGTGAATAACTATGGCATAATTAACGTAAGGAAATAAAGCATGAAACTATACAGCAATAAAAAAAACCTCGGCGTGTGCAGGGGCCCTCTGCACAATCCTCGGGGAACAGTTATCAACCACGAATTATGCTTATGAATAGAGTCTTCTCATGTATTCAAAACGCAGTCATAACAAGGAAATAATGTCATGGCACAGTGGGCTTTCTTTACAGCAAAATTACATTACAAAAGCTAGCTACTATGCATATGAGAACGCATTATTTATAACAAAGGATGACATAACTACTTTCCTACAATCTGCGCTGATAAAAGACACATGAACAACCACGTCCAGAAATCTAGCATTATGGATGCTGTGAAGATTAAATCTATGGAGGGTGGCCGTTGGATTCGGCTTATGGAGCAGTTCACAGGTGTTTATATGTCCCTTGAGATTTAGGAACGGCCACGCAAGCCTTCACGTGGTGAAAAACGGAGTTCTGTCACCGTAGGACTCTTAGGTTGACCACTGCTTGACTACCTTTGACCACGGCCTTCTTTGGTGAATTTGACTGAGCCAATAGGACTCGGTCCATATCCATGTCATTTCCAACTTGCCCATGTGGCTCGATTTGCCTGAAGACACCTGCAACATAGACTTTAACAAAATGGTTGCGGAAAGTTGAAGCAGCTCCGGAAAGTGACAAGATTTCGCAGCTCAATGAGAAAAAATCTAATTCAAATAGCAGACACAAAACATAGTTAAAAACCACTTTAAATGATCTTTTATGATTGGCAGCAAACATGTTAATCTAGTGTATACCCAGGTAAATGGAAAAAGTCTAGAAAGGTATAGGAAAGATGTAAAAGTTGGGATCTGAATATGTAGTATTCGTAGGAATCATACAGGTAAAAGGTAAAACATTTTTTTAAAGCCTTGTCATGGAGGCCTTTGTCCATATTAATAAATAAATCATAACAAAGCTTTTGAGGAAAATCAAAGAAATGTACCTTTATTGGATATGGTGTTAATGATTTTGGTTATCGCTTATATGATTATGAAAATCACAAAATCATTAGGAGCAGAGATGTAATATTCAATGAAAAGGTCTTGTATAAGAATCAGTTGCAGGAAAAGAAACAGGAAAAAGAAAGCAAAGAATACACGGTTCTTGATGAGATAACTGAAAAAGTAAAGGTGCCTGAAAATAATAATAATCAACAACCACAGCAACAGCAACTACCACAACAGCAACAGGCACCTCAAACACCTGAAAGTGGTGTTAGAAGATCTACCAGGATAAGTAGACCCCCTGAACGATACTCTCCTTCATTATATTATTTATTGTTGACTGATTCTGGTGAACCTGAATGTTATGAATAAGCAATGCAGGTTGAAAGCAGGAAGAAGTGGGAGCTAGGCATGGAAGAAGAGATGGACTCCTTAATGCATAACCAGACTTGGGACTTAGTCAAGTTGCCTGCAGGTAAAACTACATTGTAGAATAAATGGGTTTACAAGCTGAAGGAAGAAGATGGAGGAAAACAGAGGTACAAAGCTAGACTTGTGGTGAAGGGGTTTGCACAGAAGAAAGGTATTGATTTTGATGAAATATTTTCTCCTATAGTTAAGATGAATTCAATCAGAACTATTTTAATTCTTGTAGCAGCGGAAGATTTACATCTTGAACAGTTAGATGTAAAGACAACATTTCTCCATGGAGATTTGGAGGAAGAGATATACATGCAGCAACCAGAAGGATATGAGGTAAAAGGGAAAGAAAAATTGGTGTGCAGGTTAAAGAAGAGCTTGTATGGCTTAAAACAGGTTCCAAGGCAGTGGTATCTAAAATTTGACAAGTTTATGTCTGAACAAGGTTATACTAGATGTCACTCTGATCATTGTGTTTATCTAAAAAGGAAAAATGATGGCAACTATATTATATTGTTATTGTATGTAGATGACATGCTTGTTGCAGGATCTAACATGCAGGAAATAAATGTGCTCAAAAGAAAATTGGTAAATTCATTTGCAATGAAGGATTTGGGAGCTGCAAAACAAATCCTTGGTATGAGGATAACTCGAGACAGGAAAAATCATAAATTAACACTGTCTCAGAATGAGTACATAGAAAAGGTGTTGAAAATATTTAATATGCACAATGCAAAACCAGTTAGTACACCTTTTGGTAGCCATTTCAAACTTAGTAAGGAGATGTGCCCCAAGACCCAAGAAGACATGGATTATATGTCTAAAGTTCCATATGCATCAACATTTGGAAGCTTAATGTATGAAATGGTCTGCACAAGGCATGATATTGCACATGCAGTGGGAGTTGTAAGCAGGTACATGAATAATCCAGGAAAAGAACATTGGATGGCACTAAAATGGATTCTCAGATATTTGAGAGGTACCACAAATCAAGCATTATGCTTTGGTGGTTCAAACATTGCTCTACAGGGATATGTTGATGTAGATATGGCAGGTGACAGAGATAATAGGAGGAGCACTACAAGATATGTATTTACTGTAGGTGGAACAGCTGTCAGTTGGGTTTCAAAAATCCAAAGTGTTGTTGCACTTTCAACAACAGAAGCAGAGTATGTTGCGGCTACAGAGGCTAGTAAAGAAATGATTTGGTTACAAAGGTTTATGAACGAATTGGGTAAGAAGCATGATATGGGCACGCTATACAGTGATAGACAAAGTGCCATTCATCTTGAAAATAACTCAGCATTTAATTCCAGGACTAAACACATACATCTCAAGTACCATTTCATACGGTCAGTATTGGAAGATGGAGAGTTGAAGCTAGAAAAGATACACACTAGCCAGAATCCGGTAGATATGCTAACAAAAGTTGTAACCAGGGAGAAACTGAGAATGTGCTCAGTTTTAATTGTTCTTCAAGGATGAAGATGAAGATGAGGAACAACCAGGTCCAAAGAGGAGTCATTTTTTAGCGAATGAAGCAGCGGTGGAGTTGCTACAATCAGTATCCAAGTGGGAGATTGTTGGGTGTGGAGCATGATTATCTTGTTTACTTTATATCACAACATTGGACCCCTGTACCTTAAAAGGGGCGGTAACACTACCCGTAATTAATCGCTGCCGTGGGGGGTCCAGGGGGGGTGGCAGCGCTTTTCGGAGCCCCCCCCTAGCAGGGGCTTTCGGGGGTAGCGCCCCCAAAGCTAAAAAAAACTGTAAAATTGCCTTATAAAAATATAGTAATTTCTAGTCAATTTGGGCCGTTCATTAGGAAAATGATCTGACGGTAGAAGTTATGTTTAGATTAGGGTTTTTTGCCCTAGAAGGCAACCCCTCACTTTTATGAGGGCATTGTATTGCGGCTGTGAATTTTATGTGTATTATCAGAGTGAGAAACAGAGAAGGAGACTGTGAGAGAGAACAAAGGATATTACAGCGGATCTGCTATAGGTTTTGTCTCTTCATTTTTGCTGGATAATAGAAAGGAAGGACTGGCTGTTCGGGGTGAACGTAGCCCAAACTGGGTGAACCACGTATATTTGTGTCTCTCTAGTTTTATGCGTTTTGTGTGCTTTTATTTTCCACATATTTTATGAGTTGCATTGCTCTGTAATATTTAATTTTCTAACACATATCAAGGTGATATTACTTATAGAGATTTCCTGATGACTGTTTGTTTTCCTCTAGGAATTCGAAATGGATAGTCATACCTCTTGGTCTTCTGCCTTCTCATTTCTTTTTAGCTCACTCAGAAAAATATAACTGTAGGTACTAATTTTAATATTACAGTGGGATTTTGTTTTCTTCCGGAGACTTGCCAATGCATCACAAACAATAAAAATCAATTACAACATTCACATTTTTGGTTACATAAAAGCAATTTTACTCAGCCCATTTTCTGGCTTTTGGCTTTGCTGGCTTTGTCTTTTCTGCTGCTATCAGGTAACTGTCCTGCCTTCTTCTGCTCATTGTCTTCTGCATATTTTCCAGTTTTCTGTGCTTGTACACCTATCAAATTCGTTCCTGTGCATATTCCTATTCACCATGATTGTGTTTCTGTTGTATATATATAACTGCGCAATTCAATTCTCGGCATTATACAGATAATAAAACGTTTTAATACTTAGAAAGCCCTTACGGGCCCACTCGCTGAACTTGCTCTATTCTCCGATGCGATGCATTACTGTCCTCATATTGGAAATATGTGCGTATCGCTTTGCATATATATACATGTGCCACGATGCTTTCTTTTCCTCTTTAGATTTGGAGTAATTAACTTGGAGAAAATATGTTATTACTCTTAACTTTTGGATGGACCCCACATGTCAGCTATACTCTTTTCGCTTATTTTAATCGCAATCGCAACATTCACAATGCTCCTGCGATTTGGTCTTTTGATTTATGCCCATGCGATTAGCAAAGGCACACCATATAGCCAGTCAAATCATCTTCGCCGTCCACCCCTGAGTGAAACTTACAGCTCTCATCCAATCGCTAAGTCGCAATCGGAACTTTCAGTTTGTCGATACTCTTTCACCTCCAATGCGATCAACCACTGTTCATTTAAATGTGCCGATGCGATCAGGCTGGAACTCAAACATATAAAATCACAGTCCATAACATATCGGGTCCACTTCTTTATCACAATCGTAACTTCTATTGTCATGCTTCGCTGCCACAGTTTTCTCCGATGCGATGTAACACTGTTCATTTGGAAGTGCCGATGCGATGGGTCCGATGCGATTAATCACAATCGCATCCTTTAACAGTTTGGTGTGATTAACAAAGGGTCCCACTAGCTATCAAATCTCTGGAACTCAAACATATATGAATCGTTGTTTAAACCATATCGGGTCCGGAACTCAATCGCAATCGCAATTTGCATTTGCATGTTCCGATATTCTTATGCTCCGATGCTCCAATGCAATTGGGTGAGGGTCCCACCATATAAAAATTTGTTTATTTTAAAACCAAGCGTTAAAACCTTTGGTTCTTTTGATCTCGCGCCAAAAGATATAATACCTATTCTTTGTATTATACCTTTGTTCCCTTGTCCATAAAGCGCTCCATATAAATAAATAAATAAATAAATAAATAAATATATATATATATATATATATATATATATATATATATATATATATATATATATATAAGCTTTGAGCCTTTGAATATAAAGCACAACATATGTACAGTGCCGTATATATATAAGCTTCTGCTTCCGGTTTAATGTAACCTTCAGCTGGGGTAATGATTCTCGGAATTTTCTGTAGAAGGGTCCCACCTTATGGTACTTCATATATAGTGCGTTGCGCATGTATATATATACTTTGCTCTTTGTTTAAAAAGCGCTATACTTATATAAAGTGCTGCATATATATATATATATATATATATATATGCTTTTCTGCTTCAGTCTTTAGTGTATCTTCCAGCTGGGGTAGTGATTCTCGGAATTTATGTAGGGGGGTCTCACACTACATATAATGTTCTCCGTCAATATTATATTAAATCTTTGGATCAGACTTAAGCCTAGCACTAATATATGTAGTAATATAACCTTTCGGGCTCCAGAGTTATTTTAACTCGCCTTGCTTATAATGAAATAATTCTTTGTCTAAAGTTTATCACTAACCATTAACGCAACAGGTCATCCGAGCCCACCTCAACTTATATTCTTATATCCAAACTTTAAATAAAAATCCAGCCATCAATATTTAAAACAACAATGGACCCACGGCATACATACCATTTCATCTGACGGTCACAATCTCGTCGCGCCCATCCAACAGATCCGACGGTAACCGACGAATATCGCGTAGATTAGTAGCACTAGGGTTATTCTTTAGAATTCACATGATGAAAACGGTTTTATAATACCGCCCTCTGCCACGTGTCACACAGAGGCATGTATCGCGCCCAAAAAGGTGTTACCGCTTACCACTCGCAAGGGTGCGCGATACTGTTGGTTTTTCCTCCGAAACCGCCGTCACTATTCCCTCTTGGTTCCACGGTTCTTCAAGGTTCCGCTCCATCTCTTTTAGCATGATTTCTCTGTGTAATATAGCCTCATGCATAGTTCATCACTCTTTTAGTCACTTACAGGGTTAAACAATATATTTCGTCTCTCATCGACCATCTCTTAATTTGTCACGCTTCCAATATTCCAAACCGGGTTGAAGGCATGATTTCTAGGAAATTCAAGGCATATGCACACAGAATTCTTCATGCAGAGTTTATTCTAGGTCTACTCTAATTCTAACCTCTCCAGCATTCATCTGCAAACTGTATTAACCTATGTATTAAGCTCCTTCAGGCCCTTCCAATCTTCACTGCTCTGTCTCTCCAGTTCTGCTATTAAATGGCCCTCTTCTACTATCCTCACTACTCTGCACCACCACCTCATCTATCTCCTGTTGTCTTTGTTCCTTCTATGCTGCCTTGATACCTCTCTGCTTATTTTCTATCTCTGCTGCTCTCTTTGCTGCCTCTGATACTTGTCTTATGCTCTGTCTGCTGCCTCTGCTTCTTGTCTGCTTCTTTTCTGCCTCTGCTACTTCTTTGACTGATGCTACTCCTTACTTCTCTTTTTTTTGTTTCTGCTACTTCTCTTTTTGCTTCCTCTACTCCTTGGCTGATGTTTCAGGTGCTCCTCCTTTGTCATCAATGACAACATTTCCAACATTCCTGAGGCATCACATTCCATAATAAAGGTTTTTGTGAAGTCTGGCGTAGCTAAGACCGGTGCTAGGCACATTACCTCTTTAAGATGTTCAAAGGCCTTAGTTGCTTCAAGAGTCCATGAAAATGCATCTTTCTTCAATAATTTTGTTAAAGGTGCTGCTATTCTCCCATAACTCTTAACAAACTTGTGATAATACCCTGTTAACTCGAGAAATCCTCGCAACTGATTTATGGTTGTGAGTACTTTCCATTCCTTAATGGCTTTAATTTCATTAGGGTTTACCTTAACACCCTCGTGAGATACAATATGACCCAATTATTCCACCTCTTGTACTCCAAAGAAAAATTTGGAGGTTTTTGCATATAATTGTTTCTCCTCCAACAGTTTGAGCACCCTTTCGACATGTTGAACATGATCCTTACAAGATCTATTGTAGATTAGTATATCATCAAAAAATACTAACAAAAATTTTCTAAGGAAGGGTTTGAAAATGGAATTCATCAACCCTTCAAATGTAGAAGGTGCATTGGTAAGACCAAAAGGCATGCCCAAAAATTCATAATGACCCTCATGAGTTTGAAATGCTGTTTTTGGAATATATTTAGTCTTCATTCTAATTTGATGATATCCTGAACGAAGATCCAACTTAGTAAAAGAAATTGCTCCATGAAATTCACCCAATAATTCATCAATCACAGGAATGGGATATTTATCTTTAATAGTAATATTATTGAGCTCCCTATAATCCAGACACATGCGCCATGATCCATCATTCTTGTGCACCAATACTACTAGAGTAGCGAAAGAAATTTGACTAGGTTGAATTATATGAGCCTCTAACATTTATGTAATCATACATTCAATTTTGCTCTTTTGGGCATAAGGATATCTGTAAGGCCTGATATTTGGAGGAAAAATTCCTGGAATCAAATGAATAACGTGATCATGATCACAAATAGGTGGCAGTCCTTTGGGAGTTTCAAACACCTTGGAATGATTGTCCAAGACTTTTTGGAGATATGGAGAAATAAATGATTTTTATGTTAGAACTTCTAGTGAGCATAATTGTGAAATTACGCCTCGTTGTTCTTTATTCAGAAGCTTTGTCATGAAATTAGAGCTTATTATCTTTCTTGGTTTCCCTACGATACCCCATAATTCAACTTCCTTTGCTTCCGAAAAAAATTTCAAGAAAAGTTCTTGAAAATTAAAATCTACCATCCCCAAAGATTGTAACCATTGTACTCATAGTACAACATCAACACCTCCAATTAGAATGGAAAGAATTGGAATATTCAATACATATTCCCCCATGGTTAGATTGATACAATGGAATTTTGCATAGCAATTTATAGTTCCTCCATTTGCAACCATCACTTGACATTAGATATCATTTTTGGGATTCAACTGCGTTAAGTAAGTCATTCATCTATGACCATTTCCATGAGAGGTAGTCATAACTGACTAATTTCTCATGATTTTTGAATATTTCATTTAGCACTCATTGCATCGGATGATGCTCGTAAGGGTGAAGAAGTGGGATTGAAAATGGTGAAATGAATCACATAGCGTCAATCATCACTTCCGTGGCTTGCACCCAATAACCAGGACTTCCCGGGAACCATTGTAGTCCTAGTACAACATCAACACCTCCCATTGGAATGGAAAGAGTTGGACTATTCAATACATATTCCCCCATGGTTAGATTGATACTATGGAATTTTTCAGAGAAATTTATAGTTCCTCCATTTGCAACCATCACTTGACATTAGATATCATTTTTGGGATTCAACTGCGTTAAGTAAGTCATTCATCTATGACCTTTTCCATGAGAGGTAGTCATAAATGACTAATTTCTCATGATTTTTGAATAGTTCACTTAGCACTCATTACATCGGGTGATGCTCATAGGGGTGAAAAAGTGGGATTGAAATTGGTGAAATGAATCACATAGCATCAATCATCACTTTCAGGGCTTGCACCCAGTAACTAGGACTTCCCGGGAGGTCACCCATCCCAGAATTCCTCTAGCTCAAGCGCGCTTAACTGTGGATTTTTCTCCACAATCAAGCCTACTTAGCTTGCTACCCCATTTTCAAAACCTTAGCAAGTATTGTGCCTCATTAACCATTCAAGTAGATATCCCTTTACTCTTTGTATTTAAGTATGAGGGGTTTCCGCAATGCATTATATTAGATATCATTTTTGGGATTCAACTGCGTTAAGTAAGTCATTCATCTATGACCATTTCCATGAGAGGTAGTCATAAATGACTAATTTCTCATGATTTTTTAATAGTCCACTTAGCACTCATTGCATCGGGTGATGCTCACAGGGGTGAAGAAGTGGGATTGAAACTAGTGAAATGAATCACATAGCATCAATCATCACTTTCGGGGCTTGCACCCGGTAACTAGGACTTCCCGGGAGGTCACCCATCCAAGAACTTCTCTGGCTCAAGCGCGCTTAACTGTGTATTTTTCTCCAAAATCAAGCCCACTTAGCTTGCTACCCCATTTGAAAAACCTTAGCAATTATTGTGCCTCATTAACCATTCAAGTAAAGATCCCTTTACTCTTTGTATTTAAGTATGAGGGGTTTCCGCAGTGCATTATATTAGATATCATTTTTGGGATTCAACTATATTAAGTAAGTCATTCATCTATGAAAATTTCCATGGGAGGTAGTCATAACTGACTAATTTCTCATGATTTTTTAATAGTCCATTTAGCACTCATTGCATCAGGTGATGCTCACAGGGGTGAAGAAGTGGGATTGAAACTGGTGAAATGAATTACATAGCATCAATCATCACTTCCGGGGCTTGCACCCGGTAACCAAGACTTCCAGGGAGGTCACCCATCCTAGAGCTCCTCTGGCTCAAGCGCGCTTAACTGTGGATTTTTCTCCACAATCAAGCCCACTTAGATTGCTACCCCATTTTCCAAACCTTAGCAAGTATTGTGCCTCATTAACAATTAAAGTAGAGATCCCTTTACTCTTTGTATTTAAGTATGAGGGGTTTCCACAGTGCATTATATTAGATATCATTTTTGGGATTCAACTGTGTTAAGTAAGTAATTCATCTATGAACATTTCCATGAGAGGTAGTCATAACTGACTAACTTCTCATGATTTTTGAATAGTCCACTTAGCACTCATTGCATCGGGTGATTTTCACAAAGGTGAAGAAGTGGGATTGAAATTGGTGAAATGAATCGCATAGTGTCAATCATCACTTTCGGGGCTTGCACCCAGTAACCAAGACTTCCTGGTAGGTCACCCATCCCATAACTCCTTTGGCTCAAGCGCACTTAACTGTGGATTTTTCTCCACAATCAAGCCCACTTAGCTTGCTACCCTATTTTCAAAACCTTAGCAAGTATTGTGCCTCATTAACCATTCAAGTAGAGATCCCTTTACTCTTTGTATTTAAGTATGAGGGGTTTCTGCAGTGCATTATATTAGATATAATTTTTGGGATTCAACTGCGTTAAGTAAGTCATTCATCTATGACCATTTCCATGAGAGGTATTCATAACTGAATAATTTCTCATGATTTTTGAATAGTCCACTTAGCCCTTATTGCATCGGGTGATGCTCACAGGGGTGAAGAAGTGGGATTGAAATTGGTGAAATGAATCACGTAGCGTCAATCATCACTTCCGGGGCTTGTACCCGGTAACAAGGACTTCCCGGGTGGTCACCCATCCCAAAACTCCTCTAGCTCAAGCGCGCTTAATTGTGGTTTTTTCTCCACAATCAAGCCCACTTAGCTTGCTACCCCATTTGCAAAACCTTAGCAAGTATTGTGCCTAATTAACCATTAAAGTAGAGATCCCTTTACTCTTTGTATTTAAGTATGAGGGGTTTCCACATTAAATTATATTAGATATTATTTTTTGGATTCAACTTCGTTAAGTAAGTCATTCATCTATGACCATTTCCATAAGAGGTAGTCATAACTGACTAATTTCTCATGATTTTTTAATAGTCCACTTAGCACTCATTGCATCGGGTGATTCTCACATGGGTGAAGAAGTGGGATTGAAACTGGTGAAATGACTCACATAGCGTCAATCATCACTCCCGAGGTTGCACCCGGTAACCAGGACTTCCTGGGAGGTCATCCATCCCAGAACTCATCTGGCTCAAGCGCACTTAACTATGGATTTTTCTCCACAATCAAGCCCACTTAGCTTGCTACCCCATTTGCAAAACCTTAGCAAGTGTTGTGCCTCATTAACCATTCAATTAGAGATCCCTTTACTTGACATTATGGTGTTGAGTATAGGAAGAAATTCAATTCCTTGGCTACCTTACAATGAATAAAATTATGGGTACTACCCGAATCAATCAACATTATTACCTTCTTGATATGTCCTTCTATATTGAGAGTTTTAGGAGTTGTAATTCTTGCCAATGCATTACACGATATGGTCAGACTCATTTCTTCTTTCTCTAGGGTTGGTTCCTGGTGTATAGCATCTTCTTTTGAAGTTTCTTGTTCATTTTCTTCCTCCTCTTCACAATCTATGTAAAATAATTTCTTCTCAACACACTTATGACCTTTAGTGTATTTGCTATCACAACTGTATCAACGCCATTTTTCTCGTTTTTCTTCCAATTTTTGTGGTGCCAACGTTGTAGGTTTTGGAATTTTAGGAGTAGCAACACTTACATCTTTATATCTGTGAGTGGTAGGCTTCATTGTCGCCATAATTTTACATTCAATTTTTCTTGCAAACCTGAATGCCTTCTCCAATGAACGAAATTCCCAAAGGCGAACCTCATGTTGGATGTTATCCTTTAAAGTCCTTATGAAGAAATAAATCTTGTGTTCCTATGGAATATCAGTTACCCTTATATTCAATTTTTGGAAGTCCTTAATGTGCTCCATCACTGAACCCTTTTGTTTGATATTTATCAATTGGCTAAAGAAGGTGTTTCTCTTTGTATCCTCATAATGTGTTATCATTTCCTCTGTAAAAATTGACCAAGTGACAAATTTTTTACGTGAGAAAAGCCATCGATACCATACAAATGTATTTTTTTATAACCATAAATTTTCCATGCATACCTTTTGTGTGTTTTTCACATAATTGAGATCAAAATATTGCTCCATATGTAGTATCCATTGTACGGGATCCTTACTATCAAACTTCCTCACATCAATCTTTGGAATATGGCGGGTCTTCAATCTAACATTAGAGTTTATGAAATCATGATTAACATTTATTTTGTTCTCATCATGAGTTTCCTCTACTATATTTTCACCATTAGGAATAATTTATTGTATCAACTTTGTCAAACCTTCCTTCAAATCTTCCATGTCTTCTTTTATATCATTCTTCATGTATTCCATTTTTTCTTCCATGTATTCCATGCCATTTTTCAAACCATCCCTCTTATCTTCCATGCCTTTCTTAAAACCATCCATATTAGCTTCCATGCCCTTCTTCAAACCATCCATCTTAGCTTCCATTTCATTTTTTGTTGCTCTTTGCGAGAGTGAAATTTGGTGCACTTTCTCTTGTAGTTTTGATATATCATGTTGCACTTCTTCCTCTTCACGAGTCATAGTAGAGTATTATGAAGGCTTAATGGGTGTTGAATTCGTTTTATGGGGCATCTTAGAACCCAATATATATATCTATGCTTCAATATTCCCTTGGAATCACTTCAAACTGATTTTTCAAACAAGACTTATGTAATTCGAAAAAAATACACACCTTTTTCTTGATTTTGAGGAGCTCGATATTGAAACTAATGTATCTCTATAATTTCGGGTCCCTGAGATTTTATCTTCAATCTTGTATTATACCTCTGAATCTTCTTTCCAATGCTGCAAGTTTGACCTGATTTGGATTCTTCAAGACAAATTTATAACCAGTCTACCACAATGACCTAATTATGGACTAGTTCAGTAGAGTGAACTTGTATGGCGTGTCATGTGTCACTTTTTCATCCTTCATCTCTGAAATTGATACACAAGAAACTAAATTATGTGTGATTTCGACCATTTTTTACAGAATTCCAATCCGATGCTCAGAGAGAGAGTTATGATGATTTTCCCAAGGTCACCTCTTTTAGATGAAATTCGGGAGCAACCAAAAACCCTAACTTCCACAGATCATATCTCCGAAAATTTTGTGAACCAATATTTGTAATTTTTACACGAATTTCCTCAGGATGTCTTCAAAATGTGTTTTTGTTTTTACTTTCTGAACCCTTGTAGAAAAAATGTTATAGAAAAAATTCCATGATTACATATTTGAAGCAGTGAAATCCTAGAATCCAAAGCTCTGATACTAAATGTTATGAAACCAACTTCCTAAATAGAAGAAAAGAGATATCAATGCCTTATAAATCAGCCAATTTGAGGGTGAAACCTCCTTTACATTACATAAATGAACAATTATTGGATGATGCAAATGACAAAACATCCTTTCTATATATAGGATTCCATGGGGTCACAATATAATCCTAGCCGACCTAACAATAATAATGTAAGGGCACAATAATATCAATATGGAGGTTACAGGGGTAAAAAAATAACAATAAGGGGGTTACACTAACAAAAATAAGGGACTACACTAGTAATATAGGGACCTAACATTTAGAGCATAGATATTTATATCTCATTTGTTTGTCTATTTTTTATTTGACTGTATTCCTCTTCCGCATTAAGCCCTAAATCATCAATCAACAAATTAATACCCAAAGCTTGAAAATTTGATTCAGACCACATTTTTTCTAAACCTTGTTGGCTTGATATCCATGTCATACTCCTGTATTTTGGTTATCCACCATTCTTTTTTACCTTTGTTGTCTCCCTGAATTAGAATGTCTCTGACTGAAGATGTTGGGACATACACTACAATTTTGGTTTGAAACACTTAAGTTATAAAAGTTTTTGAGCCTTTTACTAATGCATAGGCTCGTTTCTCCAATATGTCATATTTTAATTCTACATCTCTCGGAAGTCTACTAAGAAATTCTATAGGTCGTTCTTTTTCTTCCTCATTTTTTTGTAATAAGACTACAACAAGTGTATTCTCTCAAGAAAAAGAAAATATATGAAAATGATTCTTATAATCAAGACTAATTAAATCAGAGGATTCTCCAAAATCTTTCTTGATTCTACAAAAGGAGTCCCTTGCTTCATATGTCCACTTCACTTTATCTTTTTTTAACATATTGGTTATATTTTTCACATCTTAGCATAATTAGGTATAAACCTTCTCATAAAATTAATTCCGCCAAGAAAATAATGAATTTATTTCTTGTTTCTTGGTAGAGGAATATCATTAATAGTTTCAACTCTTTTAGTATCAGTCTTCACTCCTTTTGAAACGATATTCCCTAGTAGCTTTCCTTCTCTCAGAGAAAACAGTGACTTTTTAGGATTCTAAGACTAGCCATAATTCCTGCACTTCTCGAATGTTTGTTGAAAATGATATAAATTCTCCTCATATTAATTTGAAAACACACTAATACCATAAAGGTATATCACTACAAATTAATCCTTTTCACCAAAAAAGGTTATGTCCAAAGCTCTTTGGAATGTGGCTCCTGCATTCATCAAGCCAAATGACATCTTGGCATACATAAATGTGCCCCATGGTGTTGTAAAAGTTGTCTTCTCTTAGTCATCGAGATGAATTTCAATATAGTTATATCCTCAAAAACCATCTATCATAGATAATTTGTATGATCCAACAACCTTCTAAAAAATATAATCCATCTTTGGCAGAGGATAGGTGTCTTTCAGTTAGGATTTATTTAGATTTATAAAATTCACACATAACCTTATTTCTCCATTATTTTTTTGTACAAGAACATAATTAGCAACCCACCGAGAATATCTCAAAGGAACTATGATATTTTCTTCAAAAAGCTTCTTAACTTCTTTATTAATCAAAGGGAGCAGCAAGGGGTTAATCCGCCTCATTTTTTTCTTATAAGGTTTAACTCTTGGTTTTAGAGGGATCCTATTTTGACTAATATTTTTATTATGTGTCTTAAGATCCTCATAACACCAATAAAAAATATATGAATACTAACTCAACATACCTCTACTTGAACTCCTTGGGGATTTCCTTTGTATTTTTTTTTTAGCTTGGGCTGCTTTTCAGTTCCAATATCACAGACTTCAAAATCATCCTCCAAAAATTGTTTTGTTAGTTTAATTGGAACATTATTTGCATCAAATAACTTCTGCAATGGGATGATACATGTAGGAATTACTTTTCTTTTCTATTGTAATTTTTTTTGTCTAGCAATAGTATCTTTCCAAGGTGGGCTGTCATCCCCTGCATCCTCTTGTTCATTTTCACATTCTTCTTCTTGATCAATATAGAAATCATTAAATTCTCCAATTTCCTCCATAATGTTGTAACATATCTTGTTTTGATAGGTTAAACAAGTAGCAATAAAAGAAAAATTGAAATTTCTTTGTTTTAAATTAAAATAAAAAAGGAAAAAGAGTGCGCTACCCAAAATTCCGCTTAAGTTTATTTTAGAATAAAGTATGTTTATGATTATTAACCATAGATTATATGGTTAATCCTTTACTCAGTCATAAAGTGGCATTATGTAATATTTGGCACGAGAAAAAAACTTCTCACAATTTTGAAGCGCGAAGATCAACGATACACATCCAAACTCGCACCCCCCAGTGTTTCTTAAATATATCCTCTGGGAGGGGGGTCCAGGTAGAGTATTTTTACCAAAACCACCACCGCTTACGTGTCATAATCCCATTGAGATGACCCCCCCCCCCCCCCCCCCTTCCTTCAAATCCAATTACCATTCCTCCGCCCTCTGGGTCGGCTCCAAAACCAACTTCACTCACTCATTGACCATTATGCCCCTTCCTCTCCTTCCTGTTAATTTTTCCATGTCATCTCGCATGTCATATAGATTGACTAGTTGTGTAATAAAGTGCTAATGGTTTTTTTCAAATTTAAATGATCCAGTTGGAGACCGAGATCCCACACCATTGTGAGATACTTATAACCATTGCACAGAGGTATCACGATTCGTGGTGGATTCTTGTTGCAGTTAGCTATGTGAAGGCACAAACCCTCATATGGCATGAAATTCATACGGTTTCCTCTTCTTTCTGACAAATTGCTAGCATGGATGTTTTGGTATTATGACTGCAATACATTAGCAGATCTCAAACATTTGAAAGGCCATCAAGGAGCTCATGACTGCTTAGTTTTTGTTCAATTCTATGGTGAAGTTTCTAAATTTGGTTCCACGATATTTCTCATCATATAAATTTTATAACAGAAGATGTGTTGCTCACTATGACAGACAATATTTGGAAACATATTGATTCCAGTATTTATGCAAAATTGTTTTTGCTCCAAGTGATTGATCTCTGAGAGAAGATTTTAGTTGACACGGTGCTGCATTTTTTAGAAATGGTATACAAAGCTACTATTTCTCTCCATCCATGATTGAATCTGAAAATCGTTATGAACATTAAAGTACTAA
Organism: Pinus albicaulis; assembly: GCA_034641835.2. Classification (NCBI taxonomy): domain Eukaryota; kingdom Viridiplantae; phylum Streptophyta; class Pinopsida; order Pinales; family Pinaceae; genus Pinus; species Pinus albicaulis. Next base: position 1,669,847,380 of record CM076580.1, on the reverse strand, counting down.
TCAAGTGAGGGTTTTCTCAATGGGTAAGATGCAGGCATGCTTGCATTAAGAAATACATGTAAAAATTTATTACTTACACTGCCAATCTGATGAAGAGTGGGAAGTATTTTTAATCATGGGGAGGTCTTATCATTTTGGCACATATAGAGGATGATTATGGTGAAATGGAGGGTAATTGTGGAGAAGGTGCAAAACCATATGAAATGTGGGAAAAAAACATGGTCTTGTCACAATACATAAGTATATATTGGATTATGTGCCAACAATATGATTGCTTCTAGTCCACTGATCAATACTTGCATTCATTCTACTATGGCCAGTTTACACCCAACTCTTTCAGCAAACCCAAATTTTGGACAGAACATAGTTGAAAAGGCTAGTAATTTAATAATTCTCGATGGCAACATGTTTTAAATAATTTTTTGTGAAATACTAAAGGTAAAAAATTTATTCCATTGCACTACCAGTATAAGCAAATATCATTCCAACAACAGACCACATCATGTGGTTTTTGTTATTGACAAGTCTGGTTTAATGTCCAATAGCAAAATTTTGATATGAAACCAACCATAGCAAAATTTATATCTTGATACAATTGTAATCTGGGTTGTGTGTATGAGGCTATCATTCAATTCATCACTGCCAACCATAGAAATAGTAGTGATGATTCTTTATCCGTGGTTCTCTTTGAAAATACAACAACAGTTGCTCTAGAAATGAAAGAGATGAATGAAGAGACAAAGGTTTATCCACAAATCTTCTGGAGTACTATTGTTTTGTTATAGCTTCCATTTTTGGCAACTTGTGGAACATATTATCTACACCCAGTTTATGTAAACGAGCATGAGTCAAACATGCTAGTTTTTTTGAGTTGCAACTGTCCAGATGCAACCAAAAATCAAATTTGTAGTCCATGCTGTGCAAATTTCTTTTCTCATCCTTAACAATTGAAAGTATTTGATTAGGGAATGCTATTCATGCCTATTTTCATTTGGCGATGGAAAAAATAAGTTGAAGAATTTTATAGGTCTTGACTTGGTGGTTTCAAGCTAGACTATTTGTAAGCCGTGGTCTTTGAGAGAGTTTCTTTCACAAAATTTCATATGCTCTATTTTTGGATCACTTAATAGGAGAGGCTAACCTACTTGAGAAGAAAGTTGGAGATAGTGTTCTTGGTGGTGCTAGAAACTTGCATGGGATGTTGGTAATTAAGGAGACCAAGGCCATTATCAAGAAGCATGTTCACAACTTCAAGATGTAGGTTAATAGACATATTCTAAAATGTTAGTTGCTACTCGCCTCCAAGGATTTGATTATGCCAGGGTCTTCTAAAGGTGGGATGATCATGTTCTTCACAATGATCATAGCATTTGGAGGGAGATACTTTTGTATGTTGTTGCTCGTGCATTACATGAGTTTTTAGAATTTCTTCGAGATGCACAAGAACCTAAAAAAAATCCATGTTTCTACTAGCATATCATGAAATCAAAGTGAAAATTACATCCAAAAAATCTAGACTTGAATGTAGTGCATTGCCAAAATCAGACAACCAAGATTAAGGAAATTTCGACAGCTTGGATTTAACTAGTAATTTAAATCAAATTCAAAGGGAATACAGATAACAACTCCAGTTTTGAAGGGATTATCATGAAATTTCATTCACTATTTTTGGCAAAGAGAAAATCAAGGAAAAATTAGAAGTTCAAGATTAAAAGGAGGAGACTCAAGGGTTATTCAATATTTCTAGATATCAAGGCACCATATTTCCAAACAGTTCCAAATCTCTGGCTGAATATCCGAAGATTATTTATTTTTAGTTTCTTGTTCAATATTTTGTTCCTGAAAATTTGTAACAATTTAGTAAATATATATTTATATATATTTGATGAATTGTAATAAGCAAAGGGATGGATTTTGATGCCAAAACCTTTTAGCCCTGTAAAACTTCTATTATGGAATTCCTTATCAAAGCCTTTTGGCTCCAATTTATGACATAATTTGTGTTTATAGTATGTCTTTATAGTGTTTCCATAACTTGTTTTTTGCACATGTTAAAAGTATTATGTAAGAGCTGGGTAAGAATAGATTCAGTTTCAATCTCTCTAAAATCCCGTGCAAATTTATAATTGTTTAAAGAGATTGGTATATTGGACTTCCTGTCTGAGTTAGCTCCTCTTTGAACTGGTTGTTGTTTGTCCTTCTATCTTCTCCTAAATGTGTTTTGTTGGGCTATAGAAGATTTCTACATGCATCCAATTTTTCCTGGTTTGGTAGTATTCCATATAACTCCTTAATTATCAAGAATCCCCTTATATTCTTCTTTCAAAATATTTAAAAATTTGAGTTCTTCTATCAGGCTGGAAGATGACACTTTGAGAAAGGACTCTGCAAAGGAAGGATTTATTCATGAATAGGAATTGTGCAATCATTAGCAACCACCCCATTAAATCCTAAATATGGCCATTTTGCTTCAAAGGCTGCTGTCCAGTGACATTGAAAAACGTTAAACAAGGCCTCGTAACAATTGAGGGAGCCCCCTCTGGTTCAAGGGCCTTCTTGAACCTAAAGAATAGCCAAGTTTGTTTCTTGGTATTGTTTCTGCAACCAAGAACTTCCTACGAGAACCATGTACAACACATAAAACACTGGATATGTTCATCATATTAAAAAAATTTCTAGTATTTAACATTATTAGGCACTATTGGTCTATGTCTTATCTCAATTTCATATCTCAACTCAGGATTTTCAGGTGGCTTGAAGGTACTAGAAGCCACTCCTAAGGAATAAATCTATTTTTTTCTCTTTGTAAAAATTGAATGTTAAATGTTGAAAATAAATTCTCCATAAGATCTCAAAATTCATTCATGTAGGACATTAATCTTGGATGTTTAGGTTGACATTATCCCTTAATTTGTTTAGTTATCAATTTTGAGTCTCTAAAGACTACCAAACTCTAAATATTTAGGTTTTTGGCTTCCTATAAACCTAAAATCAGAGCTTCATACTTTGTCACATTATTGGTAGTATCAAATTCTAATTTATATGAAAAAGGAATCATCTCACCTTTAGGGGACAACAACAAAATTCCTGCTCCATTACCCTCTTTTGAATATGCTCCATTGAAATACATATTCCAAACAGGGTTTTAAAACATATATCATTTTTGTACAACTGCTAGGACTTGAACTTCTACACCCCAGGCCATACTGTCATCTTCTTCCAACAAAATGCATCCATAATCACCATCATTGGAATATATAGGAGAATTTCTAGAACTGCTTTCTTTAGTAATCATCTTCACAAACCTGTATTCCCTTTACAATTTTCTTTCTTTTCATCCAAACACTGGAATAGTAGCATAGGTTAAGTCCAATTTTATGGAACCTCCTAGTTTCATTCCCTAAGATATGGATAACAATATTCCAAATCTAGTAGGAATATCAACAACCACTACATTCATCACCAAAATACTCACATGAATTTGAGCCAATAAAAAAACCATGTCTTTAATATAACCAACACATTTCACCCTCCTCAAATCAAAAGAATACAATTCCTTGTATGGTTTGGTAATTTGTAACCCTAATTGTTCCATTATATTCAATGACATCTAATTGTGTGAATCCCTAGAATCAAGCAAACAATTATGAAGCATCAGATCACGTATTAACAAAGTTATACAATAAGGAGGAGTGGCAGAGTATTTTTATTCAACATGTGGTCCCAACATCACCACAGGTATATATTTTGTAGTTTAACATTATCTTGTGTAGAAATTTTCCAAAGGGATTCAATATGATCTTTTAATGTACTAAAACAAATTATTGAATCCTTCTACAAATTGCAAAAACCAATTATGATCTCACAATCACATAACAAGTAAGAGAAAGAATTATCAATCACACAACAAAAGATGTATCTGGGGAAGCAACTACTCAAAACCACACTCTATGTATATTGTATAAATTCAAGCTTGTGAAACAATACAATGTTATTTCCATCATAGAGAAACCTCTAAACTCTGTTGATTGTCTCACTTCGATATAGGAAAAATCAGTCCAATACTTAACCAATTATTAGCCTCTGTCTGACCAGCCTTGCTTACGCATTCTTGGAGGAATTTTTACCCTTTCAATAAGGAAATTCCCAAGAATTTATTGTGCAATTCCTTCAAGGAATCCTAATGACATCATGCATGACCTATACCATTTTATAATTATACAACTGATAGTTATCTTCCCTTTAACCTCAATATCAACTGGGCCTTCCTTAGAACTGACATGCAACAACTATTTATAGTGAATTATCAGTTAATTTATTTATCACAACTTGTGAATTAAATCATATTTAATCCACTCAACCTATCACTAGCTCATCTCTCAGTTAGAACTAGTTAAACTAATTTTAACTCAATTAATTGAGATAAATAATTACAACTCATAAACAATTATAACTAGACTCCCTAAAATCTAGGAAGAACTCTACATGCCTCCATTTTTACCTCCAACTCGAATTATCTGAGCTAAATAAGCCTTCCCGACTCAATTAACACTTACAAGATGTTATGAGATGAAATTACAATTTCTCTTCCAATTTAATTAAGGGAAAATTAAATTAGAAGCCCCCTTGGGGTGTCATTTCTTGGTTCCATTTCAACATTCCCTCTCAATAAGAAAGGGATTATCTGCTACCCCGATCCTGTCTTTGTGAAACTTGAATTTGATTCTTTCTAGTTCCTTTGTCAAGATGTTTGCATCCCTCTCCTCCGTGGGAATGTACTCGATTGAAACAATCCACCTCTGCACACAATCTTTGAGATGGTGATACCGGATATCAGTATGCTTGGACCTGTCATGAAAAATCGGATTAAATGAGAGTTTGATGAAACTATGGTTATCACAATAAATCATCGTCGAATCCATTTGTCGACCAAAAAAATCAACAAGTATCTTCCTCACCCATATGGCCTCACATGTTGCCTGACTGGATGCCATGTACTCTACCTCTACTGAAATTAGTGCAACTGATCTTTGTTTCCTGTTGTACCATGAAACTGCTATTGATCCTATGTTGAATATGCCTCATGACGTTCTCTTCCTTTTAGATGGACTCCCTCCCCAATTTTCATCGGTGAAGCCTTGAATCTTCACTCCCTATGTCCATCTATACCATAGCCCATACTTTGCAGTGCCTCTGAGGTATCTAAACACATTTTTTCCTACCTTTCAAAATATCTTGGTAGGCTTAAACATAGCTTGACTAAGTTGGTGAAATTTGTAGCATATGTTTATTCGTGTGTTCACCAAATACATGAGTGAACCTGCAAGTTGTGTTGAAGTTTGCAACAAGAAATAGTGAAGGAGGCATCTTGAAACATCATCCTTGATCCTAGTTGGAAAATAATCACCTAAACTAGGTGGGGCCCACACAGGCTATTTTTAGGTGTATGTCTATTTTTAGACATGGTGAGCATATTCTATATGTAGTAGGAGGCTATTTGTAGATGGTTGGTCAAATGTGAAAAATATATGAAATTCTATTTTTAGAATATTGGGTGAAGTCTATTTATAGATCATCAATCTAAAAATAGATGCATGTCGATTATTATTAGCTCTTAATAATAATCAGACTCTAAACAACAACTTATTCTCTTGGAAAAATTCAGTTCAGTGCACAAATGTGGCACAACAGCTGACAGAAGAAATTATGCTATTCCTAAGGGTTTACTGGAGCTATTACATGGAAGACTCAGTTAGAACTCAAGTGGGAGAGTTATGACAGAGTTGGAAGAGTAGTTCATAGAGTTGTATTCAGTTTAACTCAGTTAGACTCAGTTGAGCTAGTTGTATCTAGTCTAACTAAATGATACACTAGTGAGAGTGGAGTGAATTAATTAGTTAATTAATTCACAAATAATAACTCATTAATCAACTGAACAATACAACAGTTAACTACAGTGCATGTCAGTTTCAGTGGAGGCCCACTAGAGAGATAGGTGAAAGGGCAAGATAGACTATCTGTTGTGACTATTAGTGATGCATGGATTGCATCTACATACACATTGGAGTTGCCAATGATAATAACACAGTCAATGAGAGTGGGATTACATTGAATTGGTCTTTGTAATCAGCTTGGATTGTGTAGTGGAGGTAGGCTAGCAAGAGGCGAAGATCGGTGCATGGATTTGCAATATTGGACCTGATTAGTGTATGACGATTGTACTGTACTGAGAGCTTGTGATAAGCTTTGTATGCTTGTATGATATTTTCATATGATCTCCATGTTACATAATATTTAGTTGGGGTTTTTAGCTTCAAGCTTTCCCGGTTAAAAACTGTGTTATGTGCGATTGATATTTTTGTTTATGCTTCACATGTGTGTGCAATTAATTTTTTCCGCAAAAGATTAACAAGTGGAATAGATTCAGTATCTTGCATAAAGTTAAATAGTGTGAGACCGGGTGGATCTTAGACATATGCATGCTTAGTGCATATAATTTATACATGGTATCAGAGCATTGTTGATTGAAGATTGCAATTGTGAAGTGAGTTTGTGCTGGTGGAAAATTTGAATTTGCTGCAGGAGTTTCTTGGTGGGACAGTTGAGTATACATTGAAATGTCTTTCAATGGGTTGCGGTTGGAGTATGCACTCGATGGAAACTCTAACTACATAGCCTGGAAGGATAGGATGGAGGCAGTGCTTGAAGATAATGGCTTGAAGGAATTCATTGAGAGAGATGTTCCTAAGCCCACTTCAGCGGATGCTGCAGTACTTGACGCATGGAAAAAGAAAGTAGCAAGGACAAGGAGGATTCTTTTGGAAGGTGTTAGAGACCATATTGTCTCAAGCCTTCATGGGAAAGCCACTCCATATGCCATGTGGAAGGCTTTGACAGATTTTTTCCAAAGAAAAAGCCACCAGAGGAATTTGGCGCTTAAAGACAAGCTCATAAAAAGAAAAATGAAGAAGAATATTTATAGATTTGATGTAGATGGGATTTTTATGGAGCTTCCTCCTGTTGGGAAGTGCAAGAAAGACATGCAATTGAAGCTTGAGAGGGAGCAGGATTTTCATGCAGGTAAGAGTGAACCTCGGGATGTGGATCAACCACAAGATGAGGATCATGGAGTGGGAGCAACCACTCATGTAGAGAAATTTCGTGCTAGATGGGCAGAGGGAGTGCATGCAGCTATACCACCAGGTAAGAGGTGGGGCGACATGCATGGATAATCCAAGAAGATATTTCTGGGTAGGATTCATTGAGATAGTATGGATCTCATGAATTGAACCTGGCTACGAGGTGCCCACTGAGCAATAGTAGCATGATCAGTTGGATTGATGTAGGCAGATCAAAGTGACAGTGTTGGATACTGGACGGTTCAGAGTTGACAGCAAGTGCAAAGTGCATGGGTGCAGAGTTCAACAACGCAATGGTTCCTGAAGACATGTGCAGTTGGTACCAACAGAATTTGAAGACTTTAATGACAGATGCATTATACTGATTGAGTTGTTTGGAGCCTTTCAGTTTCTGAAGTGTTGCAGCAAGAGTTGCAGAGAAGATGCATAGAGTTGCAGGGCGCTTGCAAAGGTTGCAGGGCAAATGCATGGAGTTGCATGTCGCATGCAAAGATAGTCCTTTCTTGTTGAGAGGGAGTGTTGAAGTTTGCAACAAGAAACAATGAAGGAGGCATCCTAAAACATCATCCTTGATCCTAGTTGGAAAATAATCACCTAAACTAGGTGGGGCCCACATAGGGTATTTTTAGGTGTATGTCTATTTTTAGACATGGTGAGCATATTCTATATGTACAGAGGTCATTTGTAGATGGTTGGTCAAATGTGAAAAATAGATGAAATTATATTTTTAGAATATTGGGGTGAAGTCTACGATAGATCAATCTAAAAATAGATGCATGTCGATTATTATTAGCTCTAATAATAACTCGACTCTAAACAACAACTTATTCCCCTTCGTATAATTTTGTATTTGGGCCTCAAAAATGTGGCACAGCAGCTGACAGAAGGAATTACGCTTTTCCTAAGGGTTTATTGGAGCTATTGCATGGAAGACTCAGTTAGAACTCAAGTGGCAGAGTTATGATAGAGTTGGAAGAGTAGTTCATGGAGTTGTATTCATTTTAACTCAGTTAGACCCAGTTGAGCTAGTTGTATCTAGTCTAAATAAATGATACACTAGTGAGATTGGAGTGAATTAATTAGTTAATTAATTCAAAAATAATAACTCATTAATCAACTGAACAATACAACAATTAACTACAATGCATGTCAGTTTCAGTGGAGACCCAGTGGAGAGATAGGTGAAAGGGAAAGATAGACTATCTGTTGTGACTATTAGTGATGCATGGATTGCATCTACATATACATTGGAGTTTCCAATGATAATAACGCAGTTAATGAGAGTGGGATTACATTGAATTGGTCTTTGTAATCAGCTTGGATTGCGCAGTGGAGGCAGGCTAGCAGGAGGCGAAGATAGGTGCATGGATTTGCAAGATTGGTCCTGATTAGTGTATGACGATTGTACTGTACTGAGAGCTTGTGATAAGCTTTGTATGCTTATATGAGATTGTCATATGATCTCCATGTTACATAATATATAGTTGGGGTTTTCAGCTTCGGGCTTTTCCGGTTAAAAACTGTGTTATGTGCGATTGACATTTTTGTTTATGCTTCACATGTGTGTGCAATTAATTTTTTCCGCAAAAGATTAACAAGTGGAATAGATTCAATATCTTGCATAAAGTTAAATAGTGTGAGATCATGTGGATCTTAGACATATGCATGCTTATTGCATATAATTTCTACAAGTTTCTTGTAAACAGTAGCATCCACTACTTCTCCTGAAGTAGCATCCTCATTCATCCATTTTCCTGCTAGAGGAATCTCCATGGGTTTGCTTCCCTCCATGTAGAACTTCCTAAGGATCTCGTTGGCATAATTTCCCTGAGATACAAATAGCTCCCCATATATTTTCCATATTTTCAATCCTGGGAAATAGTGCAAGAGCCCCATGTCATTCATCTCAAATTATCTTTCAAGATCCTCTTTGTAAGACTTGATGATATCCTCATCACTTGTCAGTGTTAGATCATTAACATAAACTACAATAATCGAAATATTACCATCTACCACAATATGATAAATATTCGAATCTGCTTCACTCTTGGTGAATACCAACCTATTGGAATAACTGTTGATCCTGGTGTACCAAGCACAAGGTGCTTTCTTCAACCCATACAGTGCTTTCTTGAGTATGCACACATGTGACTCTGTGTCTAAGGTCTCAAAACCTTCTGACTGCTCAATGTACACCTCTTCCTCAATCACCCCATTGAGGAAGGATGTCTTTACATGCATCTTATGTATCTTCCATCCCATCTGCACTAAGAGTGCAAGGATGGATCTGATTGAGGAGTACCTTGCAACTGGTGAAAAAGTCTCATCATAATGAATCCCCTCCACTTGAGATAACCCTGTGGCCACAAATATGGCCTTGTGCTTTTCAACGTCCCCATATGCTACCTTCTTCACCTTGTATACCCACTTGGATCCTATAATTGACTTCCCCACTGGTCTTCGGACAACTTCCCATGCATTGTTTCTGTTAATGGAGTCATACTCCTCAACCATGGCATCAAACCAAACTGGATGTTGCACAACTTCCTCGAAAGAGGATGGTTCTATCTCAAAACCTTCGCTCATAAAATCCATATATCCAGTGTACCACTTTGGGGGCCTTCTCTTGTTGTGTTGTGATGTGGGTGCTCCCACATTATCTCTCGCATCAAGCAACAACCTGTTAGGCTATATGGTGTGATTACTTCAATATTTAGTGGATGGATCTGAATGAGTGGTTTCTACCACACTCTTTTCCTCTGGTTTTAGCTACTCATGATCCCGAAGTTCATATTTTGGAGCCTAGACCTCCTGAAATGCATCCAACTCAAGCTTCCTCTCAAGGGACAATCGTATGGCTTTCTCTTCATCGAATTTCACATCTATTCTAACCACTATCATCATGTGTTTTGGCAAGTACACCTGATAGTTGTGAGGTGTATCAGTGTACCCCATAAATATCCCCAACTCTGCTATTCGGTCTAGCTTCTTCCTGGCATCTTTGATTACATGGAAATAAAAAAATGAACCACCAATTTTAAAATACGACACATGTGGTATCTTACCTGAAAAATCCTCCTCTATTGTACTCATCCCAAGTATTCGATGAGGACTTATGTTCTGCACAAATACTGTTTTATTGCATGCTTCTGCCAACAGATGCAACGATAGAACTTGATCATGCAACATAGCTTGTGCTACTCCCACAGTAGTTCTGCTATTTATTTCTACAACCCCATTCTGTTGTGGGTTACGAGGTGCTATCAATTCTCTTCGAATTACTTCCAAGGCACAAAATTTCTTGAATTCGTTAGAGATATATTCTCCACCATCGTCGCTCCTCAAAGAATTCACCTTATTCCCTATATCTTTCTTGAAAAATTCCTTGAACTCATAAAACATGGATAGTGTTTGATCTTTCTTCTACATGAATAAAATCCAACACTTTCTTGAAAAATTATCTGCAAAAATCACATAACACCTATTTTTTTCTGTGGAATCTGTTGAGAACGATCCACACACGTGTGAGTGAAATCTCTCAAGGATCACGTTTGGTCTACTTTCCTTATCGTGAAATGTGGCCTTGGTATACTTCCCCAATGTACACCCTTTTCATGTATCTCTCTACTCAAGTGCACCCTTTGTAAGTCCTATACAAATCTGTTGCATAATCTTCAAAGCACCATGGTGTAGATGGCCCAATATCCTATGCTATAACTCACCGATGTCTCGGCTCTACACCTTCTTTGCTTGCATTCTCAATGCAACAAAATATTCTACATCCAGTTTGTAGAGGTTCTTTAATTGAACCCAAATATTTTTCACATGTCCCGTGGTTTTGTGAGAAAGGAACACCTTTCCTTCACTGAAGATCACATCATAGCCACGATCTTCCAACATAGCAACATAAACAAAATTCTTCTTTAAACTAGGAACATACATGACATAGAAACCAACACCGATGAAACCATGCATGCAATGAGAGTGAAACACAACTTGAACTGTGAAGCAAGTGCTTCACCTGATTCTCCTCCTAACACCTTCTTGTTGGTCTTCTTTTTTGGACAATTTGTGGCATAGTGTCCATGATCATGATAGTGAAAACATTTCACCTTTGACAAGTTTTGCTTCTTGCCTGCCTTGCTGGACTCCAATTTTGAATGAGACATTGTCCCTTTTCCTTTCTTTTCCTTTCCAGCCAAGGAAAATTTCTAATAATCATCATTCTTTGATGAGGATCCATCTCTGCTGCTATGACGAAACTCTTCTTGTACCAAGTGGGACCACAATTGATCCTACTCTGGTAGCTTCTCCCTCCCATTCACAGAAACCTGGTAGCTATGCCAACTCTTGGGAAGGCTTAGAAGTGCTAGGCTCACCAAACCATCATCGGAAAATTCCACACCAAAATTTCCAATCTCATCTCGACAGTAAGTGAAATTCATCAAGTATTTTTGGATTGTGTCTCCCTTCTCCATCTTGATCTTTATGAGCTTGTCTTTCAGCACCAACTTCCTATGGTCCCTGCTATTATAAAATATATTTATTAAGGCCTTACACACAGTATATGGAGTTTACTTTCCATGGATATTTGAGACAATATGATCTCAAACTCGCTCTAACAAGATCCTTCTCACCTTTTCTACATTCTTCTTTGATGCATCAAGAAGTTGAGCATCTGCTATTGCGGGCTAAGGAATACCATTGTCTATGCATGAATTTAGACCGTTTTCCTTGAGAATCGCATTCATCCTTTCCTTCCATGCCATGTAATTCAAATTTCCCTCGAGTTCATATGAGTCTCAAGCCATTGAAATACATATTGATATGCTGATGGGTCCTGAAGAATAGATCTGCAAATTCGATGTACCTATTCAAAACAAACTCTGGTTATTCTCTTCTGTTGTGATTCCTAATTTGATACAATGTAGAAATTATCCAAAGGGATTCAATATGATCTTGTAATGTACTAAAAAAAATACTGAATCCTTCTACAAATTGTGGAATTCAATTACGATCACACAATCACATAACAAGTAAGAGAAATAATTATCAATCGAACAACACAATATGTATATGGGGAAAGAAATTGATCAAAACCACGCTATCTGTATAAAGTCAAGCTCATGAAACAATATAATTCTATTTCTCTGACAGAGAAACCTTTGCATTCTACTGATTGTTGCACTCTAGTCTAGGAAAAAATGGTCCAATACTTAACCAATTCACAGCCTCTGTCTCACCAGCCTTGCTTATGCATTCGAGGAGGAATTGTGTCCCTATTAATAAGGAAATTCCCAATAATTGATTGCACAATTCATTCAAGGCATCATTATGACATCATGCATGACTTGTAAAATTTTCTAATTATACAATTGATCATTATCTTCCCTTTAACCTCAATCTCAACTAGGCCTTCCTTAGAACTGACATGTAAAAAATATTTATAGTGAATTATCAATTAAATGATTGATGAATATTTTTGAATTAAATCATATTTAATTCAATGGACCTATCACTAGCTCATCTATGAGTTAGAACTATTTAAATTGATTTTAACTCAATTAATTGAGTTAACTAATTACAACTCAAATAACTGTAATTGGACCCCCTAAAATCTAGGAATAACTCTACATGCCTCTAGTTTGACCTCCAACTCGAATCTTGACCTAGTTAACACTTACAAGCTATTATGAGATTAAATTAAAATTTATATTCCAATTTAATTAAGGTAAAATTAAATAATAAGCCCCCTTGGGGTGCCATTTCAACATCTTTATTTGGTGTTATCAACCTTTGATTAAGAAAATTAGCAATTTGTTTCTGATAGGAGAGATGTCTTTCCAATTCTGCCAAAGGTACAAGTATATTTACTTTCTTCGATTCTTTATCAATATTAAACATATGTCCTCCTTTCTCCACCTTTATTTGGTCTTCTACTTCTAAAATTTCATGAACTGGTTGCTTAATTTGAGTTTGTTGCTTTGTTTGATTATGTTGTTTCTTCTAATTTGTTGCCCTGTTTGTGATGTTTCACCCTTATATATAGAAACATTTTGCATAGGCTCCTTTCCTTTGTCATTATTTTGTTTTGGGACTTGTCGTTCTTGGTCTTGAACTTCCTCCTGTGTTCTTGACCTCTTTCTTGATCGAAGATCATATTTCTTGTGAAGCTCAACTTGCATCAATTCTGAAAAGTGACTACAATACTCCTATATTTATTCTTCATTTAAGGAAGTTTTAAATTCAGAGCTCATGGCTTCATATTCGACTTCCTCTTCCTCAGACAAGGTGGAGTACTTTCCTCAGACAAGGTGGAGTACTTATTTTCTTACAACTTTAAGGTTTCCTCCAAATCTTCATTAGTTGCATTTTCAATCATTAAAGGAGGTTGCAATCTATCTTCTTAGTCCTTTTTCTCCCTTTGTAAAATTTGAATATGTATCCTAAACCGAGGATTAAAATTTATGTTTCCTCCCTATTGTAACTACCTTGGTGGATTTTGTTTTCAAGCTCTAGCTTCACTAGCTTATTTGAAAGGATTCAAATCATTTTGGTTATTTCACCCAGTTTTTTCTCTTGCAAATCCTTTTGTTTGGATGAACCAACTTCTTCTTTCCCTTTCTGCTTCTCCAAGTGGTTAGTTTTACCTTTAAGTTTCCCTTCTGCTGCTAAATTTTCTTCCACCTCCAAGTCATGAGTTTGAATCTTATCAATGGTATATGATTTTCTTTATTTTAGAGAAAAAACAAAGTCTGCATCAAAATCTCCTGCAAAATCTACTTTAGTAGCTACTGGAAGTGGCTTGATTTTTGTTGGAATTCCATTATAGAGTTTATTAAATCATTTAATAAAATTAGTGACATATTCATTTGGTTTGTTTTTTACGTTATTTAATTCAATCAAGTAATAGACATGATCTTTATTCACTCCCCACTTATTAATAAATGTAGCTTCTAATTCTTCCCAAGTATTGATTGAATTTTTAGTAAGACCTTTGAACCATTTTTTAAGAGTCTCATTACCATGTCTAAATATTCAACATTAATATTCTCTACAAATGCAGAAAAGGTTGCAATATGCTTCTTTGTTGCAATATCATCCTCTCCAGTAAACCTAGGAAATAATTATAAGTGATCTTGAGGTAATGCATTTAGTTGTTGAGGAAAGTTAAGAGGGAGATAATGGTTAGCTAGGAAGCTTGGGACTGCCATGTTTAGAGGTTGGAGTGGAACAAATACTATTTGTTGTGTGGAATATGCAAGAGATGTTAAAAAAAAAATTAGCTTGCTATATAATAAGAAATGATTTAGATGCAGATATTATAGAAAATTCTCTCATATATTCAACTTCAAAAAAATATGGGAAATAAAAAGATACCGTTTCAAAATAATTTTGGTTGAACAAGGGCTCTAGAAAAGGGAAGTGAGGAGGTGGAAACTACCCTTTTGAAAAATATAGGTTTTTTGAAGTATCTTCATGGATATTTAATTCATTCCTATGAGGACTTGAGGAAGATGTTTGAGAAGCTGATAAAGATGGTTTCAAATTTACAAGAGACTTATTTTCTCTCCAAACCCTTTCAAAGAGAAATATTCTGTGGTTAGACAACTTTAGATTTTTTTTTTGAGAAGTATTATAGCAGGTATGAGGTATTCGTGGAGCCAAATTTGTTGATAGATTATTGATTTGGTGAGAGATATCAACCCACACTTTCCTTGATCAGTAGACACAGAAATGTTGAAAAATACCCAGGGTAGAAAAAAAATCAACTTCATTCCCCGACAATGACGCCAATTGATTTTGTTACCCTAGCGACAATTTTTGGATGAAAGGGAACCATTTCCTAGGACATATATTTCAAATTTAATAAAAATACTTTAAATTATTTGCTCAAAGACAACTTTATACTGTGTAATGGAAACTTTATTTTTGTAGATAAGAAACCCTTATCAAAATTTTCCAAATATAAATGCTTACAAATTTTATGAAGTTATAGAGTAATGAGAAGAAAATAAGAGAAAGAGGATTTGTTATGTTTTCCTATAAAGAATCCAATATATAAAACCCTAGTTGGAGCTTTAGTTGGAATGTAATGGAAAATGGAGTGATAAAGCAGTGGAGCACTATTTAAGGTTTTTTACAATTAAATTTTACAGGTTTTTTTTGCAACTGTTAGTCATCATCAATTTTTTCCTTTGTATATGACTGAATGCTTATCCTGGATTTCTAGAAACAAAATTCATGAATTATTGTGAGTTCTAGAAATTTCACTGCCTTCATCATCCTTAGGATAAGTTTTTCACTATTTTACCATCCTATCAAGTCATGGCCAGCTTATCACTCCCAGAAGACCAATGATGGGCTCATGCTACTCATTTTAACTATGTTTTGTCATCTCTGACCTTACCACTATGTTTTGACTTGCCTAACCCTTCTACTTACACCTTGGATTTCTAGGTAGCCTAACCTTTTCCCATATTTCACCAAGTGCCTCAAGCATTGGTGGTTTCAAGCTAACTTTCTAGGCTCTTTAGATAAATCAAAATCAGTAGTTTTGGGTCTGCAATGCATAAAGTCTGTAAAAAATTCTATTTTACACCTAAAAACCCTAAGTCAAGTTTTCAGCCAAAGGCCAAATCCAAGGAGCCTCCCACTAGGTCACCTAGGATTTCACAAGTCATAGGATTTTTTTGGTGTTCTAAATATTTGTTTTTCATGTGCCAAGAGGCTGCAATCAAATAGGGAGAAGGACAACACATGATCGTCTGAATGGATCAGAAAATCCTTCAAGGAAGGCCTCCTTGGTCAAGCAAAAATTCTGCAAGGGATATCTTCCCTTGTTGACATTTCTTCAAGAATGATTGAGATGGGCATCAGCAGAAAAGGGGTAAAGTAAGAGGCCATTTCATCACTAAGGATAGCCACAATAAAGGAGAGGCAGTAGGCCTATGTTCAAAGAAAATGGGTTTGAGGACCGTTTGGCTAAACAGTGCTACCAAGAAAGAAACAAATGTAAAAGACACAAGGACAGAAGGAACAACAACACAACCAAGTACACATTGAAGATTTTTTAGAAATTATAAATGAAAAAGGGAAAAAAGTGAGGTGAACTGAACATAAATGAATGAACTTGAAAGGGCTATAGAGAACTTAGAAGACAACACTAATTAATTTTCTCTAACAACCCTAAAACCTAAATTTTGGGAAGGTCGACAAAACATGTGAAATGAGGATGATGGGCCTCCATTATGACAACAAGAGGTTTTCAAACATCCTTTGAAGGTGTATTTTTGTTGCACTAAAAACTGTCACCTTGAGATTCTGCTGACTATATGAGCTCATTGTCACTCATACTTACCTCCTCTGCAAGTCTTACAACCTCTACTCCTCATGTCAAGCCCTAAAACAGGAGAAAAAAAAACCTAAAAAGCTCCAAAATCCTGGGTACTCAGGTAATGTGAAGCTTATCTGCATTCCTGGCTAGGGTACGCAGGTAATGTGAAGCAAAATTGCGTTCTAGAACGCAGTTTCTCTATGTAATGCCTGCGTACCCCCTTCAAAGTCAAAAGGGCGAGAAACCAAAGTAAAAAAGTTGTTTTTTGGTCAATTCTAGAAGCTTTTGGGTGAGGTTTTTTGGGGATGAGTACGCTCTAATATGGTTCATGCATCCCACACCTTAAAAAGCTAACCCCTTGATGTGAGGAGCCTATCCCTTTGAAGGAGGATTCTATCCCTTCATAGGTGGAACCCTAACCTCCTCATCTGCTCTATAAAAAGAGGCATTGGGTAGCCTCAAAGGGAGTTCAAGCTTTAGTGTGTGATTGAGGTGAAGTGCTCTGAGATTTTGTGAGGAAAGATCACATACCTCTATGTGCTCCTGGAGGAAGAGTGCAAGACTTATCAAAGTAGAGGATACTCCTGCTTCGGACCCAGGGAAGGCCTGTTCAACATCAAGGCTAAGTTTGTAAGGTTCTTCTGTTATTTTAAGATTAATACAATCAAGTTTTGTTTTTCTCAATAAATTGTCGTTGGATTGTTTATTTCAATAAGCTATCTTTTGATCGTTTATTTCATAGATTCCTTGATCACTATGATAGGTATGTTTTATAATTATTTGTTATACAGGTGCTATTTAATATTTTCTTGTTTGTGATTGTAGGTCTTTAAAGATGACACTTTGTTGCGACAAAAAATGACACTTTGTTGCGACGAAAGATGACACTTTGTTGCGACAAAAGACGACACTTTGTTGCGACGGAAGAACTATTGTTGCGACGAAAGAACTCCTTTTTCGATGGAAGGATTATTGTTGCGACAGAAGGATTATTGTTGTGACGGAAGAACTACTGATGCGACGGAAGAACTACGGTTACAAATAAGCATTTGGATCTAAGGTAGGATCGACACCTTCATAGCATTTACTTGTAAAATGAATATATTTAGAGAAAGATAAACTTAGTTGTTCGTTTGTTGCTAGATTGTCTTCTGACACTAGGGAAATCGATCTTGTCCACAAGATTGATTTATCTAGCCAACAAATTGCGACTCCGCTGGGGAAAGAAATTGTTTTGATTTTCCTTTGTTTTGATTTGAGAAAATGCTTTTTTCTAATTTTGATTGATTTGTATGGGCTTGGGTAGCTTAGATTTAGTTTGCTTTGAAAATTTTTGAAGTCTTTTTTGTTTTTCTTGAATTTTTCTGGGGACCACACATCATTGCAGACCCTGTTAAAAGTCTTGAAAAAATTAGATTTATTCTTTCAGTTTAGTTTAGATTTGATTTAGGATTCTTAGTGTTTGCCCAAATCTGTATGTTTTCTGTCAAAAATCTCTTGTGAATAAATTTCATAGCACTTTTGTTTTGAATGATTTTCTAGAAGTTTTGCATTTTGAGAGTGGTTTTCGCTTTGTCTCTGTAGTGACCCAAAGATTAGAAGCTTAAAAGTGCCTTAGATCACTTTGGTATCTTTTGTCTTCTTCATGAGTCTGACTTGGTTGTGAAATTAATTCTTTTTGAGAAATAGATCTAGTTTTCTCTTTGCAAATCTTTGAACAAACTTCGTTATAAGTTTTGAATTTCATTTTTACAAAAGAAAACATATCTGGATGTTTTTTGATTTATTTGTTATTCTGGGAAAATGAGTCCTTAGTTTACTGAAAAACTAAGAAAAACATTCTAAAAAAAAAAATTAAAGCTTTTATTCAATTAGATTTTCAAATTTTGTAGATCTCAAAATTAGTTTTTCATAGTTTTGAGTGCTTTTTAGAACTTGTAAATTTCTTTTGAAGGAAAACTTTTTTTTTGTAGTTTCGAGTGTTGAAAAAGAAAGGGATTTATTGTGAGTATTGATTATTTGTCTCATTTTGAGTTCTTATTGAAAAAACAAAAATATTTTCTTTTCATTTATTCTTCATGTTCAAGGAAAGAATTGTCTCTTAAAGGAATTGCATTCTCGGACTCTTTCTTTAGCTAGAATTTCATTGAAAGAAAAACGAATTGTTTATCATTTTAGGTGCATTTTTTAGTGTTTTTGGAAGTCGAGTCTTCACACCATCAAATTTTCATCTCCATACCTATTGACTTAAGGAATAGCCCATAAAAACAACGCTTATTTAAAATTGAACTGGTAATCTTTTTGTTTCTAGGGCTCTTATCACCAATATAGCTTAGGCTAGTATCTTGGAGTAGGGAGTAATTAACTCTCCAAGATAGTAAAAACAAACAAGTAGATAAATATTGCGGTAGGAAATAAACCCAATTGTAATTGGTACAATCTGGGAAGCTTCTCTTAAAGGAGTTAATCACGAGATCATGTTCGAACCTTTGAGACAATAAATTCTGTTTCATTGGGAAAGATAGAAGATCTGCGCACATTAAAAATAGTAAACCTCGGATTAACCATTTTCAAGGAGCCTGGGGTCACTTGTCGGTAAACCTCGGATTGACCATGTCGAGGAGCCTTCAAGGGGATTGAGCTTTGTTACTCTGCCCTTGCGCATGGAATCGGATCATAGACTGTTCCCCCAGTTGTATTTGTTACTGTTGGTAACCTTAGTGTCCATAAACTTAAGATTATTTCCTAAGGTGACAGTGAAGGAAAGATCTCACTATACCTAGAGCAGACGTCGACTAGACTCACTTGGACTCTTGGGGGGGTTTTCTTCATGCGAGATGGTTTTGTGAAGAAACTTGTGCCAGTCTGTTTCATTAAGCAGGTTGTCAGGGTAACTGTTCCAACCGCTCTTTCTGTATTAAAATTCTACTAAGTTGGATTTCATCACCAACTAATGTTTTTAGTACGGGAAGTTACTATTTTTGTGTGGTTTGAACTCTTAGATTTTTTAGGCATGTGCTTCAGTTGTTTTTTTATTTAGAGCCTTTAGGTGTTTTTGTTGAAATTTTCTTTGTTTGCGTGTGATTGATTAATATTTAATCATGGCAGAATTACCGAGACAGTCTCAGAGACTTCAGGGCAAGCCCCCTGAATATACACCAAGTCAGCTTGAAGGGCTGCATGCTCTAGTATCATCTAGTAGCGGTAGAATTATATCAACAAAAATTGGAAGTTCATCTACACACGTCTATACTGTTGATGTATTGAAAATCATTCCTTTATCAGAACAGTTTAAATCAGTTTTCTAGTTAGTTTTGATCTGAGTATAGGAATGCCTACCTCAGCGATGATATGTTTACATATATATATTTTGCATTGAATGTTTTTATAGGTTTCGACTGGGGTTTCCATAGGATGATCCTTGAAATGATAAATTACTTCACTCTTCATATATGACAGACTTCATCTTCATCTATTCCAGACTTCACACTTTAGGGAGAAATCTGTTGCACTAAAAACTGTCACCTTGACATTCTGCTAATTGTATGAGCTCATTTTCACTCATACTTACCTCCTCTACAAGTCTTACAACCTCTACTCCTCATGTCAAGCCCTAAAACAGGATAAAAAACCCTAAAAAGCTCCAAAACCCTGGGTATGCAGGTAATGTGAAGCTTACCTGTGTTCTTGGCTAGGGTACGCAGGTAATGTGAAGCAAAACTACATTCCAGAATGTAGTTTCTCTATGTAATGCCTGCGTACCCCCTTCAAAGTCAAAAGGGCGAGAAACCAAAGTAAAAAATTTGTTTTTTGGTCAATTATAGAAGCTTTTGGGTGAGATTTTTTGGCGATGAGTACGCTCTAATAAGGTTCATGCATCCCACACCTTAAGGAGCTAACCCCTTGATGTGAGAAGCCTATCCCTTTGAAGGAGGATTCTATCCCTTCATAGGTGGAACCCTAACCTCCTCATCTACTCTATAAAAAGAGGCATTGGGTAGCCTCAAAGGGAGTTCAAGCTTTAGTGTGTGATTGAGGTGAAGTGATGTTGAGCTTTAGACTTCTTTCTGCTGAGCTTTTGTGAGGAAATATCACATACCTCTATGTGCTCCTGAAGGAAGAGTGCAAGACTTACCAAAGTAGAGGAGACTCCTGCTTTAGACCCTGGGAAGGCCTGTTCAACATCAAGGCTAAGTTTGTAAGGTTCTTCTGTTATTTTAAGATTAATACAATAAAATTTTGTTTTTCTCAATAAATTGTTGTTCGATTGTTTATTTCAATAAGCTGTCGTTTGATTGTTTATTTCATAGATTCCTTGATCACTATGATAGGTATGTTTTATAATTATTTTTTATACAGGTGCTATTTAATATTTGCTTGTTTGTGATTGCAGGTCTTTAAAGACGACACTTTGTTGCGACAAAAAATGACACTTTGTTGCGACGAAAGACGACACTTTGTTGTGACAAAAGACGACACTTTTTTGTGATGGAAGAACTATTGTTGCGACGGAAGAACTATTGTTGCGATGAAAGAACTCTTGTTGCGATGGAAGGATTATTGTTGCGACGGAAGGATTATTGTTGTGACGGAAGAACTACTGATGCGACGGAAGAACTACAGTTACAAATAAACATTTGGATCTAAGGTAGGATCGACACCTTCATAGAATTTACTTGTAAATCAAATATATTTAGAGAAAGATAATTTTAGTTGTTCGTTTGTTGCTAGATTGTCTTCTGAAACTAGGGAGATCAATCTTGTCTGTAAGATCGATTTATCCAGCCAACACTTTTAGGGTTTGCTAAGGCAATAGTGCTTCACTGCATCCAAGGGAAAGAAATTGCAAAGAGTATCAGTGTGAGGGAGACTAAGCCTTCAAGTGCAGTCAAATTCCGTCAAAGTGATCAAAGGAATGAAAGCACAAGGCTAAGTATTAGTGATGAAGGAAATGATGATGAAGAAGAGGGCAATGAACATGGCAGTGATGAAGATAAAAATAGTGACAATATGGAATAGGATAGTGAGGAAAATGAGGAGGTTGACAATCAAAATGAAATGAGAATTGATGGAGGGGATATCAACAATAAAACAGAGGATGCAGAGACAGAGGATAAAGAGGAAAACAATAAGGACAACACATAAATTGAAGGTAGCAGTGAGGAAAATGAGACATATCACAGTAAGGAGGAGGTAAAAGACATTGACAAAGAGGCATATGATGAGGAAGACAGTAAGGGACAAGATTGCAAGGAGGAGAATAGTCATGAGAGTCATGACCTCTGTCATGATAGTCATGACAACAATCAGCCCTTCAGTGACAAAGAAAATGATGACGTGGCAGAAAAAAAAGATGAAAGAAGTCCTAGTCATGGCGATTGTGAAAAATGGGAAGAGGCTCATAGTCTAAATCATGATCACATCCATGACAAAGAGACCAATAGAAACACCATCACACCTCTTCCATGAACATACCAGAGAGGACCAAGGGTAGTGTTTGCTGCCTCCAAGAGGCAAGGGACCATGCCACCTTCTTCAACTGAAAAGCCTGACAAGGGAAAAAAAATATGTCGAAAGGTGAGAAAGGTAAGAGAGGCAGGAAAACTAAAAAAAAGCCCCAATTCATTGACCTAGAAAGTGATAATGAAGATGAGGAGATGGCCACTAGGTTATTGCTCCAAATCAAAGATGCACAAATTAGGGAACGGGAGAGAGATTTTGAAATGGCACAACGTATCATTCAATATTACAAGAATGAACACAAGTACTTTAAGAAAATAAAAATGGGCCTTTCTCTCCAGAGGGAAAAATCTACACTTTCAGATTTTTCATGGCTAGCACACTATTCTCACAACATTTATGAGGAATTGGAGTAGTTTGACCCCTCAAAAGGTCAAAAAACACCTAAATTTTCACCATTCTGCCTCCTTTTCAGGCCTGGCGCTGTGCACAAAGTAGTTTTGGGATTTTGACAATTTGGACAGGTTACAAGGGCTTTATCAGAAAACCAAGAGTACTTTTGGAAATTATACTCATCAGGCTTTCCAAAGGGCCTTCCTGGAGAAAAATACGACATCGGGAAGGGGTCCAAAACTTGGCTGCAAAAGTACCTATTTTCTGCCTAAGGTGGCACTATGCAAATGGACAACACTGTGTGTTTTGGACCAAAGTAAAAAAAACACACTCATGTTAGAAAATTATATATTATGGAGCAATGAAACACATAAAATATGCGGAAAATACAAGCACAAAAAACACATAAAACCAGAGAGACACAGATATATGTGGTTCACCCAGTTTGGGCTACGTCCACCCCGAACAGCCAGTCCTTCCTTTCTATTATCTAGAAAAATGAAGAGAAAAAAACTATAGTAGATCCGTTGTAACATCCTCTATTCTCTCTCACAGTCTCCCTATATATTTCCCGCTCAGAGAATACACATGTAATACACAACCGCAATACAATACCCTCATACAAAGAGAGGGGTTACCTTCTAGGGAAAAAAACCCTAAAATAAACATAACTTCTACCGTCAGATCATCTGCCTAATGAACGGTCCAGATTGACTATAAATTACTATAATTTTACAAGGAAATTTTACATATGTTTTTAGCTTCAGGGGCGCATCCCCCGAAACCCCCGCCGGGGGACCGATGGCCCCCGGACCCCCCAGCCGGGGAGTCAACCCCCCTGGACCTCGCACTCCGAAGTCCGCAACGCCGCTACAAGGGTGTATAGTTTTCCTAGGGTATACATCCAGCTAAAACAAGGATCTCTAAATCAGGATGAAAATCAGGCTCCACACCCAACAACCCATTTATTGCAAAATCATATTTTAGTGTTTTTTGAGGCAAATCACTCTAGAATTAGGTGCTAGAATTTATTTTGGAATTTATTTCATGGGATATTTTGTGCCTTGGGCCTTGCATGGTCTCTTGGGCATTAATGACATTTATGAGTGATTTTGACATTTTCCAACACTATCTAGGGTTTTTTCCCTCTTTTGCTGAGTTAAATAGAGAATGAGGGCTTTCATTGTAAAATGTTGGCTTTTGATGAGTTTTGAGAGAAGTACATGGTTTTCTTGAGCTTGAATAAGAAATTGGTTTTGTGGAGTTTTTGAATGCCTTGTTTTGATGAATGATGAAGGAGGATAGCTTGCAGGATCCCTGAGCTTGGTTATTGGTGAAGTGCTTCTCTCTTATGTTATTGTTTTCTAATGTTTTCATTGTGTTTTCATCCTTCTATGCTGCAGTAGAACAAAAGAGTATAGGTTAAGAAATGTTCTTTGAGGCGCCTTATTCCTTCCTGTTTCTATTTCCTTTGTGTTTTCCTCTGCTCGGTTTGTTCAGGGAATTCTTAGCTGCTCCTTAGACCTCCTTATGCTTGTTTATTCCATGAATGGTTCAATACATTAGTTTCAAATATGTTTCATGGTTATTCCCACCTATTTGATGCTATTTAAACTATGTTTTGGAATCTCTCTTCGAAGTATTACTTGTTAGGTTTAGCCAAAGAGGCCATGTTTAGATCATGCACATTGTCCATGCTTGAGAAGTTGACTTAAAGTTATTTTTAGCTTGATCATTGATGTTTAGGAGTTCCCTCTTCATTGATTAAAGTTATTTGTTATCTTGAATGTTTTCTAAATCTTGAAGGTGCAATCACTAAGAGTTAGATATGTTTCTTGCTTTCTATGATTCACTGAATTGTTCATCTTTAATGCTTGTTTGCTTAAAGTATAATCTAAGAGATATTGGTTTGCCCTGCCTTATGATTATGTTCTTATGTTGATCATGTATTTGAGGCATCTTGTTTAAAAGGTATTTTTTTAAGGATTCTTTACTGCCCTTAGACACCTACTTTGTTCACCAACTTATTGTTCATTCCACTTCACACATACCTTAAGGATTCATTTGACCAAGCTAGATTTTCCCTGTTATGCATCTTGTTTCACTATTGAGATATCCATGAATTTCATAGACTCCATATCCCAATGATTTGTAGACCTCTTAATCCACCTATTCTACTTGACCATCTTACCCAACCAAAAAAACCAGAAACCCTACACTTAACAACTAGCCTAAAATCAAACCCTAAAATCAAAAAGTCTACATCCTTTGCATACAATAGAGAGAGCCCTCTCTGAGTCCAGGAAGGCTAGGTCTTTTGTGAAACCAACTCCAAAAATAGAAGAAAAGAGATATCAACGCCTTAGAAATAAGCCACTTCAAGGGGGAAACCTCCAATACATTACATGAATGAGCAATTCTTGGATGATACAAATTACAAAACCTCCTTTCTATATATAGGAGTCCATGGGGCCACATTGTAATCCTATTCGACCTAACAATAATAATTTAAGGGCACAATAATAACAATATGGGGGTTACACGGCTACAATAATAACAATAAGGGGGTTACAATAACAACAATAAGGGACTATACTAGTAATATAGGGACCTAACATGCCCCTCTCCTTCAAAAAAGTGTTGTCCTAAATGATTGAGTAGCTCTGGGTGCTTCTGTATAAAATTCTCATCCTCCCATGTAGAATCTTCAGTAAGTAAGTTCTTCCACTTGATGAGATACTCTGAAATTGATCGATTTCGTAGCTATCGAGTTCTTGTTTCCGTGACCGCTTCAGGTTCCAATATGATTTTTCTTTCCTCATAAAGTTCTAGCAATATTGTTTGAACAGGAAGATTTTCACCTATAACCTTCTTTAAGCATGAAACATGGAAAACTGGATGCACTTGTGAAGATGCAAGAAGCTCCAATTTGTATGCCATAGTACCAATCTTTTGCAACACCTTGTAAGGACCATAGTACTTTGGCGATAATTTATTATCCTTCTTATCTTACTTGAAGGACATTTTTTTGTATGGTTGTAGCCGTAAAAATACCTAGTCTCCTACATCAAAACTTCTCTCGCTGCGATGTTGATCTGCCTATTGTTTCATTTGATTTTGTGCTAAATTCAGGTTATCCTTTAAGAGTTGGAGAACTTCTTTTTTATGCTCAATGTGATCTTCCACTGCTTGAACCTTCAAATTTTCTCTTAAAGATGATGTGATGGACGGTGGATGATATCCATAAAGTGCCATAAATGGGGTAATTTTTGCTACAGTATGAAAGGAAGTGTTATACCACCATTCAGCGAGAGGTAACCACTTGACCCATTGTGTTTGTTTATCAGATACAAAACAACGAAGATATCCTTCCAAACATTTATTTACTATCTCAGTTTGACCATCAGATTGAGGATGATAAGATGAGCTATGAGCTAATTGAGTACCCAAACAAGAAAATAACTCCGTCCAAAAAATTCCAGTAAAAATGGGATCTTTGTCGCTCACAATAACCCTTGGGCTTCCATGTAGCTTTTGAATTATGTCCATAAATGTAGTAGCAATTGTACTTGCTTTAAATGGATGAGATAATGCACAAAAGTGTGCATACTTGGTAAGTCTATCAACTACCACCATGATGACACTTTTTCCTTCGGACTTAGGTAAACCTGTGATAAAATCCATTGAAATCTCCTCCCAACGTTGACTTGGAATGGATAAAGGTTGTAGAAGTCCCGGGGTCTTAATTGTTTCCACTTTATTCTGCTGGCAAACCAAACATTCTGCCACAAAATTTTGAATATCAGATTTAAGGCCATCCCAAAAAAATTCTTTCTTCACTCTGTGGTAAGTTTTTAAAAATCCTGAGTGTCCTCCTAAAGGAGAAGTGTGCAATTCCAGAAGAATCTTTTGTTTTAGTTGGGAATTCTTACAAAGATATAAGCGATCTTTGTACCATAAGGAATCATTTTTTCCAACTAAATGTATCAGATGTACTAGGATCTTGCTGCAACTTTTGAATGAGTGTCCATACATCTTTGTCCTTCTTCCATTCATCTCTTGCTTCGGTTATCCAATCCGGTTGGATAATAGAAATGGCACAAAGCAATGCTTCCACCTCTTCATTCTTTCTTGAGAGTGCATCTGCAACAACATTTAGCTTCCCTTTTTTGTAGATTATTTCAAAGTCATAACCCAACATATTTGTGACCCATTTTTGCTGCTCTCAGTGAAGATAGTCTTTGTTCCAAAAAGTGTTTAAGACTATCATGATCAATTTTTACCTTGAAATGTCTTCCCATTAGGTAAGTTCGCCATTTCTTTAGTGCATGAAGTATTGCTAACATTTCCTTCTCATAAGTAGCTTTCTGTAAATACTTTCCTTTGATTGGACGACTTTCAAAAGCAATGGGTCTTCCTTCTTGCATTAAAATAACACCAATTCCATTTCTTGAGGCATCACATTCCACAATAAAGGTTTTTGTGAAATATGGTGTAGCTAAGACTGGTGCTAGGCACATTGCTTCTTTAAGATGTTCAAAGGCCTTAGTTGCTTCAGGAGTCCATGAAAATGCATCTTTCTTCAATAATGTTGTTAGAGGTGCTGCTATTCTCCCATAATTCTTAACAAACTTGTGATAATACCCTCTTAACCCGAGAAATCCTCGCAACTGCTTTATGGTTGTGGGAACTTTCCATTCCTTAATGGCTTTAATTTTGTTAGGGTCTACTTTAACACCCTCGTGAGATACAATATGACCCGGATATTCCACCTCTTGTACTCCAAAGAAACATTTGGATTTTTTTGCATATAATTGTTTCTCCTGCAATAGTTTGAGCACCCTGTCAACATGTTCAACATGATCCTTCCAAGACCTGCTGTAGATTAGTATATCATCGAAAAATACTAGCACAAATTTTCTAAGGAAGGGTTTGAAAATGGAATTCATCAACCCTTGAAATGTAGAAGGTGCATTGGTAAGGCCAAAAGGCATTACCAAAAATTCATAATGACCCTCATGAGTTCGAAATGCTGTTTTTGGAATATCTTCAGTCTTCATTCTAATTTGATGATATCCTTAACGAAGATCCAACTTGGTAAAATAAATTGCTCCATGTAATTCATCCAATAATTCATCAATCACAGGAATGGGAAATTTATCTTTAATGGTGAGCTTATTGAGCTCCCTATAATTCGGACACATGCGCCATGATCCATCCTTCTTGTGTACAAATACTACAGGAGCAGAGAAAGAACTTTGACTAGGTTGAATTATACCCGCCTCTAACATTTCTGCAATCATACATTCAATTTCGCTCTTTTGGACATAAGGATATCTATAAGGCCTGATGTTTGGAGGAACACTTCCTGGAATCAAGTGAATAGCATGATCATGATCATGAATAGGTGGGAGTCCTTTTGGAGTTTCAAACACCTTGGAATGATTGTCCAATACTTTTTGGAGATCTGAAGAAATAGATGATTTTGGTGTTGGAACTTCTAGTGAGCATAATTTTGAAATTACGCCTCGTTGTTCTTTCTTTAGAAGCTTTTTCATGACATTAGAGCTTATTATCTTTCTCGGCTTCCCTGCAATACCCTGTAATTCGACTTCCTTTCCTTCTGAAAAAAATTTGAAGAAAATTTCTTGAAAATTAAAAGCTACCGTCCTCAAAGATTGTAACCATTGTACTCCTAGTACAACATCAACACCTCCCATAGGAATGGAAAGCATTGGACTATTCAATACATATTCCCCCATGGTTAGCTTGATATTATGGCATTTTCCAGAGCAATTTATAGTTCCTCCTTTTTCAACCATCACTTAACATTCTGGTGCTGGGTATAGGAAACAATTCAATTCCTTGGCTACCTTACAATGAATAAAATTATGGGTACTACCTGAATCAATCAACACTATTACCTTTTTCTTCTTGATATGTCCTTCTATCTTGAGAGTTTGAGGAGTGGTAATTCCTACCAATGCATTACATGATATGGTTAGACTCATTTCTTCCTCTTATAGGGTTGGTTGGTGGTGTATATCCTCTTCTTTTGAAGATTCTTGTTCATTTTCTTCTTCCTCTTCACAATCTATGTAAAATAATTTCTTCTCAACACACTTATTACCTTTAGTGTATTTGCTATCACAACTATAGCAAAGCCCTTTTTCTCTTTTTTCTTCCAATTTTTGTGGTGTCAACCTTATAGGTTGTGCAAATCTAGGATTAGCAACACTTACCTCTTTATAGAAGTGAGCAGTAGGCTTCCTTGTCGCCATAATTTTACATTCAATTTTTCTGGCCAACCTGAATTCCTTCTCCAATGAATCAGGTTCCAAAACATGAACTTCATGTTGGATGTTATCCTTTAAAGTACCTATGAAGATATCAATCCTATGTTCCTCTGAAATATCAATTACCCTTATATTAAATTTTTGGAAGTCCTCAATGTGCTCCCCCACTAAACCATTTTGTTTTAGATTTATCAATTGGCTAAAGAAGGTGTTTCTCTTTGTATCCTCGTAATGTGTTATCATTTCCTTCGTAAAATTGACCAAGTGACAATTTTTTTACGGGATAAAATCCATCTATACCATACAAATGTAAAGTTGCAATGCGTACCTTTTGTGTGTTTTTCACATTATTGAGATCAAAATATTGCTCCATCTGTAGTATCCATGTTACAGTATCCTTTCCATCAAACTTCCTCATAACCATTTTTGGAATATGGTGGGTCTTCCCTCCAACAGTAGAGTTTATGAAATCACGATTAAAATTTATTTTGTTCTCATCATGAGTTTCCTCTACTATCTTTTCACCATTAGGAAACATTTCTTGTATCAACTTTGCCAAACCTTCGATGTCTACTTTTAGATCCTTCTTCATTTTTTCCATGTTGTCTTTCATGTTTTCATCGATCTTAGCTTCCATGTCATCCATCTTAGCTTCCATGCCCACTTCCATGCCATCCATATTAGCTTCCAAACCATTCATCTTAGCTTCCATGCCTTTCTTCAAACCATCCATATTAGTTTCCACACCTTTATTCAAAACTTCCATTTCATTTTTTGTTGTTCTTTCCGAGAGCGAAATTTTTTGCACTTGCTCTTGTAATTTTGATATGTCATGTTTCCATTCTTTGTCTTCATGAGTCATAGTAGAGCCTTATAAAGGCTTAATGGGTGTTGAATTTTTTTTAGGGGCCATTTTAGAATCCAAAACTGATATATATTCTACAATATGCCCTTGGAATCAATTCAACTTGATTCTTCAAACAAGACTTATGCAATTCGGAAAAAAAATACACACCTTTTACTTGCTTTTGAGGAGCTCAATATTGAAATTGAATTATCTCTATAATTACGGATCCTTAATCACTAAAATTCAGCCCTGTAGTATCCCTTTGAAGCTTCTTTCAAATGCAATAGTTTTGATCTGATTTTGATTCTTCAAGGCAAAGTTATGTCCAATCTCCCACAATGACCCAATTTTGGACTGGTTCAGTAGAGTGAACTTGTACAACTTGCCACGTGTCATTGTTTCCTCCTTTGGCTCTAAAATTGATAGACCAAAAACTATAGTCCGTGTACTCACAGTCACTTTTTACAAAATTCCAATCCAATGCTCAGAGAAAGAGCTATGAATATTTTCCCACGATCACCTATTTGAGATGAAATTCAGAAGCCTAACAAATCCCTAACTTCCACAAATCATATCTCCGAAAATATTGCGAAATAATATCTGAAATTTTGCGACGATGTTCGTCAGAATTTTGGCTTCACACTCTAAAAATTTCAGCCTCTAAACCTTTGTAGAAAAAAAGTTATTATGAAAATACCGCGATGACCTGTTTAGGTTAAATTCAGGAGCCTACAAATTGACCTAAATTTCACAGATCATATTTCCGAAAATTTTGTGAACCAAGGTCTGAAATTTCTCGACATTGTTTCTCAGGATTTTTGCTTTGCACTCTAAAAATTTCAGATTCTGAACCTTCGTAGAAAAAAATTATAGTGAAAATGCCACGCTGACCTATTTGGAGCAGCGAAACCCTAGAATCTCAAAGATCTGATACCAAATGTTGTGAAACCAGCTCCAAAAATAGAAGAAAAGAGATATCAACACCTTAGAAATAAGCCACTCTGAGGGGGCAACCTCCAATACAGTACATGAATGAATAATTCTTGGATGATACAAATTACAAAACCTCCTTTCTATATATAGGAGTCCATGGGGCCACATTGTAATCCTAGTGGGGCCACAACGCAATCCTAGCCGACCTAACAATAATAATTTAAGGGCACAATAATAACAATATGGGGGTTACAGGGGTATGATAATAACAATAATGGGGTTAAAATAACAACAATAAGGGACTATACTAGTAATATAGGGACCTAACAAGGTCCTAGGACTCCAAAGACTGGTTTCATGTTACCTTGTGCATTTGGTCTACCAATCTGCCAAATACGGGACCCTAACATTCTGACGATCATGGTGGGACCTTCTGAGTTAGTGACAATCTAAGTACCCCTTAGGAATTCATAAACCCTTGTTAAAGAGTTATCCATTGATTTATAGCCACCTCATCACTATCACTAACATAATCGTGATCATGATGAGACCTTTGAGTCAGTGACAACCTTAGTATCCCTAGAGGAACTCAGAAACCCAAAAAAAATCCCTAGATTGTATTTTTTTTGTCAGTATTGGTGGTGGACCATCCACACATATCCTCAAAAACAACTAAAAACATCCACCTGGCGACTCCACTAGCCTCCAGTAGGCCTATTACTTCACTAGTTCTCATTTAGACTCCCTGAGAAGTTTAGAAGCCTAGTTCCATACTGTGTGAGTTTACTAAGCACTAAGAGAGTTCAGCTTTCTGAAAACAGTCCTAAACTTTCAGCCTCTAAAATTTGAGTTGAAATCTGGCTTCACAAAGGATCAGTACCAGATCTCATCATGACCCAAATCCTCCTACCATAGTTGATGACCCAGAAAAGATTTTGAGGCAAAATTCTAAAACTGGAAACTTAACCACTGTTAGGACTAGTCATAGAGCAAGTTCTATCCCTGAACATCTTATAGCTTTTCAAGATCCCTAGTTTGACTTGCACCATATAAAGAACCTTTTTAGAACCAAGTCACAAAGTGATATTGACCAGACTGAACTTGAGCCCATAGATTTGTAGCAGAGTTCTAGTAGAGAAGCCTCTCCTTCCACCCCACCTGACTTTCAGCTTCTCCATCACTTTAGCTCTTTCCATACCAAATCTGCTCAGAATCAACTTGATGTTCCAAGTACTTCCACCACACACATCCATACCACCACTGTGCAAACCACTCTACTTCATCCTACACCTCCTTTCACAATTCCTCCTCTTGTAAATCCCCCATTAGCTCTCATCATGGTAGCTTGGTATGCCCCCCTGGTTTTATCTCAAACTCTAGTGCCTTTTCCAAATGACTACAAATCTAAGATCCCTCATTTCACAGGAGTTGAATCAACCGCCACCCAACAACATGTAGATAGAATAAATGATGCCTTTGAATATATGGCGTTGGAAGAGGAAACCATTAAAATTAGGATCTTTGCACAAAGCTTAGGAGGTGAAGCCAAAAAATGGTTCAACGCATTAACTCCTAACACCATACATGATCTCCCTTCTCTCTACCCGACTTTCATAAACAAGTGGTAAATCAAGAAAAACACCCTCCAAATCTTTTCTGAATATAAAAATATGAAGAGGAATGTAGCGGAAAGTGTACAAGATTATTGCACCAGGTTTAACAGTGTCTAAAATGCCCTCCCACCTCACATGAAACCCCCACAAGGTCTAGCACTAGTGAAATTTCCTAAAGGCTTTGATCCAGACATGACATTCCAATTGAGAGAGAGGTACCCCACAACTTTAGAAGAAATGAAAAGGGTAGCTATTAGTGCAGAAGCAAACTTGATTGAAAAGAGAGCTAGGATGAGGTCAGAAAAAAGAGTCACTTACAAAGATGAAACCATAGCCTCAACTTCCTAATTTGATGCCAAAATGGACAGCCTAATGAGAACAATGGAGAGAATAATAGAGAGGATAAACTTGAATGAAAGGGCACTTCCTAGGGAGAACCAAGAAAATCCCCAAAACAGAAATAGAGCTCAAAAATTCAGAAGAGACACTACTCAAATCAAACAAAGGGAAAATGACCAACAAATCAGACCTCCATTTCAACAAAACTGTGTAGATGAAGAAGAAGGAGAAATTATGGAGCCGGAAGAAGACCATGTAAATGTGATTGGCTCTGATAATGAAGATGATGTTTTTCTCACAAAAGAAAAATAAGGGTTCTTTTCCCCAAATCAAACTCAAACTAACTATGGGGATTCAGAAGACTACAGGTTGGGATTTGAAAATTCCATAATGGAGGTCCATATGAAATATGACCTTAGGAGTAAAAATAACCAAGAAACCCCGAAGAAAAACAATCTAGATACTGCTGTTAGGAAAACCCCTAAGAATTCTCCTAAAAAGACAACAAGCAACACAAACACTATGGCTAAGAAAACTGATCCAAACAAAGAAAAAATTAGCCAACCAAGTGGTGACACAACTACCCTAGTTCCTCCACTAATGCCCATGAGAAAAATATTCTGTGTAAAGCCCCAAATCAAAATCAGCAAATTAAAAATGTAGAAAAATTCATGGATGATAAACTGATGTAAATATGCCCAAAACACAAATACCTTTTAGCTTTGAAGGGGAGATTACCAAAATCAAGATAACCACGCCTCTCACTGAACTGGTTACTCAAGAAGTGTATAGGTCCCAAGTCCTGAAAGTCTTAAACATGGGAAATGATACTGATACTCCGCACTTGACTAATGACAAACCCAAGCTTTTGTTTGGACCTGAAGTGGAAGGAAAATACCAAGAAGGAGCCATTCCCCCTTTCTATGTTAGCTTAAATATACATGACAAAATCTTGCATAATGCCATGCTAGACTCCGGTGCCTCTCACAACCTCATGCCTAAAGTTTTGATGGAGAGATTAGGCCTATAAATAACTAAACCTTACAAAGAATTGTCACTCATTTGATTTGAGTAGAGTCAAGTGTTTGGATCTAATCAAGGATCTTTGTGTCAATCTAGCACAAATACCAGCTAAGAACCTAGTCATGGACATAGTTGTTGTTGATATTCCCCCCAAGTATGGTATGCTTTTATGCAGTTCTTGGGGAGCCAAGCTTCAGGGGAACCTCCAACTTGACATTTCATATGCTACCATCCCTGTTTTCAACCAAACTACGAGGTTATACTAGGAGTGCCACATGAAGTATATGGTAAGTAGCTTGGATAGGCCAAACAACACCCCTGTCTATTCCATTCACTCAGATCTTGATTCTTTCATCTTGTGTAATGAAGAGGAAATTAATGAGTAGGTAAGTGAAGTTGAGACAGATCTAGACACACTACAACAGTCAAACCAGTCTCTGCATGAGGAACTCAATAGTAAAATCTATAATAGCCCTAAACAACCACATGATGATAAAAATGAACTTGACTTTCTACAAACTGAAAATGAAATTTTAAAACCAAAAATCAGTTTAGAATATAAATCAAATTGCTCGAATAGAGGACAAACCTAAAAAACAAAACTTTCCCCTTTTTCCAATCTAGAAGTTCTGAAATACTCTCACATAACATAAATATTTGGGAATCTAGATCAAATAGTCTTATGTTTTTTCCTTACATAGACACCTCATCATCAAAGAGTTTTGTCCCTTCGAAAGAGTTGTTGACTCTCACAAATGTTGCTATGGACTCTAAAAAATTATCTATTGAAACTGATATACAGGAGTATAATGTGGGCAGCCTAGAAAGACCCAAAATGATTAAGTTATCCAAAACTCTATCATTACACACAAAACTGAAATACATAAGTCTATGCAAGAAGTTTTAGGATGCTTGTGTATATAGGGATGAAAGCTTAAAGCCTTGTGACACAAACATTATTCAAAAGAGGCCACCTTCCAAGAAAGACCATGAAACCCTTGGGCAAGTTGTGTCACTAACAAAGAAATCCAAAGGATGCAGACTGTGTATAGAATTTAGGTACCTAGACAAAACCTCCATGAAGTACAAATACCCTTTTCCCAAGATAAGTCATCCTATACCAAGGGTAGGAGTTTCTAACAAAATTTCATTACATAATAGTGTTTCAGGTTACCATCAGATGATACCACTTCCAGTCAATCAGCATAAAGCCATTTTCAAAGTTCCTTGGAGCAACTACATGTTTGACCAAATGCTTCTTGGGTTAAAGAGTGCTGAAGATGTCTCCCAAAGAGTCATGGCCCCTGTTTTCAACTTCTTCACTATGATATACATTGATGACATCATCATCTATTTTGAAGCTAATAAAGAATACATTTTCCACCTAAGAAGGATCTTTGACAGGAACAAGTTTTGGAAGGAAGACTCAAAGAGGAAATACCAAGAAGAGCATGGCCTATTTGAAATTTTTTGGAAATATCCTTACACCATGTCCTCAAATGGAGGTAACCATGTCTTTTTTTTACAAGGGATGAATGGAAAATGGATGTTGGGAGATCCTTTTGAGGATAGGATGCTCAAGTACCATTGCTGTAAAAACCCTTAGTTTAAAATTTTCATTCATTGTACATAAACATTGCATGAGAAAATCACTGAAACACAAAAACATAGAAAGAATGAAAAATAGGGCAGATTTGAAAATAGGTACAACTCCATACCCAAAAAATAGTAATGTTGAAAGTGTGCAAGCCTAAATGCCACTACTTGTGCCAAAAATTC
Organism: Pinus albicaulis; assembly: GCA_034641835.2. Taxonomy (NCBI): domain Eukaryota; kingdom Viridiplantae; phylum Streptophyta; class Pinopsida; order Pinales; family Pinaceae; genus Pinus; species Pinus albicaulis. The sequence continues at coordinate 1,669,812,221 of CM076580.1, read as the reverse complement.
TTGTTCAGTCATCTAGCCTAATCATGGCTGAACATGTTTTCAATTTATTGCTGATAAGTTAGTGAAAGAGAGTTTGTCAAATCATTCAAACTTGAATTGTCAAAAATAATAGATTATGAATGAAAGATACTGGTTCCACATGCTCAAAACTGAAACAAAGAGAAAGATGGGGATGCATAACAAATGATAAATCACAACCCTTGTTTTTCTAGTTTTGTTTGTACAAAAATAATGTTTGTGTGCAGCTTGTCCTAATGCCACAACTCATGGTAATTAATATTGCTTAATCCTAATTTAGACCATGCTTTCAATTTCATATCAATATCTTAGAGAAGGAAGTATGTCATACAACTTAATCTTGACAGTCAAATAGTCTAGGTAGAGAGTAAAAAGAGTTCACTAGCATAATCTAGACTCTTGGTAGTGATAAAAGTAGAAGTAGATAGTTTGTTTTATTTTCAAAAGAAGAAAATGTCAAGGGTTTTCCAGTTCAAGTGCACCCTAGGAAGAAAAAATGTTAGGCGAGTAGGTTGGGTAGGTAGAGATAAAGCTGAGTTAATCATTTTTTTTAGATTATTGATATCACAACTTCAAAGAAGCATCAGAAAATGAAAAGAAGTGAAAATCTGCCAAATGAATGAGGCACTGGTCTTCATAAAACCAGAGATCTGAAGTTCTGGACACCTCCTTAAAAGGATTTTCCCTCCCCAAGTGGAGTTGCTATTAGTCATTAGTAATTTTTGCCTTTGTAGATGACTAAATGCTTATCCTAGATTTCTAGAAACAAAATTCATGAATTATTGTGACTTCTAGAAATCTCACTGCCTTCATCATCCTTAGGATAAATTTTTCACTATTTTACCATCCTATCAAGTCATGGCCAGCCTATCACTCCTAGAAGACCAATCATGGGCTCATGACACTCATTTTCACTATGTTTTGTCACCTCTGACCTTGTCACTCTGTTTTGACTTGCCTAACCCTTCTACTTACACCTTGGATTTCCAAGTAGCCTAAAATTTTCCCCTATTTCACCAAGTGCCTCAAGAATTGGTGGTTTCAAGCTACCTTTCTAGGATCTTTAGATAAATCAAAATCAGTATTTTTGGGTTTTCATGCATAAAGTCTGTAAAAAACTTTGTTTTACACCTAAAAACCCTAAGTCAAGTTTTCAACCAAAGGCCAAATCCAAGGAGCCTCCCACTAGGTCACCTAGGGTTTCACAGGTAATAGGATTGTTTTGGTGTTCTAAATATTTGTTTTTCCTATGCCAAGAGGCTGAAATAAAAAAGGAATAAGGAAAACACATGATTGTCTGAATGGATCAGAAATTCCTTCAAGGAAGGCCCCCTTGGTCAAGAAAAATTTTTGCAAGGGACAACTACCCTTGTTGAGATATCTACAGGAATGATTGAGATGGCCATCAGCAGAAAATAAGTAAAGTAAGAGGACAGTTCATCACTAAGGACAACCATAGCAAAGGAGAGGTAGTAGGCCTATGTTCAAAGAAAATCAGGGTTTGAGGACTATTTGGCTAAACAGTGCTTCCAAGCAAGAAACCAATGCAAAAGCCACAAGGACAGAAGGCACTACAACACAACAAAGTACACATTGAATATTTTTTAGAAATTATAAATGAAAAAGGGAAAAAGGTGAGGTGAAATGAATAGAAATGAATGAGCTTGAAAGGGCTATAGAGATCTTAGAAGACAACACTAATTAATTGTCTCTAACAGCCCTAAAACCTAAATTTTGGGAAGGTAGGCAAAACAGGTGAAATGAGGATGATGGGCATCCATCATGACAGCAAGAGGTTTTCAAAAAGCCTTTGAAGGTGGCTTTTAGGGTTTTCTAAGTCCACAGTGCTTCACTACATCCAAGGGAAATAATTTGCAAAGAGTATCAGTGTGAGGGAGACCAAGCCTTCAAGTGCAGTCAAATGCCCTCAAAGTGATAAAAGGAATAAAAGCATAAGGTTAAGTATCAAAATGAGAAATCAAGCTGAGCATGGGTTCACTGTTAAGAGAATGAGGTGTCAAACTCCAAAGAGTGACTAAGGAGACCAAAAATGTGTCAAGGCACCTACAACACATTAGAATTGGCCAATGGGAGATAATGACAAACATGAATGAAAATACTGTGGTCATTGTGCAAGACATATTTATTATACCTTTGGAAAATCAGTGAGAGGGGAAAAAAACCATGTTTTAAGATCACCTACACTTAGAGATCTTAAAGAGGGATAAAACATGCTTTTGTCAGTCTCTCAATAGAAAAGGGTAATGACATATATGGTTATGAAGAAAAGGTTTTTGCACTAGTCAAAAAAGGGGTTTGTCATGCCTAGGAAAATCAATGAGAGAAAAGAAGCTACTTACCTAGTCACCCACCGAATAGGAGGCAATTTAAAACTCTTAGGTAAGGACAGAGAGGTTCTAAATAAGCTTCCATCATACACAGAGCATAAAATGTTAAGAAAGAGATTGAAGACATGAAAATGGCTAAAACACAGTGAAACATATAATTCCAACAGGCATCAACAAAACAAGTTCTAGAAGCATCAGTAGCCCAAATATAGCCCAAAATCCATCATATCAGCTACCCAAAAAAAAACAAAGAGGAATGGTTGAAGGGGAAAGAGATCAGTCTTGTGTTTTAAAGTCACCTCCTACAAAGGACAAAAGAGTATCAGTGAAAACCATAAGATGAAAAAAAGCAAACATAGCAAAAGTGGGTTTTAAAAATTTGATTTATTTCTCAAAAGGTTACAAAAGCACCTAATTCATCATTTTCAAACTCACTTATCACTTAGCAGAGAGAAGAAAGCTTTCAGGAGAAAAAAACAAAGTTTTTTACCATTTCTCGGCAAAGGGTTACTAGTGCTATGTGAATAAGTGGTGTTTCACTTACCAGGCCTGGCACTAGGCAAATCAGGCATTTCCCTGTTCAAAGTTACACTGCGCTGCGCTAATCCGGGGTGGCACTACACAAATCTGTGGCTCTACGCTCATACCTGACCGACACACATAAGACCTGACTGGCAGGCCTGCACGTGCCTGATGTTGCGCTAATCCATGGGAACGACTGTCGGCGCTGCACTAACAGGCCGACCCGACTGCTCGGGCATGGCGCTGTGCTAATGTAGAAGGCCTCCAACAAGAAAAATTTCTTGCCCCAAGGCTCAAAATCATCCTCCAAGTTGCATTAAAAGGCCTGCAGAGGAGAAAAAGGCTGGTAGATGGCCTCTCTTCCTTGACCCATAAGTAATTTTCATAATTTGGTGGCTAAAAAAGTAATTAAACCCCAGGTGTGCAAACCCTAGGTATCAAATACATTTTACCCCATTGTTTTTAGCCTCCTTGAACAAGTTTAGTGTCATTTAAGGGAGGGTGAATTGGTGTGGTCAAAATTCATGATTCAAGGTGAACCCTCTTAAGCTCCAAAGCAAGCAGTCTTAAAACCTAGCCTTCATATCACTCATTCACAAGAAGTTGACTTCACCACCATCTTCATCTTGCTCCTCCAAACCCTAGTTTGTCAGCAAGCATCTCCTATCACCATGTCAGGAGCAGAAAACAATAGTAGCAGTGAAAGAGGCCAAATGCCTTTGAGACCAAATCATAAGGGAGGGAAAGTGAATAGAGTTGAACCCAAGAGCACAGTGGCTATCACCTCATCTCCCATGATCCTCTCATGTTTCCAAAATATGGGATGTTTTTAATTTTGTGAGAAGGTCAAACTAGTACAACATCACCCAGAGCTTACAAGGTTGTTTGTCCTGAACCTCCACAACAAACAGGTGAATCTTGCAGGGGTGGATTTTGAACTATTAGCAGATACCATCTCTGATGCTACAGGTATCCCTGCTGTGGGTGAGAAATGGTTTAAGAAGGCAAAATTGGACAAGGATTATTATGAGCCATTTATCAAAACTAGGTACAGAAAAGGCAGCAAGTCTGTTTTCCCTTCTCACACCTCAAACAGAGATTTGAACCCTTGATGAAAGTTATCATGAAGTACTTCACTTGTGATGGGAGGTACTCCAGGCTTTATTCCTACCATCTTATACTCATCATGCATTTCACAAGGGTTAATATTCTCAACTTTCCCTACTACCTCTATAGAAGTATGGAAAAAATGTCTTCTGTTGTCTGGAGAATGAGTCCTTCCCAACAAGTGCAAAGTGTTTTTCACCATTCCTTGATCAAGATGGTGGTATTACATCAGTTGGAACAATAGGGTATACCTTGGGAGGTATTCATAGCACATGAATTCTTCACAAGCACACAACCTCCTCATCAACCAAAATTTCCCTCCTCATCTACATAAGTGCCCTCACCTCAAGGAAACCTTCCTTCTTCCCCTTCTCTTGATGCATCAAATGAAGAGGGTGACAGTGTCAATAATGAACAAAGTAATTAAAGTAAGGGTAATAAATATGAACACAAAGAGGAAGATGATGATGGTGGGCTAAATCAAGAATATGAACAGAGTGCTGACAATGAAGGTGATGAAATCAGTGAGGCAGAGACAGAAATTGATGAGGAAGAAGAAGAAGGAAATTATGATGAAGAAGAGGGAAATGAACATGGTAGTGATGAAGATAAAAACAGTGACAATATGGAAGAGGATAGTGAGGAAAGGGAGGAGGTTGATAGTCAAAATGAAATGAGCATTTATGGAGGGGATATCAGAAATAAAACAGAGGATGCAGAGATAGAGGATAAAGAGGAAAACAATAAAGACAACACAGAAATTGAAGTCAGCAGTGAGGCGAATGAGACAGATCAAAGTAAGGAGGAGGTAAAAGATAGTGAAAAAGAGGCAGATTATGAGGAAGACAGTAAGGGAAAAGACAAGAAGGAGGAGAATAGTCATGACAATCATGACAAAAATTAGCCCTTTAGTGACAAAGAAAATGATCACATGGCAGAAAAAAAAGATGAAATCAGTCCTAGTCATGGTGATAGTGAAAAATGGGAAGAGGCTCATAATCTAAATGATGATCATAGCCATGACAAAGAGACCAACAGAAACACCATCACACCTCTTCCATGCACATACCAGAGAGGACCAAGGCTAGTGTTTGTTGACTCTAAGAGGCAAGGGACCATGCCACCTTCTTCAACTCAGAAGCCTGACAAGGGCAAAAAAAATATGGAGAAAGGTGAGAAAGGTAAGATAGGTAGGCAAACTAAAAAAAAGCTCCAATTCATTGACCTAGACAGTGATAATGAAGATGAGGAGATGGCCACTAGGTTACTGCTCCAAAGCAAAGATGCACAAATTAGGGAATGGGAGAGAGATCTTGAAATGGCACAACATATCATTTAGTATTACAAGAATGAACACAAGTAATTTAAGAAGATAAAAAGGGGCCTTGCTCTCCAAAAAAATATGACCAAGCATTATGCAATGAAAAACAAAGTTGCTTGTGCCAAACTGAAGAAAGCCCTCATTGAAATCCAAACCCTAAAATAAGAAAAAGGTCATGAAAAAATTGGAATTTTGGCATACGCTTCTCAACGGGTCTCCTAAACACCTTGAGGGAGACCTCCACAAATTTTTAGGGAATTTGGATAACTTTTTGTTTTTTGTGATTTTGGAGGCCTATTAGAGCAGTGCCACTGGTGCTACGCTTTTCCCTGGAGCATATTCAGAGGAAAAAATCTACATTTTTGGATTTCTCATGGCTAGCACACTATGATCACAAAATTTCAGAGCAATTGGAGCAGTTTTTTACCCCTAAAATGGTCAAAAAACACCTAATTTTTCACCATTCTGCCTCATTTTCAGGCTTGGCGTTGCGCACAAAGAAGTGTTGGGATTTTGAAATTTTGGATAGCTTACAGGGGCTGGATCAGAAACCCAAGAGTATTTTTATAAATTAGACTCATCAGGCTTTCTAACTAGCCATCACAGAGCAAAATCCGACATCGGGAAGGGGTCCAAAACTTGGTTGTAAAAGTACCTATTTTCTGCCTCAAGTGGCATTGCGCAAATGGACACCACTGTGTGTTTTGGACCAAAAGTCAACAAAACACACTCATTTATTGCAAAAATCATATTTTAGTGTTTTTTGACGCAAAACACTCTATAATTAGGTGCTAGAAGTTATTTTGGCATTTATTTCATGGGATATTTTGTGCCTTGGGCCTTGTATGGTCTCTTGGGAATTAATAACATTTATGAGTGATTTTGACATTTTCCAACCCTATCTAGGGTTTTTTCCCTCCTTTTCTGAGTTAAATAGAGCATGAGGGCTTTCATTGTAAAATTTTGGCATTTGATGAGTTTTGAGAGCAATACATGGTTTTCTTGAGCTTGAAGAAGAAATTGGTTTTGTGGAGTTTCTGAATGCCTTGTTTTGATGAATGATGAAGGAGGATAGCTTGCAGGATCCCTGAGCTTGGTTATTGGTGAATTGATTCTCTCTTATGTTATTTTTTTCTCGTGTTTTCATTATGTTTCCATCCTTCTATGCTGCAGTAGACAGAAGAGTATAGGTTAAGAAATGTTCTTTGAGGCACCTTAGTCCTTCCTGTTTCTATTGCCTTTGTGTTTTCCTTTGCTGGGTTTGTTCAAGGAATTCTTAGCTGCTCCTTAGACCTCCTTATGCTTTTTTATTCCATGAATGGTTCAATACATTAGTTTCAAATATGTTTCATGGTTAGTCCTGCCTATTTGATGCTATTTAAACTCTGTTTTGGAATCTCTCTTCGAAGTATTACTTGTTAGGTTTAGCCAAAGAGGCCATGTTTTGATCATGCCCTTTGTCCATGCTTGAGAAGTTTCCTTAAATTTCTTTATAGCTTGATCACTGATGTTTAGGCGTTCCCTCTTCATTGATTAAAGTTATTTGTTATCTTGAATGTTTTCTAAATCTTGAAGGTGAAATCACTAAGAGTTAGATTTGTTTGTTGCTTTCTATGATTCACTGAATTGTTCATCTTGAATGCTTGTTTGCTTAAAGTATAATCTAAGAGCTATTGGTTTGCCCTACCTTATGATTATGTTCTTATGTTGATCATGTATTTGAGACATCTTGTTTGAAAGGTATTTTTTTAAGGATTCTTTACTGCCCTTAGACACCTACTTTGTTCACCAACTTATTGTTCATTCCACTTCACACATACCTTAAGGATCCATTTGACCAAGCTATATTTACCCTTTTATGCATCTTGTTTCATTGTTGAGATATCCATGATTTCATAGACTCCATAGCCCAATGATTTGTAGACCTCTCACTCCACCTATTCTACTTGACCATCTTACCCAACCAAACACAACAAACTCTACACTTAACAACTAGCCTAAATTCAAACCCTAAAAGCAAAAAGTCCACATCCTTTGCATACAATAGAGAGAGCCCTCTCTGAGTCCGGGAAGGCTAGGTCCTAGGAATCCAAAGACTGGTTTCATGTTACCCTGTGCATTTGGTCTACCAATTTTCCAAATCACGGGACCCTAACAACAACCATAAAGGAACATAGATAAATATGCTTGTTTTAAGAGAAAACCCATCGTTATTGCACACGTGCTTCAAATAGAATAAAAATAGATAGAAATTTTACAAAAGAAAGGCACACATACTATAACTCATTAATATATTGGAATTCACTATGATGAAATTTATTGATCTCCAAAAATGGCTTGAACATTACACAAAAATTTCTTGCAAGCAATTTCTGAGGAAAAAACTTAGAACCCTCCTTCGTGGTTCCTCTGTCTTTTTTAAGGAAAGTTACATAAAAAATGGTTATGAATAATTATCAAAAAATTCTAACTATTTAACTATATTTTAATTAAGAACTTATGCAATCTTACAAAATAAAGTCTATATTTCTGAATGTTCATGTTATTGGTGGAACTTTGACCTTAGGACTCTATGCCTCGTTCCATGAATTCAATTGTAGTAGGCTTCATCAAATATTCACATATTTTCCAAAAAGTTTCACCAATGATAACACACTGGATCATATTTTAAAAATCAACCTTCAAATACTATAATTTGGAATAATTAGGTTTCAAATCAAATAATGTATTCAACAACCAAATCAATTTAAAGTTCCTCTGTTGAAAATTAACCATTGTTCTTCCTTTTCAGTGCCAAAATATTTTCAAGGGTGGATTCTATTTTACATTTAGTTTTTATTATTTTTTGCTCATATATCTCCCAAGGAAGAAAATCACCTTGAAAATTCCAACAACCTGGATGTCCAACTCTTGTTCTGTGATCATATTTAGAATCAAATGAATCCACAAACTTCTTTACAATTTCCAGTTTGTTTTTAGTTTGAATACACAAAATATTCTTCTCAATTATTTTACCTATCTTTATGATTACAAAAGCTCTGCCAATAATATGCATTGCCTTTAGTTTTGATGTATAATTTTCATCTAAAAACTTGATGATCTTCCTAGCCTTCTATGTTTCTTTTTTCACTTGTTTCTTACATGAAGTTGTTAGTGTCAGTATTTTCATACTGCCATTAATGATAAAAAAATACTCTTTTCATATCATTTTAGGAGTCCCACTTAGAAATTTTTAATCATTCCATTAGGTCATGTAAAACAATGCACTCACTTATGGTAGCCCTAGTCATAAAAATTCACTCAACCTCACAAATTTTATACTTGCTGGCCCACCTTCATGTTTTTCTGAGCATAAATTAGTCTTGAGAGTCCATTTCATTATGTCAGTCAAAGTCACCATGGATTCTAGTCATTCAAGGTCCCATTAGGTCCCTAGGTTTAATTTTTCAAGGTTCAATAAAACACCATTTCATTTGCATAATGTTAGAAAAAATAATGAGAGTAATCAAATAACGTTCCTTAATCATCTGAAAGGATTTATCAACATGTAAATATGATATCCAAGGAAGATTTCCGAAGTTTAAATTCTGCTTTCAAGCTATGATTTCTATTCTGCAATGTAATTTTATTCAAAAACAGAGATGTAATTTTTTTTATTTTTATGTAATTTTATGTTCACTATATGTAATAAGTACTATTCCCAAGGTGCCAATTCAAATTCAAATGCCAAACTGAACACCGAGCAAAAGCAATGAGAATAATGCTAAATTCCAGCATCATCAACCTGCAAATAAAAAGTCAAAGTGTAAAAGAGTGTTTTCCAAAAGTTTGAAAGGTGAAAGTGAAACATTAGAAAAGTGGGTTTCAAATCAAAAGATCAATTTTAACACAAGTATAAAAGCCCTCATGACATCAAGGGAAAGCTCATTTGTCTCTTACTACATGGAGAAAACTAAGCAAAGTAGGGTTTTCAATTTTTTTGAGCCAAACCAGTAAAACAAGGGAAGGCGTTGTGCATTTCCATCTGGCATTGCACATTTCCTTCTAGTGCTTCACATTTCCTTCTGGCATTGTGCGTTTCCTTCTGGTGTTGCACGTTTCCTTCTAGCACTGTGCGTTTTCCCACCTTCTCACCAATTTCTCGCAAAGCCTCCAAAATTCAAGAATTACCCTCCAATCTCTCAGCACTAATTCTTCACACCTCAAAACAATAAAGTAAGTTACAAATTGCTTCAATCCTCTTCATCAAAGTAATTTTGGATGTGTGAGTTTGTTTAAGAGAAATTTTGTGTCTTCTTCAATTCAAAACTATAGTATTCATAAAAAACCTAATTACACTTCATTTTCACTCCCTAAACCTTCATACACTTCCCACATTGCCATATTCTCTTTCCCAAACCCCTACAGTGACATTCCATTTCCCTAAGCCTTCATTTCCTTAAAACCCTAAGCCCTAGGTACACTATTTACCTAGGCTCCCAATTCCTTACACTTGTGATAAATTCTCTATTCCAAACTCCTTTATATCCCTACTCCCTGTCACATTCCCTAACTCCTAAATCCTTACCCCCATCTCCCTCAAATACACTATCCTATTCCTTAGTCCTAAAAATCACATTTCACTATCATCACACTTCCCTAGGGTTTTGACACTTAGAAATCATGACAGAGCAAGGAAACAAATCATACAGTGAGGAAGAAGAAAAAAAGGGGAGTAGGCCACAAAAAGGGGGAACAATACTTAGATTAGAGCCAAAAAATACAAGGGAACTTTTGGCATCTCCTATGGTTGTGACATGTTTCAAACATGTTGGATCTTTTGAGTTCTATGAGGAAATTTAGAGGGTCCAACACCATGCTATGTTGACCAAAATTTTCATCTCTAACCTCCATGACAACCAGGTTACCCTTTCTGGTGTCACTTTCACTATGTCAAATTTCATCATCTCAGCTGCCACCAGATCCCAAATGTTGGGGAGAAATGGTTCCAATAGACAGAATTGGATGAGCATTACTATGACCCTTTCATCAAACCTAGGTACAATAATGAGAGAAAGAGGATTTTTCCTTTCTCTTACCTCCCGGAGAGATATGCTCCCATGATGAAGATCATCATGAAATAATTTTCATGTGAAGGTAGGTTCTCTAGACTGTATGCCTATCATATCCAATTACTTATGCAATTCACTAGGGTAAAGCTGCTCAACATACCCTAGTACCTTTTCTGGAGCATTGAAAATATGGAATTCATTGTCCAGAAGAGAGAGTATGCACAAAAAATGAACAATCCATTTCACCACTCCCTCATCAAAATCATAGTCCTCCATCACCTGAAGTAATTGAACATTCCATGGCATTCATTCATAGCTGATGACATATTCACCGCTCTACCTATTCAACATGCCAAAAATGTGTCTTCATCATCTCATCCTTCCACTTCCATTCCTCCATATCAGCCCACAGTACATTCATCATCAACATATCAGTCTTCTTCATCTACTTCACCACCATCATCTCCATCCCATACTGAGACTAAGTCACCTAGCAGAGCTGAGATCAATGAGCCTAAGCAGGCTAATGTGGCTGAGATAGAGCCACTGGCAAAAACCTATCATAGGGATCATAGGCAGGTGTTTTATCCAAAGATTGTGGAAGGGGCTCTGCCTTCTTCACCGAAAAATCAGGTATAGAAAGGGAAAGAAAAAATGGTAGAGGAGGATGAACATGAGGCAGCCATTTATGATGAGGATGACCTCCATGAAAAAGAGCAGTATTTTGACCTGGTTGACCTAGATGAGGATAATGGTGATGATATCACTAGCGCAGTCATCATGGGGAAGGAGGCCAAGGTTAGAGAGCTCCAAAATAATCTTAATAGGTCCAAATTTTTCATAGACTTCCTTGAGCAGGAGAATCAACAATTGAAAATAAAGTATTCCATTAATGAGGTGAAATACATAACATCTCAAAGGGAGGAAGAAAAGGCCAAATTTTTGCTATATGAGACACTTGAAAAGCATGGTTTGCTTGACGAAAAAGAAGAACAAGCACAAAGAGGCAGACCTCGAAGGAGAGGGATGAAAAGAGATCTAGCTCTAGAAATACAAAATGAGGCTGAACTTGCTAATAAGTTAACCCTAAATAAAAAATTGCAATAGTGATCAATGAAAATTGGGAACCATGGCTTGATAGAGAAAACCAACATTTGGAGAATCTTTTGGAGAAAGAAAATAGAGAAAATGGCCTACTAAGGAGGAAGGTCAAACACCATGCCCAAAAGGAGAAAATTGCAATGGCCAAGCTCAAAAGAGACAATGCAAAGATTGAGGCTTTGACCATGAAAGAGAAGAAAAGGAAGTTGGATATCCTTGCAGAGGCTTCACTCCAAGCCTAACACATCATCAGAAACCATTTCAAACAATTTTGAAGAGTTTTTGATCATTTTTTCAGAGTTCTATGTTTTTGGTGTGTTTTTGGATAGTCAGGTCACAAAGACAAGTGTCAAACATGCAACACTCTTTTTTGAGCCATCTTTTGTGCAAAATGTCACCACCATTGGATGAAAAATGGTTCATAAATCTCAGAAAACCACTTTTCAAGGCTTGGTTTGCAAAACAAGCAGGTGAAAAAGGAAAAAAACCACTAAAAACTCATGTTTCTGCCTCATTTTTGGCCCTGGCGCTGCGCATTTAGCAGTCTTGGGAGAAATGAATTTTGGCAGGGCAAATGACCTTCATTTTGAAAAATAAAGGCATATGTGGAAACCAGACTTGAAGGGATTTCCAAAAAGCTATCTTCGAGCCAATTTGGACACCTGCAAACTAGTTAAAAACAACATGCAAGATAGAGGGCGTGTTTACCAAAGGGAGGGCATGTTTACCAAAGAGAGGGTGTGTTTGACAGTTTGCTGATATTTTTGAAATTTCACTAAAATTTTGACTTTTTTCTTGGAAATCATGATTTCACTTATGTAATTGAGCACGGTAAATGTAAATATGTTATGGATAAGTTACCTAAGGGTAGATTCATGAGGTAAATGTATTCATCTAAGTCAAATGAATCAGTTTCAATTTAATTAGGGAGGAGTCACTTAGATCTCCCTACACTCCAACTTTTAGTTCAAATTTGTATGGATTGCATCCACATCTCAGGAATTCGACCCCTGAGGATGAGAGAATGTAGTTTTGATGTCTATATCTTCCCTTTCTTCACTCTTAGTAAGGGTTGGAATCAATTGGATACTATTGTATTGATCAAGTGTAATTAGTTTGGCCTGAAAACTAATGAAGAATTGTAGCTATTTCCTTGGGATTCATGTGGTATGAATTTTTGGAATTATTTTTTCTCTGTGATCATTTGTATGAATTTTTTGTAATATCATAAACATTTCATGTCTATTATATAATAAATTTCAAGTTGATGGGCATAATACATGTTTTTCATGCTCCGTTTTGGGAAATTTTTCATAATTTGTCCATTTTCTTCAGTTTAGGAAGAATACATCTCTTATGTTCTTCCTAGACCCTCATCATTCTTAAACCATATCACCAAATCACCTTTAAGTGCTAAGCCTTCTGTTGGAACATGGTCTCCTAAAGTTGCGAATTTTGTCCATTTTTTTATATTTTTGGTATTATTTAGCCTAATGCAAGGGTTTTTGGGTGGGTCAAAGCCCTGAATGCATTGTAATGGGTCAAGGGTAGACCAACAGTCTAAAAACCATGATTTGCGGACCATTGGATGCGTAGGCTAAATCGATATAAATAGATGAAAATTTTTGAGTCTTAAGGTAGGAAATAATTGAGACTTATGCTAAGAATGAATTGTTAGATCTGTTGTTGGGTTGTTGGGTAAGGACTCCTGCTGGCTATGTGTGCGGAGATACTCAGTGCTGTTGTGTGCGGACCTTGAAGGCTATGTGCGCAGGTGGTATTTTGGGATTGTAAGTGGATTTTGGTATTAATATATATGCAAAGTACTGTTGGATATTTGATGCTATCTGGATCAGTTTGGTTATGATTGATGCAAACCTGGGTTATATGATCAAGTTACAAAAGTATCTGTTTAATTACTGCGAACTGTGAAAGTATCTATGTTTCAAGTATATGTATCTTTGATCTATTAATTACTGCAATAATAGTGTTCTGTGTTGATAATTGGTATTGCGCACATGGATGTGGAGGTATTTACTAGATCTATGCATAAGAATAGCTATGTTATACTGTGGATAATATTGTCAATAATCCTACGAATAGATCTGTTTAGTACGAACTCGATAATCTGGGAATGCAAACCTGCTTGACTTACCTACTATCTCTCCAGGTGCAGAAACCTGGTTCCAACACCCTCCCATACTGCTTCGGGTGAAACTTTGGTCTGCGCAAGCAGGTCATTGCCGAAAGGGCCAGTAGTATAGGGGTTTGCTGGCAAACCTTAACCTCTGAACCTGGGTCAGGACCCCTCGAGCCAACAAATGGTTCCGTTTCCGGGACTGGGAGAATTTTGAGAGACAGATCGGGTAATGCCAAGAACACATTGGAGACTTGAGAAGAAAGAGATCGACGAGTGGTTCGAAAAGAAAATTCAGGAATTCACAGTGAGGGAGAATCGCAGTGCAAAGCTGACCACAGAGAAGTGGAAGAATAAGTACATCTTCACATAGATCTACGAAATTTTCTTTGTGACATTTGCTACCGAGTTTCAGGAGTGGCTCGCAAAGCTCGTAGATTTCTAGAAGTTTTGGAAGGACGAACGGGTCATGCATTTGACCCCAAAGCTAATCCATCAATTAGAAAAGACTAATAACACCATCACTCACATGGTAGATCACTGGGTGGATAGTGTGATAGGAGGATTTGTGACGAAATTTACAATTGATTAATTTGTGTCCTACTTCGAGGCAGAATGAAGGTTCTTCAAGGGTTTTTGGGGTAAGCTTCTGAAAAATTTGCCATTACTAATTAAGATCTTATTGTGTGAAAAGAGCATTTTGTGCAGCCATACAGAGTGAATGAGCTCCGATCAAAGCGAGGGTACAACGCGTTGTGGTAAGTACTACATAACTAACCAAGAAGGAGATAGATATGTCTATAGTCCAGTAAGGGATTCAGCTGTGCAAGAACCTCCAACTACACCACCATCGAGCCAGAACAGGGTTAATCACCCATACCTCGATCCCCACCAGAAGATGAGATGGTCTCATGCATGAAGCTACCTACCTTCAAGGGCATAGGGGATGAAGACATGGACCGGTTCTGGTTTGTCGCAGGATCGGTGTGGACTGCGTAGAATGTGGCCAACGATGTTGTAAAAATGGCGCAGATATCCCTTGCCTTTAAAGGAAGATCCCAAGAATGGTATATGGGATACATAGCTCAGCATGCGAATGCGACCATTGAAGAGATTAAGAATGCCTTGAAACAACAGTTCAAGAAGCCTAAGTCCTACTCTCAGATAGTGAACGATCTGAAAGATTTCAAGCAGGGACCATCCGAGTCTATATGGGAAGCTAACCAATGGTTAAAGAAGGTAATTAGAGAAGGAGGATTTCTATATGATGACAGGCAGCACACGGAGTGGTTGATTGTTATGTTGCTGCCCCACCTGCGCGTGCCAATGGGTCATCAATCATTTGAATCGCAAGAAAATGCCTTGGAGATTGCGATGAAGCTGGAAGCTACGCCAAGGGATGATACCTAGTTAGGAGTACAAAAAATACAAGGATAGTTAGAGGCAATGCACATGTAGATCCAGAATCTGCGAAAGAAGCGAGGAACAAAGGCTAGCCCTGACAGATGGTGCATACACTGTAGGGTGAATGGCCACACCAAGGACAACTGCCCACTACTAGTATAATATATGCAGGCCGGGGGACCCAACCCATTACATCCTAGGGAAGCTACGGGACCAAGTGGGTCGGTGCTGTGGTGCGATGATTGTCATGTTGCTGGGCTGCACGATACCAACCAATGACCCCGCCTGGCCACATATATCCCAGAAGTGAAGCAAAAATGGTTCAGTTTTTGTAGATCTATAGGACATGATGAGCATAACTGCCAGACTTATGATCTAATGATAGACCAGGGGAACCTATATAGAGAACAGTCAGATCCTTCCTCACCAAGATCCCCCTCAGGCATAGGTGGCTCCCCAGCTAGGGGCAGGGGAGGGGGCCGAGGTGGAAGCATGGGTAGGGGGAGAGGACAACTAATTTGCTATAAGTATGGAGAAATAGGGCACCTTGCAAGGGACTGCACGAACCCTGCGAGGAAATCCTGCAGATATTGTAGGCCGCTAGATCATGTGATCGAATATTTCTCGATTCGGATAGCCAAGATGCAGGAGAAGCAGCAGACACCTACGCAGAATGTACAAAGGGTCAAGGCAGAACCTCAAGACGAAGGACCAAGTGTTAATGTTATAACATGTAGCAGCATGGCCACTAGAGGAGCTATGGAGAAAGTTGAGGTGGCGCCTCTTATCTGTAAAGCAACCATTAAACAAGAAGGTTTGGACTTACAGAGGGAAAAGGAAACCTTTGTCGCAGCTCACCAAAACTTTGCTAAAGCTGTGGCATCTACTCCTCAAGCTCTCATGAACCTTAATGCATATGATGAGGTCAAAACATTCCTACAGGCATGTATGAAGCTGCTGCGCAACCAAAGGGCCGTAGAAAACCTCCAAGCTTTGATAGATAGCTGTGTAGAAAGAACAACCCCAGCCATGGAAATTAAGGGTGTGCACAAACTATATAAGAATAAGAGATGCACTGGTAGGGAGATGCGGTTAACCGCATAGATTGGTGATTATGAGATGGATCAGGTTGTTCTAGACCTAGGCTCAGATGCGAATGTACTACCCAAGAAAACTTGGCAGTGAATGGGAGAACACAAGTTGGAATGGTCCACTATCCAGCTGTGCATGGCTAATCATCAGAAGATCATACCGTTGGGAATATTATCAAAGATTGTGGTAGATATTGCAGGAGTTAAGGTTTGGGTGGCTTCGAGGTCATTCAGATTGTAGAAGATGTGGATCCCTATCCTGTGCTCCTAGGATTGGACTGGGCCATAGATATGGGCGGTATTATCAATTTGAAGAAGAGAAGCATGGTGTTTGAAAGTGAAGGAACTCGAGTGGTAGTATCGTTAGACCCCGCAGAAGGAGAAAGATATACAAAAGTAGTGCGTGAGGAAGAGGAGGTGGATCACATTTATAAGTTAACTACGAGGGACGAAGACTGAATCAATCCTATAGTCGATGGTGTGCTGTGCTGGGAAAAGGATAGCGAATGCTTTTCTGACTCTGACGGGGAAATGGAAAATTTAAAAAACTGGTTATATGATGTCTTTGCACTGCGCTGCCTGCGAATCACAAGGGATTTCCGCTGCATATCCTTAGAGGTAAGATAACTGCCCTACTTTGATGGTTTCGGTAGTATAAAATATTTTTTGTGAATATTTGAAGCTGAGGTTCCAATAGAATGAAGGCTATGGGCCCTTAATCTAGCCATGCGCGCAACACCGGCAAGGTGGTGGGACACACATAAGGGGGCATTTAGGATTGGGAGGAATGTCGAGATATGATGATCCTACAATTTGACCCTCCAGCTGACATGCACATCAAGATGTTTCTTGGCCCAGGGGATCCATGCGAACATTTGTTCACTTGGATGGAGAAATAGTGGGATCGCACTACAGAAGAATGGGTTCACTTTTTTATTCATGCCTTGGGACCAATCCCCACTGCATGGTACTTAGATTCATAGCTACATTAGTGCACCCGCCATTGGGAAACCTTAAAGGACGAATTCATGGGGTCATTTGGATTAACAGGAGGAACGAAGGCGCTTGATGAAGCTCTGCAAGATATAGATACATTTGTATTTTGGTGAATCCAGCCCCTAAGCAGCATTGGAGATACCGACATGGGAAACATAGATGGAGGATATTGTCAAATGTCGTAATATCACCATAGAAGAATTCGATGAAGATTCGCGCAATGTCTCTATTTCAAAGTCAGAAGGGGAGCGTGCGGTTGCAGGACCTCCATTACACACTATGGATGTTATGAAGCCTCTGAAGCTGCGAGAGATTAACATTGGCATGGAAGAGCAGCCCAAGTTGGCTAAAATTGGGGACTACTGGGATGTTGAGACAATAGGCAAGGTTGCGGAATTACTCATAGAATATCAAGACTTATTTCCGACAAAGTTTTCGAAACTTAAGGGGATGATGGGGGACTTAGGGGTTATGCGCATCACACTGAAACTAGATGCGTGCCCTATGAAGTAGCGCCCTTATCAGCTGAATCCTAAGTATAAGCAGAAGGTTAGGGAATAAATCGATAAAATTCTCACCGCATGTATCATCGAACCAGTTGAACAGTCGGATTGGGTAAGTCCGATGGTGGTTCAGGAGAAGAAGACGAAGGGGGAAATCTGCATCTGTGTGGACTTACGCAAATTGAATGATGCATGTGTACATGATCGCTTTCTGACGCCATTCTCAGATGAAATCCTAGATAGTGTAGGAGGCCAAGAAGCATACTCATTCACTGATGGGTTCTCAAGATACCATCAGATCAAAATCGCACCTGAAGATCACAACAAAACTACATTTGCTACTGAATGGGGATCCTTTCAGTATACAGTCATGTCATTCAGACTAAAAAACGTCCCTGCCATCTTCTCGTGAGTAGTAGTCGCAGTGTTCAAAGAGTTCATCCATAAATTTCTGGAGGTGTACTTCGATGATTGGACTGTCTTCGGCTTATTAAAGATGCACGTTTAGAACATGCGCATGATGTTGGATGCCTACTGAAAGCACTAGATTTCCCAGAATATCAAGAAGTGTATCTTCTACATACCCTTTGGAATATTTCTTGGACATATAATTTTCCGACAAGGGTTGATGGTTGACCCTATGAAAGTTTCAGTTATCATCAATCTGGCAGTACCTACGACTGAGAAACAACTGCGTTCGATCCTTGGACATACAGTCTGCTACAAAAAGTTCATTCAAGGATACGCGTTGAACATAGTGCCTTTAGAAAATCTTCTTAAGAAGGATGTTTCATTATTTTGGGACGACGAGTGTCAGAAGACCTTTGAGCTACTCAAGAAAAATATAGTCTCTGTGCCTATTCTTATTTTCCCCGATTGGGCAAAGGTATTTCATGTTCATGTTGATGCTTCTGGAATCACCTTGGGAGTGGTCCTTACGCAGCCTAGAGATGGAGACATTGATCACCCAGTTACATTTGCTAGTTGAAAAGTTTCCGGTGTAGAGTGCAACTATGCCACCACAGAGCAGGAAGGATTGGCCATGGTCTATGCATTATAGAAGTATCATCACTATTTGTTAGGGGGACACTTCAAGATTTTTACAGATCATTCGACTTTGAAGTACTTGGTGAATAAGCCTGTGTTGGGGGGAATAATATGTCGATGGATTCCGCTGTTCCAGGAGTACAACTTTGAAATCATTGTCAAACTAGGGAAGTTGAATGTTGGGCTAGATCACTTGTCCCGAATTGAGACTGGTGAGGAACCAACCAACCTAGAAGAAGGATTGCCTAATGCGCAATTATTTTCTATTAAGGTAGTTGATGCGCACTTCGCTGACATCATTCCGTTCCTGACTACAGGCATGGCACCTGCGGAGTATTCGGTGCAACAAAAGAAAGAGTTGGTAACCCGCGCTGCGGATTTTTCCATCATTGTAGGACACCTATATAATATGGGAGTAGATGAAGTGTTGTGAAGGTACGTTTTGGAACATGAACAACATGCTATCTTGACATAAGCCCACGATGGGGTAGCAGGAGGTCACTACGCAGGGAACACAACGACACGAAAGATCTTAAGAGCTGGATTATGGTGGCCTACCCTACATAGTAACTCTCACGACTATTGTAAGGCATGCAATACATGCCAAAGCACATGAAGGCCATCCCACAGGGATGAAAAGCCCCTTCAACCACAAATGGCCCTACAATAATTTGACAAGTGGGCCATTGATTTTGTAGGACCTATCAACCCACCTGGAAAGAAGACAGGTGCGCGTTACATTATAACTATTACTGATTATGTAACTAGGTGGGCCGAGGCACAAGTAGTGAAGGACTGCACTGTAGATACCACTGTGCACTTCATATTTGAGCAGATTCTGACCAGATTTGGATGTCCAAAAATCCTAATGAGTGATAGAGGTATGCAATTTGTCAATGAAACAATACATGCATTGACGGAATAATTTCGGATCCATCATGCGAAAAGCACTCCATATCATCCTCAAGAAAATAGAGTGATCGAAGCTTTTAATAAGGTCTTGGAGCACGCACTAACCAAGGTATGTAACACCGATCGCAGTGACTGGGATGTGCGCATTCCGTCTATTCTATGGGCCTACTGAACCACCTGTAAGAAGTTGACAGGGAAAACACCGTTTAGGATGGTCTATGGTAAGGAGGCTGTTATGCCCATGGAATATATTGTTCCTAGCCTATGCATCACAACCTTCACAAATATGGCATAGTCTGATATCATGGAGGAGCGGTTAGTGCAACTTGTGGTTTTGGAGGAAGACCATTTCATTGATAACTTCCGTCAGTAGGTTCAGAAGGCACGCGATAAGGCCTGGCACGATTGACATATTCATCAAAAAACCTTTTCGGAGGATGACTTAGTCTTTCTATATGATAGCCAATTTTCGAAAAACCTAGGGAAGTTTCAATAGCACTGGCTTGGGCCCTATACAGTTAAGGAAATCACGGATGGAAAAGTTGTTCGATTAGCTACCCTGCGCGGTGATATGATACCCGGCTATATCAGTGGTAGTTGGCTCAAACCGTATTGGATAAAATGAATATATGGCCAGAGTAGCTATATGAAGTGGGACAAACCCACCAAGGAAGATAAATGCAGCAGGTACCCGGCTCCGTGCAGGAGGCAGCCCTAGAATTGGAAGCCCGAGGGAGTGCGCTGGAGGCACAGGATTAAACTCTACAGGAATAAGCTCAGAACACAGTAGGTGCACTGGGAGCGCAGGAGGTATGCTAACAGCACAGGGGTGCGCTGGGAGCGCACAGGTGCATTGAGCGCACCAAGGGTGTGAAAGCTAGCCATTGGAATAGTAAAATCGAGTAAAAATAAAAAGTTACCATTGGAAGGAGCGGGTGACCAACATTTAATGAGGCGATTTCTGGATGTTTTTTACCATTTACTTGATGGTAAGTTCCAAGTGAATTTTACCCTACCTTTGGTTGACCAAAAAGGCTATAAAAAGGGTAGGATAGATCATGCAAGGGTTCCAAGGGTTCCAATAGATTGTACTTGGCATGTTTTTCCTTGAAGAATTTGTGCTATAAGGATTTCTATTCCTATAGCATCCCTTTCATGTCTGAGCAACCTACTCCTTCTAACAGTAGCCACCTGGGGTTGGGATTCATTTTTCGCGTGAGAATGACGGCCACTAATCCTGATTAATCATCAACACTAGCAACCTCGGCTGAGCCAGAAACCGAGGAAGTGGTGGAGATTGAGTCCGAGGTTGAAGAAGTTATCTCTACGCCGAGCCCAGTCATGAAGAAGGGGAAGGAAAAAGAACAAGGCTCAGGAAAACCCCTGAAACCCGCGAAATGGGCTAGAGGGAAGCCTCGTACTTCCCCGTGAAATCTAAAATCCCCACGAGTGACGCCCTAGGCGCATGTTGCTCTGGAAGAGGTTCAAGCCGCAGAGCCAATCAATTGGTTACCTCCTTTCGTTCGGCCATTGTTACACAACATTTTGTCGATGTCCCTGTAATCCCCATCTCACCCATTGGAGGGTCATTTCTATGACTAATAAGAAG
This sequence comes from Pinus albicaulis, assembly GCA_034641835.2. Taxonomy (NCBI): domain Eukaryota; kingdom Viridiplantae; phylum Streptophyta; class Pinopsida; order Pinales; family Pinaceae; genus Pinus; species Pinus albicaulis. Next base: position 1,669,791,054 of record CM076580.1, on the reverse strand, counting down.
TTTCATGCCTTGAAAATACTATCATTGCATCCCTTTACATGAGAGAAACATTCCTTCTGTTGACAATTCCCTGAGCAGAGCTTCAGAAGCCCCTCTTTTTGTCTTGGCGCGAGTAGCCAATTCTGCCCTCGCACCAATGAGGAAGATTAACGCTAGACCATGTGCCAGTGGGCTCTCTGTCCTAGTTAGCCACCCACATCGAGTTGTTTATGGAAATTTTTTAAAAATAGAGGCGAATATTCCTCTCTAACAACTTCGAGGATGATTCATTGGGAGTGGTTGGACTGAATAACCATGGAATCCCTCCTTTATTTTATCGTTCCCACCTCTTGTGGGAACCTCCTAAAGGATAGGCCTCCCTTCCACCTTTGTAGGGATCCCAAACTCCTCCTTTTCCTCTATAAAAAGAAGCTATCTTTCCTTGCATAAGCTAGCTGAACATGGAGAACTGAGTATACTATAGCTGAATTGTTGAAGAGATAGGACAAGAAGGAACTTCGTTGAGAGAGCTTAGGCCCATGCCCTCATCACATCCAAATTCCCTGACGAGCATTTGAGACATGCTTTGGCTGAACCCCGCTAGAGGAGACTGCAACGTCAAAGCTTTGGTTGTAACTCTTCCTTATATCAATACACATATGTGACTATTCTTTGGTTCCCATTTTGCGTTATGCTATTTGTTTAATGCAATATGCTTAGCCCTCTTTGAATGGTTAGTAGTTATGAATGAAGTTATTATGTCGTATGTTTTTCTTGTTTGCTGATCTATGTGACGGTATCTGAGCATGACTGCAGAAGGATTGTGAATTGCTGAGGCAGGAGTGAGAGGCCACCACCACTACAATCGCGAAGAAAACATTGGACTCCAGGTAGGTCGATCTACCATGTCCTCTTTTCATTCAGTAATTAGGAACCTACACTCTAGCATGTCTCTTTGTTTCTAGACTCACGCTAGGGCAAGAGGGATCGTCTCTGTCCATAGAGAGGATTTACCTTATTAACAAATTGACGACTCCACGGAGAGCAGTGTGATTTTGTCATTTCAGCTTGTTGGGTCGGCCTTGGTGGTTGACTTGCTTATCTATATTTTTCTGGTTTTCTTGTTTGTTTTAAATCCCCTTTTTAGCTCCAGAGTGTCAATATTTACCTCTGCTCATTGGTTTTCCCCTTTTCCCATATTTATCTGGCTTGGCGCGCTTTTTTCTTGAACAGTCGCACCGGTTGGCGCATGTTTCTTTTGTTGCAGTCGCGCCAACCCCTATTTGGTGTGGATTACTGCCTTACAGTCACGCTGAATCCTGTAGGATTTGGTTTGACCTCCTTGATGAGTCTTTTGGTTAGTTGTGCTTGACTCTGGGTTGTTTTTTGTGTGTAATTGAGCCTTTGGGACTGTTTTGACTATCGTAGGCTTGTTTTTCTCAGTTTTTTATCTATTTTCTTATCAGTGTAGTTTAAGGACTTAGGGTTTCTGAGTGTCTTTGTGCACTGAGCCTTCTGTTTGGAAATCAAGTCTTTTTTATTGTTGTCAGTCTCATTCTCGAGTTGGTTGTGCTAAGTTTTCTTAATCCTTTTGAGTGTTTGCTTTGGTTGGATGATCATTTCGTTTTTCATTTGCTTCTTCTCCTTGTTTCTCCAAGCATATATTATATTTCATAGATTATATTTCTTGTTTGGGTCGCTTTGAGAACTTTATTTTGGTTTGGGAGATTGCAGCATTAGTTTGAGAGATTTCTTGTGTTTGTTTTGCATTGATTGAGTCATTCAATTTAGATTCCTACATTCGCAATACTAAGGCTAGTGTTCATTTTTTTCATGTAATTAGTGCATTGTGTGCTTCATTTCATTGGAAAATAAAAAAATAAATTTTGCATTCTTCCCTTTGCATCGAAAGTGAAAAGGTCTTTTTCATAACTAGCATTTGATAGTCTAGGAAAGAGTTTTTCATTTTCGTTTGATTGCATTAGATGAATTAGTGGATTTCTTCGCATATTCTCCTTTTTTTCTATTGTTTGAAAGATCTCTATCCTTCTCATAATTAGCATTCATTGAATAGAAGATGGTGTTATTTTGCATATAGTTTTCATTTAGGAAATTTGAGATCCAAATTTGGTAGGGCCTTGAAATTGAAACATAATCCAAGATAAACTTTAAAATTCATTCAATTAACCTAAGGAAGCATTGGAACCTAACACAACATTTTTAGTGGTCTAGGTTAGAGACGTGTTCCGACGTCTTAAAACCTAGTAGTTGTCGTTCACCATTTGGCTTTAGACAACGCTAGTATGGAATTGTGCTCCCCATACCGTCGAGTATATAAAGGGAGACCCTCCTAGGTTGCAATCCTTTTATCCATAGGAAGCCGAGTTTGCCACCTTGTAACTGTGATACACCGAAAACATCATTCGTGGAGACTACCTGCATGTATGTTAAGTCCTTGGTCATTTCTCTTTCATTTGATCACCAAGGTGTATATGGCAGTTCACGGAAACTTGGTACACCCTCTTGCTTAGAGTACCTGAGTAGTCATTTTGATATTTTCGTGACTCCTTAAAAAAGAAGAGATCATTGAGCGCTTGTTCTTTCATGCTCGTTTCAACCTAAAAGTGATAGAGTCACCTTTTTCACGTTTTTCGACTCTTAAAATATGAAACGATAGAGTTTTGTTTCAATGTCTTAAAAAATTAACTGCCCACAAAATATTCTTGGTTAAAGTTATCTTCCTTAGTGTTTTTTTTTATATTTATTTCCAATGGCAACGTTTCCGGAGTTTACCAACCAAGGAATCCCATCCGAAGGGAATCCTGGTCCTTTTCCTACTTTTGGGAATGTTGGTGCTCCTTATATGCAACATTGTCCCTTCCAGGGTTAACTGTTGGTTTTCTCGTTTGGTTATTCTCCACCTCTGTGGTCTCAAGTGTTACGCCCACTGTGCAACCATCCCCTCCACTTAAATGACATCATGTTGATTCTAAGGTGGACCTCTCCCCTTCTTCACCTGTTTCTTCGTTCTCCTCTTCTACTTCACCTGGTGAAAGTATAGATTATAGTAACTAGGTGGCTAAGAAGAAGAAGAAGAAGACGAAAAAGAAGAAGTCAGATAAAAGAGAGGCTAACTCTGCGGCTATCATGCCTTAGGCACCTTCCATTGACAAACCATCCAACCTTCCATGGAAAGTAAAATTCCCTTGCATGTTGTGCAAAGGTAACCATCTTCTTCGAGGCTACCCTGGTATTCCTAAGGTATTCGAAGCATGGTCCAGTGGCCATCCACCATTGTCTTTGGATTTTGGAAGTCATGTTGGTGACACATGTTGGACTATCCATGATAAGAATCATAAGAAATAGGGTAAGATTACCAATCCATGTAATTTGTGTGAAGGGAATCATCCCATTCACCTTTATCTGTACATGGATGAAGACAGGAGAGTGTTGGACAACCCTACTGTTTCTGAACTCGGCCTTCTGACTGGTTACCAGAAGCTTTCTTTGAGTCCTTCGCTAGTTGATTCAACGATCGGTCAAGAGTCATCCTTGGTTGATCCCATTTCCTTGGAAATTTAAATTCATGAATCCATTCCCAACCAACCATTGGTCGTGGAATCAGTTGATCTGATCCCACCCATGGTTCATTAGGTCTTTTCCATTGAGAGTGGATCTCATCCCCCTCAAGTTCTTCTTGTTTCTTCAGATTCTTCAGACTTGGAGAAAGATTCTCCCATTCCTGTAGTTCAAGAAGCTGCTTCTCTTGCTCCCACGATGGAGGTCCCAGAGGATGCTCCTCTTGCTCCCGTAACACCAGGGGATGACCATCTCATTTCTATGGTACCCCCTCCAAGTATTTTGGTCGCTTCCTTCAATTGGAGTCAATTTGCGAGATACCGCCTTCCTTCTTATGTGCCATTTGAAATCACGGTATAGGCCTTCGATACGTTCATACCTAGCATGATTATAGATGAAGGCATTTCTGTTAGTGTTATATCTTCCACTACCTTGCAAGCTTTTGGTTCTCCACTGCTTATGTCTGTTACTCAAAATCTGTTGGCTTTTAACAAAGGAACAAGTCAACCGTTAGGGATCCTTCCGAAGTTGCCTATTATTTTCGGAGGGAAAACCGTCTATATAGACATGATGGTTGTTCCAGGCCCTTTGGATTTCAATTTACTCTTGGGGCGTGACTATGCTTATGCCATGGGTGCACTTGTCTCTTCCCTCTTTCGTGTGATCTATTTTCCATACAAATTAGGTCGGATCGTGACCGTTTATCAACTTTAATTCTTTGGCCTTGACGTGATATCTGGTCCACCATCATCCCTTTCTGGTATTTATCTGCCAGTTGTATCTAGCCACCGCAGGTTAATTATGTGGCTACCTATCCCATGTCTGCATTCAGTGATAGTTTCATTGTGCATCGTGTGCTGGGGGCATTGGGTCTTGATTTCCAAGATTTTTTCCCATCAGATGTGAACCTATTGGAATCCATGACTTCTTATTCAACATGATGAGTTGTCTTCAGAGCATGGTTCATTTTCTTGTGTCAAGCTCCTTAAAAAAATGAAACAAGCTCTTCCGAGCATAGTTCCTTTCCTTGTGTCAAGCTCCTTAAAAAAATGAAATAAGATGTTGAGGATAGTTCGTCTTCTATGTCAGCCTCATTAAAAAATGAATTAAGTCATGAGGATAATTCTTTTAATGTGTCAACCTCATTAAAAAAATGAAACATGTTCCTGTTCAATTCGAGCCTTTGACAGATATCGTAAAATCCCAGTCAAGTCTTCCTCTTATCTCGTAATTTGAACCTTCCCTCCATCTGTTTTTCATTCATTACAGCTGGACTGAAGCTTGGGGGGCATATACCTCGAATTGAGTCACCATTTTGGGGGCATGTCCATGCCCATTTTTTTCAACCATAGTTTACTTTTGTTTTCGAGCTTGCATAAAAATGAAATATTTTTGCTTAGTGTGCTTTGTAAACATTTTTCTTTTGGGTCGTTACTTATTATGCATATTATTTAACTAATACATTAGCTAACATTGTATTAGATAGACATTTGTGTAATCTATAAAATCATCATCATATGTAAAAGGTCCATGTAGGAAAATAGATGTATATATATATATATATATATATATATATATATATATATATCTATATATATATATATATATCGAATGTTTGCATCAGTGTGCATCATAAATTCAAAAAATATGTGTGTTTCTGTTACATCTTGAGACATCATGTCTCTCAAAATATGTAGACATAAAACCTAGGTGTCTAATCGGCGTGATGCTCATGGTATTATGTCACTGCCCGTACGAGTCACCTCAACAAGCAGTGAATTCAGTTTGGCACCCCTACGATATGTCTCTGGTAGGAATGAGGAACATCGTCGAATCGTGCATAGTCCAAGACTCCGCGTGTGATTCCCTCCAAGTTGCACATGATCTCTTCCTTCTCACTTCCCTTGCCATTAAGGTCAAAATCATGAGGGATTCGGCTCTCTATCGGAGACATGCTTGTAGGTCTCTCTGGGCGAACATCTGCAAGTGCATGGGTTTAACGTCAGAACATACATAATAAAAAAAATCATAACACCCATGAAAATTAAAAATGAGTCTTACCCAAATCTTCATCCCAATCCTCTCCCTCTGGGAGTGGGAGGTCCAGATCACCAGTAAAATCTGTACCAGAGTAGGGCTAGTCCTCCATGACAATCAACTGTTGGCAGAGCCAATCAAAGAACTTTGGTCTCCAGGACATCTGTTGACCGCCCCCTGCCCTTGGCATCAGAGCTGCCCATTGAGCCATCCGTGGTTCCCTCGCTAGTGGTGTCGAGACTATGACCTCCTGACGCTGAAAGATTGGTGGTCGTTCCAGGAAGAACAATACCAAGATAGAACCATAACCAAATTGCTTCAATTTGCTCTTCTTGCACTTTTTCAGCTAGCGTTTTTATGTTGATTGTTACAGCCTCTGCCCAGTTGTATATGGTTGGTGTCAAGCAATCTACTGTAATATTCCAAAATTTTAGCTTCCAAGCTAAATGGAATATTAGAGTTGTTTTATCACTAGGAGGATGAATAATTGGGTAGGGAGGCCCATTAACCTCTTTAGAAGGATCAATAACACCATAATGTGAAAATGGGTAAGAACATGTAGCTAATTTAAGCACCCTTAGGTGTGCACAAGATGGGATCATGTTGATTCAGCCAACTTTGACCAAGTCAACTAAGTTGTCTAGATACATTGAATCTCCTTTGGATAACACAGTTTTGGTGGAGGAAAACTTGCATGAGCTTGATGGCACATGTGAATGGGACCCAAATGAGGAGAGGTTCACTTGCTATATATAAAGAGGATGGAGGCATTTTTTAGGCATGCTTTAGTATTTCGATCTATTGATATTTTCTGTTTAGACTTCGCTTCCCCTTGCTGTTTAGCAAGGTAGCACTGGGTGTTCCCGAGTGGGAATCCCACCTCTTCCCTTGAGGGACATCTTGGGAGAGATTGTCCTGTATTGATCCACATCCAGGCTCAAGGCCAAGCATAATTCTTCAGTCCCATCATTATTTCTACAGCAAAATATTGCTGAGTTGTAGGGTGTTGCAGTGGAGGATTCTTACACCACTTCCTGGTCTGTTTCTCAGTAGAAGGTGCTTTCCTCCTCTTTAGAAATGAGCTAGCAAGATTTCTGAGCACATTTCAGATCTTGGTAGTAGGCCAAAGTGGTTCTCATCTCCTACAACGCAGTCCCTTGCAGGAACTACGTCATTTTATGTAGATTTGTTGCAGCAGGGTTAATACCCTTATTTTTGAGCTAGTTTCCTAAGGAAAGGTCCAACCCTTCTCCCGGAAAGCTAGAGGAAGGGATTCTCATCCCTATTTTGTATCGTTCAGCTATATTTCTATAATGTTGCAGTCAGACTACATTTTCTGAGGTAAATATTCAGATCTGCTCTTTCTCGTACATGTGTTTCATGAAACCCTTGCCAGGTTAACTTTATAATGCAATAAGGAGGCCAGATCTCTGTTTTCTTGGCATATTATTCCATGTAACTCCAAATCCATGTTATTCCATTATTTCATTGTAGAAAACCTCATAAAATAATGCTGTATATGCTTCATTATTTTTCTGCATAACTCAAGTCATGGGATTTGGCTATTTTTAAGTTGTCAGGTAGCCGGGAGGTCTCTTTAACATACCAAAAGGGATTTATTTCTGATCCCCTTTTGTATATGATAGAATAAAATCATATGATAAGGGAAACTAGCATTATTTCACTTAGAAAAAATGCAGATCGTCAGAAATAACGTTTCCAGTGTCTAATTTCTGTATTTTCCCCACTTGGGAAGGTGTAGACATTATTATTTTGTTGTTTTTTAACTCATATGAGGGATGTTTGTTTTTGAACACATCATATGAGTCTAATTTCTAGATCTCCAGCCTTAGAATATCTTAATATATTCTTATTGTTGTAGAAAATCCCAATTTCGGGATATTACAGTGGTATCGGAGCTTCAATATTAGCTCAGCTTGTGGAACTCAGCCATGCAGCTGTCTAGAGAAGGAGAGACGAACATAATGAAGACTCCATTATGTGGAGGAAAAAGGGAAGATAAGCTTACAAAGCTTCTTCCAAAATCTGTGCAGTGCATCAATGAAAATCTTAAGAAGATGAGAGGAGAGATGGAATCTTTTGATGAGTTTGGATCTAGAGCCAGATCTAGATTGGTACATGATAGGTGTGATCATGAAGCTACACCCTATTATTCACAGCACAGTCAAATGCCCAGGTTTTCTATGAAAGAGATGAAAGAAGAGCAAATGGCGGAGGATGGAAATCTTAGCAATTTCCTACAAGAATATGAATCTCAAACTGAAAAGTTTAGAGATCATATTAATTTCAAAGATTTCTACAGGATCATGGTGGAGAGAAGCCAGCTGCATGACATGGAGATATTTTTTCTATCTACCTTTAATGGATCCCCAACTTTCTCAACCAAAGCTTGGGTGGAGGAGTTGTGCACTTACTTGCAGCAGCACCTAGTTTTTGAAGAAGAAGCCATCAGAGTTGCAGCACTGCACTTTGAAGGTAAGGCCTATGCTTGGTGGATGTTTGAGTCACTTTCATTGAAATTTTTTAATACTTACACTTTTTAAAATTTCACTAAAATATTGGTTGGAATATTTGATGAAAAACATGAAACAATCAAGCCAATGAAACTTTTGCATAAGTTGGGGGAACCTACAAACTCAAAACCACTTCAGAAACCTATTGGAGGATATCATACCTTGCATGACACCTTGCTGAAGGGAAGATATTTATTTCATAGCCTTGGACAAAAGGGCATGAAGGGTCCTTTTGCAAAGGAGGATCCTCTTATTGAGCAGTTACCTCCTATTCATATTGGAGACAAACAGAAGGATGGGGGTTACAACGATGTCACATCTAGAGCACATCTAGTGCCTCATGCAGAGGAAGGAGGAGCACATGCTCCAACAGGAGGATTTCTTGTGACATTGCAAGAATTTCCCCAGGATCTCACATGTGGGGGGAAAAGTAAAGTCAATGAGTAGCTTGATTGTGAGATGATATTGATGGGAAGAGAAGGTAGGGAGGAAGGACATCATCACTTAATGAAGAGCACACACCCCTATCTATTTCAGAGAGCTGGTGCAAGGAGGAAGGAGGCTGGTTTGCGCTGTGAAGGCAAGGGCAAGGTTTCCAAACCATATAGACAGTCTTGTCTTGCCATGGATGTCTCACTACATGGATGCATTCCACTAGGGAGACCACCAGACTTGGAGTTGGTAAGATAAATCTTGCCATTTTGTTCACCACTCTTGGATTCTGGAGAGGTGAGAACTTTGGGGGAGTCCAGTGCAGCATAGAGAGTTTGGGATAAAACATCCTCCCATTTTCAGCACCACCCACTCTCACTACCTGTACTATGCTGACAGAGGTTGCTGCAGTCATGGAGGATGGCACCTTCATGGTGCAAGGGAGCTACTCCATGGATTTGGAGAAATAGAGGGTACTTCCTTTGAGGAAGGAATCCTCCATACATTGGAGTAGATGGAGGCCACTCATGCTTGCTTTGGCCAAGATCCAGAGATTCTTTTTGGAGGAGAGATTTTCATGGGAGGCTAACTTCCAAAGGTCACTACTTCTTTTTTAGCATGAGCAGCTGCATGATGGGCATGGCAGCAATCTGGAGGATGAATTTGGCATGAGGGATGTCAAAGGAAAGGACAACAGAAAATGTAGAGCTTCACATTGCAGATCACCAGCGTTGTCCCTTAGGAGGATTGATCCTTATTGGAAGTCTCAACTCTTGGTAGAGTACTCCAAGGATCTTGGTGCTTGCATGATTCTTGATGATCCTGATGGAGATGACAGATATATGGTGGATGAGATGGTCATCTATTCTTATGGTAGAGTCTTCTTGACTAGAGCTTCTAAGCTGAAGGAGAAGCTGCTGCATGCAGCACATGAGGACTTCTTTTCCATGCATTTTGATGCATATCTTGCCTTGGCAAAGGAGTTCATTTAGGAGGGAATTCAACAAGACATATTTCAGAATATGGGTAGATGCATGGCCTGGATGATGATGGAGAGGATTTCACATCCACCTTCCTACTCATTGGGAGTAAGGGGGCATTTTTAGTTGAGCCATTTCAGCTCAAGTCTTCAAGTACATAATGGAGAATGTACAATTTCACCTTATGATTTGTACTTCTTCTCTTTTTATGAGTATAATATTGTACCAAGGAGGGTTACTCCTTCTTTCATATTGTATAATGATGTACTTGAAGCCATTTGTAGCATTTAGATTGGCTATCTCATTGGTGGTTTGTGGGGAAAGCCGCATGATTTTTGGTGTGCACCATTGACACCCTTTTGTACTTTCATGCTTATATCTTGTAAAATGACTGTGGCAGCAAACAAGTGGCTAGAAAAGCACTTTTTTTTGTTTGATTTGATGCAGGAAAGGAATGCACTGCGCTGGTTCCTTGTATGGGACCTTGATCCACTTTTCGGTTGTCATGTGACAACTTTCTTCTATTGGTTTTTGCTTCCATGTATTGCTGATATCTCTATGTTTAGGGGAAGCTTTATTGGAGAGTGGGATATGAGTCAAAGATGCCCATTGGGAGGATGATTCTTCCTACTATACATGATGCATGTTTTCGGAGGAGCAATGGGTAGCCCATGATTGCCAAATTACATCTCTCTGCTTCATATGGGAGAAGCCATTTGGAGAGTTTGAGTTTTTGGAGGAGGCACTTCATGGTTTATTTGTTTGATGGGGTAGCTTGGGCCACTCTTAAAGGTCATGATATTTCAGCCCAAGTTCAGAAACATCCCCACACTTATCATAGATGGAGAGAGAAACCACTTGGTTGGGAGGATCCAATCTCTCCATGCAACCCCAATACATTGTATGAACTAGGGGTTGAGGATCTTTTTGAGCTAACTAGATTGGCTCATTTCATTTGGATGATAGCATGGGTGTGGGAGTCACTCATTGGGAAAAATATTCCCCATGTTCATCATCACTCCTACCTTGAGGAGGCCATTGGATAGCAGGGAGGTTTCCACTTACATCTTCCACCTTTCTATGATGTAAGCCATATGGTCTTGCATGCTTGGGAGGAGACATTGGAGGACAAATTTGTAGTAGATCATGTCGAGCAGTGGTGGAGAATTTCTGATGAGGAGGCCACAAGAAGAGGAGGGGAGGATTTTTCTTTCCTTATGCATTTTCTTGAGGACAAGAAAAATTTTGGAGGGGAGGAATGTAATATTCCAAAATTTTAGCTTCCAAGCTAAATGGAATATTAGAGTTGTTTTATCACTAGGAGGATGAATAATTGGGTAGGGAGGCCCATTAACCTCTTTAGAAGGATCAATAACACCCTAGTGTGAAAAGGGGTAAGAATAAGCAGGTAATTTAAGCACCCTTAGGTGTGAACAAAGATGGGATCATGTTGATTCAGTCAACTTTGACCAAGTCAACTAAGTTGTCTAGATACATTGAATCTCCTTTGGACATCGCAGTTTTGGTGGAGGAAAACTTGCATGAGATTGATGGCACATGTGAATGGGACCCAATGAGGAGAGGTTCACTTGATTTATATTAAGGGGATGGAGGCCTTTGTTAGGCATGCTTTAGTATTTCTATCTATTGATCTTGTCTGTTTAGACTTGGCTTCCCCTTGCTGTTTAGCAAGGTAGCACTGGGTGTTCCTAAGCGGGAATCCCACCTCTTCCCTTGAGAGGCCTCTTGTGAGAGATTGTCCTGTATTTCTCCACATAAAGGCTCAATTCCAAGCATCATTCTCAGTCCCAGCATTATTTCTGCAGCAGAATATTGCTGAGTTGCAGGGTGTTGCAGTGGAGGATTCTTACACCACTTCCGGATCTGTTTCTCAGTAGAAGGTGCTTTCCTCCTCTTGAGAAATGAGCTAGGAATATTTCTGAGCACATTTCAGATCTTAGCAATAGGCCAAAGTGGTTCTCATCTCCTACTACACAGTCCCTTGCAGGAACTGCGTCATTTTATGTAGAGTTCCTGCAGTAGGGTTAAGACCCTTGTTTTTGAGCTAGTTTTCTAAGGAAAGGGCCAACCCTTCTCCTAGAAATCTAGAGGAAGGGATTCTCATCCCTATTTTGTATTTTTCAGATATATTTCTCTAATTTTTCAGTCATACTGCATTTTCTAAGCTGAATATTCAGATATGCTCTTTCTTGTACATGTGTTTCATGAAACCCTTGCCGGGTTAGCTTTATAATGCAATAAGGAGGCCAGATCTCTTTTTTCTTGAAATATTATTCCATGTAACTCCAAATCCATGTTATTCCATTATTTTACTGTATAAACCCTCATAAAATAATGTTGTATATGCTTCAGTTTTTTTCTGCATAACTCAAGTCATGAGATTTGGCTATTTTTAAGTTGTCAGGTAGCCGGGAGGTCTGTTTAACATATCAAAAGGGATTTATTTCTGATCCCCTTTTGTATGTGACAATATAACAGCATATGCTAAGGGAACCCAACGTTATTTCAGCCAGAAAAAACACAAATCTTCAGAAATAACATTTCCAGGGTCTAATTTCTGCATTTTCCCCACTTGGGAAGGTGTAGACATTCTTCTTTTGCTGTTGTTTCACTCATCTGAGGGTTGTGTGTTTTTTAACACATTGTATGAGTCTAATTTCTGGATCTCCAACTTTAGAATATCTTAAGATATTCTTATTGTTGTAGAAAATCCCAATTTCGGGATATTACATCAACAACAAGAAGTAGCTGTGTATTTGTTGCTTCGTGCGATGCTTATGATCCCAAAAATCGTGTGATGGTGTGTAGCACTACTTTTAGTTCCAAGTCTGGGATAGTCTGGATATCCACTTTCCCACTTCCTGACCCCTTTCGTGCCCTTGGACATACCCTGTCAATCATCATGGACATGTTCTCCATGTAAGGCCAAGTGTCGGTTAGGATTGATGCTACTCCCCTCCGCGATAGTCCTGTTATGAATTAGACATCAGAAAAATAAATCTCGAGTTCCTGATATCGAAGGATGAAATTTTCATGATCCTCATCCCATATGCTGATCAAATACTGTAGCAGCTCTAGTTGAGCTCGGAGACACGGTGTCAAGAAGAAATTTTTCAGTCCACAGTCTCTGATAGCTTCCATGCATCTCTCATTTTCCAAGGCAAGCTCATATTCTTCGTTGTGTTCTTGTTCTTTCCATTCGATCACCATTCTGTCGCTTTATACCTGTAAACATGTTCATATGGATGGTATTACCTGATTTAGAAGCTTGAATTTGTGAAAAATTGGGCCCTTAACATGAATTTTCAAAAGCTAACATGGTCTGCACAGTTGGCACGACTGTTTCTAAAACAGTCGCACCAATGGGCGTGCCCTAGTTCAGAAAAATGGGCGATTGGCGCGAGTCCGTGCCCAAAACTTGCGCTAACCGCCGTGCCCTAAAATTTGCATTTTCCTCCTCATAAATCAAAATTGAGGGTTGCAGGAAATAAAATAGGACTTATATTGAAGGGAAGGATGTTGTCTCTTACCTGGAACTGACGGATTCGAGATTGGTCTGTCGAATCGTCCACTATCCTCGCCACAAAATCATAGTGTAAAATGGGTAACTATTGCTCCACAAGAGGTAAAAAGTGAAAAGTAATTATTTTTACCATTTTTGGCATTTTATAACTTTTCACAACCCTAACTAGGTTTTAATACATATTTTTCGATTATTTTATTATATATCTCTTGTGCAACGATAGGTTTTCACGCAATAGTGATGAAGTAACGAGTTGTATTTTATACTTTTTTGGACTTGGTAAAAACAAGAAAAAGTCACTACTGGAGTCATATTTTAGCTCTTTTTTGACTCTCTAAAATTGAAAATATTGTTGAGATTCTTGTCATTTTGAACTCATTAAATCGCTGCAAAACGATATCTACCCAGTATACGTTTACCCCTTTTTCGGGCTGGGATGGAATATTTACGAAAAAGGAATACCTTAGCCTATCGTGACTAAGAGGTTCTTTCAGATATTGTTTTCTACCATTTTGGATTTGAGAGAATATTTACAAAAAGGGCCGTGCTGGAGTTTTATTTTCTGCCTTCTTTTCAAACTCTCTAAACATGAAAAGATGTTGAGTTCTCCCTTTGTTAGACTCATTAAACCCTGATGACATTGGACTTCATCTCCATGACGTTACTCGAGTTACTCCTTCCTAGGGCTCATAAACTGTACTAGGTTGGATTTTTCCGAAGGAAAAAATTACATTACAAGCCTATGATATCCCCTTCAAGCTTGTTTTAAAAAATAATTGGGGTACTCACCAGAAATGGTGGGGGAAAAATGGAACCAGTTTTTAGTTATGTTGGCAGTGTGTCGCTCTTGAACATGGCACTTGTCTACATTCGTGTCGAGTTGGGGACATCTCATTTTGTCATTTTTGCCTCCATGGGTTTGGGTAATCTCTTTTGACCTCTCATTTTCTCTTTTCCATGTCATCATGACTTCAGATCCCTTGATGTCAAATACTGCCAAATATAGTGTCGTGTCACTGATATGTTCAAGAGAAGTTGGCCTCTGCATTTTTCAACCGCCCTCTAATTTTCTGTTGGTCCTGATTCACTATCATCATGTTCCTTTGTCTTGTGTCAATGATGTGGGAAACATTATGATCCTCCTTTGACCAAGTCACTTCCTGTCGACTTTAGCTCATTATCAAGGAATATGATCTAGAGACTCCCTTCCAGTACCTTAGAGCCTGCATGCCTCAATGGTAGGTTCTTCGCATTCAATGCAAGGTCCACATCATTGGCCTTTGATCGAGTGATTTTGTGGTTGTTCGACATCATATCACTGTTCACATGCCATGGATTGTACCTCTCATACCTTGAGGTCCATTACCATTATTGGTGGTTTCTCTCGCGTCTGTTAACAGCTTTCATCATTGGCTGGTAATTAGATGATTTTCTTTCATGTTCGACTTCAGCTCATATATTTGCATGCTTGAATTTGTACTTGTTCGAGTCGAGATGGAGTGCAAGACCCTGGGTTTTTTCTGATAGAATCTAGGTTGTGGGTTCTTGTGGATTATCATGACTTATTGCATGACTCTTTTGATTGGATGGCTGCGACCATACCTGAGTTTATTTTTTGATCCTTACTGCTGGATGGCTGCGTCCATACCTCGGATCTCAGTTTTTATTTACTCTATTATGGATGGTTGCACCCATACCACATGTTCATGTATCAAATATATCAGTTATATTTGTAATTGTAGGTTTTCCGACAACGGTGTTTAGTTCGAACACATTCTCGTAAAGCATTTCACCCCTTCCTCTCCCTCGAACCTCATGCTTTATGGGGCATCTATTACACAAAATTTTTTCACTGTCCCTGCAACCCCCATATTGCACATTGGAGGGTTATTTGTGTGAATAATAAGAAGTTTCATGCCTTGCAAAGACCATCATTGCATCCCTTTACATGAGAGAAATATTCCTTCTATTGATAATTCCCTGAGCAGAGCATCAAAAACCCCTGTTTTTGCCTTGGCGCGAGTAGCCAGTTCTACCCTCGCACCAATGAGGAAGATTAAGACTGGACCCCACACCAGTGGGCGCTTTATCCCAGTTAACCACCTACGTCGAGTTGTTTATGGAATTTAAAAAAAAAATAGAGGCGGAGATTCCACTCTAACAACTTCGAGGATGAGTCATTGGGAGTGGTTTGACTGAATAACCATGGACTCCCTCCTTTATTTTATGGTTTCCACCTCTTGTGGGAACCTCCTAAAGGATAGGCCTCCCTTCCACCTTTTTAGGGATCCCAACCTCCTCCTTTTCCTCTATAAAAAGAAGCTATCTCACCTTGCATAAGCTAGCTGAACATGGAGAACTGAGTATACTATAGCTGAATTATTGAAGAGATGGAACAAGAAGGAACTTCGTTGAGAGAGATTAGGCCCATGCTCTCATCCCATCAGAATCCCCTGACGAGCATATGAGATGTGCTTCGGCTGAACCCCGCTGGAGGAGACTGCGATGTCAAAGCTTTGGTTTTAACTCTTCCTTCTATCAATACATATATGTGACTATTGTTTGGTTCCCATTTTTCATTACATTATTTGTTTAATGAAATATTCTTAACCCTCTTTGACTGGCTAGTAGTTATGAATGAAGTTATTATGTCGTATGTTGTTATTGTTTGTTGATCTATGTGTAGGTATCCGAGCATGACTGTAGAAGGATTGTGACTTGTCGAGGCAGGAGTGAGAGGCCACCACCACTACAGCCGCGATGATAGCATTGGACTCCAGGTAGGTCGATCTACCATGTCCTCTTTTCATTCAGTAATTAGGAACCTACACTCTAGCATGTATCTTTGTTTCTATACCCACCCTAGGGCTAGAGGGATCGTCTTTGTCCGCAGAGAGGATTTACCTTCTTAACAGCTGTGCAGGCCCTCGACTCGCACACCGAAGAACCTCAATGGCCTGATCACCTACCTGTAGATGCTGCTGACCCCAGGAGAGGTCCATATTATTGGTGAACATTTTGGAAGGCTCCATGAGATCAAATTTTATGATCATGACTTGGAAAATTTGGAGGCCTTCCCTGAGTTGGCGCCCGAGTTATATCTTGAACGAGTTTACGAGGATGATGGGATAAAACTTGTCCCTGTAAGCCGGGTACGTGGAGTGGCAAGGTCCAGGCTCCTCAACCTGCTCAAGATGCTGCATTTCGGCCACTACAATATCAAGAATCATCTGGTGTGTCATTTTCTTGCTCTGGTCCATGATGGGTGTTTGTGGATCAAGAATCAAATCCCTATCAACGCTGTGTTCATCCATCAAATCATTGGTCTTCCTATGGAAGGTCCAAACCCTCTGGAGCACGTTGGCAAGAAGTATGAAGGGGAAAATTTTGAATATGTGTGACAAAAATACCATGTGGAAAGGAATACTTGTCGCTTCATGATAAAAACCATTAGTGATCCCACTACGCAATTGGTTACCATGTTATTGGCATGTAAGATGATGCAAAAATTCCAGGTGGCCTCTGTCCCCGCATATGTAATTCAGTTAGCAGGCCAGTGTGAGAAAGGGGTCTACTTCAATTAGTCACAATATTTGTGCAATGAGTTTTTGGCCAATGTCCGCGAACCCAGGAGTAGGAACGGGCATTTTTCTATTCCTAGTTTCTACTTCTCATCACATTGATAGATTGGGAAGCACCTGAGGAATCGGTCCTCCCGGAGCCCACCCCCGACATGTGTGAGGGGGCTCGATATACAAACATATGGGATTCTAAGGATCCATAGTGTCTCGAGGAAAACCAAGTCTTCCGGGTCCTCTTTTAGAGCAGCTTGGCAGCAGCCATTAATTCCCGACCACGGTTGTCTCCAGCAGTATATGATAGATACAAGGGCATTGTGACATTCCAAGTCACCATGCACAACGTCCAAATCAGAGCACGCAAGGATAAAGCCTGGACTTTGCTCCATTATATGGTGGCAAACAAATAAATTGACAATGTAATTGCGCTCTGGTTTCCTAACTGGAAGATCGGCTTCAAAATCAGTGCGAAGGGCACCGAATGAACCAACACAATGAAAGTAACCCCACCTGTCATCATCAAGGATATTGGAGGACCAAGCAAGAGTACAGGGAAGGACATGGGTGCAGCAGCACAAAAAAATACACAGTAGAAACAGACCACCGAGAAGGATGTAGAAGTGGAGACTCAGCTAGATTTGCCGCCAGACCTGGGTACAGAAGGATTGGATGTGGGAGGAACTACCTCCCCGTGAGGCATGAAGCAAACAAGAAAGCTTGTCAAAGGGCCCCGAAAAAAGCAACACTCTCAGCGGACAGAACGAGATGAGACAGTCACACTGACTGATGAGGACCTCGAACAAATTATTGACGTGGTCACTTTGGCCGCGAAAGACAGATGGTTAGCCTTAGAAGAAAAACATAGAGCTGCAATCGACACAATTAAGGCTGAGCTCCGTGCTCTACAGTTGAAGACAGACACGCTGCAGAACAGTGTGACTTAGGTATGAACGCCCTTGGAAACTGACAGTGCAGCACTAGTTACAGAAGAAAGTCGCCTTTGTTCTTTACCTAGCGCAGCCCTTGTGATCAGTCCACCCAACTTGGCAATGCAAGTCCAGGCCATTAAAGAATTCTAGATGAATTTAGCCAGGCTACCACATGAGGCATTGCAAGGTCTCCACACCTCCCTGTTTCAGGAAATTAACCATCGGGACCAACAAGTGCACCAACAACTCGGTGTGGCTAAGCAGACAATCACCGCAAAGAACACTGAAGTGTCCCTCACCACCGCGCAGCAAATATAGCTCAAAAAATTGATTCACCGACTCTGCGCGTATGTTACAGAAGAAATCCTGGCCACAGCCACCCCCCAGGGTAAGATTGGAGGGTTGGTCGCAGAATTGAAGGCCTCTAGGACATAATTTTAGGTGGTCAAAACACAGATGGAGTAGCAAATCGCAGATTTGTAGGCTAAGTTGCAGCCTGAAACACCTCCGGAGGTATGGGCCCAGCAAGCTACGCTGGTTACCACGGATACAAATGTCATTACAAGGAAGATTTCTTAGGGTGGCCAATTACTGGAAAGAGCCATGCAAATATGGACCAAGGTCTAGCGCGACCCGATTCTACAAGAAATAAACCAGGACCTGAGGTAGAAGGAAGAAACGGTCGAGAAGTTAGAAGCCACCCTACCCACCTTGGTTCCTGGTCAGCGCTTGGCACAGTTGCGAACAACCCACGCCCTCCAAAATGATATAATTGATGAACTCTGGGATAAGAAGAAAGTTCTTTGTGACCACCTGAAGCCTTGAGCTATTGAAGCCCTCAAGCTCTTGCAGGATGTTGATGTTGCTGTTAAGCAGCTAAACTAGAGTTTGGAGAGCATTATTACTGCAACAGAAGGCCCGGATTTGCAAAAGTTGGTAGATATTGCGCAAAATACTACTGCTCAAAGTGAAGGTGTGCTGGCCCCATTGTCCGAAGCAATCAGACTGCTGCAGGTGCAGGTGGAGACCCCACCATCATAGTGACTTGGGACGAGTCACAAGATTGTATTGGGGGACTGTTGGAACAGGGTCTCCTAAAGCTGCAATTTTTTTCCATTTTTTATATTTTTGGTATTATTTAGTATAACGCAGGGGTTTCGGGGTGGGTCAAAGCCCCGAATGCATTGTAATGGGTCAAGGGTAGACCAAGAGTCCGCAAACAATGGTTTGCAGACCATTGGATGCATATGCTAAATAGATATAAATAGATGAACCTTTTCTAGTCTTAAGGTAGGAAAGAATTGAGATTAAAGCTAAGCACGTATTGTTAGATTTGTTGTCGGGTTGTTGGGTAAGGACTCCTACTGGCTGTGTGCATGGAGATCCTCAGTCCTACTATGTGCGGACCCTGTAGGCTGTGTGCGCAAGTGGTATTTTGGGATTGTAAGTGGATTTTGGTATTATAATATATGTGAATTACCGTTGGATATTTGATGCTATCTAGATCTGTTTGGTTATGATTGATGCAAACCTGGGTTATATGATTAAGTTGTGAAAGTATCTGTTTAATTGTTGTGAACCATGAAAGTATCTATGTTTCTGGTATATGTATCTTTGATCTATTAATTACTGCAATAATAGTGTTCTGTGCTAATAATTGGTATTGCGCATGTTGTACATATCAGCCCCTCCATTCAGAACTTTGGCCAACCGCCCCATTCAAATCCGTTTAAAACCCCTATCGTGGCCTAAAACCCCCATATTCTGCTTAACATTACTATTTCTGCCCACAAAATACACTTCAAAGGCTTAAACCCGCAATTAAAATTTATATCGGGTCTCAGCCCCTTTTGTTTTGATTCCCCATGTGACTTGTATGTAGTGTGTTAAAACGAAAGGAGCCATTGCTTCTTATAATTTTTGGGGCCGTTTTGGCAGGTCCAAAACAAATCAACGACCCATGTTTATTCTACCATGGTGGCCCCCACGCCTGGCTTAGGTGATTATTCCGCACCACCCATCCATAGCAGGCGGTATTTCCCGCGGACCCAGCGATTCCATACGCTGGGTGACGCGTGTCCCGGTGAACGATATCCAAACCACCCATTCCACGCATTATTCTCCGGACGAGAGTTGGGTAGCGGAATTATCATCGACCGTCCGATCCTGCACTCTCCATCTGATGGTGGTCATTCTCCAAAGTCGCACGAGATTTAACCCAAGTCACGTAATGCTCGGGTCCACCATTCCGCCGCTGTACAATGCACTCTCCACCGTTGATTTCATTTTTGATCGTGCGGACCAGAATTGTTCACGCATTCCGTTAATTGATCAGGTCCACCTCCACGTCATCCCTTCCACTTAGCTTCCCGTACGCCCACGTGTCGTTTTCGTTCGCCGCCACCGTTTGTATTTTCTGTTTACGTGTCTTATTACATGGTTTATGTTACGTACCGTCACCTTGTTCTAGCTTTACCATTTCATTGTATATTCCATCGCCACTCTGCACTTCCCCGCCATCCTTCTCAGTTCACGTCATCAGTCCATGGTCATGCTCGTGTCCAACACCTTTGTGTCCAGTCTTATTAACTTAATTGTGAATTTTGCAGGTTGCAAGGATGAGGGATCGCCATAAATCTCCGCCTCCATTTCAAAAGCCGAGAATACGCAGCAGGACCCTGTTTTAAGAGAAAAATTTATAGAAAAAGATCCAGAAGCTGTTGTGATATGAACACCATAAAGAGGGGCAAGGATCTAAGTCTGTTAAACCCTCCAAGGTCATTCAAATACACATGGTGAGCAGATGAAGAATTAATGGGGCAGCATAAAAATATCAGCGAAAGATCGAGAGATACAGCGCCCTGCATCAAAGGTCTTGGATTTAAATTTAAATATTGGAAGGTACAGTGTTCAGAAAGCAATATCCTCAAGGTGATATTTTAGTCAAGTTCCCTTCAGGAACGTACAGAATGTTCACGAAGAGTTGCCTTGTTCCTTAAGAGATTTCCTCTCGGTGCATTTATTTCTGGAGGTAGATTGCAAAGTACAGATAATTATATTCAGTCATTCACAGTATGGGTGTGAATGTTTTCCACCACTTTGTTTCAAATCAGATCATTAAATGTGTATCACGTACCTCATTATCTGGAGCTTTCTATCTCTTCTATAAAAATGAGAAAGAAAGACATTGTAAGGGTTCTAGATTTCTATCAGAAAACTGTGCAGTGAAAGGCTTTGTATACATCTTGTAAAGTTTCTGTATGAAGGCTCAGAGCCCGTAGGGTCTTAGTGAGGAGGAGTTATAACTGTAATGAGGATTCTGGTCTTTGGTATCCCACAGTATGTAATCTTTTCTTATGTGTTAATATAATATCTCATTTCATTGCATTTATCTTCTTGTATCATGTTCTAGAATGCGAGTGGATCACTGATCTTAAGTAAGGATTCATCCTAGTTGGTGCCCATACTTGGATTAGTCAAGCGCTTCAAATAGGCCTAGTCATGATATACTGTTCCATGTTCATGTCATTCATATTTTCTGCTATATTAGTTACTTGAGGAGGGTGCTTTTAAAACGCCATTGTCATGTATGGATTCTTAGTTGGATAATCCCATATGTGGTTCTGTTGTGTATCTTGGTATCAGCCTCATGTTAACTAGTATCTCCTTCATGTTTTTCTCACTGCATCCACTTTCTGATATTTGATTTCTGTGGCATACTATTTGAACTGGCCCTCTTTGCACTAAGCTGTCTCTTAACTGTCTGATGCTTTTGTATTGGAGTTTTGCATGCTGTTCCTACATTATTCTTATCTTTGTATCAGCTTCTGAGAGAGTTTGGTTCCATTTAAACTAATTTCCTTGTTTTACAAGAGATAATAAGAGAGCTTTTGGATTGACAACCCAAGATATATTATGAGCTCCTTGCTATGCTAAGATGTCCTAGGCACTGGTCTATAGCAACTCTAGACTGTCTCTAGGGTAGACAATAATTGTCGACAACATCTTTCTGGCGCCGTTGCCGGGGAGCGAATTCAAGAATATTAGTTTCCCTGGGCCTCGAAAAATCATATTCACTCTCTAATCAGGTGAACACAGAGAGTTGAAGAGTTGCGTATCTCTCACCTTGGCAACTCCACTACTTTTTATTTGATAAATCTATTGGTAGTCCTGGCTCCTCGAAAGCCACATTTGAGGTCAGATACATCACAGTCGAAGATACCTTCTGTGCCTGACCCAGAAAAGATTATACATAGGAGAAGTTGGAGAGAAAGACAGTCATTTCATGCTGAAAACCCTGAACATTCTGTAGAAGACTTCCCATCCTCCTCTTCTCAAGAAATCTTGGTTGAAAATTTCGACTCCACCGAGGAAAATCCTGAATATTACTCAGATAGTCCACCCCGGGGAAGTGCAAGAACTAAAGTGAACTTTCATCCTACCCCTGAGGCTGAGGAAGTCAAAGAAGTTACAGAAGTAGCCCCTATTAATCGTGAATTGTTTCCATCTACAACTCAGGCTTCTGTACAGTACATTCCTATTGTTATCCATACTCCACTTCCTCCTCCTCCTCTGCCTCCATTTGTACATCAGATTGCTGCACAAGCCCCACTTCCTCCAATGGCTAATATTCCTGCGTTCCTGTTAAACAAATATGCTCCACTAGCCTTACCACAAGTGCTAAATGATATGCCACAGAATTATTTGAAGATTTTGCCTAGATTCAATGGAGAAAATGAGATTGATGCTCAGAAACATCTTGAGGTCTTCTGTGCCTTTGCAGAAAATTTGAATGTTGAACATCTGGACGTGGTCTTAAGATTTTTTTTTCAATCTCTGGACGGTGAAGCTAGAAAATGGTTTAAAACATTAGCAGACCGTTCTATAAATACTTGGGAAAGAATGGAAGAAGTTTTCCTCAGGAAATGGGGAGAAAAGAAAGATCATGGGATGTGTCTGACTGAATTTAATGCTCTAAAGAAGAAACATAATGAAGGGGTGTCAGAGTTTATTAAAATATTTAATAAGTTATATTTGAGCCTACCTCCTGAGATGAAGCCTCACCAAACTGGTGCTAAGGTAGTCTTCATAGCAGCCTTCGATTCAGATTTTGGCTTCTCCTTGAGGGAAAGGAAACCTGCCACTCTAGATGATGCTCAGTCAGATGCTCTTGAATTAGAAGCAAACTTTGCCTCCACTGGGAAATTAAAAGGAAAAGTTGAACAGGATACTAGAAGGAGAGGCAAAGAAGAGGTCTCTACCTCCAATCAAGACAAAGACTCTGAAAAAATGGATGAAATAAGCAAAATGATTAAGAAGATGGTCAAGCTTGAATTGGAGGCTAAGAACGCAGCCCCTAAAAATTTCTACAATGCTCTAAACAGAGGATACAATTCCCAGTACAAAAGACCACCCCTGCAAATATTGCCTAGAGATACAAAGGAGCAGCAAGATCAGGTACCACACCCATTGTACCTGGAAGGCCCAGTAGATGACTCCACTGAAGATGCTGCTTATGAATTAGAAGATTCAAATCATGCTTTCTCAAACAATGAAGAAATGGAATGCCCATTGCAAGAAGAAGAGGAGGAAGTAGAAATTGACCATTATTGTAAACAATTTAATGATTTCATGCAAGCACATTTCAATAGAATATATAATCTGAGATCTTCAGGGAAGTGGACTAGAACTCAAGATCAAAATGAAAAGTCCAAAAAAGTCGCAATAGAAAAATCCCCTTTTGCTTTTAATTTGCAAAAAGAACTTGAAAAGATCAAAATCCCAGTCCCCTTGACTGAACTGTTGAAACAACCAGCATATCAATCTCAAGTGGCCTCTTTCATACTTCCTCCAGAAGCAGCACTCACCCCAGATAATATCAAGCACTGGCAAGGATTTGAGGATGAAGAACAGATGACAGGATTCCTAGAAATAGAGGGTGAATTCTCCAACATGGGGATTGATGCTGATGAGAGAAATCTGACATCACTTGATAGGCGAAGAAAGAAGGAAGGAAATTCGGTGGAAGACTTTAACCCATGGAATGAAGAAATCAGGTTGCTAGAGATTATGTCGAATAAATATGATTCAATACAGGAAGAAGAGGAGGAGAGAAAAGAAGAGATCCTTGAGCAAGATGAAAGTAACGAGTCTTCTCTTGAAAAAGAGGAAGCAAAGGTACAAGCCCCTGCTCAAGAATACATAAATCTTTTCAAGGAGCTCAGCACATCAGCGCAGAATATACCAGAGCTCCAAAAGGACTCAACTCCAATATACATTGATTCCTCCAGTTTAGAGAACGAAGGAGATGAAGGAGATTCTCTATCTCAAGAGAGTCTTCCTCTTGATCTAGTGGAAGGAGATAAAATCTTGGTTGAAGCCTGCCTGCCAGATACTCTTAACCAGGTATCATTTCATGATCCTTATGTGCATTTCCTGCAAACATTTGAAGAAGGATCAAGGGTCTTTTCTAGCAACATATTGCCAGCAGAGAGAAAATTTTTCAAAGCTGTTACTGTGGAACAAAAAGAAGAGATCCCACTGCCTTCCAAAATACAAGAAGAAGGTGATCAAGCTTTCAAGAGCCATATTGAAGATGCAATGGAAAATGAAAAAATCAAAGCTGCCCAAGTTGAAGACAGCAGTGGGCAAGGTAATTTCCAGACAAAAGAAAGGCTAGGCATAGAAATTGACAGCATCAAAAGACTGATGATGAAGGTGCCTCAGAAACAGCAAATAGCAGCAAGAAAGCAAATAAAATTTGGCAATGGAAAAACAAGAACAGAATGTGAAAGCATAGCTGGAGGCAAATTGCAGAACAAAATATGGAAACATAGAGGGGTACAGTTGAAGAATAATGTAACTAATGGATACCAGCAAAGCAAAGTATGGGACCCAGGAGGCGAAGACAACCTGGTGTATTATATTGTACATTAGTTTTCTTTTTGTTTCATCATTCTTTTAATAATGTGTGGGTGCCGATTAATTATGAAGTGAAAACTAGAGGTGCTAAAGAGCAGAATCCACTTAGAGCATGATCAGATGGTCTGCAGGTTCTCGACATGTCCAAGGATGAACATGCCGTCCCCAGATGGAGCCGATGTTGTACATATCAGCCCCTCCATTCAGAACTTTGGCCAACAGCCCCATTCAAATCCGTTTAAAACCCCTGTCGTGGCCTAAAACCCCCATATTTTGCTTAACATTACTATTTCTGCCCACAAAATACACTGCAAAGGCTTAAACCCGCAATTAAAATTTATATCGGGTCTCAGCCCCTTTTGTTTTGATTCCCCATGTGACTTATGTGCAAAATCGTGTGTTAAAACGAAAGGAGCCCATTGCTTTATGTTTTCGGGCCAAATCTTAGCCGCCCGATCCAAAACAAATCGACGACCCATATTTTAATCTACCATGGTGGCCCCCACGCCCAAAAACCGGTGGTCTATTTCGCACCACCCATCCATAGCAGGCAGTATTTCCCACGGACCTAGCGATTCCATACGTTGGGTGACGCGTGTCCCAGTGTACGATATCCAAACCACCCATTTCACGCATTATTCTCCGGACGAGAGTTGGGTAGCGGAATTATCATCGACCGTCCGATCCTGCGCTCTCCATCTGACGGTGGTCATTCTCCAAAGTCGCACGAGATTTAACCCAAGTCACGTAATGCTCGGGTCCACCATTCCGCCGCTGTACAATGCACTCTCCACCGTTGATTTCATTTTTTATTGTGCGGCCCAGAATTTTTCACGCATTCCGTTAATTGATCAGGTCCACCTCCATGTCGTCCCTTCCACTTAGCTTCCCGTACGCCCACGTGTCGTTTGCATCCGCCGCCACCGTTTGTATTTTCTGTTTACGTGTCTTATTACATGGTTTATGTTACGTACCATCGCCTTGTTCTAGCTTTACCGTTTCATTGTATATTCCATCGCCACTCTGCACTTCCCCGCCATCCTTCTCAGTTCATGTCATCAGTCCATGGTCATGCTCATGTCCACCACCTTTGTTTCCAGTCTTCTTAACTTATTTGTGAATTTTGTAGGTTGCAATGACGAGGGATTGCCATAAATCTCCGCCTCCATTTTAAAAGCCGAGAATACGCAGCAGGACCCTGTTTTAAGAGAAAAAAATATAGAAAAAGATCCAGAAGCTGCTGTGATATGAACACCATAAAGAGGGGCAAGGATCTAAGTCTGTTAAACCCTCCAAGGTCATTCAAATAAACATGGTGAGTGGATGAAGAATTAATGGGGCAGCATAAAAATATCAGCGAAAGATCGAGAGATACAGCACCCTGCATCAAAGGTCTTGGATTTAAATTTAAATATTGGAAGGTACAGTGTTCAGAAAGAAATATCCTCAAGGTGATATTTTAGTCAAGTTCCCTTCAGGAACGTACAGAATGTTCACGAAGAGTTACCCTTACGCCTTGTTCCTGAAGAGATTTTCTCTCGGTGCATATATTTCTGGAGGTAGATTGCAAAGTACATATAATTATATTCAGTCATTCACAGTATGGGCGCGAATGTTTTCCGCCACTTTGTTTCAAGTCAGATCATTAAATGTGTATCACCTACCTCATTATCTGGAGCTTTCTATCTCTTCTATAAAAACGGGAAAGAAAGACATTGTAAGGGTTCCAGATTTCTATCAGCAAACTGTGCAGTGAAAGGCTTTGTATACATCTTGTAAAGTTTCTGTATGAAGGCTCAGAGCCCGTAGGGTCTCAGTGAGGAGGAGTTATAACTGTAATGAGGATTCTGGTCTTTGGTATCCCACAATATGTAATATTTTCTTATGTGTTAATATAATATCTCATTTCATTGCATTTATCTTCTTGTATCATGTTCTAGAATGCGAGTGGCTCACTGATCTTAAGTAAGGATTCATCCTAGTTGGTGCCCATACTTGGATTAGTCAAGCGCTTTAAATAGGCCTAGTCATGATATACTGTTCTATGTTCATGTCATTCATATTTTCTGCTATATTAGTTACTTGAGGAGGGTGCTTTTAAAACGCCATTGTCATGTATGGATTCTTAGTTGGATAAGCCCATATGTGGTTATGTTGTGTAACTAGGCATCAGCCTCATGTTAACTAGTATCTCCTTCATGTTTTCCTCACTGCATCCACTTTCTGATATTTGATTTCTATGGCATACTATTTGAACTGGCCCTCTTTGCACTAAGCTGTCTCTTAACTGTCTGATGCTTTTGTATTGGAGTTTTGCATGTTGTTCCTACATTATTCTTATCTTTGTATCAGCTTCTGAGAGAGTTTGGTTCCATTTCAACTAATTTCCTCGTTTTACAAGAGATAGTAAGAGAGCTTTTGGATTGAAAACCCAAGATATATTATGAGCTCCTTGCTATGCTAAGATGTCCTAGGCACTGGTCTATAGCAACTCTAGGCTGTCTCTAGGGTAGACAATAATTGTCGACAACAACGCACATGGATGTGGAGGTATTTACTAGATCTGTGCATAAGAATAGCTCTATTATACTATGGATAATATGTCAATAAGCCTGCAAATAGATCTGTTTAGTATGAACTCAATAAGATGGGAACTAAGACCTGCTTGACTTACCTACTCTCTCTCCAGGTGCGTAAACCTGGTTCCAGCACCCTTCCATACTACTTCGGGAATGAGGTTATTATGTCGTATGTTGTTATTTTTTGATGATCTATGTGTAGGTATCCGAGCATGACTATAGAAGGATTGTGACTTGTCGAGGCAGGAGCGAGAGGCCACCACCACTATAGCTGCGACGACAGCATTGGACTCCAGGTAGGTTGATCTACCATGTCCTCTTTTCATTCAGTAATTAGGAACCTACACTATAGCATGTATCTTTATCTCTAGACCCACCCTAGGGCTAGAGGGATCGTTTATGTCCGCAAAGAGGATTTACCTGCTTATCAGCTGCGCAAGCCCTCGACTCACACACCGAAGAACCTCAATGGCCTGATCACCTACCTGTAGATGCCCCTGACACCGGGAGAGGTCCCTGTTATTGGTGAACATTTTGGAAGGCTCCATGAGATCAAATTTGATGATCACGACTTGGCCAATTTGGAGGCCTTCGCTGAGTTAGCGCCCAAGTTATATCTTGAATGATTTTACGAGGATGATGGGATAAAAATTGTCCCCGTAAGCTGGGTACGTGGAGTGGCAAGGTCCAGGCTCCTCAACCTTCTCAGGATGCCACATTTCGGCCACTACAATTTCACGAAACATTTGGTGTGTCATTTTATTGCCCTAGTCCATGATGGGTGTTTGTGGATCAAGGATCGAATCCCTATTGACACTACGCTCATCCATCGAATCATTGGTCTTCCTATGGAAGGGCCAAACCCTCTGGAGCGCGTTGGCAAGAAGTATGAAGGGGAAACTTTTGAATATGTGCGACAAAAATACCATGTGGAAAGGAATACTCGTGGTTTCATGATAAAAACCATCAGTGATCCCACTACGCAATTGGGTACCATGTTATTGGCATGTAAGATGATGCAAAAATTCCAGGTGGCCCCTGTCATCACATATGTAATTCAGTTAGCAGGCCAGTGCGAGAAAGGGGCCTGCTTCAATTAGTCACAATATTTGTGCAATGAGTTTTTGGCCAATGTCCGCGAACCCAGGAGCAGGGACGAGAATTTTTCTATTCCTGGTTGCTACTTCTCATCACATTGATAGCTTGGGAAGCACCTGAGGAATCGGTCCTCCCGGAGCCCACCCCCGACATGTGTGAGGGGGCTCGATATACAAACATATGGGATTATAAGGATCCACAATGTCTCGAGGACAACCAAGTCTTCTGGGTCCTCTTTCAGAGCAGCTTGGCAGCAACCATTAATTCCCAACCACAGTTGTCTCTACCAGTATATGATAGATACAAGGGAATTGCGAAATTCCAAGTCACCATGCACAACATCCAAATTAGAGCACGCAAGGATAAAGCCTGGACTTCGCTCCCTTATATGGTGGCGAACAAAGAAATTGACAATGTAATTGTGCTCTGGCCTCCTAACTGGAAGACCAGCTTCAAAATCAGCGCAAAGGGCACCAAAGGAACCAACACAACAAAATTAACCCCACCTGTCATCATTAAGGATACTGGAGGACCAAGCAAGAGTACAGGGAAGGACATGGGTGCAGTAGCACAAAAAAAATACGCAGCAAAAACAGACCACCGAGAAGGACGCAGAAGTGGAGATTTAGTTAGATTTGCCACCAGACCTGGGTACAAAAGGAATGGATGTGGGAGGAACTACCTCCCCATGAGGCATGAAGCAAACAAGCGAGCTTGTCAAAGGGCCTCGAAAGAAGCAACACTCTCAACGGACAGAACAAGATGAGACAGTCACACTAACTGACGAGGACCTCGAACAAATTGGTGACGTGGTCACTTTGGTCATAGAAGACAGATGGTTAGCCTTAGAAGAAAAAAATAGAGCTGTAGTCGACACAATTCAGGCTGAGCTCCGTGCTCTACAGTTGAAGATGGACACGCTGCAGACCAGTGTGACTTAGTTATGAACGCCCTTGGTAACCGACAGTGCAGCACTAGTTACAGAAGAAAGTCACCTCTGTTCTTTACCTAGCGCAGCCCTTGTGATCAATCCACCCAACCTGGGAATGCAAGTTCAGTCCATTGAAGAAGTCCAGCTGAATTTAGCCAGGCTATCACATGAGGCATTGCAGGGTCTCCACACCTCCCTATTTCAGGAAATTCACCATCGGGACCAAAAAGTGCACCAACAGCTTGGTGTGGCTAAGCAGAAAATCACCACAAAGAATGCTGAAGTGTCCCTCACCACCGCGTAGCAAACAGAGCTCAAAAACTTGATTCACCAACTCTGCGCGTATGTTACAAAATAAATCCTAGCCACAGCCACCCCCCAGGCTAATATTGGAGGGTTGGTCGTAGCATTGAAGGCCTCCAAGATGGAAGTTTAGGTGGTCAAAACACAGATGGAGTAGAAAATCGTAGATTTACAGGCTAAGTTGCAGCCTGAAACACCTCCGGAGGTACGGGCCCAGTGAGCTACGCTGGTTACCACAGATACAAATGTCATTACAAGGCATATCGCTCAGGGTTCCCAATTAATGGAAAGAGCCATGCAACTATGGACCAAGGTCCAGTGCAACCCGATCCTATGAGAAATCAACTAGGACCTACGGCAGAAGGAAGAAATGGACAAGAAGTTAGAAGCCACCCTGCTCACCTTGGTTCCTGGTCAGTGCTTGGCATGGTTGCGAACAAACCACACCCTCCAAAATGATATAATTGATGAAATTCGGCATAAGAAGAAAGTTCTTTATGACTGCCTGAAGCCTTGGGCTATTGAAGCCCTCAAGCTCTTGCAGGATTTTGATGTTGCTGTTAAGCAGCTAAACCAGAGTCTGGAGAGAGTCACTACTGCAACAGAAGGCCCGACTTCGCAAAAGTTGGTAGATATTGCGCAAAATGATGCTGCTCAGAGTGAAGGTGTGCTGCCCCCATTGGCTGAAGAAATCAGACTACTACAGGCACAGGTGGAGACCCCACCATCACAGTGACTTCGGACGAGTCACAAGATTGTGTTGGGGGACTGTTGGAACAGGGTCTCCTAAAGCTGCGATTTTTTTCCATTTTTGTATATTTTTGGTATTATTTAGTCTAACACAGGGGTTTTGGGGTGGGTCAAAACCCCGAATGCATTGTAATGGGTCAAGGGTAGACCAAGAGTCCGAAAACCACGGTTTATATACCATTGGATGCGTAGGATAAATCGATATAAATAGATGAACCTTTTTTAGTCTTAAGGTAGGAAAGAATTGAGATTAATGCTAAGCACGTATTGTTAGATCTGTTGTCAGGTTGTTGGGTAAGGACTCCTACTGGCTGTGTGCGTGGAGATCCTCAGTCCTACTGTGTGCGGACACTGTAGGCTGTGTGCGCAAGTGGTATTTTGGGATTGTAAGTGGATTTTGGTATTAATATATATGTGAAGTACCATTGGATATTTGATGCTATCTGGATCTGTTTGGTTATGATTGATGCGAACCTAGGTTATATGATTAAGTTGTGAAAGTATCTGTTTAATTGCCGTGAAACATGAAAGTATATATGTTTCTGGTATATGTATCTTTGATCTGTTAATTACTGCAATAATAGTGTTCTCTGCTAATAATTGGTATTGCGCACATGGATGTGGAGGTATTTACTAGATCTGTGCATAAGAATAGCTCTGTTATACTATGGATAATATTTCAATAAGCCCGCGAATAGATCTGTTTAGTATGAAATCGATAAGCTGGGAAAGCAGACCTGCTTGACTTACCTGCTCTCTCTCCAGGTGCGGAAACCTAGCTCCAACACCCTCCCATACTGCTTCGGGTGAGACTTTGGCCTGCGAAAGCAAGTCACTACCGAAAGGGCCAGTAGTATAGGGGTTTGTTGGCAAACCTTAACCTCCGAACCTGGGTTAGGACCCCTCAAGCCAACACCTTCTACCTACCTTGCCCCATCAAATGGACTGCAATTCCATCTCATTTGTCCTAACCTAGTCCTTTTGACTTAATCCTCATCGAACAAGGCCAACCCATTCAAAACCAAAAGAAACCCTTCTTCATTTCATACCTAGCCTAAAACATTTTCATCCAACCCTCTTGGTTGTGATTTTTGTGGAGATATCCCACTCCGACTTGGTAGGGCTAGATACCAAGTTAAAATTTTGGTTTGTGGTTACCTCTGTTGGGATATCTTCTTCAGCCGTAGAGATCTAGCGGAGTCATAACAGAAGTCACAGTCATTTGAATCTCTGTGATAACAAATTTTTCTTCAGAAATGATTTGAAAATATCCCCATGGAGAGTGAACTTGTTGAATTATATCATCCCAGATAATGTGTTTGGCCTCAATCAAAGACACATTTCCTTTCAATTTGTTCCTTAACTCCTAATCTCCTCTTGATCTGATTTATATTTTTTAGTGAGATGATTATTTTCTAGATTTCGATTTTAATTGCCTTTGTTTAACATTAAATTTTTCTTGAGATAGATAAATTGTCCTAGAGCTTCTTTATTTCTAATATTGATAGTGTGAGCTCGGTCACTACCTTTTTCAATTTATCTTAAGGATCTTCTGACTCACTGGATACCAAAATTGTACATACATGACCATTAATAGTTTGCTCCAGATCTTTGATATTTTTCTTATGGGAGACCACCTTTTTGTTCTTGTCCATCAAATTAATCATTAATTTATTCTTTTATTTCTCCATATGAGATATCTCAGTCGATTGGGCATGCTCTGTCACAAGAATATTTAAATTATTTTTAAGAGACTGAATTTCTGACTCAATGTTCTGAATGAAAATTTTAATGGATTCTCTATCCTATAGATCAACTCCTAGCTTGATAATAAACTGTTTGAATCCTTCATTATGTAAATATAGAGCTTTGAAATTGGATTTCTCTTGCTTAATTTTGTTTAAAGTATTTTCCAAGAGTTTTCATTTTTATTAATTGTTAATTAATTTTTGCTTTAATCATTGTATTACATCTCCCTTGCATGCTTTTGTACGTTGAATTATCATACAATAGAATGCCAACTACATTCAAAGACAAATAAAATGTTTTGAATTTATATCTTGAAGGAAGGTACTAGACAATAGGATGTAAGAGGGAGAGTTTCAATTGGTTCCTTTCCAAATCATTGTTGAAAGAAACCTTGTTTGATAAGAGGTGAGTGTTGATTGTATAGCCAACAGAGGCACCATATCATTCTTCAACTTTTGACTTCTTTATTTACTTGCTTGGTACCTCTTCAGTGTTGCATTCAATTTAGATAATGCTCCTTTATTTTTATACATTACGAGTTATGTAGAGATGGAAGGAGTGGTAAGATAAATATTTCTGAAGTGCCTCTGAAAACTAGGATGACTAGAAAGTTTTTCCCTCAATTTTTTTTGTATTTCTACTCATCTCCAATTTTCACCTTTGTTTTATTTTGTAGGTGCACATCCTACAATTCAGCATTTATTATTTCAATAGTATTAATTTTCAAACTTTTCTCTTTGATTGAATGGGTTTCAACATTTATTTTTTACTAAAATGGGTTGAATAACCAAATTTATTGGTTGGACATCTTCTAAATTTCATGTATATTTTCATGAGAATATGGTGAAGAATTAGTGTCCACACTTCTATTAGAAATAACATGATAAGGGTCATATTTCCATTTCTCTCCCTATTCAAAACCATACTCTTTCATCATCTGTTCAATATGGGCAATAATTTGTCTAGAATTCATAATAAATAGCCCCACAATGTTCTCCAGTTTGATCATATATCCTCTGTTGATGGGAACAAAATGGACTTGATCCAAATGTAGAATCTATATTATAAATTCCAAATAAAATATCCTCATGGGTAGGAAAATAGGCAAGTGATAAGGTTTCACCTCTACTCCATATAATCTTACTTCATTATATTCCTCAAAGATGCACCAATCCAACTATGGTATCTTTATTGAGTTGTAATAATTTTTTATGTTGTGGAAAGATTCTAGGTAGTTTCGAATTGTTCAAGATAGTATAAATAGTGGCCATGAATGTAGACAGAAATTGGAAGAAACCTTCATTATTTGGTTTCTTCTTGACAACATGATTAGTTGATTCAAATACAAATTTCCTTTGTTTATGATAATCAAATATACTTAAACCCAAATAATAATTTTTTTGAAGATGGACATAAAAGAACAAGTAAAACAATACAAAAAGGTATCTGAAATAATAGGAAAGTTGAAAATTTTGAAATTGAAAGTTAATTGACTCAACTAGATAGGATGGAATATCCAAGACAACATCTCATTGCAGAGTCAAGAACCCTAAGTCCTGTTTATTTAAATTTAATGTATCGTATTCACCCAATAATAATAGGATTATGGTAAAAAATTATTGTGCACTTAAAAAAAACAAGGAGACGGGGTAAGCTATAGATACTAGAGGGATTTGGGAACCCAAAAGAAAAAATTAACTTTAATAGAGCTTGTTTATTTTCATCTGAAAGATGTCTGAAAGTTAAGTGAAATGTAGTATCAGAAAATTGCTTAGTACTTTGGATTGTAGGAAAGTTAATAGTGTTGCGAATGAGTTCAAGTGTGAATTTGAGAATTTTCTCTCACGAGGATGAAATGATACATTTTATTTACAGAAAAAACGAAGACACTACATAAGAATAAATTCAAGGAAATGATAAACAGAGGGAGCTATAATGTAGTATAAACCTTATTATACCACTCTAATTGTATATTCCCCATTATGGAAACAATAATAACATTCAAAATAAACATTTTCGTGGTCAATAGGGCAGAAGGAGTCGTGAATCTCGACTTCAGTATCCATTAAAGGTGCTTGGGAGGAAGGGTTAACAACCATGGGATTTTGAGCTGATTTTAATTTTTTCTTCATTTTCATAATTTTGAAGGAGCAAGGTAGAATATATGGTTATAAATACCTGGTGAAAATGTGACACTATGGAACATTGAGGTGATATTGCTGGTTGATGACCTAGATGCTAACTGGCTCAAGATCTCAAATGACCGAATGGAAAAAAGATAGAAAACATCGTTTTAACCTCTTTGGTACAAGTGAGAAAATGTCATTCAATATTTGTACAAGTATGAAGGATGTTGTGGCAAAAATGACGTTGATAATGATGGGATATGGAGTGGTGAGGTGGTGTATGATGTGGATATTGAATCACCTATTGTTATGCAGAATCTACGATTATGGACAGAAGTATATTCCCTAGACTTGATGACCTAGTCTAGAACAACATAAGTACAAAGAAGCTAATGTTTTACTTAAATTAAATAAACAATAGAATGTATCCTACTTGGAATCTGTCATATGCTTCGCTTCTCTCTTGGCTTGTACGCTCCAATCCTAGCTCTGATCACTATAATGAAAACCTACAAAATCAAACAACACAAGCCAATGATATACAACATATATGTAGTATCATCTAATCACATTATTCAATGGATCAACATGGCATTGAAATACATGAAATCACAACATCACATAAATGATTAACTCTTTTCATTAATAGAAATGGAGAGAGTTACAACCGAATATATGAGTTGATATTATAGAAGAGCTCCTCCAAGTTGAATTTTTCTTCCTTACCACAAAGTGTACCTCTATGTCACCCTAATGCATGGAATAATGACTCTCACAACAATAACATGAGGGTAGAATATATCTCCAAAATCCAAGCCCCCAACTTGTGAATGGTCACAAATATATTAAAGAGGGTGGTAACTTGAGAGTTATTATCCATTTACCAATTTAGGCTTGAGATCGACTCTTGATAGGAGGATGATTGCAAGGGATAAGGGGTGAAATATCTAAGGTAGGATAGGATATAATTTGAGACTTTCTTCCAAGGTAAATAGTTATAACAGCTCTTCGAAGCTTCTGGAAGAGGAAGCATCAGGATTCTTTTTATTTTTCCTTAATTTATAGAATCAACACACCCTAAACAAGGGGAAACCTGCTGGTGATCAACGTAGGTCTAGAGAGAGCCAACCTGCTAGTGAAAGTTGATCCTTCAAGGACTAGGGTGCGTTAGATCTAAAAATCATTGAAATGAAGCAGTTTCAGGAAGAAACACGAGGATTTGAGAGAGTCATGCTTAGGGATTTATGTAGGGAGGATGAAAAAGTGATAAAAGGATGTGAATGATACCATTTTAAGGCCTATTAACTAGATGCGATAAAATTTCCTATTAAAAACTCCTCCCTAAAGCACAAAGTAAAAAATGAAAACTAATGACTGAAGGGCCTTACCTTGTGACAAGTTAGGATAAAAAAAAACTGACGAGATCATATTCTGTTACAATGAATTTACATCATGACATATTTTTTGAGGGATGCATACACATACTTAGAAAATAAGATAACATTACATGTACAATGATCAAAATATACGTCCATTGATGACAAATTTTTGACCCATGAATGGATGATTGTCTGTATGATCATAGCCATCATTAATCTCAAAATTTCATCTTGTATGCATGAAACTAGATCTGGGGTCTTCTATCTTGTTCACACGACCATCCAATGTATGATTCTAACGATGTGAATTAATGAGATGGAGTCAAACATGGTAGACACCATCTGATTACCGGTTAATGATGTAAGTCGTTAATAGATGCTATAGAAACCATTGATGATGTTAATGTTTCTCAAGGTACCATAGTACAATTTGTATGGTGTGAATGAATGATTTGAAGTTAAGCACCACACAAAATATTTCGTTCAAAGGCCATTGATGTAAACCTATCACTGAGAACAAGGAAAATTTCCATTATTGTATGAAAGCACCAAGGTACCGAAGGGTTGTTTCTAATTCAACTTCCTGGATAATGATTTGATGACAACATGAAGTTGGGCCTTGATGTCTCTCCCCCAATGATGACATGAAATGGTTATCGTTATTTGAGACAAAATTAATATGATATAGAACTAGATCAGGAATGAAATACATGGAATTAAGGCTTAATAGCATTGTAGAATATATTGACTAAATGAATTATTTTGAACATACGAGCAGCACTGAATGGAGTTAACAACATTGACCCAAAACCAGAAATGTAGGCTTTGAAATGGTATGATGAACCAAAATACAAGCAGATTTTTGAATATGACAACCATGAAGATGAAGTGGAAGAGTGTCATATTCAAGAGAAACTCGTTTCCATTAACAAGTGAAGTACCTTGTTTTCCCAATTTCCCAAACCATACTGGTTAGTACTTGTTTATTTTTTAATAATCTGGAGGAGGATAACATATGCTTGATCTATAAGTTCATCCTTTGGATGAATCCCTCTGAGTATGTTTAATGAACCCTGAGAAGGAGTGGTTTGGTCTCGTCATGTTCATCAAGTCCATCGTCGTTTGATTTTTTAACAAGTCCAACGAAGGTAAAAATTGACATCTTTTTCATGTTTAGAGAGTTTGAAAAAGAGAAGAAAAAGAAAACTCTAGATGTTTCTTTTTGTAGATAGTCCCTTGAGTCCAAAAAGGTAGAAAATGATACCCAAGATAACCTCTTATCCATGATTAAAAAATGTATTCATTTTTTGTAAGTATTCTATCTTAGTCTGGAAAAGGGTTAAACTTATACTGAGTAGACGCATTTTCATTTACTTTAATGAGTTCAAAAATACAAGTGCTCGATAATATTTTCATATTTTGGGAGTTTGGAAAGAGATGAAAGAGAACTCCTCCGGGAGAAACGAGTGGAATAAAAGGATAGAAATTGGTTCTTTTCATGATGGAACTTCTCAAAACACGTAGAGGTTAAGAGGTTGGCTAATAATACCACTCATCAAAACAGTTCCCCGGGAAAGGGTAAAACAACCAAGTGAAAGCGTATGATCGGCCAAGTATATGGTAATGATGGAATGAGAAAACCAAGGCTCATATGGTAGAAAAAAGATCATAAAAATGGCTATCACGAGAGGTACAATGAAAATAGTTTCATTTTTACACTGTTGAGATTCAATAAGATGACGATCCTTGTGAAAATTAAGCACCTACACTAGGTGGGGCACGCAGGCTATTTTTAGGTGTATGTCTATTTTTAGAATGGTGAGCATATTCTATTTATAGTGGGAGTCTATTTATATATGGTTGAGAAAATTATATTTATAGATGAGAGTCTATTTTTAGATGCATGGGCGAAGTCTATTTATAGATCGCATGTCTAAAAATAGATTGGACGTCAATTATTATTAGCCCTTAATAATAATTAGACAATAAATAATAAACTATTCTCTTGAAGCACTTGATTTTAGTTAACTGATGTGGAAAACCAGTTGAATGAAGGAATTACGAGTTCTAAGGTTGATTGATGGGACATGCAGAGTGGAATTTATTGTAACTGAGTGATACAAAGTTGTAACATAGTTGGATGTGTAGTTATGTGAGTTGTTATTTAGTTTAACTCAGTTAAGTGAGTTAAACTCAGTTGTGCTAGTTGTAACTAGTTGTAACTAAAGATACACTAGTGAGATATCAGTGAATTAATTATTTAATTAATTCACAAGCAGTGGTCTCACATGCAACTAAAGAAATACTATTGTTAACTACATGCATGTTAGATCCAGTGGAGACCCTGTTGAGAGATAGGTGAAAGGGCCTGTTTGACTATCAATTGTGACTATAGTGGTGCATTCAATGCAACTACACACACATTGGATATTCCAATGAGGATTGAGCAGTAAAGGAAAGGCAAGATTGAATTAATTCAGGGATATTCATCAGCAGGGACTGCGCAGTGGAGGCAGTAAATTGGTGCATGTTTATGCCAATTTTTGTATGACAATGTGAGACGATTGTATATTGTACTGAGAGATATTGGAGTAGATTTTTGTATGAGATTGTTTCATGATCCATGATATACATAATATATGATAGTTGGGGTTTTTAGCTTTATGCTTTCTCGGAAATTTTTTTTGTGTTATGTGCGATTAATTTTTCTTCATGTGTTTGCAATTGGCGATTAAATTTCCGCAAAGAATTAAGTAGAAGGATTATGTATTTAATAGTGGATATAATTGTTAGATCAAGAGAGTTTGGTATTACATCACAGTATTTATAAATTTCTACATGGTATCGGAGCAAAGAATATTGCAATATTGAAGCAGTAGCTGAGTTTTGTTGGTGGAAACAATTCGAATTTGCTGCAAGAATTTCTTGGTGCGACAATTGAGTAAACATCTTAGTGGGTTTCAATGGTTTGCGGTTAGAGTATGCACTCGAGGGTGGCTCGAACTACATTTCATGGAAGGATAGGATAGAGGCAGTGCTTGAAGATAATGGCTTGAAGGAATTCAACGATAGTGATGTTCCTAATTCCACTTCGACGAATGTTGCATTACTTGACGCATGGAAAAATAAAGTAGCAAAGACGAGAAGAATTTTGTTGGAAGGTGTGAGAGACCATACTGTCTCAAGCCTTCATGGGAAAGCCACTCCATTTTCAATGTTGAAGGCTTTGACAGATCTTTCCCAAAGCAGCAACAACTATAGGAAATTGGTGCAAAAGGATAAACTCAAAAAAATCAAAATGAAAAAGTGCAAAAATATTCCAAAGTATCTCACAAATTTTGTCCAATGTCAGGATGAATTGGGGAGTGTGGGAATCACTGTTGCTGATGATGATTTGGTGAGCTTGGCTCTCTTGGGACTTCCTAAGAGCTGGCATAGTTATCAAGAATCTGTCAATGGACGGGAAAAACTGCCGAATTGGGAACGACTGTGGTTGGATCTAGTGTAGGAGGAGTTCAAGCGGAACACCAGAGATGGCTCTTCATCAAAGCATGATGATGAAGAGGATTTTGCTTTAGCTACCAAAGCAAGGAAAGGGAAGCAGAAGAAATTCCACTCAAAATCCGAGGCTAAAGGAAAGAAGTTGGATTTGTCCAAGGTGAAGTGCATTCACTGTCACGCACATGGGCATCTCGCCACTAACTGCCCACAGAAAAAGAAGAACAAGAATGATTTTGGAGCTTCAGCTGGTGAGGCCCTTGCCTTGAAATTTGAACTTGATTTCTATTTGATAACATGCTTGGTTTCAAGTGTAATGTGATCGGTGTGGTATCTTGGTAGTGGTGCTTCCTTCCACATGACGGGAGATAAGGAGATTTTCAGTGACTTGGAGGAGAAAGATCTCCAAATGCATATAGAGATGGGCGACGATGAACGATATAGTGCGACCAGCATTGGTACCATTACCTTTGAGAGGGAGTCAGTTAAACCATTTATGTTGAAATATTTTATGCATGTTCCAGGTTTAAAGAAGAACTTGGTCTTAGTCGCAATGTTGGAGGACAGAGGTTATGACATTGTTTTCAGCGATAGAAAAGCTTTCCTGCGACATAAAACAATGGGTCAAACCAAGAGGATAGGGATTCCAGTTAAGAATATCTACAAGCTGGAGTTAGATGGTTAAGTTGCAATGGTGGGCAAAGAAGAAGAAGTGGTGAGCCAGGATTAGGGCGAATTATGGCACAGGCGATTGGGCCATCTTCACCATGGCCCCTTGAAAATATTGCAGCAGATTTCTACTGGATTTCCCAAGTGTACATTTGCACAAATATATCAGTGCAAGGGATGTACTATGGGTAAGTTTGTGAAGACCACCTTTCATGAAAAAAGAGAACTGGGTTGCGGGGATCCTAGAGAGATTTCACACAGACGTGTGTGGATCATTCTTGATTGCTTCAACAAAAAAACACAAGTATTATGGTATTTTTATTGATGACTATTCTCGTAGATGCTAGATCTTCTTCATGTAGAAGAAAGATCAAACATTCTCAAAGTTCTGTGAGTTTAAAGAATTGGTGGAGAAGGAGTTGGGGAAGCAAGTGAAGGCTCTACGAAGTGATAATGGTGGTGAATATATCTCGAACGAATTCAAATAATTTTGTAGCAAAGATGTAATTCATAGAGAACTCATAGCACCGCATAACCCACAACAAAATGGGGTCTTGGAGAGCAATTATAGAATGATCGTGGGTGTTGCACGAGTTATGTTGCATGATCAGGGCCTACCAATGCACTTATGGGCGGAAGCATGAAACACTGTGGTTTATTTGCAAAACCATTGTCCTCATACATTACTTGGCATGAGTACACCTGAAGAAGATTTTACTAGTAAGAAACCAGATGTTTCTCACTTTAAGAGTTTTGCCTCATCTGTTTATGTGAATGTGACCAAGAACACCAAGAAGAAGCTGGAGCCAACTGCTGAAGGGATATTTGTGGGGTACATAGAAACACCTCATAATTATTGTGTGTATTTTCCAAACAATCGAATGAATATGGTGCGATGGGATATAAAATTCAATGAGGAGAAAGCCATGAAGTTGTCGCTTGAGAGGGAGCTACACTTGCATGTAGAGGAGGAACTACTTGTTTCCAAAGATGATTCTCTAGATGTGGATCAAACACAGGAGGAGGTTCATGGAGTGGAAGATTCCACTCACGCAGAGCCAAACATCATAACTGGCATAAGGCATACCATAGAAGCTAAGAGGTTGAATCTTGATGCAGCACAGAATGCAGGAATCCCTACTTCACAGCGCATACAGAGACTGTCTCCTGATCGATTCACTCGATACATGGCTCTCATGAGCAAATATATTGTTACTAAGCCATCTTCCTTTCAGGAAGTAGTACAGGAGCCCACATGTGTAGATGCAATGGTGGAGGAGTATGACTCCATTATCAGAAATAGTGATTGGGAAATTGTTCCAAGGTCGGTTGATAAATCAGTGGTAGGTTCAAGATGGATTTACAAGGTAAATCAAGTTGCTGATGGGAGTGTTGAGAAGTATAAGGAAAGATTTGTGGCCTGTGGTTTCTCACAGATCGAGGGGATTGATTATGAAGAAACCTTTGCACCTGTCGCACGGTATTCTTCCATAAGGACCATCCTTTCTCTCTTAGCGTAGATGGGTTGGAACATTCATCATATGGATGTGAAGATTGCGTTCCTTAATGGGATCATTGAGGAAGAAGTGTACATTGAGTAGCCTGAAGGATTTGAGATCTTCAACAACGGGTTTCATGTGTGCATACTCAAAAGAGAGTTTTATGGGCTGAAGCAAGCACCCCGTGCTTGGTACACTCAGATTGATAGCTATTTCACTAGACTTGGCTTCACCAAGAGTGAGGCGGATTCAAACCTATACCAGATTGTGGTGGAGGGTAATATTTTAATAATTTTTCTTTATGTTTATGATTTAATATTGACTAGTGATGAGCAGCTGATACACTCATTCAAGGAGGACCTTGCAAAGGAGTTCGAGATGAAGGATATGGGCCTCCTTCACTATTTCCTTGGATTGAAAATATGGCAGCGAGAAGGTGAACTGTTTGTGTCTCAAGGAAAGTATGCAAGAGAGATACTCGGTAAGTTTACACATGGAGGGATGAAAACCCATGGATACTCCTCTTCTGGGAAAATGGAGGAAAGAGGACGCTACATCTGGAGAGGTAGTGGATGCTACTATCTATCGACAGTTGGTGGGTTTGCTCATGTATTTAGTTAATACAAGACCGGACATATGCTATGCGGTGAACCAACTTATTCAAGCGATGGTTAAGCATACCAAGCTCTTTTGGAAGGCGGGAAAACATC
The DNA here is from genome assembly GCA_034641835.2 of Pinus albicaulis. NCBI lineage: Eukaryota > Viridiplantae > Streptophyta > Pinopsida > Pinales > Pinaceae > Pinus > Pinus albicaulis. The sequence continues at coordinate 1,669,749,250 of CM076580.1, read as the reverse complement.
TCCTGAGATATCTTAGGGGCACATCTAAGTATGGCTTATGGTACAGACAAACGAATGAGGTGAAGTTGCATGGCTTCACAGATGCAAATTGGGTAGGCAGCCCAACAGACAGAAAGATCACATCAGGAGGGGTTTTCAGTATCAGATCTACAACTGTTTCTTGGTACAGTAGGAAACAGAGATCTGTGTCACTCAGTTCAGCGGAAGAGGAATACATGGAAGCAAGTCAAGATACATGTGAGGCTATCTGGACGAGGAAGATCCTGGTTAGTTTGTTTAGTTCTCATTTAGATCCTATAGTGATTCATTGTGATAATCAGAGTTGCATTAAAATCTCGATTAATCCTATGTTTCATGATATATCTAAGCATATGGATATCAGATATTGTGTGCAGCAGAAGATCATGTTGCTTCAGTACATTCCTACAGAAGATCAGGATGCAGATATTCTGATGAAGGCACTCACCAAGAGAAAATTTGAATACCATAGAGACAGGATCGGGGTGAAGGATAATCCATTTCTTGTTCAGAGGGAGTGTTGAGATTCAACAATATGATGATCCTAGTGAAAATTAAGCACCTATACTAGGTGGGGCCCGCGGGCTATTTTTAGGTGTATGTCTATTTTTAGAATGGTGAGCATATTATATTTATAGCGGGAGTCTATTTATAGATGGTTGAGAAAATTATATTTGTAGATGAGATTTTATTTTTAGATGCATGGGCGAAGTCTATTTATGGATCACATGGCTAAAAATAGATCAGATGTCAATTATTATTACCCCTTAATAATAATTAGACAATACATAATAATCTATTCTCTTGAAGCACTTGATTTCAGTTAACTGATGTGGCAAACCAGTTAACTGAAGGAATTACGAGTTCTAAGGTTGGTTGGCAGGACATGTAGAGTGGACTTCATTTTAACTGAGTGATACAAAGTTGTAACAAAGTTGGATGTGTAGTTATGTGAGTTGTTATTTAGTTTAACTCAGTTAAGTGAGTTAAACTGAGTTGTGCTAGTTGTAACTAAAGATACAATAGTGAGAGATCATTGAATCAATTATTTAATTAATTCACAAGTAGTGGTCTCACATGCAACTGAAGAAATACTACTGTTAACTACATGCATGTCAGATCCAATGGAGACCCAGTTCAGAGATAGGTGAAAGGGCCTGGTTGACTATCATTTGTGACTATAGTGGTGCATTCAATGCAACTACACACACATTGGAGATTCAAATGAGGATTGCGTAGTCAAGGAAAGGCAAGATTGAATTTATTCAGGGATATTCATCAGTTGGGATTGCGCAGTGGAGGCAGGCTGTCAAGAGGCAGTAAATTGGTGCATGTTTATGCCAATTTTTGTATGACAGTGTGAGACAATTATGTATTGTACTGAGAGCTCTTGGAGTAGAGCTTTGTATGAGATTGTTTCATGATCCATGATATACATAATATATGATAGTTGGGGTTTTTATCTTTATGCTTTCTTGGTAAAAACTTCTGTGTTATGTGCGATTGATTTTTCTTCATGTGTTTGCAATTGGCGATTAAATTTATGCAAAGAACTAAGTAGAAGGATTCTGTATTTAAAAATGGATATAATTTTTAGATCAGGAGAGTCCCATAATACATCACAGTATTTATAAATTTCTACATATCCAAGCTTGAAACACAAGAAACTATGCTTAGAATTGGTTTCATTTTTACACAAATTTGAAACAAAGAAAAACTATGCTTGGAATAAGTTTGCATGCCCCTAGCATAATGACTCAATTTGAGGTACATACCCCCCAAGCTTCATTTCATGCACAAGTAGACTATTTATTACTAACAAGTGGATGGAATTAAGGTTCATTTATGAGAACAAGTGAAAGACTCGACTGGGAATTTACGAGATCTAATCAAAGACTTGAATTTTAATGGGATTTTTTTCATTTTTTAATGATCTTGAGATAGGAAAATAACTAATCTCCAAGGACCTTTTTTCATTATTTAAATATATTGACACAAGAAAATGAACTATACTAAAGAACACCTTGTTTCATTTTTTAACAAGCTTGACACAAGAAAAGGAACTCTTCTTAGGTGCCTTCATCATGAACTACAGAAGGCCATGGCTTCCAAGAGGGTCTCATAAGATGGGAGAACAAAGCTTTAGAAGGCATCAAAGGATCCAATGGAAATATAAGAATCCAATGCCCCTAGTAAATGATGCACCATATCACCTACTGGATCTAGGTCGAAAGAAATTAAGAGGACAATGAAAGGCTTATCTTCATTAATAAGGATGTGAATGGGATTGTTTGCCACATAATTAACCCGTGGCAGGGAATATAACACTTGAAAATTTGGAATTCTTAGGGAAGTAGGATGATTGGGTCTCAAATTAGGACCAACGAATGAAAGCTGGTCAATGGTCATGATTCTTTCTTCATGTGGAAAACACATCACATGAAAGAGTGAAGAGACAAGAGCTCCCATGACATAAATATAGTCATGCCTGAGGATTAAATTAAAATCCAAAGGTCCCCTTGACTAACATCACATTGATATAAAGAGTCTTTCCTACCAAAGTACTATGAAACTTAGGAAGGATCCCTAACATTTGACTATTTCCTTTATGAAAAGCCAACATATTTTAGGTAACAGGTGCAAGATGCAGAGAGCCGAAATATTTCCAAACAATTGAGGAAATAATACTAACAGAATCACCTGTGTCTATAACTATTCCAGGTACGGACATATTATAATCTTGTAATATGATTTGGAAGGGCACATAATGAGGAAGACGATATCCTGCCAGTCGACTCCAATCAAAGGAAGTGACCATACTAGTTGGAGGAGGTGTCGTGGGAATGGTAGTACTGCCCCTAATACTGTGGGAACGGGAGGATTCCCCCGTAGTGTCATGGGAATGGGAGGATTGTCCCCCTGTAACGTGGGAACATGAGGATTTCCCCTCAGTCTATTAGAACCTAAATAAATGGGAAGAACTTGAGTAGTATGAAGTTCACTCTCTACAGGAAAGGTAAAATCAATTGAAGGTGGAATCGAGTTAACCATTTTCTCAACTAATGGTTGGCCAAGAATGAAATCGTGGGATTCACGTTCAAAGAGAGTGTGATTGATTGGATTCAGATTCTGATAAATCACTTCATCAACTAGTGGAGGATTAGGGAAAAGCTTCGATAACCAGCTCGAGGACGAGGTTGAGAAGCTATAAGGTTTTCAAACACTTTTGAGGCTTTATCCATATAAGGAAAAGGTGAATGGGATGAATCCCTTTATATAACCTAAAGGGAAACTTAAATTTACCCTATCCCATGGACCTTACTATCACTAGGTGATGGTTTATCACCAACATGATCCCTAGAGGCCGATGACAAAGGCTGATGTGACCCTATGGACCACACTTATAATACATTGGGAATACCAAGAAAATATCTAAGAAGGTGGTAACCCTTACATAAATTGCAAGGGAATTTAAGTTTGCAGGGCTGATTAGAAATTTTTTGCATACTAGTTGCATTGGTAACAATGGTGACTTGGTTTCCCCCTTGTTTATTTTTATTCTTCTTAATATTCATTTTCTTATTCTTCTTATCCACCTGGTTAATAAATTTGAGGCTTTCACCAGATTAAGACAGTAGGGAAATTTTGAGGTCTAAAATGGGTCTTCTAAGAAAAATGTGCAACCAAAATAAAATTTATAAGAACCAATAGGATTCAAGATGATGATGTCAACCATGGGGGATGATTCACCATTTTTGGGGTAGAAAAGTAAAAATATTAAAAAATAATAAAACTATGTTTTCAACTGATCTCCCTAAGGTTTTACTCAAATTTATAGTGGGAGTAATTTTTTGATGCAAAATTTAATTCCTCATCCAAGGAGTACCCACATTGCATACTTTCTATAGGCCCCGCTACACAAAAAATGAGAAATACATGAAAACACGTAATTGCAATCATGTTTTTCATGTGTTTCTCATTTTTCATGTAGCAGGGTCCATACAAAGTATGCAACATGGGTACTCCTTAGATGAGGAATCAAAATTTTCATCCAACAGATGCTCCTGCTCGAAATTTGAGTAAACCCATAGGGAGATATGTTGACTATATGAGTTGAAAAAATGGTTTTTTATTTTTTTCCCTCTAAAATTTGATGATGTAATCTAATATTATTTTATTGTTTCTGCTATTATTTTATAAGTTCCTTAGGAGGCCCATTTTAGACCTCAAAATTTCCCTAATGAGGAAGAAGAGGAAGAAGATGAAACATGCGAAGAAGGAAAAGGGTCAATGTTAGGATCAACCTAAGGTTGATACTGTTTAGGTGGAGGAGAACTTGGTTGAGGAAAATTTTGGACATTCGGAACCATAGTGGTCGAAAACAACCAAATTGGAAAACCAATGGTAAATATAGGAAGGGAAAACGTTGTCATATAAGGAACATCGATATTTCAAAAAGAAGGAAAAGGACCAGTATTCCTATCAGATAGGTTTCCTTGATTGGCAGACACAGGAACTGTCGCCATTAGTCTCAACCTAAGATCCACTAAGGAGTTTTTCCACGGCGAGGATGTTGTTCCATAGTCAATTTAGAAAATAAAAGACACAAAATCAAACAAAACAGGGGTAAATAGGCAAAAGGGATTACCAAGAAACCATGAATTGCAATATACACCTTAGGGAACCAAGGACTTGACGTACATGCTGGAAATCTCCTAAAATGTTGTGTTTAATGTATCATAGTATATAATGTATCTGAATAAATTATCGATGGCGAGAATAAAATCCTATGGTGGACTTCCAAAATATACTCGATGGTACATGGAAGTGCAGTCTGTATTAGTGTTGTCTAATGCGTAACCATTAGATGAGAGCGTTCCCATATAATTATCATGCGTTGAGCACCATAAAATACAATCGGAGGTACGTGGAGAATGGTTTGATACACTTACGTACATGGAACAAGATATCACCCTCGTAATGCAACGTTGGGAAAAAATGATAGCTCCTATTTTTAAAGACACTGGAACACGTCTCTAACCTAGTCCTCTATGTGTGTCGTGAAGTTTTAAATGCTCCTTAGGTTTACTAAGTGAATTTTAGAGTTGATCTTGAATTATGTTTCGATTTCAAGGCTCAAAACTTGATATCACCTGAACACACCTATGATGCAACCAATATGACAAAAAAACTTTTCATTTTACTTTTAACGATGAAAGGCCTAACTAAGTAGGGGAAGAAGAAATCAATAAACAATACAACAAACAAGTGATGCAACAATCGATCTACTCAAGTTCACTATTCCAATCAAAATCAAATCCCTATATGCCAACACAAATATATTTTTCTTTTAAATTTCACTTATTTTTCAAATAAGATAAAAATAAGATGCATGTTTAATCACTTATAAAAACAAACTTTTCAAAACGATGACTAGAACACCAATTCATTCAAGCACTCAATGATCAAACAATTAGTTTTCTAATGACCTAATGATAAGAACAAAGGAAAATCTAAACAAATCCTTATCAAAGGCACTCAAAACCAAAATAAAACCAAATGGAGGCTTTCGAGAGACTACAAGACATTCAAAGACTCAAGTAAGAGCAGCTGGAACAAAGATAGACAGAGAGAAAATAAAAAAAAAAAAAAAATTGTGCATGAACAAGGGCCAGTGCAGGTGCTGGAGGGGCACCAATGCTATGCAATGCAAGCACAAAGAAGGCTCAGGATTGTTGCAATGACTTTTCTCTAGACTAGAGGGAGCATTGATCAGGGGTGTAATGTTTCGACACAAAAATTCGCACAAGTGTCATCACGGTCATCCCAAAGTGTATCTTTAGTGTCGCACATGTCGTAAGTTGTCATAAAGTTGTAAAACTAAGGGAAGTTTTCTATTCTTGTGTCCTCAATGATCTATGTTTTTGTGTCATCAATTATTCTAAGTGTGTGATCACAGACAAATCCTTATAACTGTTCACATTAGCCTCACTAATCCCGCACTTAGTTAATCTTTGAAAAATTTCTGACCAAGAAACTCAACCTCATCCAACGTTCCTGAACTGTGCATTGTACAATATTAGCCCTCTAGTTGTGACCCTTTCTCTTGACACTACGTAATGCATATTTTCTACCTCCCAGGACTGTTGCACTCTACAGTTCCAGTGCTCAAGCCCAGATCTTAGCCTCCAGAATTGTGAAATCCATCCCTACAGCTTGCCCTCAAATAGGAATTGTGCAATCTCTAACCTTAATCTAAGCCCTTTATCTCCTGAGTTATGAAATTTCACAATTTCCCAGCCTCCTCTTCCTCCCATAACTGTGCAATAGGCTAAACCAATGCATATCCCCTCAGCCTGTCACACTGAGCTCCCAGAATACACAATTTTCTTCCTCAACCCAGCATAGATTACGCATTGTATAGTCTCAAGGATCAAGCTTCACCCCTGACTTCCTGAGCTAAAAAATTGCATAGTCAATGAGTCTCTCTCTTAGCCTATCACTTGATTCCATCTCAGTTAATGGATAAACATGCACTATCTTAGACTAGGGGTTTATCAGATTGATGTCGTCTCATCATGAGTGAATTGAAAATGCAAGTACCTTATAATACCATGAAAATATTATGAACAAGGATATGAAGAAGGGAAACATGCCAAAATACATCTTACTAGCTGCTTATGCAAGCTGATCGACTAAGAGAAAGAAAAGGGACACCAGTTTGCAACCACATCTCAATACTTGACATCGTTGAAGACTCCTTACCATTAAGCCATACAGAGTTGGATTGAAGAGCATTCTCAAGAAGAAACATATCAAGGAGAAGCAAGAGTAGCTTGAAATTTCCACATCATCAAGAAGTCCATGTCAGAAGTGTCATGTCATGTCATGTCATGTGTTGTCACATGCCACACCATTATTTTGGATTATGTAAATTATCATTCAAAAATGTGTTGTAAATTGAAACTCCAAAGAACATGTACAAAATATGAAGAGTCGTGTAAAGTTGAAAGTTCATAGGAAGTCAAACAATCATGAGGGAATGAAAAGAGTCATAAGGAAGGTGAAGCATCACCTCCTCATTGGTTATATATACACCCTCACTGTATAAGAAAAATAATTTTCACATTGGCTCCTCCCGCAAGGCATTAGAGAAATAAGCTATTTCTTTTGAGGAGCAAGGAGTGGCTCCAACACTCCACTATTGGAGCTAGTGGTGCTCATTGTAGACATGTGTCTTGGAAATTTTGCTTAATAACAGAAGCCTTATGGCCAACACGTTTTTCATGAATGGATTATGAATATTTTTAATACTATTATGTGGATGTTTGTAATTCATGTTTTCTTTCATCTGTTCTAAATTAGTTGAAATATTTCAATTATTTTAGTACTTATCATATTGAGAATGTTTTATGATTTTTTTTTATGGCTGTCACATCCTTGTGGACTATTCCGTTGGATGCTAGACACATATTTCTTATATATTGGTTATAATGATCATCACATATTTCATGGACTATTCCGATAGATGTTAGATGGATCCTTTATGGTTGTGTGTGTCTTTACTAAGGTGGTACTATTACCTCTCTCTTAGAGGCCCACCTTATTATCCCTCTCTGTAGTAGAATAACCTTGACACACCTAGAACCGAACACACACTAGGCATACTCACTTTCTTTTCGAAGGAAAAATAACACTCCTCTCTCTTGTTGATAGTTAGAGCCAACACAAATATTTAAGAATTTGGAGACCATGACATATTCTGGATGGGGCTCCTATCCTAAACGATGCGAGGTCTTATTGGACCACATATCATGGATACCCCTTGAATGTTGGTAAGTCTAGCACCATAAACAATTAATTATTAAGGATGATAGTCATGATTAAGGATGCAATAAATATACCTTTTTTTATAACTATGTTATGTCGGTAACTAGTTGGAGTAATTTGGAAAAGGCCTAGGATCAAACCTTTCCACTTCCACTATAAAAATAAGAGTATATACAACAACCCACAAGGTAAATATATCAATAACTTAGCAAGATTTGAGATGTCTTGATCCCATCAAAGTGGAATTTACCCTAAGGAGTACTTACTATTTGAGCCTTATCACAAAGGACCAACATATTCCTCTATGGTAATTGAAACTAGGTGGAGAGGATAACAAACATGTTTTCCCAATAACTCGAGCTAAATCAACTTGAATTTTTTTTTAAGTTGAAGGACATGGGGATGGTCTAATGCAAGCAAGATAATATATAAATAAGATTTATTGTTTATCAATCAATAAGGTTTGAATGGGGCTTGGGAAAAACATCTAAAAATTAGGTTGAGACATTAGTATTTATTAGGAATTGAATCTCCTTGATGCAAGGAAACTTAGGAATCTAGTTGTCACTAGGGACTTAATGTTGGTTACAAATTGATACATAGTCCTTCCTCTATGTCTAATGGAAAGGTTCCATGGTGTATTCTCTAGATTATTTTGAGTGGAGGGTAACCCAGTTGGTTTGCTTGGTTTTTAGTTTGATTGATATGGGTTTGTTTTGATTCACTTCCTTATCCTTGAATTTGGAGCCCTAGAATTTGGTTGCTCTAGTGGCTAGTTGGAGTCATTTTTTTATTCATGGCTTAAAGATTTGGTCTCCTCAAAGAAACTTAGGAAATGATCCTCTCACCACATGCAAATTCAAAATGTAATTTATTTAAAATATTGCAAAAACTATTATATCATTGATAGTTTTTTAATCCTCTCTCATAATTTCTTTGATGGGAGGTTCGAAAAGGGATTTGGAGGTTGGTGTGGTAGTATTTATTTAGGTTGGACTACAAGAGTTGGTAGAGATATTTTTCATGCACTATGTTGAAGCATTTTCAACATGGAAGGTCAATAAAATTTGAGGCGATGCCTATTATGTGAAACTATTAATATCCATCAAGGCGTGAAAGGAAAAAAAGTATCATTGTACACAACAAGATCTAAATATTCTCTTTGATATATAGATTTTGATCTCAAGAGGAAATTTGAAGCAAAAAATATACCTTCATTTTGGAAACTTTGAATAGTAAAAAGAGAGAAATATAATCTCTATGAGTTAGTGTACCAACTTGGTTTCAAATTTTCTATAAACCCCAAATATGTTGTTTCAAATGCTAGTTGATATTTTGAATCATTTGGAAGAGAAATTAAAGAGGAGAATATTGTCCATCAACAATTTGAATATGTAGAAATGATAAGTATGGACTAGGACTTTCAAATTATACCAAAAAACCAAGGGGTTTCCAATAGCAAGCATGTATTTTAGGAAGACTAATTTTCAAACGTTATGCAAATTTTGTTTTATTTTTTGGGCAACTTCTTTAGAATATACGCTGATTTTATCCTCTTGAAATCCTTTGTGATGCCAGATTGTCATTGTTTTTTTTTGTAGTTAAATTTAATGTTTTTGGATAATCTAAGAACACTAATTTCTAGGTCATACCTTATATTATTTTTGTTTTATTTCAAAATTTTATGCAAAATATGCTAGTTTTTGTTTAAAAATTGATGCAAATGTGACAATTTTTGAGAGATGTCATAGCTACCACAAATAAAAAACCTTAATATCGACTGCATTATTAACACTAAAATTTCTACTGCGACATTATTGTCACTGACTCTATTGCTAAAATTAATAATGTAAAAAATATAATATCAAACTTCAATTTTGGACACAATTTTAATTGCAATAAGGATGGTATTGATGCTAATTTGGTTTCTAATATAATAATTTTACAAACACAAGTTTGGTTGTAACTAAAAACGTTTGAGTCCTTAATTGCCACTGAAATTGAGTCCAAAACCACCAAAAGTGCACAAACATAGAGATTCATTTTACAACTGTTTTGGACTATATCTAGGCTATAGTTATGGAATGATACCCTCAATATCTTTTAAAACGAAAAAAACTCTATAGTCATGTTGAATTCCATCAAACCTTACTCCACCTTTATTTTCTAATGCTTTCATCATCTTAGCACTTATTTCAGTGATTAATATCTTAAAATGACAAATAATGGCATGGTTTCTCATAATTAAATATTCTTTCTTGCTCTAGATCAGGTTATCTCCTCAAATCTTGAAAATATTTCTCCAAGAAATGGCATGGCCTTCTTTCTAACATTTTTAAAATATTTCCCAATGTTTTTTTTGGACATGTATGCAAAGTGTTTTTTGTCCCTACTACAACTCCCTTATATGAAGGAGACAGGATAGGTCCCCTTAGTGCCTCTCTCAACATAAGAAATGATGGGTCCATGACCTCAATGATATCTAGAATCTTTTATTTCAAAAGGTATTAATAAATCTTAACAAAACTAGTCCACCCTTCACTTATTTGTAGAATTATGAAATTATTTTAAATTAAACCATTATTAACCACTTCATGCAACTACGTATGTTATTTTTATATAAAATATTCTTAGCCCTTGAAAAGTACTAGTTATAATTTGTATGGATTTTAACTTATTTGTCAAATTTGAAGAAAAACATATGTAACACTCCCTCCCATCCCCTTGGATTTTCTTGCGTTGTGGGCGGTGTTACCTGTTCATTTCATCTTGACATGCAAAATATGTTATAGAGATGGGGCTATAAAAAACATTTCTTTTCAAACTTTGTGAGAATTAATTTTTATACCACCATTTTTATAGGCATGATAAGATATTTCCTATGATATAAAATTTAACTCAATATGAGTTACAGATCAAAATTTATGCCCGATTGAATTTTTCTATCAAGAGGGGTCCAATTCAGTCTATGAATATACACATGGAAGCCACGAGACCCTTGTCTAGCCCATGTGGAACTGTTATGGCTACTTACCTACCTTTCAGGTCACTTTCCCTATTGTACATTGCGCTGGGGTATGAAACCGCCTCGACCAAAGAACAAGTAGCGCAAACCCCCCACCCCCCAATGGTGGTTTTGAATTTGCGGAGGGGGGGCATTGATCTGAAAATGGAAGTATTTGTAAATTCTGTAAATGATGTGTGAAGTATCCATTTCCATTTAATTAAATGTGTGCAAAATTCTCCATGTATTTCAAGTTAAACAAAGTGTATTTGGTAACTGTTTCTGAGTTTATGTGAGAGGGAATGTTAATTAATTTTATTTTTAAACATATCATATCAGAAATACACAGCAGAATAACTTCAACATAACATAACTCAAATATTTGGTGAGCAGTTCACCCCTCCTGGGCTACGTCTGCTGGACCAAGCCTCCCAAATTGGCTTGTCCTCTTGTATTAAAATGCTCCAAAATGCTAATAAAAGTTTAAAAGTGCCTCAATAGGAAAATATGACTGTAAAAACAGAATTAGAAGACATGAAAATGCTAAAAATTCCTTTCCATATACACTAAACAATGAAAATTTACCAACTACAGTGCCTTCTTTAGCAAGGCCCTGATGGCTCCTTGAACTCCTATGAAGCTTTTCGGGCTGTAGAAGTCCTAAAAAAGTTTTGAAACCTCTTCCATTAGGTTAAGAAGGTATAAAATAGTCGAAAATGGTTTTTGGTTCACCTCAAACAGTGAGGTACAACTTAATACAGCTCCATTTCCCCAATGGCCCTAATGGCTCTCCAAAATTCCCTAAAGCTTTTCGGGCTTCTAAAGTCTTCAAAAATTTTTGAAACCTCTTCCATTAGGTTTATAAGGTGGAAAATAGCTGAAAATGGTTTTTTTTTCACCTCAAACAGTGAGGTACAACTCAATACAACTCCATTTCCCCAATGGCCCTGATGGCTCTCCAAGCTTCCTTGAAGAAAAAATGGCTATAGAGCACATTTAATTCCTTTGGAACTTATCCAAAACACTCCATAATTCTTAGAATAGTCAAAATTGACCAAAATTTCATCCAATTTGGTTCAATATTGAAGAAGTTATGGCCTAAACAAATTTCTGTCCAATCTTCCCTAAACAAACTCCACCAAAAGTGGAGAAACTGCAGATAGGAGTGCTAAATTTGGTGGATTGGCCGAAATTTTTGGACCTGCTTGGCAGGTGGTTAGAAGGTTGTAATAAATTTTAGGTGGTTGACGGGTCACATGTGGCCACTTTGCAAAGACCGCCGCATTAATCGTGAACCCAACTGTCACATTAAAATTAAAATGTGTGGTCACATAATCAGTTAACGGCTACGGTTAGCCATTTACCGCCTCCATGGTGGCTTAAGCCCTTTGGTTCCAACACTCAGCTCTATGTATTCCAGGCTAGCCCTAAGGGCTAGCCACTTATCCCTCCAGCGATTTCAAATTAAAATATTAAAACAAACGCGTCTTCTCGTAATGTTAAGAAGCGTTAGACAGGCGGGTTGGTCGAGTCATCTGGCTGCCATAGATGAGGCCATTGTTTGAATCCTGTGCAAGGTCAAAAAAATTTACCAAATGAAAATTTTCACCGGCCTGGGGCCATGTGGCAGCCTCCGGGCCTACCACGTGGCAGCCTCCCATTGGTTTGACCATATAAAATTCAAACCATAAACCAATGAGCGAATGCCACTTGTTCACAAATGATTGGCTCAAATGGAATATTTCGAGGAATATTCCAAGAATATTCTTTTTTTAATTTTTAAAAATTTGAAAGTCAAACCTAGTTAACTCAGTTTTTGGAGTTTACTGAAAACTTCAAACTTGCATAACTTTCACATACGATGTCGGATTTGAGTGTCATTCATGATGCCAGGATCGCAGTGATGAGGCCTATCCGGTCATCCAGGTTGCAAGTGATTTTGACCACTTTCAATTTTGAGCTTTTTCCATAGCTCGGACTTGAGCTCCTAATCAGGCATGAAATTAATCTCAGCTTCCCATTAGAGATAGGAAGATATCCCAACTGCATCCCCCCATTCTCATTTAACATCGACCAAAAGTGGGCCGCCTCAGTCGATCTCAACCACCGATCTCAGATGTGAAGATATTTCACCTGGTTAATTTGTATGGAGTTTAACACAATATCCATGAGAAAAAAAAGTGATACCAATCTCCATGTACATGGGCTAATTGGAGTTATTTTGCCTCATTTGGAGAGGGTTCTAACCTAACTTAAGTGTGCGGCCAATCCACTGTGATTTTTGGGAGAGTAGGGTCCACCCTAAGGCATTTCATCTTTGGAAAATCACCTCGACCATGTAATCCCATGGCATGCCATCTCAACATTGGGTTTCCTATCCATCCCAATATTAACTAGAAGTTGTGGTACAAGGTTCGATATCTGTGACTCTTCTTCCTGAGGCTCAATACTCGAGGTGGATCCCACCAAACCATGTCATCTCGGGTCTTCGACATCAGGATTTACCGTCCATTAGCGAAATTTTGTCTATCGGATTTTCATCTTCGAAGATTGAATAAGTATTATTGCAATTCAAGTTGATTCGATTCTTCAATGGAAATCCATTAACTGGGACGTTAATATTCCCATCAAGGAGTTCCATTTGTTGAACCACCACCTTTGGGCTGATAACTTTTGCCATAAGTTAAGCACTTTGATCTGCGCCTTTTGACAAGAATCCATCATCAAATAGTGACATGCAAGTATTTTTCAATTTTGTTTTTTCTTTCTCCCAGTGACCTATAAGTAGAAGGTGTGAGGGCTGATAAATGTTGGTGGTCTCGTTTGAGAGTGACCTGGGAGGATCCAAAAAGGCTCAAAATTTTAAGTCCACAAATCTCAACAAAAATGGCACCAAGTCGTAGATCTCAACGAGACCTTTCCAATGGTGCAAATGACACCTCAAACTAAGTTTTTATGAAAAATTTATGGTTGTATAAATATATTGACCAAAAAAAACAAAAAATTCAAAGTCAAGGTCAAAGGATGGCATGGCAGACACTCACTTGGTATTCTGTACTATTGACATTAGAATGATTATGTGGCAGCTTGAGGATGTGTTACATGTCATGTATATGTGGTATTTTTTAGCATGAGTTAGATCAGTAAAAACATGCCATGTGACACCCCCGGAGCGTGCCACATGGCACCACCAGAGCACACAATCAACAGTCTAATTGGCACACACATGGACCAATTTGAGACTTCCACCAGTAACTATTAGGATTAGGCCAAGTGGGACAATCACAGGGTTCCATGAGGTCCTATAAAATAATACCATGTTGCCTTGAAGGATTGACCAAAATTTGTCAAGGCCAACGGTCAAATTCGTTATACATTTTTTGGATTCCACGGGGATCAAACCCCCGACCTTGGTTAAAAGCATAAAAACTTGACCAATAATCCACCATAATGGGTTATTATAATTGGAAGAAATTTTTTATTTTAAATTTTTTTATTTACTATGGTGGGAAAAGGTGGTGGGGGAGCCCACTAAATCTAGTATCTCTGCCAAACTGGTGAGCGTTATAACCACCGTCTTCCAATTATAACATAACTCCACCTAACCACCATTTGATTGAGACCTCCATGTATTTTCATGCCAATGGTTGACGCCAACACACCTATGCACTGTTTCTAGTTTTGATTGTATGGTGGGGCCGACAACATATAATGGTTATATTATAATATAACCAACATGCCAAAGTTTGAACACATGCCACATATATAGTATATGGTTAAAAATATATAATATGATTATTTTATATGCCATTTATAAAACTATGTCAACAGACTTATTGTCTTTTCTACCCATGGATGTGTTATTTAATATGCTCATTGGATCGTCGAATGGGAGGAGCCATGAGGCAACCTAGGAGTGCCCAGTGCACGGGACCCACGTATGACCCATGGAACAAAGTAGCAGTGTGGTAGTGGGGAGAGGTCCTATTCACAGAACCCAAGTGGAGGTGGCTCATGGCCCCAGTACAGGCATGTTTTTTTAGGCAAAGAATATTTTCCGTAATATTTTGTTTTGCATGGCACAAAGTCTAATGTGGTGGATCCCAGAGGGGTCCTATGGTAATGGTGAAAAAACCATATGAAGTTTATATTAATTTTCCACGATTTTTCAACACAATTCCACTGGTACAAATAGAATATGGACCTAGGCAACATATTTGAGGGCTCATGGTTGAAGCCCACATGTGTCATTAGTGCTTGGCATGAATTTCGATACAGAGATGATTTTTTCATAAACTGGTCATGTTTACAGTTAAAAGCTGAAAAATTACAAGACAAACCTGATAGTGTTGCATTTGATGCATTTTTTGAATCTAATGGATCATTTTGGCATGGAAACCAATGTAAGTCTCATGTATTTTTTATTTTCTCATTTTTGAGATTTTTAAAATGAAGAACATGTATTTGCAGATATGCTTGAGTTTGAGGAACATATTCAAAGTGGACATTTTCCACTTGTTGTGAGATTCCAACCACTTTAACTTGAAGAAAAGGAGTACAACTATGCCACTTATGTTAGAGAGTTCAACCCATATGAAGGGAGGAAATTTTATGCCACTTTTTTGTGAGAATTCATGCCCTTTGTATTGTCGAATGAGAACGTCTCTTTGTAGGAGATACATTGTCACAAGAGTGACAGTTCAGTCCTTGTATCGATAAATAAGAGCCTTATTGAAGAGAAACTATTGAAGCGACTACGTAGTTTAGAGGATCCCAAAGATGTATCTCTCATGTTGTGGGTGAAATCCATTATCAAGTTATAGTGCATTTGTCCATATTGTATTTTCTTCATGTGTTTAATTCTTCATGTATGTTACACTTATGGTTATTTCATGTTATTTATGCAAATTTTTTTAAATTAATCAAAATAAATATCCCATATCATGTTGGTATCAGAGTGATATATTTTGATGTGAATTGTGAGTGTGAATGTTTAACAAATCCAAAATCAAAGAGGGTGAAGGGAAACTTAAGACTTTCAACCCTGAGATTGGATGTGCAACTCATAGAAAGAAAATGGAGAATGAAGACATTTCTACAGAGAGTGATAAGACTTTCTAGAAGGTTTTCTACTCGATGGTATGTATGGTACACAAATTGTCTGCATATTATGAGAAGATTTTGACAAAGAAGGAAAATAAGAAGCTAAAGAAAAGGAAAAATCTTCAGTGAACCAAGGATTTTAAGGAGACCCTCGTGAGCCTCCATCTACATATTCAAGTTCAACTTGTTCTTCTTATTTCTCTCATTCTCATCATTCAAATCATCATCATTGGAGAATTCAAGCAGAGAAAATTGAATGAAAAAAATAGGAGAAAAAAATATTGCAACTTCAATTACAAGCCACATAAGAGGCCTTGGTAGAGTTGTGGTGTAATGAAGGATTAGCGAAGACGTCCTCACCTGATCTAGAATTGAAAACTGAGGTAAACAATGTTAGTAATTCTGTAGTTTCACATTCTTTTCATTATAATGATGATTTTGATGCATTTGAAAAAAACACTAATGGAATTGACTTGAAGCTAATAAAGAAAATGGGATATAAAGTTAAAGGCCTTGGAATTAATGGACAAGGCATTATGAATCCCATTGAAGTGGTTGAACTACCTCAATATGCAGAACTAGGCTATGGCAGAGAGGAAGATGAAGCATCCTCCAAGAGCACTGATGAAAGAGCCATAGAAGCAAGAGAGTCTTCAAGAAAAAAGTATGAATCAATGCAAGTTAAGAGCATATCACACCATTCCAATGATCATGATTTAAAGTTATCTCCAAATGGAGGTGAACATTTCAGAGGAAAATCTAAGTCAAGTTCTCCTCACTAGCTCTGCACCAAGGAAAACCATTCAAGGAAAGTTGTGTTGACCAAGAAGAAGCAAGACATGAAGACCCTTCTCCACAATAGGAGAAAAATAAGAGTAAGAAATTTTGGATCTTGAAACTAGTGTAGCTATTGCAACAATAGAGGGCATCATAGAGCTACCTACTGAAAGCTACATCCATAGCTACATCCAAATAAGGACCATAAGCGTATGAAAGAGCCTGTGGAGAAAATAACCCTTATGCAAGAACCAACATATGAGAAAGTGGAGCACATTGTAACCCTCCAGGAAGCCACACAGGAAGAGAGATAACTACAGGAAGAGAGCCCATTAGCTTAGATAGGTAAGAGATGGGTAGACATGAAAATTAGTTGATTGTGGATAAAATTGTAAATCATATGTTTCTTTTAAAGACCCCATAGATGGGTGAAAGTTTTTGTGAAAGTGATGAAATGTATAAAATTATTTAGGTATGCAACATAGTGATATTTTGGCATTTTGCTGGGTAGTAAAGGGTATGGATTCTGTTGTAAATTAGAAAAAATATGTTTGATCTTTGTATGAAAAATTTTGGGGTCCAAAATTTCTTCAGTTAGGAGAATTGATCCAAAAGGATAAAAAAAGGGCTCAAATTTTAAAGTCTTCAAATGTCAACAAAAATGGCACAAAGTCGTAGAGCATGACAAGACCTTTCTAACGATGTGAATGGCACCTAAAATTGATTCCATCTGACAAAGTTATAGTCGTTTGAATATTTTGACCAAGAGAATAAAAAATTCAAATTCAAGGTCAAAGGATGACATGGTAGGTGATCAACCCTTAGCTAAACTAAGAGGGGGGGTGAATAAATTTAGTACATTCATGGGCATTTAAAAATTTTCTTTAAACTTATTTACACTTCCATTTCATAAGCAACTTAATATATAGTGAATCAACAAACTTAATAAGTGAGAAGCATGTGATAAGTAGATTAAATACAATACATCAACACATAATCATCATGCATATAGAAAATAGGTATAAGTGGAAACCCATAAGGGAGAAAAACACATCTTATTCTTGTTGTGATGCAAAGGCAAGCTCCAACTCCTTCTCACAATTTATTTTCTGTAGGCTCCATCCTACAAGAGGCTACTACCTCAATTTCTGCAAGCTACAACTTGCACGGAATCTCCAACTCACAGGAGGCTCCTACCTCAACTAGCTCTACTAGACATCTATCAAGCTACAACTTGATATGGAAGCACCAACTCCCTCTTATTTTCTGTAGGCTACAACCCACATGAGGCTCCTTCCTCAACCAGCTACTACTAGACATCTATCAAGCTACAACTTGATATGGAAGCACCAACTCCCTCACACTATAATAAAATCATATGATGATTTACATGGATATCAGATTGATTTTTATCCTTATTTACTGCTACCCTTTCAGCCTTCATATCTGCTTCATATCAGCTCTGGATGTGCACAACATCTCTATCTTCTCACACTCATTCTTCCACTCTCTTACCCTCTATGCACATTGCAATAACATCATTTATAGAGATAACTTCATGGTTTTTTGCATTCTATATGGGAATATGAAGTGAACATGCATGAATCTTTGCCTTCCACCCACTCATTTCCTCACTTAGCATATTCTAAATGTTACAATAATATATACATTTATTTCAGTATCAAATGGAGTTTTTCTTTGCCTGGGAGACTTGCCTTTGCATCTCAAAAAATATAAAATAAATCAATGAATTTACATTTATAGTTACAACAATATTTCAATTCAGCCCTTTTAGTTTCTTGCTTTTATGTTCATTTTGTCTTCTCTGCCCGATGTCCCTTTGTCTTCTCTGCTTATTGTTATATTCTAACTGTTCTGCATAACTGCCTTTTTCCTGATTTGTCCTAACTGCCTTCCTTCTCTTTCCCACAGTGTTCAGTGCTCTTCTCTCTATGTTGGGTCACTTATACACCCGAGTACTGTTGGAAATATGATGCTGAGTGTTGTCCTTGATGGCAACCCACTGAATGAAGATGAAGACATGCGACTGTTGACATGTGTTGTCCTTGATGGAAAACCGCCTGATGAAGTAATACTTGACCTGATGGACTTGGTAAATGATGTAAATCTGATGTGATATGATGTTTGTTGACACTATGATGCTGAGTGTTGTCCTTGAATGGCAACTCACTTGATGAAGAAGATGGGAACTTACTTGATGAAGTTGTGCTTGATAGAATATGTTCTTGATGAAGTAAATCTGATGTATCTACAGTGTGTACAGAAGGCAGTGAAGAAAAGAAGTCAGCATGTGCTAAATCTATGATAAAAAGAGTATGTCTCAAGGAATACACGGATATATCTAGGGGAAGTCGCGTATGCACGCGGAAAAGAGCGTGATAAGTCGCGTATGGGCAAAAGCACTCAAAAAGTGCAAAACCAGGGGTAACCACCATGGTATTGACCCATTGTATTGGGTAATGATTCGTCTAAATGACCCCGTCTAATGTAGTTTTGGGCTCATGGTATTGGTTTGGCTCATGGTATTGAAAAAGGGGCTCATGGTATTGAAAAAGGGAAAACCTATATAAGGAGAAGAATTTCATTGTGCAAATGATGAGAGTGGGAGCAAGATGTCTGAGCTTGAATGAATACTTCTCTATGAAGTATATCTATATGGAAAGGGTAAAGATTTGATGATAGATCTGAATCTATGATGCACCTATGAAGAAATGATGAAGCGGGATACCTAGATCTGAAATGTATCTGTATTTTCTAGATCTGTTTATGGAGTGATTAGATCTGTGATGAGGCGAACATTTGTCTGAAGTAAAGGGTTAAATCTGAACTGAATGTCTGATCTGAAGAAGTATGCTGCTCTATGATGGTTGAAGATCTATACGCTACTTCGCCGAAGAGGAAGCGCGTATATACGCGGCTTCGCTGAAGAGAAAGCGCGTATGCGCAATGAAATACATACAGAGGTGTACGCTGGTTTGTGTGGACGGAAGTGCGTATATACGCGACATCAGTGAAATGAAAGCGCGTATGCAAACTAGGGTTTGCTGAAGCATGGGGTATGAAACATCTGATCTGTTCTGCTGTATTACTGTTATCTGAACCGTGTTGTCTGAATTGATAAGTATCTGTTGGTGATGTATGGTTGAGCTTAAAATTATTGAAAGGGTCCAGTCTAAAAATATGATGAAACGTGGCCTGCAAGTGTTGTTCTATTGAAGTTGTTGGATCCAGTGTGAAAATTGATGAAACGTGGTCCAAGGTGGTGCTGAGGGTTGTAGCCTTCAGTCAGGGGGTTGTAGCTCCCTTCTAGGTGAGGCTGGTAAACGAGATCGAGGGGTCGTAGCTCCCTTCCAGGAGAGGCTGGTAAACGAGTCAGGGGGTTGGAGCTCCCTTCCAGGAGAGGCTGGTAAACGAGCGCAGGTGGGTGCCTGCGTGCTGGTCAAGTCTGCGCCACCACATATGTTGTAAGATGTTTTCTCTATAATAAAATATTGAAGGCTGAGCAACTGCAGCGGTGGTTTTCTCCCGTCTTGGGTTTCCACCTAAAAATCCTGGTGTTCATGTGTGATGCTTTGTGTGATGGTTTACTCTGTTCTTACTGCACATGTTTACTGTTTATTAAACCTCTGATGAATAAATGATGGAATGATTTAAGAGAAGAACTAATGACATAATTAGATATCTGTGTATACGCGAGTTTAATAAAGGGTATCCGCGTATATACGCGAGTCTGCTTTAGGAAAGTAGCGTATGGGTTTTAGAAGCAAGAAAAAGTAAAAGTTTTGAATATGCAGTAAATACTGATTCACCCCCCCCCTCTCAGTATTTTTCCCAACAAGTACTTCCTTCGCGTTCAGACATTTGTTTTAATAGGCACACTACCAATTTCACTACATTCGGGTGACTTTCCCGAGTCTTTTATCTTGCATTTAGCCTTTCCTTTTATCTCATAGCCACAACCGCATAACACTATTCTACAGGAGCATCGGGTCCTTTTTCCTTAAGGAAGGTATAACCTCATATATACATACATATATATGTATATATATATATATATATATATATATATATATATATATAACATTGAGCACTTAGAGTTGGGTCTTACATGAGTCCTCTTTCTTGCGTTCCATCTTTTCCTTTATTACCCGAGTCAACTTTGAGTTTAGGATTTTCTTCTAAGAAATGGCACAAACAAATTAAAACTTGAACCTTGATTATATTGCAATTAAACTTTGAGAAGCCTTGCATCCAGTTTCTTATCACAATTCGGAGTTCCACTATGATGTATGTTATATACGCTTATCTTTCTCCTGATGCGATTTCATAACTCAATTCACATACACCCAGAATTTTAAATGTATTATCATTTACCTTTGGAAGGTATCGCGTCTGGTCTCTCATCGCAATTCAACACTTTTCATTGTTATTCATTGTGCTCTAGTCCTTCTGAACTCCCGATCTGTGATATGCAAATGGGTCACACCTGTCGTATCACATTTTTCATCGCACTTTTCTATCGCAGTTTCCACATTGCAGATTCTTATCACAGTTTCGCTCTGATCTTTGGTTATAACCTCTTGCGACATGAGATTTGCGATAAAAGGTTTGGGTCCCACCAAGGTGCCACGTCATTTCCACATCACCTGCCATGTCATCAATATTTGTTTGCGATTTGTGGGGTTAATTCCACGTTGTCTGCCATGTCAGCAGCCACGTCAGTAGCCACGTCACTTGCCATGTCAACTGCCACATCATCTCCCGCACTTCACAAATTTAATAATTTCGCAATATTTGTGATTATGCGATTTCGCAACCCCTGGCGAAAACCTTATCGCATGTCGCACATTTTAGTATTTACCATAATGGGTTTTCCTTATTTTTTGTGATATGCGATATACTTCGCATCGCAACTTAAAAAATATAGCTTGCAATGACTTAGAAATGAACACAAAAATCATCGATTCTGATGTGCGGTATGACAACACTGTTCTGAACGTGTATTTGCATGACTTGACCCGCTCATTCACTCTTCACGCCTTTGATTCTTTGGTTGTGCCCATTCATTTCTTCTTTGCTGCACGTAGAACACCCAACTCATTCATGATATTCTAAATGCAAAACCGTTGTTTTGCACGTGTTTTACAACCAGCCCAACTTGGCCTGCTCGTGCATGATTTGACCCAACACGTTCACAACTCTGCCCAAAATGTTCACAACTCGACTCAAACTTGTTGCCTTTGCTACATTTTCTGCTTGATAAAGATTCTAATGTTGCTCCTCTCTGCTCTTTTGCCTTATATAATGATCTAATGCTGCTCCTTTCCTCTCTGCTACTTCTCCACTTAAATTTTTCCTTCTTTGCCTTATTTCTCATTTATACTCTAGCTGATCCTGATCCACTCCTTTGTTCTCACTGATAATTATGTTGCTGCTCCTTTCTACTCCTTTTCCATTAATGAAAATATTTCCAATAGTCTTCCCCTTTGGCATTGATGGCAACACTTCCTCCAAGACTTCCTCCCCCTTTCATTCTGAGAAGTCCCTTTCTTCATCTGCTTGCTTTTTAGAAGTGTCTTTCTTCTTCTGGTTGCTTTTCCTCCCCCTTTGACATCAATGGAAAAGGGTTACACCATGATGTATGTTATAATACTCCGATACTAGGGACCTGTACCATAACACTGCTTCAAGTATAACGTAATGTAGTCATGCTCTGTAGATATTTACCAGCTCCATAGCTCGAGCTCTTCTTGACAACTTTTATGGGCTAATCTCCGCTTGAGAAATTGCTTATTGTCTAACCCTGCCTGAATGTTTGTTCCTGATTTTGCAGCCTCTGCTAGAGTTTTTTATTTTTTGGGGGATCATATCAAGGGGTATCATCTGCAAACACTATTCCCAGTTTCCTCTTAGATACTCGAATGGTTCTCTAGCAAGGGGTTTTGTAAATATGTATGTTGTATGTTCTTTTGTTGGGACATATTCCATCTTTACTATTTTCTCTGCTACTTGTTCTCTGAGGAAGTGGTACTTTATTGGGATGTGCTTGGTTTTTGAAAGAAGCACATGACTTTTTGATATTATTATTGTCACATTTGATAGAAATAGGTTCAGTGATGCTTACCTTCATGTCTTGAAGATTTTGTTTCATCCACATCACTTTTGTACAACAAGATGTTGTTGCGATGTGTTCTAATTTTGTTGTAGATAGAGAGACATATGTTTGCTTCTTGCTTAACCATGCCACCAGAATTTCTCCCAAATATAATTCACCTCCACTTGTGCTTTTCCTGTCATTCACACAGCTGGCCCAATCTACGTTTGTATATGCTGTCAATGTGAAATATTTTCCTTTCAGATACCATAGGCCATAATGTGCAGTTCCTTGCAAGTATCTAAATATCCTCTTGATTTCTAGCAAGTGATTTTGTTTTGGTGCTCCTTGATATCTTTCCACAAGTCCTACTTCTAACATAATGTCTGGTTTAGAAGCTGCTAGGTATGGTAGACTTCCTATCATAGATTTGTAATATCTTTGATCTACATCTACTGATCCATTATCAACACATAACTTACATCCAGTGATCATGGGAGTTGACATAGGTTTGCAGTCTTCCATTTGTAATATTTTTAACATGTCCCTTAATTATTTTTCTTATGAAATGAATATGCCTTTGTTCTTCTGTATAATTTGAAGTCCTAGGTAGAAAGTAAGCTCTCCAATCATAGACGTCTCAAATTATGACTTCATCTCTTCTGCAAATCCATTTACTAATTCATCCTTGTTGCTGCCAAACATGATGTCATCTATATATACCACTATAATTAAAAGTTCATTTTCATCAGCCTTTATATAATATTGAGTTCTACTCCTCCCTTCTTGAATCCTTGTTTTTGAAAGTACTTGTCCAACCTAGAATACCATGCCCGTGGTGCTTGTTTGAGACCATATAGGGCTTTATTTAATCTGCAAACATAGTTGTACTTATCTGGTAAGGAGAAACCTTTAGGTTGTTCCATGTAGACTTCTTCCTCTAGATCTCCATCTAAGAAGGAAAACTTCACATCCATTTGATATACCTTGAAATCATGATAGCATGCAAAATCCAGAAACATTCTAATTGCTTCCATTCTTGCTACAGGGGAAAAATTTTCATGATAGTGAAGTCCTTCGATTTGATAGTATCACTTACATACAAGTTTGGCTTTATTTCTGATTACAGGACCTTTTTCATTCATCTTATTCTTGAATATCCACTTTGTGCCAATGACATTTTTCCCAACAGGTCTTGGTATTAACTCCTAGGTTTTGTTCTTCTCAATCTGGTCTAATTCTTCATTCATATAATTTATCCAATTTTTGTCTTTGTTCGTTTCATTGAAATTCGTCGGTTCTATCTGTGACAACATGGCTAGATACCCTTCCTTGGTCTATTCAGCTAGCTATATTCTAGCTTGGATTACTACACTCTTGTCTCCAATGATTTGATCTTCTAGATGGTTCTTCTGAGTGTGTCTCGAGGGTCCTTTTGAGTTTAGTTTTGTATCTTCTGTTGTCTTACTCTGTTCTTTATTTTCTTGATTCTCATCTTCATGATCATTTGGAGGATTGACATAGTTTGTGCTTCTGGTTCTATTTGGTAGATCTTTATCAAATATCACATCAATGATTTCCACAATTTTATGTAGTCTTTTATTGTGGCACCCGTATCCCTTAGTCTTAGATGCATATCCCAAAAATATTCCTTCATCATCTCTTGCATAATACTTCCCCAATTTTTCATCATTATTCTTTATGAAACATTTGCTGCCAAAGATTCTAAAGTTCTTGATTGATGTCGGTTTCCCATGCCACAAGTCATATGGAGTCTTGTCACAATTTGGTCTGAGAAGAGATTTGATAATAATATGAACAAATGTGTGTATTTCTTCTACCCAGTAGGTTTGGGGAATGTTTCTTGCTTGCATCATGGCTTTGGTAGTCTGTTGTACTGACTTGTTTTGCCTCTCTGCCACTCCATTATTTTGAGGTGTACCTGCAACTATATACCGTTTCTTTATCCCACATTCATTTCACAGTTATGCAAAATCATCGCCTGTGAATTCACCTACTATGTTTGATCTAATGCATTTTAGTTTAAATCCAGTTTGATTTTCTTCTAGTGGCTTGAATACATTAAATTTCTCAAACGCTTCGATTTTTGTATGAGAAATGCCACCCACATTAATCTGGAAAAATTATCAATTATTAGCATGAAATATGATTCTCTACCTGGTGCATTTATTCTTGAAGGTTCGCATAGGTCCATGTGTACAAGCTGAAGAGGATTACTTGTAGATAGTTGGTATTTTGCTTTGAACGATGTGCAACTTTTTTTCCCTAGTTGGCAAGACTTACATATGGTATTTGGTGGCTTCTTTATTGCAGGAAAATCTCTGACAACTTTATTTTTTCTCAAATTGATGATGTTGTCAAAAATTATATGTCCCAATGTTATATGCCATAGCCAAGATTCATCAAGTTTGCTGATGTGGCATGCTTAATTCTCCTCTTCCATTATATAAATATTATTCTTTGTTCGAACACCTTTGACCAAGATCTTTCCTGTGGTGATTGACCTTACTTCACAATCTTGGGCTCTGAAAAGGGCCTCACAACATTTATCATACATTTGAATAACACTTAGTAGATTGGCTTTTAGACCGTCTAAAAACAGTACATCCCGAGCCTCTCCTCTTCCATTATTCAGGCTGACTGTGATTTTTCCCTTGATTTTCCGTGCTCTGTCATTACTGAATGTTACATTCCCAGATTTCTTTTCATCAAAAGTAAAAAACTTTCTTCGGTATCCAGTCATATGTTTTGAGCACCCACTGTCCACATACCATTGATTGTTTTGATCTTGAGCAATTAGAAACAGATCACATTTATTTAGCTTCCTTTTCCATTGCATGTAGTTGTTTGTTCGATAAATTACCTAAGGAGATGGATCACAACCTTTGAGAAGAAATTCGTAAATTTGTGCCCATTTTTACGGAAGCTAAAACATTTGATTGTATTTCGGAATAGATTATGTACACGAGTGGATCCACCATAGTTCTTAATTCCCTTTTAGTTTCCATACTCTCATCTCCATATATACGCTCTGCACTCCATGGCTTTATGACCGAAATTTTTACAACAAAAACAATACCCGCGGAAGGAGTATCTATCTCTGGTAGTGAAAGTTGTTTGGGGATATAACCATCTGGTCATATGAAAATTCTTTCTTTGGAAGGCATTTTGTCTATGTTGGAATGTTGCTTGGTTGTTTACACCTCTTGTTTCCAGGGCTTTCCTTGTTGTGGGTTTTTTCTGCAGTTCATGAGGATTTGAAGAGTTTCTCACATTTTTGTTCTCATATTGATGGGAGTTAACATTTTCTTTTACAACAGCTTTCACAAATGTAATATCTTTCTTACCCTATGCCTTCGACTTGTTGGGTTCTCCTTCATATCCCATCTCAGTATTTACAAGAGGAGATCTTTGTGCATTTAATATCCGGTCCAATTGTTCAACACCTTTTAACTGCTGAATGCTAATTTTTGAATCAGTTTGAGCCTTTTCCAGTTTCTTCCTTAGACTCACCACCTCTTCTTCCAATCTTCCACATTCTTGAATTTTCTCTCTTATTTTCTGCAACAGAATGTCTTCTACTTTCCTTACTTATTCTAGTTCAATTTTCAACTTGATAAAATTTTCAGACTTTGGTTCTTCATTTACATGTTTAAGAAGGATTACCTTTTGTTTTCTAGTCTTGAGCTTGAGTGTATCTATTTCCTTTAGATAACTCACCAGCTCCCCCTCAAGATCTACCTCACCTTCTTCTTCAAATTCCAAGAGATCTTTCTCAAGCTCTTCCTTGGCCATCAAAATAAATTCTGATGTTCCTTCTTCATTGGGGTATTCATCTGAGCTCTCTGACTCATTGTTGTCTTGTTGATCATATAATATTATTCTATTAAATCAGTTCCCTTTCTTCTTATTGTTGAAATTTCTTTTCTCCTTCTCTATTTTCTTATGAGGAAATTTTGAAGCATAGTGCCCCACTCTTCCACAATTAAAGCACTTAAATGGAAGTTTACCTTTGTACTTACATGTGCCTCTATCCAATCTTCTAACAAATTTGGCTTCTTCTTCATCAGATCATGAGCATGTACCTTCCTTTTCTTCGATGCACTTGTCTACCTTAAAGGCAACCTCCCTCGTATTTGACTTCCCTTTAGGAAGTCTCATCTCATATGCTGTTATGTTCCCAAGTAATTGGTTTTTGTTTAAGGTTTCCCAGTTTGTTGTTTCTTCTATGGCAGAAACCTTAGGATTAAACCTGGATCGTAGAGATCTCAATATTTTCTGGACTACAACACTTTCTTTAATTTCTTCTCCTAGGCCTATCATGATATTCACAACTTCTGCAACTCTTAAAAAGAATGTAGCTATATCTTCATCTTCATTCATTTATATGTTTTCAAATTGAGTTCTATGTGCTTGTAGTTTGGCCATCTTCACCTTTGTATCTCCCTCGTGAATGTTTCCTAAAGTATCCCAGATATCTTTGGAAGTCTTACTGTGCATTACTTTGATAAATTCTGACTCACTTAGACCGCTTAAGAGTGCATTCATTTCTTTTGATTAGCTCTGAAATTGTGTTTGGCTTCTTCCTCAGTGTCTGTATCCTTTGGTGCATATTTTTCTTCCACAACAACCCAAACTTCTATTCCTAAAGACATTAAGTATGTCCTCATTCTTATTTTCCAGAAAGCATAGTTTGTGCCCGTAAACAATGGGGCTTTATTTGTTGAGCATCCTTCTAGGCTAGCCATTTTGGGGACCTAGGACCTCCTTCCATTTGTTAAATTGTTTCTAAAGGAACCGACTCTGATACCAATTGATGAACCCTTAGCTAAACTAAGAGGGGGCCCAGGGGTGAATTAGTTTAGTACATTAATGGACATTTAAACTTTTTCTTTAAACTTATTTACACTTCCATTTCATATGAAACTTACTATATAGTGAATCAGAAAACTTAATATGTGAGCAGAAAGTGATAAGAAGATTAAATACAATACATCAACACATAATCATCATGCATATAGAAAACAGATATAAGTGGAAACCCATAAGGGAGAAAACCACATATTATTATTGTTGTGATGAAAAGGCAAGCTCCAACTCCCTCTCACAACTGATTTTTTGTAGGATCCAACCTACAGGAGGCTACTACCTCATTTTTTGCAAGCTACAACTTGCACGGAAGCTCCAACTCCCTTCTATTTTCTGCAGACTACAACCCACAGGAGGCTCCTACCTCAACTAGACACTATTGGACATATATCAAGCTACAACTTAATATGGAAGCACCAACTCCCTCACATTACAATAAAATCATATGTTGATTTACTTGGATATTAGCTATATTTTTCTCCTTCTTTACTGATGCCCTTTCAGCCTTCATATCTGCTTCATATCAACTCTGGATGTGCACAACATCTCTATCTTCTCACACTCATTCTTCCACTCTATTACCCTCTATGCACATTGAAATAACATCATTTATAGAGATAAATTCATGGATGTTTGCATTCTAAATGGGAATATGAAGTGAACAGGCATGACCCTTTTCCTTCCACCCACTCATTTCCTCACTCAACATATTCAGAATGTTACAAAAATATATACATTTATTTCAATATCAAATGGAATTTTGATTTTCCTGGGAGACTTGGATTTTCATCACAAAAAATATAAAATAAATCAATGAATTTACATTTACAGTTACAACAATATTTCAATTCAACCTTTTTAGTTTCTTGCTTTTCTGTTCATTTTGTCTTCTCTGCCTGTTGTCCCTTTGTATTCTATGCTTGCTATTATATTCTAACTATTCTGCATGACTACCTTTTTCCCGACTCGTCCTATTTGCCTTCCTTCTATTGCCCATAGTGTTCAGTGATCTTTTCTCTGTGTTGGGTCACTTATACACCCGAGTACTTCCTTCGTGTTCAGACTTTTTTTTTTAATAGGCACACTACCAATTTCACTACAGTCGGATCACTTGCCCAAGTATTTTCTCTTGCATTCAACCTTTCCTTTTATCTCACAACCACATCCGCATAACACTGTTCTCCATGAGTGCTGGGTCCTTTTTCCTTAAGGAATGTATAACCTCATATATATATTGTTGAACACTTAGAGTCAGGTCTTACACAAGTCCTCTTTCTTGCATTCCAGATTTTCCTTTATTACCCGAGTCAACTTCATGTTCAGGATTTTCTTCTAAGAAATGGTGCAAACACATTAAACCTTGGGCCTTGATTATATTTCAATTAAACTTTGAAAATCCTCGCATCCGGTTTCTTATCGCAATTCGACGTTCCACTATGATATATGTTATATACGCTTATCTTTCTCCCAATGCGATTTCATAACTCAATTCACATACACCGAGACTTTTAAATGTATTATCATTTACCTTTGGAAGGTAGCACATCTAGTCTCTCATCGCAGTTTGACACTTTTCATTGTTATCCATTGTGCTCTAGTCCTTCTGAACTCCTAATCAGCGATATGCGAAGGGGTCCCACCTGTCTTATCGCAATTTTCATTGCACTTTCCTTTCGCAGTTTCCACATCATAGATTCTTATCGCAGTTTCACTCTAATCTTTGGTTATAACCTCTTGCGACATGTGATTTGTGATAAAAGGTTCGGGTCCCACCGGGGTGCCACGTCACTACCACATTGTCTACCATGTCACCTGCCACATCATCTGCCACGTCACCTACCATGTCATCAATATGTGTTTTCGATTTGTGGGGTCAGGTCCATGTCGTCTGCCATGTCAGAAGCCAGGTAACTTGCCACATCATATGCCACGTCATCTCCCGCACTTTGCAAATTTAAGAATTTCGCAATATTTGCGATTTCGCGATTTTGCAACCCGTGGAAAAAACCTTATCGCATGTCGCACCTTTTAGTATTTACCATAATGAGTTTTCCTTATTTTTTGCGGTATGCGATATACTTCGTATCACAACTTAAAATATATAGCTTGCAATGACTTAGAAATAAACACAAAAATCTTCGATTGAAATGTGCGGTATGCCAACACTATTCTGAACGTGTATTTACTTGACTTGACTTGCTCGTTCACTACTTCACGCCTTTGCTTATTTGGTTGTGCCCATTCATTTCTTATTTTCTGCACGTAGAACACCCAACTAGTTCATGATTTTTTGAATACAGAACCACTGTTATGCACACGTTTTACAACCATCTCGACTTGTCCTACTCGTGCATGACTTGACCCAACACGTTCATGATTCTACCCAGCACGTTCACAACTCAACCCAAAATTTTTGTCTTTGCTGCATTTTCTCCTTGATAAAGATTCTAATGTTTCTCCTCTCTGCTCCTTTGCCTTAGATAATGATCTAATGTTTCTCCTTTCCTCTCTGCTGCTTCTCCACTTAAATTTTTCCTTCTTTGCCTTGTTGCTCCTTTATATTCCAGATGATCTTGATCTGCTCCTTTTTTCTCATCGATATTCTAGTGCTGCTCCTTTATGCTCCTTTGCCATCACTGAAAATATTTCCAATAGTAGGTGTTGACTTTGTAGTCTGTACTACTGAAGTTAGCAGGATGATATGGTATTCCAAGGACATGTCACATGTCATGCATCTATGGTATTTTTTGGCATGTGTTGGATTAGTAAAAATGTGCCATGTGGCACCCAAAGAGTGTGCCACATGGCATCACCAGAGAGCACAATCAACAATCCAATTGGCATGCACATGGACCAATTATATATCACCACATGGCTCTATCATGATTGGACCAAGTGGACCAATCATAGGGTGCCACGTGACCCTATAAAATGCCACCATGTGGCCTAGAAGGATTAACCAAAATTATTTAAGGCCAACGATTAAATTTGTTACACATTTGTTAGAGACCATCAGGATTGAACCTATGACGTTGACTAAAGAGAACAAATGATTAACCAATAAGCCACTAGAATAGGTTATTATAATTGGTTGACAAATTTTGTTTAAAATTTTGTTGTTTGCTATGGTGGAAAAAGTTAGTGGGAGCCCACAAAATATGGCAGCTTCACCAAACCGGTGAGTGTTACAACCACTGCCTGCCAAATATAGCAAAACTGCACCTAACCACTATTTGAACAAGACCTCCATGTATTTTCATGCCAATGGTTGGATCGAACACACCTATGCACTATGTCTTGATTGGACGTGTTGGAGAATGTAACTAGTTTTGGTCTTCATAATTATCATTTGTCTCATGCCATTATGTAATTCTTATGTATTGATCAAAAGAAGAAAGAAAATGTAAAATAAAATATTTTATAAAGCATGGGTTTTATGCTTGGTTCATTGGTTAATATGTCAAAGCATCCATTGTATGCTTCTAGGTTTTTGACATGAATCATGGTCATTGACATTATGTGAAGTACCCTTGTGGGAAATTTTATCTTGAAAAGGAAATTAATATTGTAATTAGTGACGTGTCTCGAGGATTCTATGATCAAGTTGTCTATCGAGTTAAATTTGGTAGTGGGTAGGCTTAAAAAGCCACGTGAAAATTTGTATAAAGGCATAACCTCGACATCATTTGGTAGTGAAGTGAGCTCACATATCTTAGCTCTTGGTCTGCGGTTTGGAGGAAGATCAAAGGTGTAAGAGAGGGTCTTCAAGGCATGTGAAGGAGGACCATTTTATCATATGAGGGACCTAGAGTTACCTCGGGTTCGAGATGACTAGGAGAATCCTTTTTGTGGTGAATTCCTATTTTTCTACCCTTGAATATATCTTGGATTATCTGGCTTATCATCTTATGTCTTGAAGGAAGCTTAGGGTCTTGTATTTGTATTGTAAGTGTCCTTTGAATTGAATATATAAGAAGAGAAGTTCTAATGGGTTTTCCTCTTGGTGGGTTTTTCCATGACTTGAGCCTATTTCAAGTGTCTCTATCTTTATGGTTGTGATATTCATGTTTTAGCCTTTATTTTATGATGAGAAAATAATCTTAATAAGGAGAAGGAATAATAATATCAAAATTAAATTTCATATAATGGAAAATAATAAGTTAAGATGATGCATTTATTGATTTTCCAACAAGACAGTGGGGTTGAAAACATATAATGGTTATGTTTGGTATGGTTATATTATAATATATCCAACGTGCCAAAGTTTGAATGCACACCAGATATATACCATATGGTTATTTTATGTCATTTATAAAATTATGCTAATCTGATTATTTTCATGTCTTCCCATGAATGTGTTATTTAAATTTCTCATTCAACCCTCGAAGGGGGGATCCACAAGGCAGTGTAGGAGTTCTCAATGCACAGGATACGCATACAACCCAAGGAGAAGAGAAACAATGTGGTAGCGGGGAGATGGCCCATGCATGAAACCTAAGAGGAGGTGGTCAGTGGCCAGTATGGGCACATTTTTTGAGATAGATAATATTGTATTCTACATGGCACAGAGTCTGAGGTAGTGGAGCCCATAGGGGTCCTGAGGTGATGGAAAAAAAATCATATGTAGTTTATAGTTAGTTTTCACGATTTTCTAAGAGGAGTCCACTGGTGTAGATGGAACTTGGAACTGGGCAGAAAATCTGAGGGCTCATGGCTAAAGCTGACATGCGTCATTAGTGATTGGCATGAATTTCGAGACAAATATGCAATTTTCAGACGTTGGTCATGTTTAGAGTGTTATCCAGGAAACGCCTTCTACGGATAGAAGTGATCCCTCTAGCCCAATGAGTGGATCTTGTAGCAAACAAGACAAAATCAAGCAAAATCTCCTAGCTTAAATCAGAATGACATGAGAGAGGAATATGGCCTACCTCACCTCTATGCGGTTACTTTTTGATGTTAATATTGATCTCCTCAATTCGAAGCTCGCTCCTCGTTATTCCTTTACGCACAAATACCTGCAAGAGAGATCAAACAATGACAAAGAATAAACCATAGTATATTTCATTATAATGTAAACCATATGATAGATAAAGGAGCATCATACTAAGAAAGTAATCATTGACAAGATTATGGAAAGTAAAATATTTTTTGTATTATTGATAAGTTAAAGAGGGAAGCATACAATTGGTGCCTTGATGTTGGGGACCTCCTTCAGGATGGGTTCCCATGTCCAAAACAAAGACTTCATGCACTACTTCTTCTTGGAATATTGACAATGTTTAGGCACATTCAAGCACTAGAAAGGAAACCAACAATGACCAACCATTTGGGAAAGGCGTTAAATTCATTTATAAGGAGGCTAGAGAGGTTAAGGATCCACAAAATAAGGAGGAAGGTCCATATCTTAAGGGGAAATTCCTTAAAGGTAGGATCAAGGACTCAAAATGGGAGAAATCGATTCAATCTCTAGCCCACTGATACCAAACTTCCATTCTCGAGACTTATAGAGGAAGAAGCTTCTACTCCATTTTTGGATAACCTGCCTGAAGAGGACCAACGCGACTTTTAATTTTAACTCTTGTGTTGCCAGTGTTGTTTACCAGTTACACACAGGGTGACAAGCATGAGGGAATACATGGGAGAACCGCATTGGGGATGAAAATTAGGGTTTTTACAAGCTTTCTCCAAAATTGTTGTAATGCACTTACTCTCCGTTTATTCAAGGATTTTTTGAGTATGTTATTCATGGTGAATATGTTTTCATAGCTTTTTTCACTTTGAAACATTTGTGGCATGAATGACACTAAGGATGACACTTTGGATAGGAAATAGATAATGTGACAAAATATTGTGTAACAAATGCCCCCTAAAGCATGAAATCAGAATGAGAAGTGATGGTTGAAGTGCTTTATCAGTCAAGGCAAGGACTTTGGAAAACCATCACTAGGAGACTTGCAAATCAAACATGATACAATATGTGAAATATCTAATATAAATATGCCTGATATGAAATTTTTGAATAGGCATCAAAATAACACATGAATCCATGACATGGGCACAACCATCCTACTAGAAAATATCATATGTATGGATCCACGGCATGGTCATAGTCATCCATATAGAAAGGATCATGTGTACAATCATGAATACTCCACGCAACCTATATTCGAATAAACATGATCCAGGGTCTTCGTATTTGTCTCGATCCATCCAAAATATGAATCTAACCGTGTGAATAGATGGGTTAATGTCAAACATGGACATAGAAACCACCTGATTATAGGTCAATGATGTAAGCCATTAACATGAATGAGAGAAACCACCAATAATGGTGATGGCCCTCAAGGTATGACAACACAATCTACAAGTGTGAATAAGGGAGTTTAATTTGAACACTTGCAGAATAATTTGATCAAAGGCCAATGATGTGAACGTGTCGTCAAACACGAATAACTTTCCATTGAGGAATGCAAGCTCCAAGGCACTGAAAGGGAGCTTCTAGATCAAATTCTTGGATAATGAGTTGATGTTTCTAGGAAGCGATCCGTCGAAGGAGGGCCATAATGTTTCTCACATCATCAACACAAAACGTAGGATTTCTCAAGGTAGATAGGAAATATTTAATATTGTTTTAAAGAGGCTTATATAAGTATAAGAGGTCTGACTTTTGCAGATAGGACCTATCTTGAACATGTCGGAAACACAACTTTGGATGTTGGCAAAATTTAACTCAAAATGGGATCAATGGTCATGGTGATGATAAGATATGATTGAATGAGAGGAAAATGGATTTCCCAAACCTAGGGAGGCAAGTGATGATGAGAGAATAACCCAAACCCAACATGAGATGTAGATAAGTGTCATGTTCAAGAGCGACATGTTTTCATTAATACAGAATACAAGACATACTTTACTTCCATTTTTCCCTACTATTTCTAGCAAGTATGTCTTTATTTTTTATAGAAAGCTTGAAGAGGATACCATATGCTTAGCATATAAGCTCACCCTTTGGATGAATCCAACCTAGTAAGTTTAACAAGCCCTAGGAAGGAGTAACTTGGTCTCATCATGGTGACAATTCCTTCGTCGTTTGAGTTGCACGAGCCCGATGGAGGGGTAACTCGACATCTTTTTCATGTTTAGAGAGTTTTAAAAAGAAGCGGAAAAGAAAACTCCAAATATCTCTTTTCGTAGATAGTCCCTTGAACCTGAAAAGATAGAATACAATATCTAAGAGAACTTCCTAGCCATGTTTTAATAAGGTATTAATTTTTCGTAATTAGTCAACCTCAACTCGGAAAAGGGGTAAACGTATACTTCGATGACATCGATTCATTTACTTTAACGAGCTTAAAAGGACAAGTTCTCAACAATATTTTCATTTTTCGAGAGCCCGAAAATAGCTTAAAGTTGACTCCATGGGAGTTCCTTTTTTTTTTGTTTTCACGAGCCCAAAAAAATGATAAAATATGACTCATGGGTCACCAATTACTGAGATTTATTCAAGATTTCTTGTTGCTGCACAAGCAAGCAAACGTCATTTTGATCGAGAAAAATATAAAATAATAGGTAAAAATACTTTGTAAAATGGTAAAAATCGTTTTAAAATTAAAAATATATTTTAAAAGACTTTTAATAATTAAAAAGTAAAAACAAAAATCATTTTTACCATTGTAAAATTGTGAAGAGAATTTTACCCTTGTTTTTCTCTAAAATTTAGGCACACTGTTCAATCAATCCGGGACATCATTCACCAAACTGTTGTTGCAAGTAAGAGCTCTTTATTTTGCCTGCATTTTGCCTATATTTTTTAGCATTTTAATCCATTTTTCATGTGCTTAGGAAGCCATTGAAAAATTAGGCCTCGTGGGCGACCAATGCGGGATTTACCTATCGAGTTCGCGCTAATCGCCTTGGCTCTTAAAGAACTAGTTCGATGCTAGCGCGTAAAAATTCAGGGATAGATGCGCTGATGCCCAAAGCTAATTTTTTTAATAAATGCTCATTTTTAAGCCAATATTTTGCCAAATTTCTTCCATGAAAGGTTATTAATCCTTTTTTATTGATGATTTGCAAGAGAAATATGGCCATAGAGTGGAAATAAGGAGGCCATGAAGCAGAGGATCGAGAAATAGGTCAAAACTGAAACTGCATAAGAGCATTGCAAAATTTCGGTTTACTCAAGTTCTTCCAGATGTCCGGGATTTGATCCCAAGTGGATCTATTACAATGTCTTGTGAGATGGTGGGATATTGACAGCCAAATGTTTTGATTGGTGGTTAGGACTTCGAGATTGATGTGTCTGACATACATGTCATCATCATTTTGTCCAAATCGGGACTATCAATCCTGTTATCACGTGCTAGACTAGGCGGTGAGAGCACATAGATGTTCATTTCCAGACATTGCAGTAATGGTTATTAGAAGACCAAAAGTGGGAAAAATGGCATTAAAAGTTTCAGTGATCTTGTAGTGAGGATTTTCCTTTACATGATTTCACGAGTGGCGGGAGTGCAGGCCTTACATGAGGCAAGAAAATCCTATTTTTAGTATGCACTGGACTGTATGAGTCCAGCATTGTTGAACTAGAGTGAGGGGTTTCTCATTAACATGAACGAGCAACTCACAAAGTGTAAGACTGTGAAGATGAAACAATTTAGCTATGGATCGATCCTGGTGACTCTTCTCTTAGAGAGGGTACCATTTTTACGATGTCAACAAATAGAGGTGGGACCTCCTACTCTGAGGGATCCATGACTTATGAGATGGAGAGAGCTGATGCCTTGCCATGGAGGTGGTCAAAAGATGTATTTCCTTCTCGACTTATTCATATGGATATGGCAATAGTTTATTGCTATCAATGAATAGGAATATGTAGGGACTAACTTTAGAGGATATCTAATGTTACACCATTTTTTGGTCACCTAACCCATTTTCGTTAGATGAACCCAAGTACACCATGTAAGACCAATTTTACCCCAAGTAAAATTGCTTTCACCACATTTGCTTACATTTCTTGGTCATATTTAACCCAAAACAAGGTAATCAATTAAATAAATCATTATTTATTTAATTATTCCCTAAGAATAAGTTATTTAAATCATTATTTAAATAATATTCTTAGTTAAATTTGACTAAATCACACATAAATAATTAAATAAACCATTATTTATTTAATTATATTCCGCTCATCTCCCTCAAAATAATAAATAAATCATTTATTTATTTGTTATTTATAAATAAAGGAATTGACCCAAGTCAAAAAGCCCTTTTCCCTCCAACAAATATAATAAAATATTCCTAAAGGGTGATTCTAGAATTTGATTAATAATATTTTATTCATGCACCGAGTTCTAGAACACCCCAATATTTTGCTATAAATAGGAGGGTTTTCCCCATTCATTAGTCACCTCCGTTGCATTAGATCACACTAGATATACTCTTGGTCACCATTTCCATTTGTTTTCATTTTGAACTCCCAATGAGTTCCATGTTTGTTAGGGTTTTCCACATTAACCGAAGAGAGGAATTTTAGATCTGAAACACTGAGGACTTCCAAGAACCCATCCCACTGAGGAGAACTGGAAAACACCTTTCTTGTTTTCCTCTCAGGTGCCCCAGATTATTTTTATACATTGTTCTTGTCTTGTCCATTGGATGCATGGAGCAATTTTACATTTTATCTGCTTAATATCTTTTATGCTTAGATATAATTTTATGCAGCAAAATTAAAGATATTTTGCAGCCATACTTGATGTTAGGGCTACTTGATATGCATAGCTAAAGTGATCTTTTACGACGAAAGAGTCATACTAACAATTGGCAACTCCACATGGGTTTTTCTTTTGTGACCACTGTCGTTTTCTATCTTCCTGCATATCCAGTTGTTTCAGACCCTAGGGTTTCTCTTCCATTTTTTATTTTTCCTATTTTTTCCATTTTATGCTAGTTTTCCTCTCCAAAACCCTCAAACATTCAAAATTCTAACTTCCATGTGTTTCTGGCCTTTTTGCGCAGGTGACCGACATTAGCCGCTGCTGAGACGACAAAATTTTCTAAAATCTGCCGCCGCCAGACCCGGATCTGCAGGTCGCACTTATCGGCCCAAAAAGTGCGACTTGGCCTTGAGGTCGCACTTTTCTGCCCTAAATCTGCGACCTGGCCTGAAAACAGGCCCAAACCTGCGACCTGCAATTGTTTCTGCAATCTGCCAGCACTTTTTCTGGGTTTCACTGAAGCTTCTGTCAGGGTTTTCCAGCCTCTGTCTCCACCTATTTAGACCTGCTGCTGATCTATTTCACTCACCTAAGTGGGACTCTTGCCCCTTAGGGCTTCAGTTCCCTCCACTTTTTGTGGGAGAGTTTGTTGCTGTTTTCAGACGTCTGAATTTCCAGAAGTTTCAGCCTTATTTCAGATCTGATACCTCTTGTTCAGATCCTCACAGGTCAAATTTTCTTCCCTTTCTATACACTACCTTTCGCTTTGTTTGGGTTCATCTCTAGGGTCACCCCTTTGACCCCCTCCTTTTAGCTGATCTCCTATTTTCTAGCAGCAACCTTGCCCCTGCCTCTTTGCTGCTTTCTGCACCACTTTCCAGCAATTTCTCCATTAGATCCCAGTCCCTCCAGACCTTAGATCTATTGGTCTCTTGTTAGCGTGCTTTGCCCCTTCTAGACTAGTTTTGAGCGACCCACCTTCTTGGGGTCAATTGCTACCTTTTTAGTTTCTAGTTTCTTGTTCTTTCAATCTTATTTATTGCAGATTTATTTTCCATTACGTAGCACACTTTTTATTTTACTCTCAAAACGTCTGGGTTTAATCAATTAAAATTAACACACGCCACACACTGACCCTAAGTGAAGAAGAGCCTGGTTAATACCGCCTGGCAAAGACTCTAAAATTAATCGATACTGCACCTCCTTGCCCTTGTCGCATCTTGCTTTTACACCTTGTTGCCCTTGTCGGTCTTTCTTCTTCCCGTCCTCATTGCACCTCCAAGGCATTTCTCCCGGCGACTTCTTGGCCTTCCCCCTTAGTTTCCGGTTGGTCGACTTCCTCCTTCCCGTCGTCATCGAGTAAGTCCTCCCTCGAGTCCATACTCTGACTCTTCCTCTGATTGTTCGGGTTCTCCCCATCCTTCTGGTTCTCCCACCTTTACCTCCACCATGTCTAGTTCTGGACCTAGCCCTAACCCCAGTTCTACTGCTGGGTCAACTTCCAGTGGAACCACTACGGGACCTACCTCGAATACCCCATTACTTCTATATATGACTAGCCTCACTCTCCCCGACTTCAATCAGCTTATCAATGATCCTATCTGCCACGATGTCAGTTGGCCTGCTATGCCAACCAAGCTCCCCTCCGACATCCCCAAGTTCGAAGGCCTTGCTCGTGAAGACCCCTCCAATCATCTCCGATCTTTCCACATGTGGTGCTCCTCTAATTCCATCACCGATGACTCCATTCGTCTTCGTCTATTCCAACGCACCCTTACCAGCGAAGCATCCAAATGGTATGTTGATGAAGCCACCTCTTCCCACACCACTTTTGCAACCATTGCCCAAGCCTTTTTGTCTTATTTCCAGCTCCCTCTCCAATACGACACTGGCACTGAACTATTGACCTCCTTTCAGCAATCCTCTTCAACAAGTCTCTCCGCTCATGTCCAGGAGTGGCGACGACAACGAAGCTTATGCCGTGCTCCCCCCTTTGAAGATCAATTTTACATGGATTGGTTCCTTCACTCTCTCTTACCTCCCATTGGCGAAGATGTCGCCTCCCATTTCCCCCAAACCGAAGAAGCTGCCCTTCAAATCGCTTTAAAATATGACCTTATCTATGCCCAGTCTGGTTATGTTTATACTGTCCTTCCTGATCTGCCCGGGGGCACTAACGCCTCCGGGACCTCTCACTCTGCTGACGGTATCCTCGGAACCATGTCTCATACCTCTGCTCAACCTCTTACGCCCTATGGTTTTCCTCCTGGCGGGGCCAGCCCCTCCAGCCCCTTCCCCCCCCCCGGTAACATGTATCCCGGATTTGAGATGCCTCCCCCTTTTACCCACTTTCCTGCTTACCTCAATGTTACCCATTCTCACCCTTACCCTTATCCGTAGCCTGGTGTCTCATATCCTCCAGCATTTGGACCTCTCGCTCCCTTGCCTCCTCCACCCCCATAGCCGCACTTACTTCGCCCTCCAGGGCACATATTTACGCAGCCAGGTGCAACTCCTCCTCTTCCTTCGCAAAGAAAGTGGAAAGGCACTCCCTTCCTTCCGGTAATAGTCGACCCAATCCTTCCTGTGTTGATTCTAACACTACTGACCAGCCTCAGAGCCCTCAGCCCAAGAAAGACAGGCCACTTCGCACCAATAAGCCCTGTTCATGCTGCGGTGTTTACGGTCATTACACCCACGGTTGTCCCCGGTTACCACAAATGAGGCACATGTGGGAGTCTCAAGCCACTGTGCAGGGACAACACTCCTCTCCTTCTATCCCTTCCCATACGGCTACTTCTCAACCCGCTATGTTTCCCGATCCTTTCCCTCAACAAGGACTCGTGGCCACCCAGTCACCTCATGGCCCGGAACCCACTCAACCTTCTCCTTCTGGTTCCTCTGATTACCAGATCCTCATGATGGCCTCAGACCAATCTCTCACCGCCAATCCTTCCCTTCAAACTCATTCCCCCGTTCCTTCTTCCCCCGAGGTCCCATCCTCGGGCCCTACTAAGCCTCTATCGACACCCAATGGTCCCTTGCCAATTCCTCCACCCAACGCCAAGATTCATACCCAAATCCCTAAGGGCCCATTACGCCGAAATGTTGCCTCTGATCAGATGACCCTGGATGCTTTCGACCCTACCGATGACCAGTTAATTGTTTTCGATCCCTGTCAACTTGAACATCCCCCTCTTCCTGCGTCTGTTGCTTTCCAAATCTCGGTCCAAATCCACACTGCCACTATTGCTCGATGCATCATTGATGAGGGGACATCTACCTGTGTCATGTCCATTTTGGTTTGGCAACAACTCGGATCTCCTGCATTGGCCCCTTCCATAATCACCCTTCATGCGTGGGATGGCCATGATTCCCAGCCCGTCGGCCTCTTTCGCCGATGTCCTATTACTCTTGCAGGAAAAACTGTGTGTGTCAACATTGAAGTGATCAACGCCCCTCTCGACTACAACCTCCTCTTGGGGTGTAGTTACACCTATTCCATGTCTGTCGTCCCATCCACAGTTTACAACAAGATGTTCTTCCCTCATAAGGGAAAAATCGTCACCATCGACCAGTTACCGTATCGTACCCCCAAATCTCAGATTTCCCTTGAGCCCTCTATTTCCACCGCCACTACATCTTGGCCCAGTTTCTTTCCCGGCCTCTTTAAAGACTCCTACTTGCTCGACACCTTTCTTGACTCTCCTACCCTCTCTGACCCCATTCTGACAAGCGTTTGCATGATGCAATCATCTTGGGTTGACCTTACACAACCCACTTTGGCTAGTCAGCAACCTAAAATTTCCCCAACTCCTCTGGATCTTAGCCCTTCACCCCCGCTAGCCAGTCTTTTTCCTTCAGAATCTCCCCTCCCTACTGGAATGATTCTGCCCGATTTCAATCCCCTCGGCCCTATCCCTCCTGGCCATTTTCCTGCTGGTCAAATTCCTTTCCTCGCTCCCCCTCCTGGAGCTTCCTCTGTACCTATCTTGGCTACCCTCTCCCTACCCAACTTGACCTTGGGTATACCCGTCTGGTATCTAAGCCCCCCTGCCCCTACCCTGCCTGGTCAACCCAAGCCATATATTGCTTTGACTCCGGTTCAACCAATACCCATGGCCTCTTCCGCTGCTCCAACACCTCAGTCTCCTCACCCAGCACCTCCTCCTGTTACAACCATGTCCGGTAACAATAGCAGATCTCGCAGGGGGGCACCGAAGGAAACGGTGGCGTTGACAACTTCCACCCCCCCTCGCCTTCCAAAACATCCCATTCAGTGTGCCTTGTGAGACGTTGTCGGCCACGCCACCCATACTTGTCCTGAATTACCACACCTCAAAATCGTGGTCAATGAAAGGTTTCCAGAATCTGATATTCCCATGGTCCAGGTCTCCCTCCCTGGTTCCCTTCCCAAACTTAAAAACTTGTGCACCAATCACCCTTGTTCTTTATGCAACTTCCATGGGCATTATACCCACCTTTGCCCTCGTCTAGACGAGTATCGTGCTTCTTTGGCCGCTTACCGCCAATTCGAAGCCGCACTTGCCCGCCCTCCTTTTTTAACCCCCGACCATGCGTCCACCACAATTACCATTTCTCCTCCTGATACTGACATGACCGAACCTTCCGCCACTATTTCCTACCTTGCCTCATCACCGCGTTCCCCGGCATCCAACCCCTTAGCCCCGTCCCCTGCTATTTCGCCTACCCACTCATCTATTAACCCCGCTGTCACTTCTCATATCGACACAAACATAAGCCTTTCCCCTTAACATCAGATATCTCATATTTCTACCTCTTCGGGTCATCCTATGTCATCCACTATTCCCCTCTTCCAGTCCGATGAAGACTTCATGGAAGCCATGACCGAACCTGACTTTTCATGGGACGATATGCACCATCGTGCATACTTCCTACCACATCAATCACATGACCAAAATGCTCTCGAATCCAAAGACTTCATTCCCAATAAAGTTGATTGGTTCAAAAACCCCATCCCTGCCCTTGACGCTTTCGAAGAAGGCAATATGGCTAACATATCCCCTACCATCAAAATAGACATTTCTGTCAAACCAGGTATCGAAGAACACATCACCATGGGTGCCCACTGCACTCCGGAAGAAATTGAAGCCTACACCAAAATCTTCAAAGAATTCCATTATGTTTTCGCCTGGTCCTACTCAGAAATGCCAGGACTCGATCTGGCCATTGTCGAACACCACATCGACACATGGCCTGATGCCATTCCGGTCCATCAAAAGTTAAGACCCATTCATCCATCTAGACATGAAGCCATCAAAGCTGAAATCGATAAGCTCCGGCAAGCTGGTTTTATTTACCCCATTGAATACACCACTTGGGTGTCCAACCCAGTTCCTGTTCTCAAAAAACAAGGCACCATTCGTGTTTGCACTGACTTTAGAGATCTGAACAAAGCTTGTCCCAAAGACAACTTCCCCACACCATTTATTGACCAAATCATTGATGAGTGTGCGGGGAACGAGGTCTTATCCTTTATGGATGGCTTCTCAGGATACAACCAAGTCGTTATCCGTCGCACTGATCAACTTAAAACCGCGTTCATTAGGCCGTGGGGCACTTTTGCATACAAAGTCATGCCATTTGATCTTAAAAACGCTGGTGCCACTTTTCAACGAGCCATGTCTTATTGTTTCCATGACTTAGCTCATATTATCCTCGCCTATTTAGATGACCTTACTGCGCGTTATAAACATTGGGCACAACACCTCCATGATCTGCATACCATTTTCCTCCACTGTCGCAAGTATAACATCCGTCTTAACCCTTTGAAATGTGTCTTCTGTGTTCCCGCCGGTCGTCTCCTCGGCTTCATCGTATCTAAAGATGGGATAACTCTTGACCCTTTGAAATTTCAAGCCATTCTTGAACTGCCTATCCCTCGAACCTTACGACAACTCCAAAGCCTCCAAGGAAAAGCTAATTTTCTTCGTTGATTCGTTCCAGACTATGCGACCACCGCGCATGGTTTCCTTCGACTTCTTCACTCCCACACTTTTTTTGTATAGGATACCTACGCTCAACAATATTTTGATGCCCTCAAGCATGCTCTCACCTCTGCCCCCTTGATCCGTCATCCTGACTTTAACTGAGATTTCATCCTTTACATCTATGCTTCCACCCATTCGGTTGCTGGTGTCCTTATTCAAGAAGATGATAACGGCCTCGAGCATGTGATCTATTATGTCAGTAAAAACCTTGCTGGCCCACCTGTGTCCTACTCACATGAAGAAAATTTAGCACTAGCTGTTGTGTTCTCGGTCCAAAAACTGTGTCATTATATCCTCCTGCATTCCACCAAGGTTGTGACTGATTCCAACCCTATGGCTTTCCTGTTAATTCGACGCATCCTTAGTGGGAAGTATGCTCGTTGGGTCGTTATTCTCCAAGAATTTGACCTTGAATTTGTCACCCCAAAAAGTAAGAAAGGTTTAGCCCTCGCTGAACTCATTTTCGATTTTCCTACCGAGACGCAAGACACTCCTATTAATGATGCTCTTCCCGATGAACATTTATTTTCCATCACCACTGATGATTCTTGGTACGGTGATATCCTTAATTACCTACGAACCCAAAAGTTCGCCCTTCATCTTGATCATGCTGCCCGACGACGCATCCGACACCAAGCCTCTCGCTACCTTCTAATCGGTGATGACCTTTATTGTCATGGAGTAGATATTGTCCT
The DNA here is from genome assembly GCA_034641835.2 of Pinus albicaulis. Taxonomy (NCBI): domain Eukaryota; kingdom Viridiplantae; phylum Streptophyta; class Pinopsida; order Pinales; family Pinaceae; genus Pinus; species Pinus albicaulis. Next base: position 1,669,705,067 of record CM076580.1, on the reverse strand, counting down.
TCGTCGTTGCCTCACACACGCTGAAGCTGAACAAGTCCTCAACACCTGCCATAGTGGTGCTTGTGGGGGCCACCTCTCCGGCCTTGCCACCGCCCAAAAAATCATGCGCGCTGGGTATTTTTGGCCTTCTCTCTTCAGTGATTGCATTGAAGTAGTCAAACACTGTTCCAATTGCCAACATTTCACCCCCAAGGCGCGAGCTCCTCCCGCTCCTCTCCATCCTGTCATCACAGCTGGCCATTTTTGCAAATGGGCCATTGACTTTATGGAATGTCGACCTCCCTCCGCCGGTAACCACAAATACATCATCGTGGCAGTTGACTATTTCACCAAATGGGATGAAGCTATGCCGACATTCAACAATACGGCAGCCACCGCAACCCTCTTTTTATTTAACCATGTCATCACTCGATTCGGAGTTCCAAAACAGTTATTCTCTGACCATGGCCGACATTTCGAAGATGAGATATGGCATGAGCTATCCTCACTCTTGAGTTTTGAGCACCAATATTCATCTTCCTATTACCCCCAAGGTAATGGCCAAGTTGAAGCGGTCAACAAAAATCTTAAGACCATGCTTCAAAGAACAGTGAATAAGCACAAAAACGATTGGCACCTTATGCTCTTCCATGCTTTGTGGGCTTATCGGACTTCAGTTAAAACCGCCACTGGTTTCACTTCTTTGCACCTTGTTTTCGGTGAGGAGGCAGTCCTACCAATCGAGTGTGAAATCCCTTCCCTTCACCTGGCCGTTGAACTCCTCCCTGATACCCAACCTCTAGAACAATGACTTATCATGCTCGAGCACGCCTCTGAAGACCGTCGTGTTGCATTACAAACTCTTGAAGCGGCCAAAAAGTGCACCAAAGCTCAGTATGACAGAAAAGTACACCCTCGCCAATTTCACGAAGGTGACCTTGTTCTAGTCTATGACCAGGCCCATGATACCCTTGGTCATGGGAAGTTCGACTCACTATGGCTTGGTCCTTTCATTATCAGTAAAGACCTTGGGAAGGGGGCCTATCTTTTAGAGGACTTTGAAGGCCACCCCCTTCCTAATCCTCGCAATATACTCTATCTCAAGAAATATTACCCCTAGCATTTCCCGCTCGAAATGCACGTTTTATTTTCTTGTAGATAACCAACATATATTTTTTTTCACATTTCGCTACTTCACCAGGACACTCGCTGTCCACGAAGTCTTCCCTCACATCCCCTTAAAATCATATTTTCTCACTTACACCACAGTTCAGTGGGGGCACCACTTTTCCCACACACTCATCTCCGTTCGTGATAATTTCCGTCATGAGTTACCAGTTTGTACTCATGCTTTTTATGGTCCCCATTGGCACCATACCTCATTTCATCATCATTCTTAGTTACGTCTGTGCGTCGCTCCACTATTTTCTCCCATTCCTTAATTGATATTCCCTTACTACCTCACCTATGGCGGACCTACTTCTATCGACATCAGCCCATTTACTCCAGAAGTCAGGTCTAGGGGGGCAGTGTACCTTGGTTCGAGCTCTTTTCAACCCGATCGCGATCTACACACTTGATGGTTCAGTGATGCCGCAACAGCTATTGGTGATACCCAGGTGTGTGTGAGATGTCTCAGCCCTCATGAGGGGGTGGCCCTGCAGGTAGCCCCCCACATACCCGGATGACTTCTTCATTCCAGCCCTTGATGCAGCTCCTCTCCTTCGATGATATCGGCCTCAGTCGCTTGCAGCACCTCTTCGATTTGCACGTGTCGGTCCGATTTCATGAGCCCTTACCCGCGTGTAGGGGGCATTTGGGTGTATTTATATCTCATGTACTAAACAATTATTGTATAAGTCCTGACGATTATTCCAGGCATAACATGTATATGGGATCCATCCTTCTTGTTTTCTGGCTCATGTTTTGGCCAGCACTGGCTTTACTATTGCGTTCTGTGGTTTTCCGGGCGCCTTATCCTTTGTACTATTGTCTCGGCGGGCATAGGTATGCCTTCCCCGCCGCCTTTTACATTGGTACCACATCATACACTTGATACTTGTTGCACCTGTAAGTCTCGTCTCCTCTGGGTCTAGTCCTCCACCACTTTAGGTTCCCTTACATTCCTCTCTTTCATTTCTATCTTACTGTCCAATGCTTAAGTTCTTACAACGTACTTCGGTCATACGATTTTCTCCTAACACTCGTACGTTGGGGGGCAATCTGTTACACCATTTTTTGGTCACCTAACCCATTTTCGTTAGATGAACCCAAGTACACCATGTAAGACCAATTTTACCCCAAGTAAAATTGCTTTCACCACATTTGTTTACGTTTCCTGGTCATATTTAACCCAAAACAAGGTAATCAATTAAATAAATCATTATTTATTTAATTATTTCCTAAGAATAAGTTATTTAAATCATTATTTAAATAATATTCTTAGTTAAATTTGACTAAATCAAACATAAATAATTAAATAAACCATTATTTATTTAATTATATTCCCCTCATCTCCCTCAAAATAATAAATAAATCATTTATTTATTTGTTATTTATAAATAAAGGAATTGACCCAAGTCAAAAAGCCCTTTTCCCTCCAACAAATATAATAAAATATTCCTAAAGGGTGATTCTAGAATTTGATTAATAATATTTTATTCATGCACCAAGTTCTAGAACACCCCAATATTTTGTTATAAATAGGAGGGTTTTCCCCATTCATTAGTCACCTCCATTGTATTAGATCACACTAGATCTACTATTGGTCACCATTTCCGTTTGTTTGCATTTTGAACTCCCATTGAGTTCCATGTTTGTTAGGGTTTTCCACATTAACCAAAGAGAGGAATTTTAGATCTGAAACACCGAGGACTTCCAAGAACCCATCCCACTGAGGAGAACTGGAAAACACCTTTCTTGTTTTCCTCTCAGGTGCCCCATTCTTTAATATAATATAAGATTCTTTTTATACATTGTTCTTGTCTTGTCCATTGGATGCATGGAGCCATTTTACATTTTATCTGCTTAATGTCTTTTATGCTTAGATCTAATTTTATGCAGCAAACTTAAAGATATTTTGCAGCCATACTTGATGTTAGGGCTACTTGATATGCATAGCTAAAGTGATATTTTACGACGAAAGAACATACTAACATCTAAATCTACCTCTACCATTGGGAGGACAATGGGATGACTCAGGTAAGATTTTTTTAAAAGTTTTTTTTATTTTTTATATCGTGCACTGAGATTTTGACTTATGATTATTTGTAGTTGTTGGACTAGTGAGACCTCTATGGTTTTCTCAGATATCATAGAGGGTTTTTCACCAGATAGAGGCTATTGTTTATGATCAGGGGTCCAACCCTATAGTTGAGGTGGAGCGCAACCTCTTAGCTCTGACAAGAGGCATACCAGATTATGCTTTGTTGATGATACTATGCTACAATATCAAAGACATACCATGGGGGTACGAGCTAGAATACACCGACTGTTAGGTCGAGTTGTTAGGGCAGTTAGATTTTCTCATGAACGTTATGTCAGAGGATAGACACGTCTTGCTAGTTTTATTTTCTACACTTATGTAGGCTTTGATAATCCACGTGTCTAGGAACACTAATTTTAATTTTTTTATGTATCACACCTTTTGAAAACTCTCTCTATATCGATATACATGTTTCTGGATGCTATTTAATGTTCATTTATGCCATAGTTTCTATTACATGTTAAACATATGTCTATCTAAAATGTAATTTTCCAATTTATCTATTACTGTATTTAGATTTCTTGGAATGTGATGATAAGTAACATAATCAAAATGTCACTCCAATAATGGAACACACAAATAGATCCATAAAATATGAGGGTTTCTAACTGAATAATGCATGTTTAACTATAATAAAATGATATTTGAATCAGATTTGACAACTAACGACCTAATTCTGAGGGGAACTGCTTCTGATAATAGTTCGATACCGCACTATATTCAACAATATTGTTAGTTATTCAACCCAAACATATGCCCTGTAAACTCAGTACCTCACCATTGGGAGTATAAAGTTCTCACATAGAGGAAGAAAAATTCTATGTACTACGACATGCCCCATCATCAAAACTGACATGAGGAAGAAGGTTTGTCAACATTTACAAACCAAGTAGAACATGGTAAGCAGGGGTAAAACATGTTTGAAAAAAAGGAAAACAAAGCACATGAAAAATTGCACGCTAATGAAACAAACACTAATGTACAAAGTATTCATGTGAAATCAAGCATAATAATTCTTGAGTAGAGACTGTTGTGGGACTTAACCAACTTATTTCCTTCATAATCTACTAGCTTGTAGGCACCCTTTTGTAACACACGTTTAACAATATAGGGTTTATGTCACATAGGTTCGAATTGCTCGACACCCAGTTTATCATGAGCTTGATCATATAGAAGGACCAAGTCACCTTCAGCATATACACAAGGGTTCACAGATTTTTCATATTGCACTTTAACTTGTCTTTTTTGAGTCTTAGTGACCAAAGCATAAATTTTACGAGTCTCATCGAGATGTTCTAGATAAAGCAATCATTCCTCCTTAGGTGAAGTACCAGGGAGTAATTCAACATCTAGTTTTAATGAAGGAATTTCACATTCAATCGGGAGAGTAGCTTTTGACCATACACTAATTGAAAAGGCTTGAATCTGGTCGTTGTCTTGGCAGTGGTTTGAAATGCCAATAAATCCAAGAATAACATAAGAGGCTAATTATTTTTGTGCATTCCAACAGTTCGTTGAAGCATAGTAACTAAAAATTTGTTAACTACTTCAACTTGGTCATTAGTGTGTGGATAATAGGGAGTAGAGCTATCGTGACGTATCCCTAACTTGGAAGTAAGTTATGTAATCATATAATTTTGTAAATGGGATCCATGGTCAGTGATGATGGCTTGAGGAACACCAAAGCAAGTGACAACATGATTGAACATGAATTGAGCCATAGTTTCACCATCAACATTATATTTCGGCTTCATCTCGATACATTTAGTGAAATAGTTGACAACAATGATTATGTACCCATCCCCCCTGACCGAGTGAGGGTTACATGTCATGAAGTCAATGACCCATTTGGAAAATGGGTCAACGGTGATAAATGGGTGTAGGGGAGCAGGCGGGGATCAAATTTTCCGATTAAAAATATGGCAATCATGACATTTTTTTATTGTAAGAATGCAATATTTGAAAATAAAGGGCCAGAAGTAAATGGCATGAAGGATCTTCTAAGTTATGGAATAACCTGAAATATGACCACCAAAAGCTCTAGAATGGCGGTCATATAAAGGTTTCTCAAATTACTCATGAGTTAAGCACCGTTGAATAATGGAATCAACACGAAGGTGATATAAAGTATCCCCAACAATGCTTTAGGGTTGGGATTGGTATCGAACATGTTGTTTCTTAGAGCGACACAACTCTGGTTGAAAGGTTTCAGTTTGGAGATAGATGATGATATCTCCATACCATGGATCATGGGTGCTAATAAGGAATATAGATTTTCCAATAATCAGCACGTTAGAAACAATAGTTGTGTTTGCAAAGGGAAGGGCGTAGATCAACTCAGCAAAAACAAGTGATTTTTTTTACTTAACATAATAAAATTCTAAGTCAAAATCATGTAGGATAGCGATCCACTCATATTATTTGAACCCAAGAAACTGACGAGAAATAATATAAGGCATGGGGTTTCATTTAGAGATCATTGTAGTTTTGTGCATAAGGATATAGTGGCGGAAGCGTTGGACAACATGGACTGCTGCCGAAGCCAACCTCTCGACATGAGCATACCGAGTCTCGGCGTCAAAAATATTTCGACTTAAGTAGTATATCACATTTTCATAAATATTATCATTGTCCTAGATGAGAACCATGGCAATGGTACTATGAACGATGGCCAAGTATAGGAATTAATCACGATGATAGTTTGGGGGATGCAATAAAGGAGCACTAATGAGGGCAATAGTTAAGGCAACGAAAGCCTATTGGGAAACATCGTCCCAAATGAAAGGGACCCATATTTTCAATAAATGATTAAAAACCTTGGAAATATTAGCATAATTTAGGACAAAGCGACAGAGGCAGTCCGCCTTCCCTTGCAAACTCTGAATTTGATGTAATGAGGATGGAAGTTCGTCTTCCCTTGCAAAATAGACTCTACCTTGGGAGGATCGATTCAATTTCCTTTCTTGGATACTATGAATCCTAAAATATGACAACAATTGACACAAAAGACACATTTATGAGGATTCAACTTGATATTATAGTGTCGACATCAGAGAAAAATTGCCCGAAGTTGAGCCGGTGATCAACACGCTTAGCAAAGTGTGCAGGTAAATCATCAAGATAGGGTTGGATGATATGTTTTATATCACGGAAATCATAATACATATCCCGTTAGAAGGAATCGCCAGCATTTTTTAGACCAAATGGAAGATTTTTGTAGGTGAAGATCCCCCAAGGACAGATAAAGGAAGTTTTATATTGATTGGCAAGAAGGATATTGATCTAGTTATATCTTGAGAAGTCGTCCATAAACGAAAAAATATCACTACCAACACATTCATCAATGATTTGGTCAATAAAGGGAATTAAATGGTTATATTAAGGACAAGCGCGATCAATTTCTTGATAATTAACACAAACATGAATTTTTCCTTGTTTCTTATTTACCAGAACAATATTGGAAACCCAATCTGTCAAGTGGATGGGGTAAATAAAACCATCTTTGAGAATTTTTTTCAATTTCACCTTTTATGGAAGCTGCCTTTCGTGGATGGACCAGATGGAGACATTGTTGAACATGTATCGCATCCGGATAAGTAGGAATATCACGTTCCACAATACTGGGATCAATGCCAGGAATTTATTCATATGACCAAGCAAAGACATCACGAAATAATTTGAAAAGGGTTTTATAAATATGTAATATTCCCAAATGGGAAAAGCAGAAATATAGCACATAAAACTGGAAATATGCAAAAATATAAATAGATAAAATCATAAGACAACCATAGATTCATTCAATTATGATTATAACAACAAAATAGGTGTTATCACTATTAAAATTCTCTAAATTCAGTCAGTTCATACTTGTTCCTAAGTCATGGTATTAGATAGGGTTCGAGTCTTTTTTATGTTTTATAGGGTCTAAGTCATAGGTTACAAGTCTCATTTCATCATAAATGAAGTTCATAAACCTTACTTTACTCCTTAGAAATCTCATGCGATGTTTTGAAAACCATATTTTAAGTCTTTTTCAAAAAAAAAATTGAATAAGCCACGAAACCACGTTTTCGTAGCGCGCTCAGTGTAAGAAACTGCTTCTGCGCTACGAAAACATTGGTCTTTTCGTAGCGCAAAATCCCAAAATCACACTACCAGCACTACGAAATCGGGGTTTCGGAATTTTCGGTTTAGCTGTCACATCCATCAACTTGGGGTTAAATTTTCATGATTATGATGTCAGTGCACGATTATGGTGTCAGTCCATGAATCCTCCTTCATGCATGCAACCATCCAAAGCAGTTATGAAATCATTATGAGATTCATTAGCGGTATTTTGTCATTGGTCCTTTGCAAATTTGAAAAGGGGTTAGTTATCATTGATTTTATCTCATGCAAAGAAAACAATGCATGCACATCTATTGTTGAAAGAGAAGCTCATGATTAGAAACTAGAGTTATCTTTAAAGTTTTCAAGCGAGGCTGAATTTCCAATCAAGCGAGGTAGAGTTTTAAATCAAGCGAGGTTGAACCCAATTGATGTTATGTCAACAGTTTCGATAATTTCTAATCCAATGAGTTTGAAAACAATTGCTCGCTGAAACAGGGTTTCTAATCAAGCGAGGCAGAACTTCAATCAAGCGAGGCTGAAACAAATTTTCAAGCGAGCTAGTTCATCCAACAAAGAGATTGATTACAGATTTGTTGAAGAAACAAGGTTTTCAGGAAGAAGATGATGGAAGAAAAAAGAAATCACCGGTCTGGTCACTGCTTGAGGACATAACTCGAAGTTTTAGAAACTCTCATAAGAGATAATTCTGCTGAAGAAGCCTTCAAGAAGGTAGGTTGCTAGAGGTTCTGTGAAAAACTTCAAGGAGGGCATAATCAGGTTACCAAAGAATTTGCTACCAACTTCACAGGGTCAAACACAAAGGTTGGTTTTCTTAATTTTCCAATTTCTCCTGAAGTTATATCAAAAATCACAGAAATATCAAGAGGGGAGGAGAGATGGTTTAAGAATTTTAGGTTTGAAATGCAACCCTGCAAAATCTTTTTGAAACCAGAGTTTATGGATACTGATTTGAACAAAGATGTGCCAAGAATTTATGTCAAGGATGCATTTTCCAATCTACTCTACAATATCCAAAGGTACTTCACCTGTGAAGGGAGATACCACAAGGTGTACAATTACCACTTTAAAATCTTATTGCATTTCACAGGAATAATATCTCTAGACTTACCTTTATTTCTATTTCTAATTTTGGCCAAGATGGTAGACAAAGTTTAGATGAAAACTCGGGAATTTGAAACCTCATTATTTCATCATGGTTTATTCAAGTTAATAGTTTTTCATGAGCTTCAGAAAGTGAATAGAGAATGGTCTACATTTATCTTTTTGAGTGGAATAGGGGTTGAAGGAACAGATGCTAGCCCTCAAGTCAAAGAAACATATTCATCAAAGACTACTGAACCTGCAGAATCAAAATCAAGGAGATTTTTCAAGCTTAAGCCCAGAAAACAGGTTAGGGAACCTATGATAAAGACATCACTGAATATCCAAAGGACTCCTCAATCTGCACAGAAGAAGAGAACTCAGGTCAAAAAGACAATTTAGAAACAGTAAAATAGTAAAAAAGCTCAGAAGAAGTTGACTAGGAGTCAAAGGTCAAAGGAGAAGGGTAAGGCTGTGGTCACAAATGAAAATTTGCAATTAAGAGATGACTTGAATGATATATTAAAAGCTATTGACATTGAAGAGTCTCCCCTGGTTCAAGCAGAGTTCATAAAGCTGGATACAGGCGACAAATCAAAGAAATTGAAAACATCCAAAAAATTAGACTTTAAGGATGAGCTGTCAGAGTTTGTTTTTAAGCCTACAAAACCATTGACTAGGTAGTCTAAGAAAATGCAGTAGCCAGACATGGAGATAGACCAAATAGGAGGTGAGGATGCAAATGTTTTGAAGAACCCATTAATACATCATCTCAAATACTTGAAGAAGACATAAACATAGTTTTTAATACTCAGAGAGAAAGGAGTAATTATGAGGAGGTTAAAGAAAAACTTAGACTTGAAAACATTGAGATTGATAAACTGAGGAAGAAAGTGAGAATACATGCTATATAAAGGTCAAACTTTGAGAGGTTGAAAGGTCTGTGGGAGCTAGAAAAGGTTTCAAATAGTGAGTCAATCAGCAGTCAAGATCAATTCTTCATATGGACTGTCCCTTCAATCAAGGAAGAAAAGTTCATAAGGATGGTTAATACCAAAATAAGAGCTAATAATAGAAGGCTTAAAAGGCAGGTTGAAGACCTTGAGATACAACTAGCAAAGCCTGAAGATCAACCACATCCAAAATGAGAGTAAATAGTAAGTGACATCTCCTATCACATTTTTGGAGTTATGTCGAAAGTTTTCATTTTTGAAGGCAGCTCAAAATTTATTTTTATTGATAATGAGGGCTTATATATAAATGAAAGGATGGAAATAAAGTTTTGAATATTAAATTTTTGGAAAAATTTGTGAAAAGAAAGATACAGCAGTTTCGTAGCGTGCTACGAAATTGCTGTAGGATGCAGTTTGATCGATTTTGAAAGTTTTCAACGGGTTAAAGGGTATGTTTATTAAACCTTGATGTTGCTGAAGGATGTATAATGACCATAAGTGAAGATCCAATAGAAAAACAAAGGAAATTGAAGATTCCAAGTAAGGTTTTCAAAGGTGAAGTTTTGCGCTACGAAAATAGCAGACAGTTTCGTAGCGCAACAATATGTAATATCCCTTTTTCAGGAATTTCTGCAAAATGGTCCAAGGGGACATTGTATAAGGAAGCGAATGAAAAAATAAGCAAAAAGGGGACTTAGATCCCTTTTTTTACCCTTCATACATTACACTTCCAGGATATTAGCTCAAAGAAATAACCCTAGGAAGGTTATTCAGATCTCCTACCCTTGGGTATCTCAAAGAAGTGCTCAAAGAGTGAGCTTACAGCAACATAAGAACACAATCTTGAAACTCTGCAATTCTATACATCTCAAATAAGAGAATATAATACAGCCATCATGTTCATTAATATATCAGCAACAATATACAGAAATATCTTGAGGAACAAGCCTCTCAAGAAATGGGAATCAACCTCCAAAGATTAGAACATGAAATACATGAGATGCTGCAGTTATACAAAATTCCAGAGGGTAGTGACTGCGTTGTCTCTAGGATTTTAGCTGCTGCTGTAGATGTGCATACCTGAAATATGGCTGATACATACAAATAAATACCCAATAATAGAGGAATGAGTCTTAATACAAGATTTCTAGCCAATCTAGGAGAGATTGCTAGAAATGCCGGGAAAATGTACAATGTGAAAAATAACTTGTCACTGCAACTGAATCAAAATAAGAATGAAGCTATGGCAGATCTGAAATAATCATGCCCTCCTCTGATAATTTTCTCAAGAAAAGGGGCTGATCCCTTTTACTCAAAAACACTCCTCTTGATAAGCTCAAATGACCATCCCAACAACTGCCTGCATAAAATAACGAAGTTCCAGCCCTAGACTACACTATGAGAGATGGTGAATGATTGGCCTAGTGCCAAAGATCTGAAATAATGCCTGAGAGTCTCCTCTACTTCTCCTCCAAAGAATATGCAAGATCTCCATCGAAGAACAAGCCAAAGAATGACTCTATGAGTTCCTCTCTTGCTGCACCCAGCAAATCAACGTTTTTTGCCCAACAAAATAACGCTATAGCAGAAGGAGTAAGATTTGGCCAAATTTTGGAATGAGGAAATGGAGCTCAAACTCTCTCCTTCCTTGAGGATGAGTTAGTTATTCCCAACCAAGAACACCCTTGGGTTTAAGAACACTACAACCCTACTAAACAACCCGGGTATGCAAGTCTTTGCAGACCCAATGAAAATAATAAGCTAATGCATAATGAAAATGGGCTGCCATATCCTCCTTATAAAGAAAATGAAATCCTCTCACCATGGGTCCCATTCACACTTGCCACCTAGCTCAAGCAAGTGGAGCCTCCACTAAAACTGCGCTATCCAAGAAGGTTCAATGTATCTAGACAGTTTTAGTTGACTTGGTCAAAATGACTAGATCAAGCATGATCCAATCCTATTCACACCATGTGATGCTCAAATAACCTACTTTATTATTCCTCCTTTCTCACAAGGAGTGTTATTTCTCCATCAAAATGGGTTAAGGGGTCTCCTTACCCATTTTATTTAGCAAAATAAAAATATGCTAACTATAATGTTCCTTTTAGCTTGAGGCTAAAAATTGGGAACATTACAGTCCTCCCCTCCCACATGTTGCTTGTCCTCAAGCAACTACATAGAGAGAAAAAAATTTCTCCCCCTTCTTCTCTTGTGGCCTCCTCATCAAAAATCTCCACCACTGCTCAACATTTCCTGCAACAAATCTATCCTCCAATGCTTCCTCCCAAGTATGAAAACCGGAATGGTGCACATCATGGAAAGATAGAAGGTGTAGGTGGAAACATTCTTGCTAGGCTATGGCCTCCTCAAGGTAGGAATGATTACCTGCATGGGAAAATTTTGTCCCCAATGATGATCCTCTCATCCATCCTATCATCCAAACAAAGAAATCAACCCCGGTTTTATGCAATGTGTTGGGGCTAAATGGAGAGTTTGGATTTTGATTCCAAAGATGTTTCTCTCTCCATTTATGGTACACATGGGGCTACATTTGTCCTTGGGCTGAAATGGTATGGCTTCCAAGAATGGCCCAAGATTCCCCATCAAGAAAATCAACCATGATATGCCCCCTCAAATTCTCTGAGTGTTTTTTCCCACAAGAAGAGAAAAGTAGCAATGTGGCAATCATGGTTTGCCCATGGTGTCTCCTGCAATATAAAGCATGTACAATGGGGAGATTCATGCTCCCAATGGGATGTCCCAATATATAAAACACTCTCTCGATAGTGCTCCCTGTGAATGTATAAACATCAAAAATACAAGGAGGCAATATAAAATGAAAACAAGTTGTCATAAGACAACTAGAGAGTGGGTAACTGCTCCACTCATGGGACCAATGCAGTGCACCTCTTACCTGCATCAAAACTAAAAAAAATAAATTCTTTCCCAGCCACTTTTTTTCTACCACAAACATCTCATAAGGTGAAAACATGAAAGTAAAAATTGGTGCCAATGGTGCACACCAAGAAGTATGTGGCTTCCCCCACAAACCATCATGAAAATAGCCATTCCCATTGCTGCAATGGGACACCATCACATAATAATAGGGAGAATAAGGAGGTGTGATCATCCTTATCTCATCAAGCTGCTCATATGAAGTAAAGAAAGGTAAACCAAAATGAAAACATATACCTTCTTTACCATGTACTTCGGTCCTTGAGCTGAAATGGCTCATCTGAATGCTCTCCCTCACCTCCAAGGAGTAGGGAAATGTTTGTGCCAACCTATATGAAGTCATCTGGGCTATGAATCTGCCCATATGCTGATATAGATAATGCTGAATTCCTCCCAAATGAACTCCTCTAGCAAAGAAAAATATGCATCAAAGTGCACAGCTAGAAAGTCCTCATGTGCTGCATGCAATAATTTCTCCTTGAGACTAGAATCCCTAGTCAAGAAGACTCTGTCATAATAATAGATGACCATATCACCCACCATGTACCTAACATCTCCATCTGGGTCATCCAAAATCATGCATGCACCTAGATCGTTGGAGTACTCTACCAAGAGTTGAGACCTCCAACCTAGATCTATTCTCCTTAGAAACAGTGCTGGTAATTTGCAATGTGATGCTCCCCTCATGTTACTGCCTGCTACTTTGACATCCCACATGCCAAATTCATCCTCCAATATGCTGCCATGCCCATCTGCAGCTGATCATGCTCAAATAATGATGGTGTCCTTTGGAAGTTGGCCCCCCATGAGAAGTTGTCATCCAAAAGGAATCTCCCAAGCTGGGTCAAGGTAAGCATGAGTGGCCTCCATCCACTCCTATGTATGAAAGATTTATCCCTCAAAGGAAGCATCCTCTTCCCCATAAAATTTGTGGAGCAGTCATCCTGCATCATGAAGATGCCATCCTCCATCCCTGAAGCAAATTCTGTCAGCGCAGTATAACTGGTGAGAGTGGGTGATACTAAAAATGAGAGTGTCTCCCTCCTCCTTGTGTTTACCCCAAACTCTCTACGCTGTGCTAGACTCCTCTAATGTCTTCACCACTCTAGAATCCAAAAGTGGTGAACCAAATGACAAGATGCCCCTCATCAACTCTAGATCAGGTGGCCTCCCAAGTGGAATGCCTCCATATAGTGAGACATCAAGCTCGGAAGTGGACTGTATGTATGAGTGGACTAATTTGTCCCTCTCTTCACTGCGTTGTACAGTCTCTCTCCCTTGTGCAAAGAATTTCCGGAATAGATAAGGGTGTATCAACCCTTGATGCTGATCCTTCTCTTCCTCCTCCATCTCACAATCCTCTAATGCTACTATATGCTGCTTAGGACTTGTGACTGGGTCCCCACATGTGGTACCTCTTGGAATCTCTTGCATAGAAACAAGGACTCCTCCCATGGAAGCAATGGCTTCCTTCTCATCTTCATGTGGTGATGGATCTTCCTCCAATGATACAGCGTTGTGGGTTCATCTATGCACATTCTCTTAACCAATATGTGAGTATGCCTCCCCTTCAATGACAGACCATAGATTTCAGTATTCTTCTGAAAGAGGGATCTCCATGTTATCATAAATGGAAGAGTGCCCTTCATACAATGGGGGTCTTGCCTCTAGCAAGTTATCATTCCAGTTTTCTTCCCCTCTAGAAATGTGGAGTGGAGTTTGTTTCATGTCTCCTTCCAATGCATGCAAAGTGTTTGAAGTTATGATACATGATGATTCACATTTATTTCCATCAAATTCCTTCACCAAACCCTTAGTGAACTCATCATATGTTTTTACAGTTGCATGACAATGTGAAACAAAATTTTCAAACCAACAATCATGTGCCATACCTTTGAGTTGCAGCGCTGCTCCTCCAATGGCCTCATCTTCTTCCTCCATCCTCCCTGTAGTGCAAGTGGAAATGAACTACGCTATGGATCTGCATGTGTGGCTGAATGCTCACACCCATAATAGTAATAGCTAGGGTTTTCTTCATCTTCAAACCCTCTCAGAAACTTTCTGCAACTTTCCCTTTCTATCTCCTCAAGATCTTCAATGATACCCTTCAGGGTCTAGAAAAGAAGAAGGGACACCTCCTCCTTCGTCATTCCTCTTTTCTGGTTTAATCTATACATTTCCTCTTCTAAATTAGGAGCTTCTCCTTCTAATGGCATATTATCTTGGGTTGCACAGGTTGAGCCAAGATTGATGCTCTGATACCACTGTAATATCCCTTTTTCAGGAATTTCTGCAAAATGGTCCAAGGGACGCTGTATAAGGAAGCCAATGAAAAAATAAGAAAAAAGGGGACTTATACCCCTTTTTTACCCTTCATACATTATACTTCCAGGATATTAGCTCAAAGAAATAACCCTAGGTGGGTTATTAAGATCTCCTACCCTTGGTATCTCAAAGAAGTGCTCAAAGAGTGAGCTTACAACAATATAAGAACACAATCATGAAACTCTGAAATTATATAAATGTCAAATAAGAGAATATAATACAACCATCATTTTCATTAATATATTAGCAACAATATACAGAAATATCTTGAGGAACAAGCCTCTCAAGCAATGGGAATCAACCTCCAAAGATTAGAACATGAAATACATGAGATGCTGTAGTTATAAAAAATGCCGAAGGGCAGTGACTGTACTATCTCTAGGATTGTAGCTTCTACTGTAGATGTGCATACATGAAATATGGCTGATACATACAAATAAATACCCAATAATAGAGGAATGGGTCTTAATACAAGATTTCTAGCTAATCTAGGAGAGATTGCTAGAAATGCCGAGAAAATGTACAATGTGACAAATAACTTGTCACTGCAACTGAATCAAAATAAGAATGAGGCTATGGCAGATCTGAAATACTCATGCCCTCCTCTGATAATGTTCTCAAGCAAAGGGTCTGATCCCTTTTACTCAAAAACACTCCTCCTAATAAGCTCAAATGACCCTCCCAGTAACTGCCTGCATAAAATAACACAGTTCCAGCTCTAGAATGCATTGTGAGAGATGGTGAATGATTGGCCTGGTGCCAAAGATCTAAAATAATTCTTAGGATTCTCCTCTACTGCTCCTCCAAAGAATATGCAGGATCTCCACCGAAGAACAAGCCAAAGAATGACTCTATGAGTTCCTCTCTTGTTGCACCCAGCAACTCAACATTTTCTGCCCAACAGAATAACATTGTAGCTGAAGGAGTAAGATTTGGCCAAATGCCAGAATGAGGAAATGGAGCTCAAACCCTCTCCTTCCTTGAGGATGAGGTAGGGATTCCTGACCAAGAACACCCTTGGGTTTAAGAACACTACAACCCTGCTAAACAGCTCGGGTATGCAAGTCCTTGCATACCCAATGAAAATAATAAGCTAATGCATAATGAAAATGGGCTACCATATCCTCCTTATAAAGAAAATGAACTCCTCTCACCATAGTTCCCATTCACACTTTCCACCTAGCTCAAGCAAATGGAGCCTCCACTAAAACTGCGTTGTCCTAGAAGGTTCAATGTATCTAGACAGTTTTAGTTGACTTGGTATCAAATCAGCTGCTTTATTATTCCTCCTTTCACACAAGGAGTTTTTTTTCTCCATCAAAATGGGTTAAGGGGTCTCCTTACCCATTTTATTCATCAAAATAAAAATATGCTAACTATAATGTTCCTTTTAGCTTGAGGCTAAAAATTGGGAACATTACAGTCCTCCCCTCCCACATGTTTCTTGTCCTCAAGCAACTGCATAGAGAGAAAAAAATTTCTCCCCCTTCTTCTCTTGTGGCCTCCTCATCAAAAATCTCCACCACTGCTCAACATATCCTGCAAAAAATCTATCATCTAATGCTTCCTCCCAAGTATGCAAACCGGAATGGTGCACATCATGGAAAGATAGAAGGTGTAGGTGGAAACCTTCTTGCCAGGATATGGCCTCCTCAAGGTAGGAGTGATGACCTGCATGGGAAAATTTTGTCCCCAATGATGATCCTCTCATCCATGCTATCATCCAAACAAAAAACTCAACCCCGATTTTATGATGTGTTGGGGTTGTACGGAGAGTTGGGCTTTTGATTCCCACGATGTTTCTCTCTCCATTTGTGGTACACATGGGGCTGCCTTTGTCCTTGGGCTGAAATGGTATGGCCTCCAAGAATGGCCCAAGCTTCCCCATCAAGAAAATCAGCCATGATATTCCCCCTCAAATTCTCCAAGTGGTTTTTCCCACAACAAGAGAAAAGTAGCAATGTGGAAATCATGGTTTTCCCATGGTTTCTACTGCAATATAAAGCATGTACAATGGGGAGAGTCATGCTCCCAATGGGCTCTCCAAATATATACAACATTCTCCTGGTAGTGCTCCCTATGAATGTTTAAACATCAGCAATATAAGGAGACAATATACAATGAAAACAAGCTGTCTTAAGACAACTAGAGAGTGGGTCACTTCTCCACTCATGGGACCAACGCAGTGCACCTCTTACCTGCATCAAAACTAAAAACAACAAGTGCTTTCCCAACCACTTTTTTTCAGCCACAAACATCTCATAAGGTGAAAACATGAAAGTACAAATCGGTGCCAATGGTGCACACCAAGAAGTATGTGGCTTCCCCCACAAACTATCATGAAAATAGCCATTCCCATTGCTGTAATGGGCCACCATCACATCATAATAGGGACCATAAAGAGGTGTGATGATCCTTAGCTCATCAATCTGCTCATATGAAGTAAATAAATGTAAACCAAAATTAAAACATATACCTTATTTACCATGTACTCCGGTCCTTGAGATGAAATGGCTCATCTGAATGCTCTCCCTCACCTACAAGGGGTAGGGAAATGGTTGTGCCAACCTATCTAAATTCATCTAGGCTATGCATCTATCCATATGCTGATATAGATAATGCTAAATTCCCTCCAAAATGAACTCCTCTAGCAAAGCAAAATATGCATCAAAATGCATAGCTAGAAAGTCCTCATGTGCTACATGCAATAATTTCTCCTTGAGACTAGAAGCCCTAGTCAAGAAGACTCTGTGATACTAATATATGACCATATCACCCACCATGTACCTATCATCTCCATCCGGGTCATCCAAAATCATACATGCACCTAGATCTTGGGAGTACTCTACCAAGAGTTGAGACCTCCAACCCGGATCTATCCTCCTTAGAGACAGCGCTTGTAATCTACAATGTGATGCTCCCCTCATGTTACTTCCTTCTACTTTGATATCCCCCATGCCAAAGTCATCCTCAAAAATTCTGCCATGCCCATCATGTAGCTGCTCATGCTCAAATAATGATGGTGTCCTTTGGAAGTTGGCCCCCCATGAGAAGCTGTCATCCAAAAGGAATCTCCCAAGCTAGGTCAAGGTAAGCATGAGTGGCCTCCATCCACTCCTATGTATGAAAGAGTCCTCCCTCAAAGGAAGTATCCTCTTCCCCATCAAATTTGTGGAGCAGTCATCCTGCATCATGAAGATGCTATCCTCCATCCCTGCAGCAAATTTTGTCAGCGTAGTATAACTGGTGAGAGTGGGTGATACTGAAAATGAGAGAGTGTTCCCTCCTCCTTGTGTTTACCCCAAACTCTCTGCACTATGCTAGACTCCTCCAATGTATTCACCTCTCCAGAATCCAAAAGTGGTGAACCAAATGACAAGATGCCCCTCATCAACTCTAGATCAGGTGGCCTCCAAGGTGGAATGCCTCCATATAATGAGACATCAATCTCAGAAGTGGACTGTATGTATGAGTGGACTGATTTGTCCCTCTCTTCACTACATTGTACAGTCTCTCATCCTTGTGCAAAGACTTTCCAGAATAGATAAGGGTATATTAACCCTTGATGTTGATCCTTATCTTCCTCCTCCATCTCACAATCCTCTAATGCTACTATATGCTTCTCAGGACTTGTGACTGGGTCCCCACATGTGGTACCTCTTGGAATCTCTTGAATAGAAACAAGGACTCCTCCCATGGAAGGAATGCCTCCCTTCTCATCTCCATGTGGTGATGGATCTTCCTCCAATGATACAGCATTGTGGGTTCTTCTATGCACATTCTCTTAACCAATATGCGAGTATGCCTCCCCTTCAATGACAGACCATAGATTTCGGTCCTCTTATGAAAGAGGGATCTCCATGTTATCATAAATGGAAGAGTGCCCTTCATACAATGGGGGTCTTGCCTCTAGCAAGTCATCATTCTAGTTTTCTTCCCCTCTAGAAATGTGGAGTGGAGTTTGTTTCATGTCTCCTTCCAATGCATGCAATGTGTTTGAAGTTATGATACATGATGGTTCACATTTATTTCCATCAAATTACTTCACCAAACCCTTAGTGAACTCATCATATGTTTTTACAGTTGCATGAAAATGTGAAACAAAATTTTCAAACCAACAATCATGAGCCATAGCTTTGAGTTGCAGCGCTACTCCTCCAATGGCCTCATCTTCTTCCTCCATCCTCCCAGCAGTGCAAGTGGGCAATGAACTTCCTGTGGATCTGCATGTGTGGCTGAATGCTCACACCCATCATAATAATAGCTAGGGCTTTCTTCATCTTCAAACCCTCTTAGAAACATTCTGCAACTTTCCCTTTCTATCTCCTCAAGATCTTCAATGATACCCTCCAAGGTCTGGAAAAGAAGAAGGGACACCCCCTCCTCCGTCATTCCTCTTTTCTGGTTTTCTCTGTACATCTCCTCTTCTAAATGAAGAGCTTCTCCTTCTAATGGCATATTATCTTGGGTTGCACAGGCTGAGCCAAGATTGATTCTCTGATACCACTGTAATATCTCTTTTTCAAGCATTTCTGCAAAATGGTCCAAGGGGACGCTATATAAGGAAGAAAATGAAAAAATAAGTAGAAAGGGGACTTATATCCCTTTTTTTACCCTTCATAAATTATACTTCCAGGATATTAGCTCAAAGAAATAACCCTAGGTGGGTTATTCAGATCTCCTACCCTTGGGTATCTCAAAGAAGTGCTCAAAGAGTGAGCTTACAGCAACATAAGAACACAATCATGAAACTATGCAATTCTATACATGTAAAATAAGAGAATATAATAAATCGATCATTTTCATTAATATATCAGCAACAATATACATAAATATCTTGAGGAACAAGCCTCTCAAGCAATGGGAATCAACCTCCAAATATTAGAACATGAACTACATGAGATGCTGTAGTTATACAAAATGCTGAAGGGAAGTGATTGCGCTGTCTCTAGGATTGTAGCTACTTCTATAGATGTGAATACCTGAAATATGGCTGATACATACAAAGAAATACCCAATAATAGAGGAATGGGTCTTAATTCAAGATTTATAGCCAATCTAGGAGAGATTGCTAGAAATGTTGGGAAAATGTACAATGTGACAAATAACTTGTCACTGCAAATGAATCAAAATAAGAATGAGGCTATGGTAGATCTAAAATACTCATGCCCTCCTTTGATAATGTTCTCAAGCAAAGGGGCTGATCCATTTTACTCAAAAACACTCCTCATGATAAGCTCAAATGACCCTCCCAGCAACTGCTTGCATAAAATAATGCAGTTCCAGCCCTAGACTGTGCTGTGAGAGATGGTGAATGATTGGCCTGGTGCCAAAGATCTGAAATAATGCCCGAGAGTCTCCTATGCTTCTCCTCCAAAGAATATGCAAGATCTCCACCGAAGAACAAGCCAAATATTGACTCTATGAGTTCCTCTCTTACTGCACCCAACAACTCAACGTTTTTTGCCCAACAGAATAACGCTGTAGCAGAAGGAGTAAGCTTTGGCCAAATTCTGGAATGAGGAAATGGAGCTCAAACCCTCTCCTTCCTTTAGGATGAGGTAGGGATTCCCAACCAGGAACACCCTTGGGTTTAAGAACACTACAACCCTGCTAAACAGCCCGGGTATGCAAGTCTTTGCAGACCCAATGAAAATAATAAGCTAATTCATAATGAAAATGGGTTGCCATCTCCTCCTTATAAAGCAAATGAACTCCTCTCACCATGGGTCCCATTCACACTTGCCACCTAGCTCAAGAAAGTGGAGCCTCCACTAAAATTGCACTATCCAAGAAGGTTCAATGTATCTAGGCAGTTTTAGTTGACTTGGTCAAAATGCCTAGATCAAGCATGATCCAATCCTATTCACACCCTGTGGTGCTCAAATAAGATGCTTTATTAATCCTCCTTTCACACAAGTAGTGTTATTTCTCCATGAAAATGGGTTAAGGGGTCTCCTTACCCATTTTATTCATCAAAATAAAAATATGCTAACTATAATGTTCCTTTTAGCTAGAGGCTAAAAATTGGGAACATTATAGTCCTCCCCTCCCACATGTTGCTTGTCCTCAAGAAACTATATAGAGAGAAAAAAATTTCTCCCCATTCTTCTCTTGTGGCCTCCTCATTAACAATCTCCACCACTGCTCAACATATCCTGCAACAAATCTATCCTCCAATGCTTCCTCCCAAGTATGCAAACCGGAATGGTACACATCATGGAAAGATAGAAGGTGTAGGTGGAAACCTTCTTGCCGGGCTATGGCCTCCTCAAGGTAGGAGTGATGACCTGCATGGGAAAATTTTGTCCCCAATGATGATCCTCTCATCCATGCTATCATCCAAACAAAAAACTCAACCCCAATTTTATGCAATGTGTTGGGGCTGAATGGAGAGTTGGGCTTTTGATTCCCAAGATGTTTCTCTCTCCATTTATGGTACACATGGGGCTGCCTTTGTCCTTGGGCTGAAATGGTATGGCCTCCAAGAATGGCCCAAGCTTCCCCTTCAAGAAAATCAGCCATGATATGCCCCCTTAAATTCTCCAAGTGGTTTTTCCCACAAGAAGAGAAAAGTAGCAATGTGGAAATCATGGTTTTCCCATGGTGTCTCCTGCAATATAAAGCATGTACAATGGGGAGATTCATGCTCCCAATGGGCTGTCCCAATATATACAACATTCTCCCAGTAGTGCTCCCTATGAATGTATAAACATCAGCAATATAAGGAGGCAATATACAATGAAAACAATCTGTCATAAGACAACTAGAGAGTGGGTCACTTCTCCACTCATGGGACCAACGCAGTGCACCTCTTACCTGCATCAAAAATAAAAACAAAAAGTGCTTTCCCAGCCACTTGTTTTCAGCCACAAACATCTCATAAGGTGAAAACATGAAAGTACAAATCAGTGCCAATGGTGCACACCAAGAAGTATGTGTCTTCCCCCACAAACCATCATGAAAATAGCCATTCCCATTGCTGCAATGAGCCACCATCACATCATAATAGGGAGCATAAGGAGGTGTGATGATCCTTAGCTCATCAAGCTGCTCATATGAAGTAAATAAAGTTAAACCAAAATGAAAACATAAACCTTCTTTACCATGTACTCCGGTCCTTGAGCTGAAATGGCTCATCTGAATGCTCTCCCTCACCTACAAGTAGTAGGGAAATGGTTGCGCCAAACTATATAAAGTCATTTGGGCTATGCATCTATCCATATGCTGATATATATCATGCTAAATTCCCTCCTAAATGAACTCGTCTAGCAAAGCAAAATATGCATCAAAATGCATAGCTAGAAAGTCCTCATGTGCTGCATGCAATAATTTCTCCTTGAGACTAGAATCCCTAGTCAAGAAGACTCTGTCATAATAATATATGACCATATCACCCACCATGTACCTTTCATCTCCATCCGGGTCATCCAAAATCATGCATGCACCTAGATCCTGGGAGTACTCTACCAAGATTTGAGACCTCCAACCCGGATCTATCCTCCTCAGAGACAACATTGGTAATCTGCAATGTGATGCTCCCCTCATGTTACTACCTGCTACTTTTACATCCCCCATGCCAAATTCATCCTCCAAAATGCTGCCATGCCCATCATGCAGCTACTCATGCTCAAATAATGATGGTGTCCTTTGGAAGTTTGCCCCCCATGAGAAGTTGTCATGCAAAATGAATCTCCCAAGATAGGTCAAGGTAAGCATGAGTGGCCTCCATCCACTCCTTTGTATGAAAGAGTCCTCCCTCAAAGAAATTATTCTATTCCCCATCAAATTTGTGGAGCATTAATCTTGTGTCATGAAGATTGCATCCTCCATCCCTGCGGCAAATTCTGTCAGCGCTGTATAACTGGTGAGAGTGGGTGATACTGAAAATGAGAGAGTGTCTCCCTCCTCCTTGTGTTTACCCCAAACTCTATGTGCTGTGTTGGACTCCTCCAATGTCTTCACCTCTCCGGAATCCAAAAGTGGTGAACCAAATGATAAGATGCCCCTCATCAACTCTAGATCAGGTGGCCTCCCATGTGGAATGCATCCATATAGTGAGACATCAAGCTTGGAAGTGGACTGTATGTATGAGTGGACTGATTTTTCCCTCTCTTCATAGCACTGTATAGTATCTCTCCCTTGTGAAAAGAATTTCCAAAATAGATAAGGGTGTATCAACCCGTGATGCTGATCCTTCTCTTCCTCCTCCATCTCACAATCCTCTAATGCTACTATATGCTGCTCAGGACTTGTGACTGGGTCCCCACATGTGGTACCTCTTAGAATCTCTTGCATAGAAACATGGAATCCTCCCATGGAAGCAATGGCTCCCTTCTCATCTCCATGTAGTGATGGATCTTCCTCCAATGATACAACACTATTGGCTCTTCTATGCACATTCTCTTCACAAATATGTGAGTATGCCTCCCCTTCAATGACAGACCATAGAATTCAGTCTTCTTCTGAAAGAGGGATCTCCATGTTATCATAAATGGAAGAGTGCGCTTCATACAATGGATGTGTTGCCTCTAGCAAGTCATCATTCCAGTTTTCTTCCCCTCTAGAAATGTAGAGTGGAGTTTGTTTCATGTCTCCTTCCAATGAATGCAAAGTGTTTGAAGTTATGATACATGATGATTCACATTGATTTCCATCAAATCCCTTCACCAAACCCTTAGTGAACTCATCATATGTTTTTATAGTTGCATGACAACGTGAAACATAATTTTCAAACCAACAATCATGAGCCATACCTTTTGGAGAAATTTCTTTATGGCTTGCTGGATGATGAATTGAAGCTCAAGACTTTTTGCAGGATTCATGTGTCTAACTACAAATAAATAAGTCTTTTCTATCTCATGTTTTAAAAGTTTTATATCTGTTTATAATATCATTGCGTTCCATTTCTGAATAATTGACAAAAAAGAATAAATCAGAACTTGCTTAAGTGTACTCTGATTTCAATTGTGATTATTCTAAATGTTTTCTTCTAAACTGGTTATAAACAAAGAATTCTTAATTGCTCTTGTTTCGCTGGTTTAAACATTTTGATTACTATAGTAAAGAATTCTTAACTGCTCTTTATTTGTAATCATTCACTTTATTTCTTTGAACATGTTGAAAGATTCTTAATTTCCTTTCATCCCTTCAAAATCCATTCCATTCATTTTAATATCTAAAATTGTTCTCTGTTTGGCTGTCTTGCCCTGCAAAGCCATATTTGGTGTAAAAACTTAATCCATTAAAGCCATCCTTTCGATTCCATAGCCCAATGGCCTGAAATACTCAATCGTGCCCTTAGTTAGCAGATTCCACCATTTAAATTCAAACAAAAACTCTTGGACTTACAACTAGCCTAATATTTTCTAAGAACAAAGCTAAATTTTAAAGAGAGAGCCCTCTCTGGATACAGATTGGCTAGATTATGTATCTGAAGGTTGGTTTGTGGTTACCTCGGATTTACATCTTGACAGAAATTTACAAAATTCCATTCAATCTGAACAGACCTTTGAAGAAACTTCAAACACTTCTGTAATTACTACAGTTTCTCCAAGTTCAGCTGCTTTTCCCCAAACTTCTCAAACACAAGTCACTCCTTCTACTCCTCCACCCACTCCTTCCAGACCA
Organism: Pinus albicaulis; assembly: GCA_034641835.2. Classification (NCBI taxonomy): domain Eukaryota; kingdom Viridiplantae; phylum Streptophyta; class Pinopsida; order Pinales; family Pinaceae; genus Pinus; species Pinus albicaulis. The sequence goes on along the minus strand of CM076580.1, from coordinate 1,669,680,746 downwards.
TCATCACCTGTTATTCCATTACACCTTCCAATGGCCAATAGATATGCTCTGTTACAGTTGCCAGGCAACCCTGCTGCTTTGCCTCAAGATTATTAGAGTAAAATCACCCCTTTTGATGGTTCGGGTACTTATACTGCTCAAAAACATACCAAGAGGATGACTGATTACTTTGAATTTTATGAAATTGACGCTGATGATGTTTGAATGAGAATTTTTGTCCAGAGTCTTACTGGGGAATTCAGGACATGGTTTAGGGCCCTTGCTCCAAACAGTATTGCTGACTTACCAGCCCTGTATAGGGAATTTTTGAATAGATGGGAGAAGAAGAAAGACCCTCTTCAAATCCTATCTGACTTTGGAAAATTGAAAAGAGGACCTAATGAAACAGTGCAATATTATATCATCAGATTTAACGAAGCCTACAAAGCTGTCCCTCAAAACCTTAGACCCCCCCCGGATTTAGTACTAGTTAAATTCCCTGATGGTTTTGATTCTGACATAGCATATTCACTTAGGGAAAGAGCCCCCCAAACTCTAGAAGAGATGCAAAGCATAGTGGTTAGTGTTGAAGCTAACCTCATAGAAAAACAAGCTAGGGCTAGGGCCGAAAGAAGGATGCCTATCAACGAAGAGCCTTCGGCTTTTGAAAGAAAGCTAGATGTAATTATCAAAGGTATGGAAATACTGGGAGACAGAGTAGAGACAATCGAAAGAAAGTCTTCTGGTGAGAGTCAAAATGTTGTTAGAAACCCAAACTTCAGAAGTTATCGAAACCAAAATACTGGGAAAAATGCCACTGACCAAAACATCAGGCCACCATTCCAAGAAAATTTTGTTGAAGGGTCATCTTCTGAGGAACCTACTGAGGATGTTGAAATAAATAATGTGACTGAAAACAAGAATGAACCAGAAGTTTTCCTATCTCAAGATGATCAAGAAAATCACATTCTTGAAACATTTCAAACTCATTCAGGAGAAACTTTTGATTTTAAAGAAGGATATGATTCAGCAATTTATGAAGTTCATAAACAATACAATTTGAGAAGCAGACGGATTGACGTGCCAGAGAATAGCAAACAGAAAGCTGTAAAACAAAACATCAAAGGTAAAACTAACACTCCTCCTGTACAAATTCTTTCTAGAACAAGTCCTAACCCCGCAAATCCAATAATTGAAGATGTGTCTGATAATCAACCAAATAATAAACAACTTTCTAATATTTTTCCCCTGCAGGAAATGTAGAAGAACCAGCAGAAGTTAATTCAGAAACACCTTCAACTCATAATCCCACTCATGAAAAAGAGAAAAACACTGATGACCCAAAAAACAGAGAAAATCCAACTGTTCAAAATACTAGAGCTCAAACAGAAAAATATTTCAATCTAGAAGCTCAAATAGGAAAACTAAAGATAGTTGTTCCCTTAGCAGAATTAGCTAAACACGATGTCTATAGAAGCCAAATCAGCAGATCCCTTAACATTACTGGAATGGATGATTCAGTAAATGTTTTTGATGATCAACCCAAACTACTTTTTGGCCCTGAAGTAAATGGAAAACCAGAAAGTGGAGGAACTCCTCCATTTTATGTGAGTTTGAATGTTCATGACAAAATACTTCATAACGCCATGCTTGATTCTGGAGCGTCTCATAATTTAATGCCCAAGGCTGTGATGGAAAGATTAAACCTATACATTACCAGACCATATAAAGATCTTTTTTCTTTTGATTCAAGTCAGGTAAGATGTTTAGGTTTGATTAAAGATTTGTGTATTACTTTGGTACAATACCCTGCGAAATCTATTCTGATGGATGTAGTAGTAGCAGATATTCCTCCCAAATATGGTATGTTGTTGTCCAGATCCTGGGGTGCCAAACTCGGAGGATCTCTTCAACTAGATATGTCATATGCTACTATTTCAGTATTTGGTCAACCTAAAAGACTATACAGAGAGACCTTGATGAAATATTTAGTCAGTAGTCATGAGAAGCCTGAAAACTTCCCTGTCTACTCAGTACATTCTGATATGGACTCATTCATCCTTTATAATTCTGAATCTGACCTTCCTACTGAACTAGAAGCACCAGAAACAGAAACTGCAAATAAATCTACTGTTCAAATTGAAGAAATTTCTGAAAACAAAGAAACATCAGACATCCAAGAAATACCAGAAAAAATTGAAAGACCAGAGCCCCCTGTTAAGAAACATGTTAAAACAGTTGATGAAGATTAAGAACATGAAATTCTATGGCATTTAGAATTTGATGGTTCAGTAAATAAGTTAGGAGCAGGAGCTGGAATTTGGATACATAATGTTGAAAATGATCATGCCGAAGGCCATGCTTATAGATTGAACTTTAGATGCACTAATAATATGGCAGAGTATGAAGCTCTTTTGCTAGGGCTTAAACATGTCAAAAAGTTAGGAGCAATTAGAGTATCAATCATAGGAGACTCTGAGTTAATTATTCAACAGATTAATGGTGAATGTTCAAAAAAAGACCCCAGATTAAAGTAATACAGAGAAACAGTTGTGGAAATTCTCAACACTTTCCTACAAGCTCAACTTGCCAAAATTCCTAGAAAACAAAATTTGCATGCTCACAGTCTTGCAATGTTCGCTAGCACATGTAAATTACCTTTTGGACCTAATCATCAGTTCACAACTGAGATTAGACATAGACCTGCTATACCGGATAATCTTATGAATTGGCAAGTGTTTGTAAATAATAATCAGATCAATAATTTTTTGACATTAGAAAATGAATTCCCTAATAGTAATATAGATGAAGACACAACAATCAATGAATCTAATCAAATAAATGAACAGGAAACGGATATTTCAGAAGAGACTGCAATTCACATGCTTCACCCAACCACATTCACTAAAAAAGATATGCAGGATTTGAAACAAATGGAATTCGATGAGATTATATAAGATGAATATGAAATTATCAATCTAAAAGATAATCATTTACCTAAAGGATTAACTCCTTTAGAAGATCTTTTTGACTCAAATGACATTCCAATAAAACCCAAAATGGAACCTTTAAAAGCTGATATTGAAGAAGTCAATTTGGGAACTGAAGGAAATCCCAAGATGGTTAAACTATCTAAATCTCTGCCAGAAGATCAAAAGGTTAAATATGTTGAACTTTTAAAAGAATTCCAGGATGTTTTTGCCTGGAGTTATGAAGATCTTAAATCATATGATACATCAATAATTCAACATACAATACCTTTGAAACCAGATCAGAAACCTTTCAAACAGAAACTTATAAGGATCAACCCTGTTTTACTACCTTCAATTGAGAAAGAAATTAAAAGAATGTATGAAGCAGGAATTATAGCTCCTATCAGATTTTCTGAATGGGTTTCTAATTTAGTACCAACAAGAAAAAAGACTGGAGAGATTAGACTATGTGTCGATTTGAGAAATTTAAACAAAGTTTCTTTAAAAGATAACTATCCTCTGCCTAAAATGGACCATATCTTACAAAGGGTAGTGGGATCTTCAAGAATTTCTCTTCTGGATGGATTTTCAGGGTATAACCAGATTTTGGTTCATCATGATGATCAAGACAAGACAGCATTTACAACACCATGGGGTACATTTAAATATGTTAAGATGTCTTTTGGTCTCAAAAACGCAGGAGCAACCTTCCAAAGAGCAATGGACATTGCCTTTGACAAAGAAATTCATGATTTTCTGGTCATATATCTGGATGATTTGATTGTTTTTTCCAAAACAGATCAGCAACATTTAGATCATCTAAGGCAAGTGTTTATAAAATGCAGAAAGTATGGTATTTCTTTAAATCCGAAAAAATAATTGTTTGGTCTTGAAGAAGGAAAGCTCCTAGGTCACATTATTTCTAAAGATGGCATTAGAATTGATCCTGAAAGAATACAAGCCATTTTGCAGATACCTCATCCCAGAAACATTAAAGAACTTCAAGCTTTCATAGGAAAGATTAATTTTTTGAGAAGATTCATTTCTAGTTTAGCTGAATTACTTAGACTGCTTACTAACATGTTAAGAAAGGATTCAAGTATTGACTGGACCGTAGAAGCCAAGCAATCATTTGAAGAAATCAAAATGGCTTTAACCGGAACACCAGTTCTTACCAGTCCAAAATTTGATAGAGATTTCATTATTTTTTCATTTGCTTCTGAACATACAGTTGCAGATGTTTTACTACAAAAGGATGATCAGGGATGTGAAAAACCAATAGCCTTTTTTAGCAAAGCACTTAGATATGCATCATTGAAATATAATATCATGGAGAAACAAGCTTTTGCACTTGTGAAAGCAATTAAAGATTTCAGAGTTTATATATTGTATTCTCATGTGATAGCTTATGTACCTAATGCTGTCGTTAAAGACATCTTAACTCAAGATGGTATTGAAGGCAAAAGAGGTAAGTGGATAGCTACCATATTAGAATATGATATTGAAATAAAACCAACAAAATTCATAAAAGGACAAGGTTTGGCTCAACTCATGACTGAAACAAATTGCCAAGCCCTGGATATTAATGAACTGGATGACGAACAGGAGATGGCGACTCCACAGATCAGTCAGGCCTTTTTAGACTCACCCTGGTACACTGATATCATTTATGTTTTGTTAAACCTGCAAGCTCCTCCAGGGTTATCCAGAACGAAACAAAGGTTCTTAAAAATGACATCTTTAAAGTATTTTATTTTAGATAGTGCCCTTTTTTGGAAGAATCATGATGGAATTCTATTAAATTGTTTATTGAAAGATGAAACTGACAAGGTTCTTAATGAATTTCATGCAGGAGATTGTGGTGGACACCTCTACTGGAAATCAACTGCAGATAAAATCTTAAGGGCTGGTTTTTACTGGCCAACCTTGTTTTTAGATGTTAAGAAATTTGTAACTTCTTGTCATAAGTGTCAGATCTTTGAAGGCAAAAGAAAATTGTTGCCTTTACCATTAAAACCAATTTCCACCAAGAGACCCTTTCAAAAATGGGGACTGGATTTTATTAGAGAAATCCATCCCCCTTCTTCTGGGCAACATAGATGGGTTCTTACTACCACAGATTACTTTACTAAATGGATTGAAGCTATCCCATGCAGACAAGCCAATGATTCTGTAATTATAGGGTTTTTAGAAACCAATATACTTTCAAGATTTGGCTGTCCAGAGAAAATTATAACAGATAATGCTGCTGCATTTAAGTCTAATAAAATGATTAGTTTCTGTAATAAATATCACATCACTTTAGGCCATTCAACAGCCTATTACCCCCAGGGTAATGGACTGGCAGAATCTTCCAATAAAATCCTTATTAATATCATTAAAAAATTATTGGAAGAAAATAAAAAGAATTGGCATAAGAAACTTACCAATGCATTGTGGGCAGACAGACTTACAACTAAGAAATCAATTGGGACCAGTCCATATGAATTAGTTTATGGTATTGAGGCTAGATTTCCATCATCCTTAGGAATTCTTGTTATGAAATTACTTCAGGAGGCTCAAGTAGAACCAAATGATATTCAGAGAAGAATAAACCAAACAATTCACTTGCAGCAGACCAGAGAAGAAGTATATCAACGATCCAAAATCTTGCAGGAAAAGTTAAAGTAAATGTTTGACAAAAGGACTAAAGCAGAAGATTTTCAAATAGGTGATAAAGTTTTAAGATGGGATTCCAGAAGGGAAGATAAAGGAAAACATGGGAAATTTTATTTCTTATGGAAAGGACCTTACATCATTCATGCTTTACAAGGAAATAACACATATTTTTTGAAGAATTTGGATGGTTCAGAAGCTGAGGAGGGACCATTCAATGGTCGAATGCTAAAGCACTATTTTGATCCTATTTACTAGGATGTTCTGATTTTTCTAACATGTACATATTATATCCTTTCTAATGCATCAGTTTTGACTGGATGGTGACTTGTTGGAGTTGAAGCCCGAAGTGAAAGCCCTAAGCTTCAGAAGTTTTACTATCGTATATACAATAAAGCAACAAGAAGAAGAAGGTTTCATGGTTCAGTTGAAGACATTTTGAGGCATCTGACCTGCTGTTCTTGACTTTTTACCAGGAAAATCCATCCCCAGTGGAGTCGCCACTATGTTATCACTCAGATTTTCCTTGAAGTTGTGGAAAAGGAAAGTAAATCTGAGGTAACCACAAACCAACCTTCAGATACAGAATCTAGCCAATCTGTATCCAGAGAGGGCTCTCTCTTTAAAATTTAGCTTTGTTCTTAGAAAATAAACATGTCATCCATATTGTTCAATTTCGGGCATCCTAAAATGAATGGAATGAACTTTGGTAGAGCAAGATAGTGAGGAGGTCAATATTGATAATGTAATGAAAGATCTTGAAAACATTCTTGACCTGGACTCTCTTGGGCAGGTACAGACAGCAGGACCTTCTTCAGCAGGAACTTCACAACAAAGGTCAAAGAGTATCAGTTCGGTTAAAGTGTATCAGTAAGAAAAAAGAGTATCAGTGAAGCAAGGCAGTTAAAACATAATTACTGAAGAGGACAACGATGAGCCAAAATATAGCACCTGCCTCCAGCACATTCTTGAAAGGAGGAAACAGCACAACATCGGTTACTTCTTGTCTTATCTATGAGACCATCTGTCTCTATTTTTATTGTAACTTATTTATGACTCATCTTAGATTATATCTCGTTTTGTTAAGAGATATTTTGCATCATTTTTTGTATAAATAAGCCCTCAATTGACTTATTGAGGGTGGATTCTTCTACTTTGCTGTAACATTGATTTTTTGGAATAAAGTGCTTTTGGAGAAATTTCTTTATGGCTTGCTGGATGATGAATTGAAGCTCAAGAATTTTTGCAGGATTCATGTGTCTAACTACAGATCAATAAGTCTTCTCTATCTCATGTTTTAAAAGTTTTACATCTGTTTATAATATCATTGCGTTCCATTTCTGAATAATTGACAAAAAAGAATAAATCAGAACTTGCTTAAGTGTACTCTGATTTCAATTGTGATTATTCTAAATGTTTTCTTCTAAATTGGTTATAAACAATGAATTCTTAATTGCTCTTGTTTCGCTGGTTTAAACATTTTGATTACTATAGTAAAGAATTCTTAACTGCTTTTTATTTGTAATCATTCACTTTCTTTCTTTGAACATGTTGAAAGATTCTTAATTGCCTTTCATCCCTTCAAAATCCATTCCATTCACTTTAATATCTAAAATTGTTCTCTATTTGGCTATCTTGCCCTGCAAAGCCATCTTTGGTGTAAAAACTTAATCCAGTAAAGCCATCCTTTCGACTCCATAGCCCAATGGCCTGAAATACTCAATCGTGCCCTTAGTTGGCGGATTCCACCATTTAAATTCAAACAAAACTCTTGGATTTATAACTAGCCTAATATTTTCTAAGAACAAAGCTAAATTTTAAAGAGAGAGCCCTCTTCGACACACATTGGCTAGATTCTGTGATTCAAGGTTGGTTTTGGTTGCTCGGATTTACATCTTTGATAGACATTTACAAAAATTCCATTCAATTTGAACAGAACCTTTGAAGAAACTTCAAACACTTCTGTAATTACTACAGTTTCTTCAGGTTCAGCTGCTTTTCCCCAAACTTCTTAAACACAAGTCACTCCTTCTACTCCTCCACCCACTCCTTCCAGACCATCATCGCCTGTTATTCCATTACACCTTCCAATGGCCAATAGATATGCTCCGTTACAGTTTCCAGGCAACCCTGCTACTTTGCTTCAAGATTATCAGAGTAAAATCACCCCTTTTTGATGGTTCAGGTACTTATACTGCTCAACAACATACCAAGAGGATGACTGATTACTTTGAATTTTATGAAATTGACGCTGATGATGTTCGAATGAGAATTTTTGTCCAGAGTCTTACTGGGGAATTTAGGACATGGTTTAGGGCCCTTGCTCCAAACAGTTTTGCTGACTTACCAGCCCTGTATAGGGAATTTTTGAATAGATGGGAGAAGAAGAAAGACCCTCTTCAAATCCTATCTGACTTTGGAAAATTGAAAAGAGGACCTAATGAAATAGTGCAAGATTATATCATCAGATTTAACGAAGCCTACAACGCTGTACCTCAAAACCTTAGACCCCCTCCGCATTCAGTACTAGTTAAATTCCCTGATGATTTTGATTCTGACATAGCATATTCACTTAGGGAAAGATCCCCCCAAACTCTAGAATAGATGCAAAGCATAGTGGTTAGTGTTGAAGCTAACCTCATAGAAAAACAAGCTAGGGCTAGGGCCGAAAGAAGGATGCCTATCAACGAAGAGCCTTCGGCTTTTGAAAGAAAGCTGGATGCAATTATCAAAGGTATGGAAATACTGGGAGATAGAGTAGAGACAATAAAAAGAAATTATTCTGGTGATAGTCAAAATTTTGTTAGAAACCCAAACTTCAGAAGAAATCAAAACTAAAATACTGGGAAAAATGTCCGTGACCAAAACATCAGGCCACCATTCCAAGAAAATTTTGTTGAAGGGTCATCTTCTGAGGAACCTACTGAGGATGTTGAAATAAATAATGTGACTGAAAACAAGAATGAACCAAAATTTTTCCTATCTCAAGATGATCAAGAAAATCACATTCTTGAAACATTTCAAACTCATTCAGGAGAAACTTTTGATTTTAAAGAAGGATATGACACAGCAATTTATGAAGTTCATAAACAATACAATTTGAGAAGCAGACGGATTGATGTGCCAAAGAATAGCAAACAGAAAACTGCAAAACAAAACATCAAAGGTAAAACTAACACTCCTCCTGTACAAATTTTGTCTAGAACAAGTCCTAACCCCGCAAATCCAATAATTGAAGATGTGTCTGATAACCAACCAAATAATAAAAAACTTTCTAATACTTCTCCTCTTGCAGGAAACGTAGAAGAACCAGCAGAAGTTAATTCAGAAACACCTTCAACTCATAATTCCACTCATGAAAAAGAGAAAAACACTGAAGACCCAAAAAACAGAGAAAATCCAACTGTTCAAAATACTAGAACTCAAACAGAAAAATATTTCAATCTAGAAGCTGAAATAGGCAAACTAAAGATAGTTGTTCCCTTAGCAGAATTAGCTAAACATGATGTCTATAGAAGCCAAATCAGCAGATCCCTTAACATTACTGGAATGGACGATTCAGTAAATGTTTTTGATGATCAACCCAAACTACTTTTTGGTCTTAAAGAAAATGGTAAACCAGAAAGTGGAGGAACTCCTCCATTTTATGTGAGTTTAAATGTACATGACAAAATACTTCATAACGCCATGCTTGATTCTGGAGCGTCTCACAATTTGATGCCCAAAGCTGTGATAGAAAGATTAAATCTAGACATTACTAGACCATATAAAGATCTTTTTTCTTTTGATTCGAGTCAGGTAAGATGTTTAGGTTTGATTAAAGATTTGTGTGTTACTTTGGTGCAATACCCCGCGAAATCTATTCTGATGGATATAGTAGTTGCCGATATTCCTCCTAAATATGGTATGTTGTTGTCCAGATCCTGGGGTGCCAAACTCGAAGGATCTCTTCAAATAGATATGTCATATGCTACCATTTCAGTATTTGGTCAACCTAAAATACTATACAGAGAGACCTTGATGAAATATTTAGTCAGTAGCCATGAGAAGCCTGAAAAATTCCCTATCTATTCAGTACATTCTGATATGGACTCTTTCATCCTTTATAATGTTTAATTGGACCTTCCTACTGAACTATAAGCACTAGAAATAGAAACTGCAACTAAATCTACTGTTCAAATCGAAGAAATTTCTGAAAACAAAGAAACATCAAACATTCAAGAAATACCAGAAATAATTGAAAATCCACAGCTCCTTGTTAAGAAACATGTTAAAACAGTTGATGAAGATTATGAACATGAAATTCTGTGGCATTTAGAATTTGATGGCTCAGTAAATAAGTTAGGAGCAGGAGCTGGAATTTGGATACATAACGTTGAAAATGATCATGCCGAAGGCCATGCTTATAGATTGAACTTTAGATGCACTAATAATATGGCAGAGTATGAAGCTCTTTTGCTAGGGCTTAAACATGTCAAAAAGTTAGGAGCAATTAGAGTATCAATAATAGGAGACTCTGAGTTAATTATTCAACAGATTAATGGTGAATGTTCAACAAAAGACCCCATATTAAAGAAATACAGATAAACAGTTGTGGAAATTCTCAACACTTTCCTACAAGCTCAACTTGCCAAAATTCCTAGAAAACAAAATTTGCATGCTCACAGTCTTGCAATGTTCGCTAGCACATGTAAATTACCTTTTGGACCTAATCATCAGTTCACAGCTGAGATTAGACATAGACCTGCTATACCGGATAATCTTATGAATTGGAAAGTGTTTGTAAATAATAATCAGATCAATAATTTTTTGACATTAGAAAATGAATTCTCTAATAGTAATATAGATGAAGACACAACAATCAATGAATCTAATCAAATAGATGAATAGGAAACTGATATTTCAGAAGAGACTGCAATTCACATGCTTCACCCAACCACATTCACTAAAAAAGATATGCAGGATTTGAAACAAATGGAATTCGATGAGATTATAGAAGATGAATCTGAAATTATCAATCTGAAAGATAATCATTTACCTAAAGGATTAACTCCTTTAGAAGATCTTTTTGACTCAAATGACATTCCAATAAAACGCAAAATGGAACCTTTAAAAGCTGATATTGAGGAAGTCAATTTGGGAACTGAAGGAAATCCCAAGATGGTTAAACTATCTAAATCTCTGCCAGAAAATCAAAAGGTTAAATATGTTGAACTTTTAAAAGAATTCCAGGATGTTTTTTCCTGGAGTTATGAAGATCTGAAATCATACGATACATCAATTATTCAACATACAATACCTTTGAAACCAGATCAGAAACCATTCAAACAGAAACTTAGAAGGATCAACCTTGTTTTACTACCTTCAATTGAGAAAGAAATTAAAAGAATGTATGAAGCAGGAATTATAGCTCCTATTAGGTTCTCTGAATGGGTTTCTAATTTGGTACCAACAAGGAAAAAGACTGGAGAGATTAGACTATGTGTCGATTTGAGAAATTTAAAAAACGTTTATTTAAAATATAACTATCCTCTGCCTAAAATGGACCATATATTACAAAGGGTAGTGGGATCTTCAAGAATTTCTCTTCTGGATGGATTTTCAGGGTATAACCAGATTTTGGTTCATCCTGATGATCAAGACAAGACAACATTTACAACACCATGGGGTACATTTAAATATGTTAAGATGCCTTTTGGTCTCAAAAACGCAGGAGCAACCTTCCAAAGAGCAATGGACATTGCCTTTGCCAAAGAAATTCATGATTTTCTGGTCATATATCTGGATGATTTGACTGTTTTTTCCAAAACAGATCAGCAACATTTAGATCATCTAAGGCAAGTGTTTATAAAAAGCAGAAAGTATGGTATTTCTTTAAATCCGAAAAAATCATTGTTTGGTCTTGAAGAAGGAAAGCTCCTAGGTCACATTATTTCTAAAGATGGCATTAGAATTGATCCTGAAATAATACAAGCCATTTTGCAGATACCTCATCCCAGAAACATTAAAGAACTTCAAGCTTTCATAGGAAAGATCAATTTTTTGATAAGATTTATTTCTAGTTTAGCTGAATTACTTAGACTGCTTACTAACATGTTAAGAAAAGATTCAAGTATTTACTGGACCGTAGAAGCCAAGCAATCATTTGAAGAAATAAAAATGGCTTTAACCAGAACACCAGTTCTTACCAGTCCAAAATTTGATAGAGATTTCATAATTTTTTCATTTGCTTCTGAACATACAATTGCAGCTATTTTACAACAAAAGGATGATCAAGGATGTGAAAAACCAATAGCCTTTTTTAGTAAAGCACTTAGAGATGCATCATTGAAATACAATATCATGGAGAAACAAGCTTTTGCACTTGTGAAAGCAATTAAAGATTTCAGAGTTTATATATTCTATTCTCATGTGATAGCTTATGTACCTAATGCTGTCGTTAAAGACATCTTAACTCAAGATGGTATTGAAGGCAAAAGAGGTAAGTGGATAGCTACCATATTAGAATATGATATTGAAATAAGACCTACAAAACTCATAAAAGGACAAGGTTTGGCTCAACTCATGACTGAAACTAATTTCCAAGCCCTGAACATTAATGAACTGGATGATGAATAGGAGATGGCGACTCCACAGATCAGTCAAACCTTTTTAGACTCACCTTGGTACACTGATATCATTTATGTTTTGTTAAACCTGTAAGATCCTCCAGGGTTATCCAGAATGAAACAAAGGTTCTTAAAAATGACATCTTTAAAGTATTGTATTTTAGATAGTGCTCTTTTTTGGAAGAATCATGATGGAATCCTATTAAATTGTTTATTGAAAGATGAAACTGACAAGGTACTTAATGAATTTCATGCAGGAGATTGTGGTGGGCACCTCTACTGGATGTCAACTGCAGATAAGATATTAAGGGTTGGTTTTTATTGGCCAACCTTGTTTTCAGATGTTAAGAAATTTGTAACTACTTGCCATAAGTGTCAAATCTTTGAGGGCAAGAGAAAATTGTTACCTTTACCATTAAAACCAATTTCCACTGAGAGACCCTTTCAACAATGGGGACTGGATTTTATTGGAGAAATCCATCCCCCTTCTTCTGGGCAACACAGATGGATCCTCACTACTACAGATTACTTTACTAAATGGATTGAAGCAATCCCATGTAGACAAGCCAATGATTCTGAAATTATAGGATTCTTAGAAACCAATATACTTTCAAGATTTGGCTGTCCTGAAAAAATTATAACTGATAATGCTGCTGCTTTTAAGTCTAATAAAATGATTAGTTTCTGCAATAAATATCACATCACTTTAGGCCATTCAACAGCCTATTATCCTCAGGGTAATGGACTGGCTGAATCTTCCAATAAAAGCCTCATTAATATCATTAAAAAATTATTGGAAGAGAATAAAAAGAATTGGCATAAGAAACTTACCAATGCATTGTGGGCAGACAGACTTACAACTAAGAAATCAATTGGGACCAGTCCATATGAATTAGTTTATGGTATTGAGGCTAGATTTCCATCATCCTTAGGAATTCCTGTTATGAAATTACTTCAGGAGGCTCAAGTAGAACCAAATGATATTCAGAGAAGAATAAACCAAACAATTCACTTGCAGTAGACCAGAGAAGAAGTATATAACGATCCCAAATCTTGCAGGAAAAGTTAAAGTAAATGTTTGACAAAAGGACTAAAGCAGAAGATTTTCAAATAGGAGATAAAGTTTTAAGATGGGATTCCAGAAGGGAAGATAAAGGAAAACATGGGAAATTTGATTTCTTATGGAAAGGACCTTACATCATTCATGCTTTACAGGGAAATAACACATATTTTTTGAAGAATTTGGATGGTTCAGAAGCTGAGGAGGGACCAGTCAATGGTATAATGGTAAAGCACTATTTTGATCCTATTTACTAGGATGTTCTGATTTTTCTAACATGTACATATTATATCCTTTCTAATGCATCAGTTTTGACTGGATGGTGACTTGTTGGAGTTGAAGCCCGAAGTGAAGGCCCTAAGCTTCAGAAGTTTTACTATCATATATACAATAAAGCAACAAGAAGAAGAAGGTTTCATGGTTCAGTTCCAGACATTTTGAGGCATCTGACCTGCTGTTCTTGACTTTTCACCAAGAAAATCCATCCCCAGTGGAGTCGCCACTATGTTATCACTCAGATTTTCCTTGAAGTTGTGGAAAAGGAAATTAAATCCGAGGTAACCACAAACCAACCTTCAGATACAGAATCTAGCCAATATGTATCCAGAGAGGGCTCTCTCTTTAAAATTTAGCTTTGTTCTTAGAAAATAAACATGTCATCCATATTGTTCAATTTTGGGCATCCTAAAATGAATGGAAGGAACTTTGGTAGAGCAAGATAGTGAGGAGGTCAATATTGATAATGTAATAAAAGATCTTGAAAATATTCTTGACCTGGACTCTCTTGGGCAGGTACAGACAGCAGGACCTTCTTCAGCGGGAACTTCACAACAGAGGTCAAAGAGTATCAGTTCGGTTAAAGTGTATCAGTAAGAACAAAGAGTATCAGTGAAGAAAGGTAGTTAAAAAAAAATTACTGAAGAGGACAACGATGAGCCAAAATATAGCACCTGCCTCCAGCACATTCTCGAAAGGAGGAAACAGCACAACATCGGTTACTTCTTGTCTTATCTATGAGACCATCTGTCTCTATTTTTATTGTAACTTATTTATGACTCATCTTAGATTATATCTCGTTTTGTTAAGAGATATTTTGTATCATTTTTTGTATAAATAAGCCCTCAATTGAATTATTGAGGGTGGATTCTTCTACTTTGCTGTAACATTGATTTTTTGGAATAAAGTGCTTTTGGAGAAATTTCTTTATGGCTTGCTGGATGGCGAATTGAAGCTCAAGACTTTTTGCAGGATTCATGTGTCTAACTACAGATCAATAAGTCTTCTCTATCTCATGTTTTAAAAGTTTTACATCTGTTTATAATATCATTGCGTTCCATTTCTGAATAATTGACAAAAAAGAATAAATCAGAACTTGCTTAAGTGTACTTTGATTTCAATTGTGATTATTCTAAATGTTTTCTTCTAAACTAGTTATAAACAATGAATTCTTAATTGCTCTTGTTTCGCTGGTTTAAACATTTTGATTACTATAGTAAAGAATTATTAACTGCTCTTTATTTGTAATCATTCACTTTCTTTCTTTGAACATGTTGAAAGATTCTTAATTTCCTTTCATCCCTTCAAAATCCATTCCATTCATTTTAATATCTAAAATTGTTCTCTGTTTGGCTGTCTTGCCCTGCAAAGCCATCTTTGGAGTAAAAACTTAATCCAGTAAAGCCATCCTTTCGACTCCATAGCCCAATGGCCTGAAATACTCAATCGTGCCCTTAGTTGGCGGATTCCACCATTTAAATTCAAACAAAAACTCTTGGACTTACAACTAGCCTAATATTTTCTAAGAACAAAGCTAAATTTTAAAGAGAGAGCCCTCTCTGGATACAGATTGGCTAGATTCTGTATCTGAAGGTTGGTTTGTGGTTACCTCGGATTTACTTTCCTTTTCCACAACTTCAAGGAAAATCTGAGTGATAACAAACAACAAGGAGATGGACATCATCAAGGTCAAATTTTAGGAGGAGCAGTTGTCAGATAGAATATTTAATGCTTAGATAAGGTTATTAAGTTATAATAAAGAGTTTTAATCCTAGTTGTGTTAGGACTCTAGAACAAACAGTTTAACTATCAGATGTAATTAAAGTTTGTTTTAGCAGTTGATAGGTGTCAAGCTAGCAAATTCAAATTCTCTAAGAGAGAATCCAAGAAATGTAATGATGATTCTATAAGAGAGAAGAAGTTGAATTGCGTAGGGTAGGAAATTTTCATTAACAAGCATACTGTTTTGTTGTATAAAAGTATGTGTTTTTATTATTAATACAGAGATATTGGTTTCATCACTCAGGATTCAGAAAGGGTTATTGATGTTTGATAATCTCATGGTTTTCCTCTTTCAATTACTTTCAGTGGCATGAATGTATGTTACTTAGAATTCACCGAAGGTGCTATAACTTCCTTCATATGTTCATGAACTGTGTTTATTTTCTGTCCTACTATTCTATTGATGCATCTAAACCCTGAAATGCCCTGACTTCCATATGAAGTTGATATTCATGTTTTTTGAAAACACATTTGACTTCATAAGCCCAATAGATGTTTGTTGATTAGTAGTACAACCAATTATCAATTTTAATCCATTTTACTCATAGAGTTAGCCATCTAATCCTTATTTGAAAATCATAAACCTATTGAGAGAGCCCTCTCAAGTTGAGGAGGCTAAGCCTTAACTAAAAGTATGGTTTGAAATATTTACACTGAGGTAGCCTGACCAGTAGCCTATCAGGACCTATTTTGGTGATAAAATTTTGGTGAGGTCTCCCTACCCATTTATTCACCTATATAAGTGACAAAAAAACATTTAATATTCCAATTAGATGCAAGCTAATTTAGGAATATTACAAAATCTCAATCTCATTAAGATAAAAAGAGGCCCCAATATGAATATTTTCGATGATCCTTGCTTTCATAGAGTTGTTGATGGACACGATTGCTGAAAATTTTCCCATGTTTCCTTCCAATAATACCTCATGAACCGATATGGGTTTCTGAAGGGAATCAATTGTTGCAGTGGAAACAAGATCCTCTAGATAGGTAGGAATCTAAAAAATTCTTGGAAGAAATGAGGAACAATGATGAGTATCATTCCAAGGAGTTTCTTTGAGAGACATGACTTCGAAAATTCTTTAGTCAGTTGGAAAAGTATTGTCCCAAGGATTGTCAGAATCTAGAGAACCAAGCCAAGAGGATTGTGAGCATGAGTCTAAGACAATATTCGAATGATAAAAAGTTTCAGATGCAACCGCGAAATCCAAAACAATATCTTGGTATGCTTGTTCAACAGGGATAATTTGCATGGTGTCACCAAATCGGTAAATCTAATTAGGATTGGTATGATCCAAGGGTCATGATGAGACACGATCATATTAACTGAAGTGATACTAGAGGGAGGAGGAAGGGAAATTTTTCCCATCAAAGAGAAGTCTTTGAAAAGACCCGCTCCAACACTTTCATAGGGTATGGTTGACTTCCCAACGTAAGGCACATTTCAAGTTGAAGAATCGTTAGAAAATAACGTTAGCTGTTTGACCGTGAAAATATTTCCTTTATGAGGAAAGTGAAACACTTGAAATAAAGTAGAGACTACACAAACCATTTCATTTTTCCAACTGCAACCAAGAAAGAGGTTGTAATTGAGAGGTGCATCAATAACTTCTACCTCCATATTAATCATTCGTCCTTCCAAATGAATTGGTAGGGCGTTGAGAATACCATACAGGTAGAAACCTATACCATTAAAAGCTTCCAAAGTATTAGGGGAATGGTTGAGAGGAGGAAAGCTGAGGTATTTCCAACACGAGATAGACATAATATAGGTGGAGTCACCTTCATCAAAAAGAGTCTGATGAATGGTCTTTCGCATGATGGCAACTTGAATAAGAAAATCAAGTTGAGGCAGCAATCAAGGAACATTGTTTTCCAGATCAAAGTTAATCAAATTGGAATCTGTGGGATCAATTCCTCCTATAGAAGATAGAAAATCCTTCTTTTGTGAGGGACATGTCTTGAAGGACCTCCAACATCAACATCTCCAAAGGTGTCTGAGCTAAATATTCTACAATATTGTAATGTTGAGCATCTCTGGCGTTCATATTATAAGGCAATTTATGAAGAACACCTTTGGGGGGCGGTCGGATCGTGGATTCAGTTCTAGGTATCTCTATATGGAGAGGACTAGAATTAGGTGGAGTGGAGGAAGAAGGTAGGCCAGTAGCATATTTCTCAGGAGTTGGATAAAATTTTCATCTGGTGGCAACATTGATAGGTTATGAGCCAGTCATGAATACTTGGGAACTGCCAGAGGTTCACCCTTAGATTGATCTATGAGTTTCATATGTTGCGACAGGAAAGGTTCCTTCAGTACTTTCCTAGAGGTGCCTTTCAGAAGATGACTTACTTCGACAAGTCGGGGGTAGTCCTTAGTGTAATTATCTTCATCACATATAAGGCAAGGAAACTTCAACTTTCCTTTTGACGAATCGTTAGCTGACGAATTTGGTGAATCATGTTTAGGGGTATTTGGTTTGGATTTACCTTTACCCTTCAAGGATTTTTCCATTGTGGTAGATTGAAAAACATTGACCTCTAAGGTTTTACCAGGATTATTCTGACTGGTTGCAACATCAAGAGTTGCAGCAGGAGTCGATTTTGATTTGGTAGACTTAGAAGGGGTACTACTAGTTTTCGAAGTAATATATCTAATAACACCATCAACGGGTATTGAATCGGTAGGCTTGGAAGATGTGAGATCCGTTGAAGGCCATGGGGCATTGGGAAGTAACTCGTACAGAGTGTCAGATTGTGAATAGAATAAGTCTAAATACTAGGCACGAGCGATATCTTGTTCTTCGGTAACACATCCACCCATGGCTATGTCCTTGGCGATTTTAGGAATGAATTATTTAGTAAACCATTCAGTCAAGAACTGGCTTAGAAGTTCAAATTTAATGAGATGGTGTGTCTGTCTCCATTCATGAATGTGATTAGAGATATGAGTCAACCTTGATTGTTTGAAAGATGTTAGAATATGAGTTCTAGTATCATACCGGAAATAAATTGAAATTGGGTAAGAAAATTCATGGATAAAGAATTCAAGTCTTGGAAGGCACCTCGAGGAAGCTCAATGTACCACTTCATGGAAATACCCGTGAGAGTATGCTGAAAAATATGTAGTTGAATAGAATCGTCGACCCAAGAGTTGGACGAACACCAAAGGTGGTAGGTCATGACGTGTGATTGGGGGTCTTCTCCAGCCTTTGCTTCAAATTTAGGAAAATCTCCAAGAATTTTGTTGGAACTGGAGGCCAATATGGGGAATGGAGTATTGGATCATTTGTAATTCTTAACACATTCGGTAATTCCAACGTTGCCAAAAATGAAAAATAAGGGTTGTACGAGGTATATGGTCTCTAATAAGTACTAAAATGAGTACTCCAACCTCGTTGGAATTAGTTCTGCCCCCTTTGGGGTTGGTTTTGACCACATGGGCCAAATTGGCCATACTGTTGGTGAAGGGGTGTTTTCTATAGTTTTTGGTAAGGGCACTATTGTAGTGGCGAATAAGGACCCTACTACAGTGTTTGATAGGGCCCCTGCTACAGTTGTTGGAAAGGCCCCTATTGTAGGTGTTGGAATTTTCTATGTTGCAATTAAAGGTTAGTCCTCTGTTGAAATTGAGGATAAGGTCCATGTTGGTATGGTCCTTGTTGTAACTAATGGTTAGTCACCTGTTGAAATTGAGGATTAGGTCCTTTTTGGAGTTGTTGGTATGGTCCTTTTTGCAACTAAGGGTTATTCCCCTGCTGCAGCTACTGATAAGGGCCTTGTTGGGGCTGCTGGTAAGGGATACCAGGTCTGAGAGGATAAGTTCCTGGTTATCCCAACAAGGGATTCAGACCATATTATAGTTGGGTACATGCTTGTGGATTGGTCAAAACACTCGACAGTGGGATTTTTGGTTGGTGAACATATGGATGTTGAACAAAAGGTTGCTAAACATACAAGTTTTGAACATAAGGCTTTTGAGTCGAGGGGACTTGAGGACCTTGGAAAGGTGCCCCTACGACATAACTGAAAATAGATAAAACCCATACATTGACCATTGAAGGGGGGAACTGTAGTTACCGTATATAGGGTTAGTGGAGTAGAAGATCCAGGAGTAACATGTATCTGACCTACATTTTACTATAGGCAGGGTAATAGGCATTGACACGTTTGGACCAAAAGAGCCAGTTGTAGGAGTGATACCAGTTGATCATATAGGGTTGTGATAGTGAAGACATGCCAGAAGTGCCTGAGACAAGGTCATTGAGGGAAGTGTAACCTGGTGGAACCGAAGTTTCACTATGACCAGTGGGTGCAGTGGACCTATTCCTCATATCATAGGAGACATATGGAAAAAACTCAGGAGGGAATTGTGCTTCAAGGCCGACTTCTGGAATATAAGTTGCAGATGTATCCAAAGGAGTACTCTGAGGAGTTTCATAAAATGGAGCATCATCACCATTATTTTCCATGGTGGATGGAAAAAATTATCTAATGGAAATCCAAGATGCACTAGGAGAAGGGACCAATGGAACATTGGGAGTATCGAAAGGGTTGTACTGGTGCTCAGGCGGTAAGTAGATAGGGTCGTCTTCGGGATCAAAGAGCAGATTCTTAGGAAAAAGTAAAAATCTGGAAGTAGGCTCATGACTATCTGGAGGAGAGTCCTGGGACGAAGTAACTGACTCAAATGGAGGTGGTCGAGATGAAAGGGGTTGGATATTCAGAACAATACCAAGTTCAACATTGTTTGGTAATTTAATTGATCTTAAATTACTTACATGAATGATCAACTAGAGCTAGTAAGCTGATGAAATGTATGTGCACAATATGTGCTAGGAGTTTTTTTCACTCACACAAATTTCTAAGTTAAATTGAGTTATCGAAATGCACATGTGTTTTTAAGGCTATGCAAGCAAATTAATCATTTGTATAAAAAGAAATTAATTCTAGAAATAATGAACACACTCTTGTTAAAAGAAAACCTCACACTTTCACCTTGCTTGAAATAAAATCACTCATTGATTTTGAAAGAAATCACAATCTCTTATAAACAATCACACCTATTCAAATGGAAATCACTCTTTGCTAGAATAAAAATTTCATACTTTGCATAAATGGAAATCAATATTTGCGGGAATGGAAATCACACAATTTGCATTAATAAAAAACACTCTTTGCTAGAATGGAAATCACACACTTTGCATAAATAGAAATCACTCTTTGATGGAATGGAAATCACTCTAAAATCTCACATACACTTTCATAAATGAATTTTCTCTTATTTAAATGGAAATCATACGTTAAAATGGATCTACTTCAAGAAGGATAATTAGCTATAAAATAGAATCCTATCTATCTCATCACAATGCTAAACTCTATTCTATCCATGTGCATCTGAATTATCTGAAGTGAAAATTATTAGCAGAATGATTTCGAATTCAGATCTAAAGGAAATAAAAATGCAAATATTCAACACAATTGAAAAAAACCTACATGAAACATAAATTAAATGCAAACTATAATAAAAAAATACCTTACTGTCTCAAGCAGGCCCTCCACAAGAAGAAGGTAATGCTGTGATGTTCTCAACCAAGAACTAACCATGCATTGAACACTTATGGAAGAAACAAAATTTCAATTAGGAAAAATAGTATCAATAACATAAAACTCAGTCTTACTATCGTTGTTTTCATTTCTTCCGAGAGGCATATTTATAGATCTCAATGGAAATCAACTGTTCAGAGATATACGCCTCAAATTACTCAATAGAAACTATTTTTAGCTTTTAAATATAACATCATATAATTCACTCATGATTTTCTATTATCAAAGAAAATCATGAGGCACCGATATCGTTCTCTCTCACCTGTTGTTTACTATGGAGGTTGACCTTGCCTTTGACCATATTACTAGGACCTGTTTCCATCGATCTAGCTCATGAGAGTAGGAGGAAATCATTGGATGAATTTATTTACACCTACCCTTATATTTCTCTCTCCATATCGCATCTTGGAACATGTCAAACCATAGACTTGGCTGTGGAATCATGTATCAGTTGCAGAATCATTAGAATTCGGTAGCTGAAGTAAACATTAAACTAAATAATAAAGAACATTATCATTTTATGAAATAAGAGACAATTGAATGCCTATCATATCATAAGCCTTGTCATTTGATACCCAATGTGACATTATGAAGGTTAGGATGAAGGAAATGGAGTGAAAAAAGGTGTCAAAAAGAAGCAATTGTGGGGCTCAACATTCCTCCACACCAAGTTCATTACATGTCTTCATGCAAAATTTAAGATTTCCAAAATTGATGAACCTCTTCAGATGCTTGAGCCAACACATCTAGATTTTTCCTTGCTGCCTTCTTCTTGGTAACCTCCATCCTTGGTTTCTTCATTAAAATTTTATACTTTAGGCTTATGACTTTTCTCTTAAGGGATTGGTTCTTCGCTTATAGCTTCTTATTATTTTCATACCATAGACCAAGATGTAGAAGAATTTTGTCATTCTTGGTTCTGTGTACTTCATTTTGTGCTTTAAATGTTTCATGGTCTTCCTTTAAGTACATGTTTAATGTCTCCAATTAATAAATATCTTGCTTAAGGGTATTTAAAATTGGGGGTTCTTGTCGAATATCAGAATGAATTTCTTGGTTGAAAGAGGATGTAGTAGCCTTGCCTGAAGATTTCTTCTCCAAAGATTCTATATAATCATATATTTCCTATTGGAGTGGGTCAATTTCGAGTGTTCTTCTTGCTAGACTATAAATCGGTGACAAATTGGTTGGCGATGGAGCCCTTGGCTCTTCTTCTTCCTCCAGATTGACAAATTATGTGAAATTTTGGGATGGTTCCTTCATTGTTTTATTAACTCTTTCACTCCTTCTTACAGTGGATGAGTTCTTAGAATATAACTTAGTGATATGAATTTTTCTTTTCTATGTCTTCCCTTGCTCTGTTTCCTTTGTTTCCCATTTAGATGTGATTTCTTCTTTATCACTGGCTTTCTTTCTTCTAACATTTTTCTTCTTGATATTCTCTAATACATCAGCAAGAGGAGTTTCATCTTTTGAGGGATGCTCTATTTGTGGAGGTAGGTCATCACTAGGGTTTGTAGGTAACTTTATTCTACTCCTCTTGATTTTGTTGTTGGGTTCTTCTTGTTCTTCCTCTTGGAAATGGTTTCTGACTAAGAAGCTTTCCCAATCATCTCCTGTGTTTTTGAGGTGGCCTTCAATTAACATATTTATAAAATCATGATGATATATTGTATTTTCATTAGAATGTATTTTTCTTTAAGTGTTGTTAGTCATTTTCTTCATACTATGGAGTAATAAATAAGGAAAATTGATCTCATTCCCTTCAAGGAAATGCATCATTAAACGTACATGATAGAAAAACATGTTGCCAAATATACCCTCACAAGTAATTAAATTTTGAATGACCAACAATAAATTTTTCGATTTTTTTAAGAGTTGAAACTAGGATGCCTTTCTTAAAGATTGAAGTGTCCATACCTAGGTTTTTGAGAAATGTTTTCCATCCACTTTCTTCAATTCCTCTGTTCTTGAACCATTTTTCACCAACTTTGGGTAGCTCGATCACCATTGATATAAAGGATTCTATTAATATTATCTTTACACCCCCGATTTCCCTTAACTCCATCGAATGCTCGAGAAAAAGACTTGGTAACCTCTTTGTCATGGTCATTAAATTTCTCTAAAAGCTCCAGCCATTGTGACTGTTGTAGCATCTGTCTAACTTGTGGATAAATATCTATGAATTTCTTCACATCTAGCTCTGTTCTCACAATAACCCCCATGTTGGTGAAGTCTTAACCCGTAAATGCTTTCTTTTAATAGGATTATGGAGAAAAAATGGATTTGATAAACATAGTGTAAATGAGAGCGAAATTACCAATGAAACATGGTTTATGGAGTGAAAATGGTATTGGGATAATAGATTATGAACGAGGGTGAAATTACTAATGGAACATGGTTTATGGTGTAGAGTAACTGTGCAATGATGAGTGGAAGATTTTGAATTGTGATGGATTATGGCCGACTTTGTTGACAAGACAAGGTTAATTCTGAAATTGGAATAATAGCAATGATTATTTTAAATGGTGGTAGCAATGTCTACTTTATTTCATAACCTAATGTTTTCTTACCTGTATTATTTAATTTAACATTTACATACCTTTGGATTCATGATTCTAATGTTTTGATTGATCCTTTGTAGGTTGTTCTTGGATGTCTCCAGCTACAAACTTGATCAATTTATTCTTGTGCCAAGATCTTCAATTCTCTTGATTGAATCATGTCAAGTCAGATGTGGAATTTTGTTAAAGTTTCATATTTTCATCAATTCAGTAGCTTCTTATTTTCAAAATAAAAATAGGGTAACAAAGAATATGGGATTAGAATAAGGTTTAGAAAGAAAATCTAGGGTGCCAAGAGTGTTTAGTTTTCATCCTAATTTTTCTATATAAACATGTCAACAATGTTAGTTTTCATGTTTATACAATTTTATTATTTATTTATTTTTTTCAATAATTTTTTATTTTTATTTTTATTTTTTTTCAGAAGATAAGGCTTTTGCAAGTTAAGTTGGAGAGGAAGGAGAATCCTTCCTAACCACCTTCAAATCAATGTTGTCTTGCATATGTTTAAAAAACTCCTCCCTTGTCAATGGCTTATGATAAATTCTCAACCAATGATCATTTACAAGGAAAGACACTACTTCTTCATCAATGGTTCTAATTTTGACTGCACCATTATCAAAGACAATGTCAATTTCATAAGGCCCAAGCCAATGATTTTGAAATTTCCCTTGAAAATCTTTAAAATCTGAGTGAAAAAAGTAATGCCCAATCTCCTGGCTGAAATTTCCTTTCTTTTATGAACATTTCATGCCATATGGATCTTTGTTGTTGAACTATGTTATTTCTTTGAATAACATCCTATCTCATCTCATGAAGTCCATTTAGTTGCTCCATCCTTTGTTTTTTTGCTTCAGATAGGCCCAGACCCAATTTGACTATTGTCTTGAAAGTCTTTATTTAGAACTCAATAGGAAATAGGACTAGCTTCCCATAAAAAATTTCATAAGGAGTATTTCATGTGGTGTTTCTCCATGTGGTACGGTATGCCCATAAATCTTCTGGAATATTTTCATCCCAATCTCTTCTATGCAGATGCACAGTCTTGGTAATAATTGCTTCAATTAATTTTTTGGTGGATTCCACCTGTACATTTTCTTGTGGATGATATGGAGAGGATTTCTGATGTTTGATTTTATATTCCTCCATTATCTTCTATACCAACTTCGATGTAAATTGATTACCTTGATCTGTCACAATTTCCCTTGGTACACAAAAAAAATTAAAAATATCCTCAAAAAGAAATTAAATTACAACACTTTTAGTAGCAAAAGGAAGTGTTTTAGATTGTACCCATTTTGTAACATAATTAGTATAAACAAGAATGTACCTTTTTTGTCTTGATGGTGGATTAATTGTACCAACAAAATCCAAAGCCCACTTCTCAAAATGTTCAATGAGTACCTGATGTTGTAGAGCCATTTCATCCGAAGGAACACGTTTTCCCATTCTTTGACAAATATCACATCTCTTAACATATTATTTGGCATCCTTAAAAGAGAAGGACGGTAATATCCTACGAGACAGACTTTGTAAGCAGTTCTTTTATCAGAAAAATTTCCTCTGCATGGTTCATCATGACAAGCTTTCAATATCTTTGGTACTTCATCTTCTCTAACACATCTTTGAATGATTAGGTCAAGTCTTGTTTTGTACAATTATTCATTTATCCATGAGTAAGGTGTGCTATATTGAATTACCTTTCTCTTTTCACGAGGAGATAATTATTATGGTAACTTCCCTGTAGCCAAATAATTAGTAATATTTTCAAACCAAGGAGATTTAATATATACTGCAAAAATATATTCATCAGGAAAATCATCCTCTACCGGAATATCATTATTATTATTTTTTATTCTAGATAAGAAATCAACAACTGTGTTTTGTTTTCTAGGTCTATAAAATAGTAATATTGAATTCTTGTAATAATAGTAACCATATTGTAATTATGCCATTAGTGATTGATTTATTCATTAAATATCTAATTGAAAAATAAACTATGTGAATGAAGGTTTCATAACCAGTGATATAATGTATGAATTTGTTGATGGCATGTACAACTACTAAAAAATCCTTTTCAGTAGCGGTATAATTCAACTCCGCGGGAGTCAAATTTTTACTTATATAGTAAATGCCATAAGGATTCAAGTCTTTCTATCCTAACGTAGCTCCCAAAGTTGTAACTGAGGAATCAGTTGAGATGTGAAAAGGTAATTTCCAATTTGGTCTTCTCAAGATGGGTGCTTTGGAAATATTTTCTTTCAATATTTCAAAAGCTTTCTGGAAATAAAAATTCCAGATGAACTCACAATCCTTTGTAATTAATTTGAAAAGTGGAGAGGAAATTTTTGTAAAGTTTTCTATGAGTCTTCTATAGTAACCAGTAAAGCCAAGGAAACTTCTAACATCCTTTTGACATGCTGGAACTGAAAATATAGAAATAAATTCCACTTTATATGTATCCACCTTAATTTCATCCCCTAAAATATGGTGGCCTAAAATAATTCCCTCGGTAAACATCATAAAAAAAATTCATGGTTTAATGAGAGTTTTTTTTCTTTACACCTAATGAGAAATTTTTCCAATTTTTTAAGAGCTTCTTCAAAAGGGTTTCCATAGATAGTAAAATCATCTATGTATACTTCCACACAATAATGAATTAGATGAGAGAAAATACCTAGAACTTCCCTTTGGAATGTTGCAGGTGCATTACATAACCCAAAAGGAAGTACTCAATAAGCATAAGTTCCCCATGTGTTGGTAATTTTTTTTTTATATTGATCTTTTAGAGCTACATGAATCTGGTTATATCACTAAAAGCATCCAATAATGAAAAATAATTCTTACTTGCTAATGCATCAAGAACTTGATCTATAAAAGGGAGTGGAAAGTGATCTTTTAAGGTATCTTTATTTAGTTCTCTATAATCGATGAATATTCTCCATTTTCCATCATTTTTCAGAACATTTACTAATGGTGAGATCCATTGGCTATCAGGTAAATGAAGTTCACATTTAACAATTTTTGCAATTCTTCCTTGACGATCTCCCTTAATTTTGGAGTCATCCTCCTCTGGGGTTGTCTAATTGGTCTAGCATTTTCTTCAATAAATATATGATGCGTACAAGTATTGGGATCAATTCCTTTCATATCAGTATATTCCGATGCATAAGCAGATGAATGTTCTTGTAGCACCCTTACTAATTCCTTCTTTTGAGATTTTTCCATATTGTCATTAATATTCAAAATTTTCCCTGGAAAAAATTCTATTAAATAATTGCCAAATTTCTCCATAGAATGTAAAGACATTTGACGAGATGATATATATTCAATATTACATTGCTCTTGAAAATTTTGACTAGATTCACAACATGAGGAAGATTCATTATTTTCCATTAGATTCAAAATATGATCTTCTTCATCCATATGTGAAGTAGAAAATATTGGTTTTATGTAAATATCATCACCTATCGATTCTTCACTTTCTACTTCTATTTTTTTTTTTCAAGAGGATAAAATGTTAATTTATTTATTGAATTTCCGTCAAAGATAAACATATCACTAGATATAAAAGTTATAAAAGCATTAGCTGTGGCTAACCATGGTATACCTAGGATCAATGGATGCCCTCCTAAATTATTATTGGGTGTTAAGATCATAAAATCAATAGGATATTCCCAAGAATCAAGGATACAAACACATCCTCTAATACACCATCAGGTTTGATAACATATATGTATTCTAATTGCAATAGTGTAGGTGTATATTGAAGATTAGGAAGTTTCAATTTATCCATAGTTTATTTACTCATGATGTTTATGGCTACTCCTAAGTCAATTAATGTGTTTGGGATCTGCTGTAACATTATTTGGTTTTGATAAGTTAGCATGTTAGTTGAAAAAATAAAAATAAAATGCTAAGTTAGGATATGGATGAAAAATAAAAATAAAAAAATGTTAGGAAAAAATATTCTTTTATGCATCCATGTCAAATAAAAATGTTAGAGTTAGTTTCCCTAAAGAAATAAGGAAAAGATAAAAAAATATTAGGGAAGCAAACAAAATTAAAAAATGTGAATGCTTTAGTCTTCAAAAAATAGATCATGCCACCTATTTAAATGCATTGATTTATCAAAAAGATTAAGATTTAATTAATTGTGATTTGATTCCTTAAAAAGGGATTTATATTTTCATTGGTTAAATAAATCATATAGCACATATTTTTTCCATCCTAAAGTCACTAGAGGACAAAAGGTCAAATCACGTTGAATAAAGCGATGACAAGTTTCAACAGATGATCTTACACCTGCTCAAGATCGATGGCGGAGGATCACTTCGTGACCCCCCGGACCATTTCTCGTTAATGAGAGGGGGGGGGTGTCTGAAAAGTGGCTTTAATGGTCTCCATGTTGTGTCAACACCACACGACTTTGCACCCCCTCTGCCCAAAATCGTAAACTGGGAGGTACCCCCCTGAAATCCGTCGATGGTAAAATATTTCTAAGTATTTCCTCCTGTGCCTCAAGTCAACGGATCCTTCCCTCCGCACCATAACCATTTTCCATCCAACCAATGACATCCCTCCACATCATCCAATCATTACCCTTCTACGCCTCTACTCTCTAACCATTTTTACTCCTCCGTTCACTCGACCGCTCCCTAACCGTTTGGTGCACCGTTGCTCATTAAAAACCTGCTCCTAAACTGTTAAATTGCTATGGTCACTATCCAGGCCATTAAACTCATATTTCCACCTATAAAATAGTTTTCAGAGTGCCTTATATCACTTTACCTTCTTGTCTATTTGTCATCAGCTATGTATTATGTTTCTTATCATCATTTCTGCGACCACTGTCACCCTTTCTGCCACTGCCCGATCTTCGAATTCTTTCTCCCATTCTATATCCTCGTCTAAAATGGCTCTGAAAGTCAAGACCAAAAGTAGGCATTAGGGGAATTTTGAGGCCTAAACTGGTCCTCCTAAGGAAATAATAAAATAATAGCTAAACCAATAAAATAATATTTATGAATTTTCAATTCACTTTTTGCACCACAATCCATGTAACCATAGTTAAATTCAATTCAAAAGTTGTACCAAAATAAAATTAATAAAAAAATTGTACTGATGTGACTATAAATAAGAATGAGCTTTTCAAGAAAAAGTAATTATCATTGAACAACTAATGAATTTGTCCTTTGTACTTAAATAACTTAAAATAAAATATAAATATAAACTTATAAATTCTTAATTATATTATATCTTATTAATTAAAATTTATATTATTTAAATAATATAATAACATGTAATTAATATATTATATAAATATAATATAATATAATAAATGTATAGGGATATGCATTGTTTATTTCAAGAAATATGAAATCACAATAATATATTTTTATTCAAAAAGTGTTAAATGACATTTATTATGAGTACTTTACTTTGACTTTAAAAGTACTTAGAGCACTACCATGGTTAACCATGAGTTTTTATCCACCATTGAGAATGTGACAAGTAAGTACCTTTAACTCGAGAAATGCCACCTCAACCATTAGGGATGATGTCATCCCCTGAAATTTGATTGGTTCTCATAAAAATGAATTTTGATTGTACATTTTCCTTAGGAGGCCCATTTTAGACCTCAAAATTTCCCTAATTGACCCCTAAAGGGAAAGAAAAGAAATAGGTGGTTGAAGAAGTGTAGGTCACCAACCCGGTTTCAGAATAAATCCCCACACCTACACCACAGCTTCACTTGGATCTAATACCCCTCAAAAATGCCTTTTTAAGGTCTCATATGTTCACTGCAAATTCAATTTTCATGAGCTATATATGTGGCTCAGACAGAAGCACAATGATAATCAGGACCCTATTAGGTTCTGGGAATCAATGCTGCCCCTGTTTTCCTTTCCACAAACACATTCTTTCCCTGAACTTATTTCCTGGTGCCAAAGACAATATGATCCCATAAAGAGAGCAGTGGTGGTGCAAAATGGAAACATTCTGGTCACCAGCTCCTCAGAGACCATAAACTAAATGCTCCTCATCCCTTCATCTGATTCTCTATCCCATTTTTCACCTGCTGCTCTTATCGACCTCTACCATAAGTTAAAATTCCCATAGAGAGCCCAGATATTTTAAATATTCCTACCTGAGGATGCATAATTACCCAGGAAAAATCCACCATACTCATCCTCAATATTTCCTGAAGCATCTAAACACTGCATTTCACTTCTTTCATACTTGTTAGGATACCCAAATGAGAAAACATTTAATGAACCCATCATGGGGTTCCTATCCATTTTTAGTAAATACAAAGAAACATTGTTCATGTATAATTACAGCCAATTATTGGCTAAAAATATACATGATCAATTCATGAACTTTACAACTTAGGGTGTGTTTAATTACACTTATGTAATTATTCACATGTTTCTTTTTCAACGGGCAGAGATGCTGCCTATCCACTTCAATAAACAGGGTGCACAAGGAGTGAATCAATCAGTGATTCACTAGACAAAGTTATTCAGGGCTACATCAACAACAACTACTTTTGCAGAGTTCATAGAGTCCTTAATACACAAAGTGAAGCAAATACTTACTAGTGAGACAAAACCCAGAATTGGGGAAGAAATTAAAAGGATATTACACCTGAGTGAGCAAGCCAAAACTGGGGATTGGTGTTTATACCAAAACTACACAGAAATTAGAGTATATGGCTGTGAACTCCCACCATATAAGCTTCCTAGATATGTTCGTATGAGAGGATTTTGCATAGAGTGTATTAGACAAATGATAAACATCGATTATCTCCATTTTGTCTCCAGGAAAAGGAAAGATTAGTTCAAGCTCAAGGCAGGCATTGGATCCTTCATCTGTAATGCTAGATCAGCTAGTGCTGAAGCTGATGCAGTGTTAAAGAAAATGGATTTCCAACCAAGTTTCACTTGGTCTTATGATCCACATGAAATTATTTCTGCTCTAAATGTTGAACTCAAAACAGCCTCCTATAATCATACCTCCAAAGAATAAATAGAAAAATATATTAATCAAGATGAATGGGTTGAAGGAACTCTTCAGGAGGCAGATGAACAAGTTCTTTCAACTTCTAATGTGCGGACCCCAGTTCCTAAGAGTAAGCAGCTGAAAAGAGTGAGAGAAGAGCCTCCACATGCCAAATAAATCATGAAGGGGTTTATCTTGCAGCACAAGAAGCCAAATATTGGTTCAACTTTAATTTCAAAGGGAGAACAACCAGATATTATTGATTTGGGAGAGACTAAAGTTTCTACATCAACCAGTGTTCCTATGACTCCTCCATCATCATCACCTGCTAGAGAACCTCTAGACATTATCTAGCACTCAAATGCCAGTTCTTCTGAAGAACATAATATTTTATCTATATTATTAGACATTAAGCGTAAGAATGAGGAATTAAAATCTAATTTTTATAATCAGTTCTGAAAACAAACATCAACTTCCCAGCACAGGCTCCTCACTGCCTTTGACAGTGAGAAGGGAAGGATGCAAATGGCCTTTTTGCAGGCAATAGTTCCTTTTCCAAAGACTCATGCTGAATATAAAAATACTGTGTTTTCTTTTGATACAATTCATATCCATCCAATAGATCAGATGGACATGCACAGACTGTTTGCGGAGATTCTCTTTTCAACAATGACAACAATAGCCATTTTGGGAATCTATGCTTCTATGATCCATCATATAAATTGTAAAAATTATTTTAGTAATAATCGCATGCAATAGAACATTTTCGACGCGTTTCGAACCAACCAGTGTGCTTCATCATTAGGAATAGGTGAGAGATCAGATCAGGACATTAAGTTTAAATAGATGTAGAGATGGCTAAACTATTCATTAGGAAAACGACTATTTTGACTTTTTTTTTTTTAATTAATAACGGCTAGTTTCATTTTTATTATTAAAATATTTGATTTATTCAATTAATTAATGTATTAATTATATTACTAAATAATTATTTAATAAATATATATATAAATTTCATATTTTATTTAGTTGATTTAATTATTTAATTATAAATTTTATTTATTTATTGAAGCATGAGGTCCAATCAACAATGACCTATATATATATAGAAAAAAGAAGAAGAAGAAGAAGATAATAATAAAAAAATAAAAATAAATTAAATATTATAAAACACACACACACACACACACACATATCAATAATAATAATGAAAAATAAATAAAAAATAAAAAATATAAGAGATAAAAATAAAAATAAAAATAAAATAAATTAAAAATTAAAAATATAAAAATAAAGGAACAATAAGCAGGGTAGGGAAGAGAAAAAAAAATGCAATCATGAATATAAGGCAGGTATCCAACACCTTCTGATGATCCAGCTATCATCTCTATTGAGATTAACGGGTCTTTTTTCATTTTCTAAGGCCTCTCTTAACTTTCGATGATGGAAATGGTCAATCCTAGCAATGACCTTAGCCTCTTCGATGCATATATGATGGTTAGTCTTATATGCATGTTCAGCTAGGGAAAACGAGCGGGATATTCCATGTTTAATGTTAGCAACATGCTCACAAATCCTTTGATTTATAGACTGACCCGTTTCACCAATGTAGGGAGTCCCACAAGAACAAGGAATGTTGTAGACACCTTTCCCATCCCTAGGGTCAATCATATCCTTAACCGATTTGAGAGCGCTACGAATAGTTTTAAGGGGCTTGAACGATGAAGACACCTTATGCTTCCTAAGGACCCTAGAAATTTTATCAGTGGTTCCCTGAATGAACGGAAGACGCACACTGCCAGACCAATGACTAGGGTCATTACAATTTTGAATTAAAGGACCTTTTTCTGCTTTGAGGAAAGCTTTAAGGCCTTGCGACCCACTATAACCATTTTAACAAAAGACACTTAATAGATGGGAATTTTCTCCCTCAAGGTGAGACTCATCAGATATCCTCAATGCCCTTGTGGCTAAGGTGTTTAGGACACCTAATTTTTTAGCAGGGAAATGGTGTGAACTAACATGAAGATATTGCTCAGTATGGGTTTTCTTTCGAAAAACTTGATGGGAGAAAGTGCCATCATCTTTTCTAGAGATAAGAACATCAAGGAATGGAATATTACCATCCACCTCATATTCCATGGTGAATTTTATGGAGCGCGATTGATCATTAAGATGAAGGAAAAAAAATATCCAACTTTTCTTTGCCATGCAACCACACAACACAAGTATCATCTACAAATATTTTCCAAAGCTTTGGCTAGAAAAGAGCTGAGGAAGGTGTTAGGTCTCTTTAGTTTGCAAGATTGGAAAATACAAACATTGCAGAGCCTACATATGAACCACTTTGGGATTCTAGGATCTAGCCCTCCTGAATCCATAGAGGGATCTCTCTATAAGTGCAAAGATTGATTTATCTTTTAAGGTTTTGGTATGATATTAGGCTAGTTATTAAGAACAAGGGTTTTGTTTTTTTTTGGTTGGGCAAGGGTATGATGAAGGTGAAGGAAGTCTATATGAAGGGTGAAGGTGTAAATAAGTGGAAGAATGGTTCAGCTAATAAGATAGACAAGGAGCAGATTTAATCCATTGGGCTGTGGAGTCATAAGAGGATTTAATTGAAACAGCAAGGTTCAAGAGTGGTCCATGGGGCAAGTCATCTATGTCAAAGGATCTCTTTAAGTTGATTTTATGGAATGGAACAATAAGAAATGGAGTGAGGGAAATCAAACAGATGAAGAACAAAGAGCAGCTTAAGATCAAGCAAGTACTTTGAAACTACCTTGCTTTTGGCATGCACTTAAGGAAAGACACAAAATAATCTAAGATCAGGTAAGTACTTCTAAACTAGCCTGCTTTTGATGTACTTTCAATAGAAAAAATTTAAAACACTTAGAATAGCTTAAGATCAAGTAAAGAATTTTAACTTAGCCTGCTTTCAGCGTATTCAAAAGGAAAACATTCATGATAAACATAAAAAGTAGTCTAAGATCAGGTAATTACTTTGAAACTGGCCTGCTTTCAACATGCTCTTAAGGGAACTCTTCAAAGCAACTGTTGGAGATAAACCAAAGGACAGGGATAACCATAAACTTCTCTAGCTTAGCTTTAATTAGAAAACTTCTCAAGAACATTCAAAGATAAAATCTCAAGTTGTACTCAGGAAATATGGGCTTACCAACACTTCACTAGTTATACTCTATTGAATTACCTTCGAATAAACAATCAACAGAAAACATAAAGGATAAAGATTTTCAGTGAGATTTAGGGTACTTCAGGAGTAAATCCTAATCTATATTTGTTGTTCTTTATCAGAGAAAAGTGGACAGAATGGAAACATAATTAAAAATAAAAATTACAGTGAGAAACACATCACCATTGACATAGACCAAGATCCCATGAATCAACTTGTATATTGATGTCAATCCAGTTACATACTTCAAGTCCAATGTTTCAGTACAACAACAACTTCTCTTCTCAGCCTAACTTCTTTGATTACAAACAGAGCTTCAACAGTCTCTGAGAACTATTTACATGCAAAAAGTTTCGAGCAGCAAGTATTACATCAAAGTCCAACAACCAACAACAACTCATCTTCTTCAGAAGTATTTGTAGAAGAAAGAGGAGGTGGGATGAAAGAAAAGATCTCTAGGTTCAATTAATACAAGTTAATGCTTCTCTATCTTTGAAAAACTCAATAGAGAAGATTTCTGATATTTTCCATGTATTAATTGGTTTTCATTAAGTATTTAGCTACTTGGTATATTTTGTTGACTTTAAACTCTTTAGGCAGGCTGGCAATAACTCTGGTTGTCTTTTAACAAAATATCATTGACTAAAGGAAATTACTATGCCTTGTTTTGATTTATTGAGGCTGTAGGTGGCACTTTGGTAGCTGAAAGGGTAAATGGCCTCTGAAGTGGAAATGGAGGCCTCTTTACTGATATTTTTCTCTATTTTTCCTTAAAACACTTTTATCTACTTTTGGTATGTGTTTAGGCTTAATTAAGCCTTGATCTTTGTTTTCGGGTCTTTGTTCTTTAACATTGTCTTTAACTCTTTGATATATGGAATAAAACTTTGATCTTCGGGCTTAGGCTTTAATCATCCTTTAACATTGATTTATTGGTTCTGATACACTTTGTTTTTCTATCTTCATACATATGGCTTTATGCAGTTGGAGGGTTTCTGTTAAACCCTAGATCGTGATCCAGATGATTTAAACTTGGATTTCAAAACCTGTAGCTCCTTTTATTCATTGGATTAAGGCACAAAATCGTCACTTCGAGCCTTTTTTTCACCTGTCTGTGACTATGGAAAAACACAGATTAACCACCATTAAAACCCTACAAAACACACAAACTTCATTAAGAAACCCTACAATTTGTTGGGAAAACTGTGTTCAGAGGTTTAATGGTGGTGATGGAGCACTTGAGGATGAGGAAATGCAGTGGAAGAAGGGTCGAAACCTGGTAGAATAGCTAACCAGGCAAAATTTTGAATTATGGTGCGAAATTGGAGAAAAGTGGTTTCAGAAAACCATTAATGGTTTTCGCGCAGCGTTTGGGGGGGTAGGTGGTTTTCTCTTTTGGAACACGATTCCATACAGCGTCTGACACGTGTATTTTGAAAACCACCCATATCGCGCGGAAGTAGCGCACTGGGAAGGGAGGCCAAAATTTACGCGATATTAAGTTCTGGCCGTCGGATGAGGGGCAACAGATCGAACGGCACGGGTTGAGCGCGATTGATCAAGAGATGTGCGGAGGATGAAACAGTGGGACCAATGATTGCATCAACACTTTGTCACGTAGTGTATGGGTTAAAAGGTGAATGGGGTTCATCGCGTTACGTCTCGATCGTCGGATTCTGCAATCGGACGGTGGAGATTTAAAGATAGAGCGGAGAATTTTGAAAGGAGAAGAAAGGAAGGGGAGGCGATCGGGTGGAAGGATGGGGCCCGACGGCCGTTGATCAATACAGATTGATGATCCAGATTTGTTTTTAAAATTGTATTTCAAGGAACGAAAAAAAAAGGAAAGAAGGGTTCGGAAGAGGGTTTTAGGCATTTAAGCACCTGATTGTGGGGCTTCGGCCATATGAAACGGGGGGCTAATAGGATATAAGCCCTTGGGGGCTTAAGAACCTCATAGTGAAAAAGGGGATTTTTTAAGCCAAAAACAGTGGTTTTAAGGCCAAATAAGGGTTCTGATAGATGAAAGGAGGGAATTTAAAACCAAATAAAGGGGAGATATAAGGTTTTAAGGGGGTTTTGATGATTTTGAAGGTTAGATGAAGGTTTTTTTGAGGGATTTTATGAAGGGAATAAGGGTGAAAATGGAAAAGTTTGGGAGTGAAAGGAAGAGGTAAATGGTGGAAAAATGGAGTTTTAGAAGCAGTTTTTTCTCTTGGTAAACAACAGGTACTTTAGGACTAATAGTGAAACAACAGTGAAGATTATCTCAAAGATTAAATGTCATCATAAGACTTCAAGAACTCACAATTTGGACATGAAATTGTTTCTTGAAGGCCTAAAAATATTTAGCCACCATTTGATATGGCAAATTTTTATAGGTGGCTAATAGAAGGAGATTTAGATTCAAAGTCCTCCATAAATAGATTAGCAACAATCGAGGAAAGGGGATAACCCATGGTAACACCACATGTTTTCTCAGAGAATTCTCTTTCAAAACTGAAGAAAGTGGAGGTTAAGCAGATCCCAACTAAATGGGTCATATTTGGATCAGCAATGTGATTGATGACATCAATAGCCTCATTAATGGGGATATTGGTGTAAAGAGAAACGACATCAAAACTGACAAGCCTATCCTCAAGATCCATTTTAACATCCTTCAACTCATTAACGAAAGAAGAAGAATCTTTAACAAAGGAGTCTGAATGACCTACAAGAGGTTTAAGTTTATGGGCAAGATACTTAGCGAGAAGATAAGTCAGACCGCCAATGGTATTAACAATGGGCTGAAGGGGGGCACCATCCTTATGGATTTTAGGAAGATCATAGATTCTTAGAGTAAGAGGGTTGCTTTCAATCAACCTCTCACTTAGAGAGCTCACCGAGATACTTGATTTAATAGCCTCAACAATAGCTCTTGAGATCTTTTTAAAGGGAATTTTAGCAAGTTTCTTGTAACTCCCACTATTCTCCAAATGGTCTAACATTTTCATCCTATAATCCTCCTTATTAAGGATGACAGCCGCACCACCTTTGTCAGCTTTAAGAACAACAATGTCCTTATTATTATTTAAGGATTTTAGAGCCTCAAACTTGGTCTTGCTTAAGTTTCTCTTGGGGGGCTTGGCTTTCTTCAAGAGGACCGCACAATCTTGCTTAATGATATCCTTGGAGGAATGTGGCAAGTTCCTAATACCAAATTCTATGTCACAAATAATATCATGGATGGGGATTTTCCTAGGGGCTAAGGCAAAATTAAAGCCTTTCTCTAAGAGACTATAAATAGATGGGTCAAAAGTGAAGCTAGAGAGATTGACCACCTTATTATTAGAGTTTTTATTAATTTTATTAATGTAATTGCTATTTATATTAATGGAATTACTATTTATATTATTAAGTTTATCTTTATATTCAGAATTATTACTAACAATGTTCTCGACAAAATAATTATTTTTGTTATTATAATCATGTTTAGCATTATTAATATTTTTATTATTCTCAATTTCAACATTCTTACTATTATTATCTCTAATAATATTATTTTGGTTATATGCATTACTGATCCAAATACGACCCATTTAGTCGGGATCTGCTTAACCTCCACTTTCTTCAGTTTTGAAGGAGAATTCTATGAGAAAACATGTGGTGTTGCCATGGGTTCTCCCCTTTCCCCAATTGTTGCTAATCTATTTATGGAGGAATTTGAATCTAAGGCTCTTTCCTTAGCTCTTTTCCAGCGAAAGCTTTGGAAAAGGTTTGTAGATGATACTTGTGTTGTGTGGCCGCATGGCAAAGAAAAGTTGGATCTCTTTTTCCTTCATCTTAATGATCAATAGCGCTCCATAACATTCACCATGGAATATGAGGTGGATGGTATTCTTTCATTCCTTGATGTTCTTATCTGTATAAAATATGATGATAATTTCTCCCATCAAGTTTTTCGAAAGAAAACCCATATTGAGAAATATCTTCATGTTAGTTCACACCATTTCCCTACTCAAAAATTAGGTGTCCTAAACACCTTAGCCACAAGGGCGTTGAGGATATCTGATGAGTCTCACCTTGAGGGAGAAAATTCCCATATGTTGAGTGTCTTTTGTAAAAATGGTTATAGTAGGTCGCAAGGCCTTAAAGCTTTCCTCAAAGCAGAAAAAGGTCCTTTAATTAAAAATAATAAAGACCCTAGTCATTGGTCCAATAGTGTGTTTCTTCCGTTCATTCAGGGAACCAATGATAAAATTTCTAGGGTTCTTAGGAAGCATAAGGTGTCTTCGTCATTCAAGCCCCTTAACACTATTCGCAGCTCTCTCAAATTGGTTAAGGATCCGATTGACCCTAGGGATGGGAAAGGTGTCTACATCATTCCTTGTTCTTGTGGGAATCCCTACATTGGTGAAACGGGTCGGTCTATAAATCAAAGGATTTGTGAGCATGTTACTAACATTAAACATGGAAGATCTCGCTCATCTACCCTAGCTAAACATGTAGAAAAGACTAACCATCATATCTTCATCAAAGAGGCTAAGGTCATTGCTAGGATCAACCATTTCCATCATCAGAAGTTAAGAGAGGCCTTAGAAATTGAAAAAAGACCCGTTAATCTCAATAGAGATGATGGCTGGATCATCAGCAAGTGTTGGATACCTGCCTTATATTCATGATTGCCTCTTTTTTTTTCTCTTCCCTACCCTGCTTATTGTTCCTTTATTTTTCTATTTTAATTTTTTATTTATTTTATTTTTATTTTTATTTTTATCTCTTATATTTTTTATTTCTATTTATTTTTTTATATGTTTTATAATTTTTAATTTATTTTTATTTATTTATTATTATATTCTTATTCTTCTTATATATATATATATATATATATATATATATATATATATATATATATATATATATATATATATATATATATATATATATATATATATATATATGTCATTGTTGATTGGACCTCGCGCTTGAATAAATAAATAAAATTTATAATTAAATAATCAAATCAACTAAATAAAATATGAAATATATATATATATTTATTTATTTATTAAATAATTATTTAGTAAGATAATTAATCCATTAATTAATTGAATAAATCAAATATTTTAATAATAAAAATGAAACTAGTCATTATTAATTTAAAAAAGAAGAAGAAGAAGAAGTCAAACTAGTTGTTTTCCTAATGGCTAGTTTAGCCATCTCTACATCTATTTAAACTTAATGTCTTGATCTGATCTCTCACCTAGTCCTGATGATGAACCACACTGGTTGGTTCGAAACGCGTCGACAATGTTCCATTGCATGTGATTATTACCGAAAGATTTTTTACAATTTATAACAATAGCCATGTCACTCGCCAAACTGAAGACTGCATTATCAAATTTTCAATCTCAGATTAAGATTGAAAAGATGTATTCATGGGCCAAAGACAAAATATTGAAGTCTTTGGAGGATCTTGTAGTGAAATTTGGATATGATCCAAAATACTGCAAGGAAGTTGAGGAAATTATCAAAAAGAAGAATGCATACATCTCTTCTCTGTGCAAACAACTCAAATTACCTTCAACTGAAGATCCATAGACAAAGGAAATTTCAGAAAATGAATACAACAAAGAGGAGATGCTCTGATTAATCATTGAGAAAAAAATTCAAATAAGAAATATGGAATAACAGATTGAAGAATTACTGAAGGAGAAATCAACAGCACAGGTGGCTACTAATCCAAATACATCAATTAAAACATTTCTGTAGGTACAGAGCCTTGAAAATCCTTAACAACAACGGATACGACACAATTGACACAAGATTTGGCTATTTAGAAGCAGGAACATGAGAAGTTGCAGCAAAGGTTTCAGATTTTAGAATCACAGAAGATAAAAAATGATACCTTATATATGGAGGAAATGAAAAAGTCTCACAAGTTGGGACTTAAGGTGAAAGAATTAGAAAGTGAAGCTTTAATGGTTGGGACATTGGCTGAATCCAAATAGAACATTTGGGAAGACATCATCAAGTCTATGACATAGGTATGGCCATCCATATAGATTATTTTTGAATAGAAAGAGCTCATCACCAAGTGCAAAGCAACAATATAAGAGTAGAAAGAACATCTCAAGAAAAAGCCAAATGAAGCCACTGACATGATCAAGGTCTTGAGATCAAAGAAAAAAGAAGATTTGGAAGAAATAAACATACTGGATAGAACTGCGACAATTTTAGAGATCAAGAAATTTTTACAGAAAAGGAATTTCATCAACCAACTACAAAAAAAATGTGAAGCTTTGAATACTATTGTTCAAAGGTTTCATACAAAGTTTAATGTCTTGAATCATAAAGGACTGCTAGGATTGGTAGGATAAGATGAAAAATTGATTAAATTAGAAGATTACTGTAAAAATTTATATATTATTGTAGTGGATAAGTCAAAATTTGCAGGTATTAAAGGACAGGTTACATGGAAAGCATTTTTAGAAGCTTTGCAGTTTGATTTGATCATTCAACATAAAATCAAACATTTCTTCATTCATAAGCCTACTTTCGACAGATATACAGAGGTAGATGAAATATTCAGAAAGATGATGAGTGTAGAAATCCCAAGTCAAGACAAATGGGATAAATTTTGTGAGACCATCAAGTAAAAGTGTGATATTTACAGCATGGCAGCACAAAAAAATTTCAAGGGTCCAGCCATCAACAAATTCCATCAAAACGGGCCAATTCATCAACAACTTCCATGAAAACAGAGACACATCATCTATCTATTTCCTTCTTCTATTCTTCTCTATTCTATTATTATTATCAATTTAGGATACTTCTGAGTTTTTGAAATTAGTATAAATAACTCTCATTTCGAGTTATTAAGGGTTGCACCCTTGGATAAGCAAATTTTTGTAAGCATAATTGTACAAGTTTTTCGATCATCAATAATAGAAGAAGGATTCTGAATTTGTCTCAGATAGCTTTGTTCCTTCAGTGAGTTTTTCCTGCTTTCATTACATTTTGTCTCTTCATATGTTTAATTGTTATCAAGATAATCAGGTGAGATTAACTTTGTTTCAGTTATCTTATAATTCCTTATGAAGTTATTATTAATATAAAGAATGATTTACTAAACATTTTGTTGATGTAAGTCCCTTTCATTTATAAATTGTTAGCATCTTGATAATGTTAAATGTATTCTGTTGAACTTTTAGACATTGTTTAAAAGTTTTCAAACTTATGATCAATTAAAGATTTCAATCGAAATATTTAGTTATCATATCTTCTTACATAAGTCTACTTAACCATTTACAAAACCTTAATCACTGTGTGAGATAAAAAAGCAACCCTTATTCATATTTTCTGATATTATCCGAAATATTTAATCAACAACAGTCTGCAAAATTTATTTTATACATTGGTTATCCAAAATTTCGAAACAAAACAAAACATTATATATGCTTTGGAATAATTATTGACCCTAATTATCTCAAATATAAAACATTAATTTGGCATCATTGTCAGGGAACAAATTTGATTTGTTTTCCCTGGGACAATGATAAAACCCTATTCCTTTAAAGGTGATTAAAGGTTTATTTAGGTCAAAAATTTTCACCTGGCGACTTCATTCTGACCAAATTGGCTCCATCAAAGCATACTAGGTCTCATTCTGACTCTGAAATTGTCTTAACTTATCAGATCCAGAGAGACTGGTAAGATGAGATTCTTCCATAAGAATGCATTAAAACCCTTCTTCTACCCCTCAACAGGAGATCAATATAATTCCTGATACTTTCAGATCTAGACCTATTCCTTTAGAATTAGAAGACATACCTCTAAGAGTGCATGAGCTAGTATCCAAAGGAGTGGATTTTCAATCAGCCTTGTTAGTTCATTCTTTAGAATCCTATAAATTACCTGAGGAACCTTCTGAATCTCCTATATCAGAAAAGGATTTGGATCTAAAATTACCTGGATTCAAACCTACTAATTTCATTTCCCCTGTTACATATTCTGCACCTTCTACTTCACACCAACCAGAAGATCTCTTTTCTCTTTATTATAATCCTTTATTTGAACACAAACATGGAGAAGAAGAGGTTCAAAATTTGGTCATTCGAAATTATTTAAGATCCCGAAGAAGGTCTTCCATCCCATTTCATTCTCCTCCTGTTCTCTACCTCATTCCTCACCTCCTTCTTCTCCATCTTCACTACAAACTCTACTTCTTCTTCTTCAACTATTAGTACTCATTCTTCTACATCTACATCTTCAAGTATGGCTGGTTTTAGACCAATTGTACAAAAAATATATGCTCCCCTCTTACTCCCTAATATTCTAAATGATTTTCCTCCTGGATATCTAAAGAATCTCCCTAGATTTAATGGAGAAACTGGTTTATCAACTGAAGATCATCTGGTAGCATTTCTGGATTTTCCTGACATGAAAATAGAACATGAAAATCCTTATATGAGATTATTTGTGCAATCCCTAGAAGGAAATGTCAGGATTTTTTTTAGGCAACTACCAACTCATTCTATTAGGTCCTAGAAAGAATTAACTAATATATTTAAAAATCGATGGGGAGTGAAAAAGGACCCTGTGTATTTCTTAACTGAATCTGAAGAACTTAAAAGAAATTATGGAGAATCAGTTGCTAATTTAACAAAAATATTTAATAAACTTTATCACAAGATACATTCTGATTGTAAATCTCCTGTAGCAGTAGCTAAGGTTAGATTGTCGAAAGCCTTTGAAGATGACTTTGTTGTTATGTTAAGAGAAAGAAAATCCCGAACCTTAGAGGATATGCAAACAAATGCTATGGAAGTTGAAGAAAATAGGTCTGCATCAACTAAGCTAAAAGCTAAAGATGAAAAATCCGAGAAGAAATTAAATTCAAATTAGGAAGCTTCTTCTTCCTCTAAATCTAAAAATGAAGATGCAAAAAATAGATGAAATCACATCACTTCTTAGAAACCTATCAAATAGGATTTGAAAGATTGAAACTCAACCTAGAACAGTCCAAAAAACTATTTCTAGACCCCAAACATAGGTCCAAGGTTAGTATAAAAAGTCTCCTCCATTGCAAATTATTCAAAGACCACATAATGATCAACAAGTACCTACACCATTGTTGATTGATGATCAAAATCCTAATAATAATAATTTATCTATCACTGAAGATATTAATAACATAGATCATACATTTCTTCAGACTTCCATTGTTCACGTTCCTCAAAGTCAAATCCCTCAAGAAGACTAAGATACTTCTCAGGTTTCTAAATATCAAGCCTTTTCTGATATTTTTATTGTAGAACTCAATAGAAGGTATGACATAAGACCTAGAGCTAGTCCTAGTATACCTCTGAAAAAACCTGTCATAATTGAGCCTTAAGTAAAGACTACTAAAAATAAAACTATTTCTATTCAACCTCTAAATCAGTCAAGTGACTCTGCTCAAATTGATAAAACAATATTGACTTCTTTTAATGTGGAAAATGAGTTAGAAAGAGTTAAAATTCCTATTCCACTTTCAGAACTTTCCAAAAACCCTGGATATAAGAGTCAAGTAGCAAAATGGATCCAAAACTCTAGTGTGGATGTTGAAGGAGATATTATTAGTCTACAAAATGAAAGACCCACCATAGCTTTTGGTCCTAGTTCTGATATGACTGATGAATCCATACCACCTTTTTATGTGATTTTAAAAGTGCATGAATTCTTTCTATACAATTGTATTTTGGATTCTGGAGCTTCACAAAATCTAATGCCTAAGGTCAATTTGGAACAACTTAATTTGGATATCACTCGAACCTATCATGACCTATACACCTTTGACTCTAAAAGAGTGCAATTTTTAGGACTTATAAAAGACCTAGTGGTTACCTTACATCAAATACAAGTAAAAAGTGTTGTATTAGACATAGTTGTCACTGATATTCCTCCTAAATTTGGAATGCTTTTATCAAGATCATGTGGTGCCAAATTAGGAGGGAGTCTTCAAATGGATATGTCTTTTGCCTCTATTCCTTTATATGGTGGAGAAAGCCTTAGGTTATATAGGGAATTTAGATTTTTAGACATTGTTTGCAAATCAGATCAAGCTAGAATCCATCCCATTTATGCAGTTGAATAGGACTTTAGTTGCTTTCAACTATCATCAGATACTTCACAGAATTCTCAACTCAATATGGAAGATGTAGTTGAAACTCCTAAATATGTTCAAACTGATATTTGGAAACTTTTCTTTGATGGATCTTGCACCAAAGATGGAGTTGGAGTAGGAGTTGTTTTAATTTCACCCCATAAAGAAAATATCAACTCAATCATACAAGTTAGACTTTGAGGTCACAAATAACGTTACTAAATATGAAGCTTTTATTCTAGAATTACAATGTTCTAAAAGTTTAAAGGTCCAAAATTTGAGTGTCTTCGCTGATTCAAAGCTTATAGTAAGACAGGTTAGGAATATTTTTCAAAAAAAGCATCCAAGACTCAGGTCTTACAGGAATGAAATTTGGGATACCATTGAAAACTCATTTAATGCTTTCAATATCACTTTTATTCTTAGAAATGAAAATATTCATGCAGATTCCTTGGCCGTTTCTGTCAGTTCTTTTAAGATAACAGATCAATTTCAGATACAATACCAAATTCAAGTCAAATATAGGCCATCCATTCCAGATAATCTAAAGCATTGGAAAATATTTGAAGATGATGAACAATTGAAATCTTTTCTTCAAGTTGTTGATGAATTTTTTGTCTTACAAATTAAAGAAGATTACTCAGACATAAATGAAGCTACTAAAGATAAGGAAAATTCAGATCTAAGTTCAAAAGTAGTTGATCGTGATATTATACAACTGTCAAATAATTTTATCCCCAAAGGACTTGTTCCTTTAGAAAAATTATTTGTTCAAAATGATGTTCCTAAAAATCAATTCTCTGTTTCTCTA
Source organism: Pinus albicaulis (assembly GCA_034641835.2). Lineage (NCBI taxonomy): Eukaryota > Viridiplantae > Streptophyta > Pinopsida > Pinales > Pinaceae > Pinus > Pinus albicaulis. The sequence continues at coordinate 1,669,636,108 of CM076580.1, read as the reverse complement.
GAAGATGATATTGAAGAAACTAACATTGGCACTGAAGAATAGATTAAAAATATTAAACTTTGTGCATATTTAGCTCCTGAAATTAAATCCGAATATATCAAACTTCTTAAAAATTACAAAGATGTTTTTTCTTGGTCTTATGCTGATTTGAAAACTTATAACACATCTCTAATAAAGCATAAAATTCCACTAAAACCAGAAGCAAAACCCTATCAACAAAAACTAAGAAGAATGAATCCAATTCTACTTCCCACCATAGAAAAGGAACTTAAAAAGCTTCTATATGCCCAGATAATTGTCCCTCTAAGGTAATATAATAGGGTATCTAATTTAGTCTCTTTCAGAAAAAAATAATGCTGAAATTAGACTCTGCGTGGATTTTAGAAACCTTAATAGATCATCTCTGAAATAACTATCCACTTCCAAAGATGAATCAGTTACTCCAAATATTTTCAGGTGCTAATAGACTCTCCATGCTCGATAGCTTCTCTGGTTATAATCAAATATTGGTGAATTCATAAGGCAGAGAGAAGACGACCTTTACTACAACCTGTGGTACATTTATGTATGCTAGGATGAATTTTGGACTATCAAATGTAGGAGAAACATTCCAAAGAGCTATGGACTTAGCCTTTGTTAATAAGGTAAAAAAAAATTGTTGTTATTTATCTTTATGATTTAATTTTTTTTTCTTAATCAGATCAAAAACATTTAAAACACTTGATGAAGGTTTTTGACAGGTGCAGAAAGTTCGAAATATCTATCAATCCCAATAAGTCCTTGTTTGCCATCAAAGAAGGAAAGTTACTAGGACATATCATTTCAAATGATGGAGTAGTAATAGATCTCAAAAGGGTCTCTTCTATTCAATCATTATCATTACCTAGAAATAAGAAAGAGATACAAGCCTTTTTAGGAAAGATTAACTTTTTGAGAAGATTCATACCTAACTATGTTGAAATAGTTAAAGACATTACAAATATGCTAAAAAAGAATCATGAATTCAAATGGACTATTCTTGCAAGATATGCATTTGATCAAATAAAGAAGGCCATTTCTGAAGCTCCCACCTTAGCCAGTCCAAACTGCTTTGAGCCTTTCAATATATTCTCCTTTGCTTCTGAAACCACCCTTGCTACTTTCATTTTGCAGAAAAATGAATATTATCATGATCAACCCATAATTTTTTTTAGAAAGGCCATGAGAGATGCAAAACTCAAGTATGATATCATTGAAAAACAAGACTATTCCTTAGTTCAAGCCTTGAAATCTTTCAAAATGTATGTCCTCCATTATACCATTATTTCTTATGTTCCTAACAATGCTATAAAAACTGTTCTTACACAACCAGATACTGATGGAAGAAGAGGAAGATGGATTACTCAAATCCTTGAGTTTGACCTCACCATTAAAACCACCAAGTTAGTAAAAGGACAAGGTTTAGCTAAATTATTAGCTGAATATAATTGCAAAGTGTTAGGCATAAAACTTGTAAGTATCTAATAAGCATACACAAGAACCTTCTTCAAATATAGAAAGGGAGAATCCACAAGAACCTTCCTTAAATGCAAAAGGGGAGAATCCGCAAGAACCTTCTCCTTCAACTCAAACAGTCCCTGTTCACATTGATGAAAAGTTTGTACTATCAGATTGGTATGCAAATATTGTTCATTTTTTGATCCATTTTGAGTGTCCATATGAGTTTTCAAAAAGCCAGTGAAAAACACTTAAATTGAAATACATCAAATATTGTATCATCAATGCCAAATTGTACTAGAAATATCCTCTTAACATACTATTACTTTTCTTGAAAAAATCAGAGACTAAAGGAATCATTGATCAGTTTCATGAAGGAATATGTGGAGGGAATTATGCTTGGAGAGAAACAACATACAAAATACTAAGGGCGAGATTCTATTGGCCCACTCTGTTTTCACAAGTGGGGGCAAAGGTTAGAGCCTGTGTTCCATGTCAGGTGTTTGTTGCTAAGAAAAAACTAGCAGCTCTTCCACTATTTCCAGTAGTTTTCTGAGCACCATTTCTCCAATGGGGACTATATTTTATAGGAGAAATTCACCTAGCTTCAAGTAATCAACACAAATGGATTTTAACTGCCACTAACTATTTCACTAAATGGGTGGAGGCCATTCTAGTCAGAAATGCCACAGATTTAGTTGTAATCAAATTTATTGAATAAAACATTCTCTCTAGATTTGGTTGTCCTCAAAAAATAGTGACTGACAATGCCACAACATTTAATAGTATAAATATGATTGAATTTTGACAAAAGTATCAGATTTTACTGCATCATTCAATCCCTTATTATCCTCAAGTGAATGGTCTTACTGAATCATCTAACAAGAGCTTAGTAAAGGTGATCAAGAAAAGTTTAGAAGACATTAAGAAAAATTGGGATAGACATCTTATCTATGCAGTCTGGGCAAATAGGATTTCTCCCAAAAGATCAATAGGTAAATCTCCATTCCAACTGGTTTATGGCAAAGATGTTATTTTTCCTATAAATTTGGCTTTCCCTGTGCTTAAGTTTTTACAAGAATCTATTGATGAACCTGATGATTTCTCTAGAAGAAAAAATCTGATTATTGAATTAAATGAAAATAGAGATGAGATTCAATATAAATTGAGAAAATATCACAATAAGATGAAGAATATTTTTGACAGAAAGGCTAGGGAAAGAGATTTTAGAGTAGGAGATTTAGACTTAAGATGGGATTCTAGGAGAGAAGAAAAAAGAAATCATGGAAAGTTTCAAAAATTTATGGTTTGGACCACTCAACATTGCAGAGGTAAATGGAGATAACACATTTGTGCTACAAAATTTGGAAGGACAGTTCTCAACATTGCCTGTCAATGGTAGATTTATGAAACATTATATACAGTACTGAAGGAGATCCCAGATCATCATTATAAATTATCATTTTATTTTATCATTTCAAGTCTGTTTTTTTTTCTATAGAAAATATTCCATAGCCCGAGGAGAAGGCACATGGAACTTCTTGTTCTCTACGTCTGTAATGTTCCTTTTCGGGAATTTCTCCTATTTGGTCCTCAAGGACGTTGTATAAGGAAGCAGATGTAAAAATAAGTTGAAAGGGGGCTTGGATCCCCTTGTTAACTCATTAAACACTTCTCTTCCATAAGTGGATCCCAAAGAAATAACTCTATATGGGTTAGTCAAATCTTCCCAAACTATATCCCTTAAAAAATGCTCAAAGAGAGAGCCTACAACAACATATGAGCATAATCATGAAACTCTGCAAAACTGTACATATCAATATATGGAATATAATACATCCATAATTTTTATAAATAAATCAGCTCCAATATAAAAAAAGATGTTGAGGGACAAGCCACTCAAGCTACCGGAATAAATCTCCAATGATCAAACTATGAAATACATGAGTTGCTGAAACTGCACAAAATGCCAGAGAGAAGTGACAACACTGCCTATATTAGAGTAGTTGCTGCTATATATGCATAAACATTAAATATAGCTGAACTATACAAGAAATTCCCAAGAATAGAATAATGGGCTCCAATACAAGATTTCTAGCCAATCTAGAAGAGATTGCTAGAAATTTCGGAGAATATACAATGTGAAAATTTGACTTGTCACTGCAACTGAATCAAAATATAAAATGAGGCTATAATAGATCAGAAATAATTATTCTCTCCTTTGATAGTGTATCTAAGAAAAATGTTGATCCCTCTACTCGGAAACACTCCTCCTGATGAGCTCAAACAACCCTCCCAACAACTGCCTGCAAAAATAACGCAGTTCTAGCTAGATACTGCGCTGTGAGGGAAGATGGATGGTTGGCCTGATGCCAATGATATGAAAATAAGCCCAGGAGTCCTCCTCAATGATCCTCCAATGAATAGTTGAGCCCTCCACTGAAAAACAAGCCAAGGAACCACTCAAGAGATCCTATGTTGCTGCACCCTGCAGCACAAAATTATCCTGCTCCAGGAATAACACTGTGACTGAAGGAGGTATCTTTGGCCAAATTCTGGAATGAGGAAATGCAGCTCTAGAAACTCTCCTTCCCTGAGGATGAGGCAGGGATTGCCGACCAGGAACACCCTAGTGCTATGCAGCACTGCACTCTTGCTAAACAATAAGAGGAGCGAAGTCTCAATAGACTAAGCAAAATAATAATCAAGCATGAAGAAAAATGGCTCTCCTCCTCTCCTTAGATATAAAGTGCTCCTCTCCACCATGGGTCCCATCCACATGTGCCTTCCAAATCATGCATGTGATCCTCCTCTAAAACTATGCAGTCCATCAAGGAGATACATTGTATCTAGACAATGCATGTGGACTTGGTCAAAATATCTAGATCAAGCATGATCCAGTCTTGTTCACACCATGTGGTGCTCAATTCAGCTGCTTCATTATTCCTCCTTTCACACAAGGAGTGTTATTTCTCCATCTACAGGGTTTAAGGTGTCTCCTTACCCATTTTATTCAACAAAATGAAAATATGCAAACTATAATGTTCCTTTTAGCTTGAGGCTAAAAATTGGGAACATTACAGTCCTCCCCTCCCACATGTTGCTTGTCCTCAAGCAACTTCATAGAGAGAAAAAATTCCTCCCCCTCTTCTTGTGGCCTCCTCATCAATAGACCCCACCATAGCTCAGCAAGGTATGCAATAAATCTGTCCTCCATGCATCCCTCCAAGTGTGTAAAAGCAAAGTATACATCATGAGATAATAGAAGGTGCAAGTGGAAATCTCCTTGTGGTTCAATGGCCTCCTCAAGGTAGGAGTGATGAAAAAAATGGGAATTCTTATTCCCAATGATTGACTCCTTCACCCATGCAATCATCCAAATGAAATGAGCCATCCTAAGTAGCTCAACAAAGCAGTCCTCAACCCCAGATCTATGCAATATGTTGGGGCTGAATGGAGAGTTTATATTTTCCCATCCAAGTAGTTTCTCCCTCCATTTATGATAAGTGTGAGGGGGTTTCTGATATTGGGCTGAAATTTCATGGCCTCTACAATTGGCCCCAACCTCCCCACAAAATGAATCAACCATGAAGTGCCTCCTCCAATAACACATTTTCTCCCAATAGCTCCTCCTACATGGAGTGAAAAGTAGTGACATGGCAGTCATGGTGCCCATTGTTTCTCCTAAAACATACAACATGTGAAAAGGGGAGAATCATAATCCTAATGGGCATCTTCATCTCCAAGCCCACTCTCCAAACAAAGCCTCCCATGAGTATACAAACATCATCAACATATGGAAGCAAAATATAATGACAACAAGCTGCCACATGGCAATCGGAGAGTGAATCATAGTTCCACATGAGGAATCAGCGCAGTGCACCCTTGGCCTGCATCAAAATAAGGATCAACAAGTGATTTTCCAGCCACTTGTTTTCTACCACAAACATCTCATAATATGAATATATGAAAGTACAAATTGGTGCCAATGGTGCACACCAAGAAGCATGTGGCTTCCCCCACAAACCATCATGAAAATAGCCACTCCCGTTGCTGCAATAGGCCACAAGTACATCATAATGAGGAGCATAAGAAGATGTGATCATCCTTAGCTCATAAAGCTGCTCATATAATGTAAAGAAAGGTAAACCAAAATGAAAACATATACCTTATTTACCATGCACTCTAGTCCTTGAGCTGAAATGGCTCATCTGAATGCTCTCCCTCACCTCCAATGAGTAGGGAAATGGTTGTGCCAATCTCTCCAAAATCACCCAGGCTATGCATCTGTCCACATGCTAATATAGATCATAATGAAATCCCTCCCAAATTAACTCCTCTAGCAAAGCAAAGTATGCATCCAAGTGCATAGCTAGGAAGCCCTCATGTGTTGCATGTAATAGTTTCTTCTTGAGACTAGAAGTCCTAGTCAAGAAGACTTTGTAATAATAATGGATGACCATATCATCCACCATGTACCTGTCATCTCCATCCAGGTCATCCAAAATCATGCATACACCTAGATCCTGGGAGTAATCTACCAAAAGTGGAGACCTCCAACACAGATCAATCCTCCTCATTGACAGCGTTGGTAATCTGCAATGTGATGCTCCCCTCACACTACTTCCTACTACTTTGACATCCCCCATGCCAAATTCATCCTCCAAAATGCTTACATGCCCATCATGCAACTGCTCATGCTCAAATAGTGATGGTGTCCTTTGGAAGTTGGCCTCCCATGAGAAACTATTATCCAAAAGGAATATCCCAAGTTGGGTCAAAGTAAGCATGAGTGGCCTCCATCCACTCCTCTGTATGAAAGATTCCTCCCTCAAAGGAAGTATCCTCTTCCTCATCAACTCTGTGGAGCAATCATCCTGCATCATGAAGATGCCATCTTCCATCCCTACAGCAAACTCTGTCAGCACAGTATAACTGATGAGAGTGGGTGATACGTCTGAAAATGAGTGAGTGTCTCCCTCCTCCTTGGGTTTATCCCAAACTCTTTGTGTTGTGGTGGACTCCTCCAATGCCTCCACCTCTCTAGAATCCAAGAGTGGTGAACCAAATGACAAGATTCCCCTCATCAATGCTAGATCAGGTGGCCTTCCAGGTGGAATGCCTCCATATAGTGAGACATCAAGATCAGAAGTGGACTGTATGTATGAGAGGACTGATTTTTCCCTCTCTCCACTACATTGTATAGTCTCCTTCTCTTGTGAAAAGACTCTCTGGAATATATAAGGGTGTATGAACCCTTGATGCTGATCCTTCTCTTCTTCCTCCACCTCATAATCCCCAATAGCTACTACATATGACTCCGGAATTGTGCCATGGTTCCCACATGTTAAAATAATTGGAACTCCTTGAAAAGACACAAGGGATCCTATAATGGAAGCAATGGATCCCCTTTCACCTCCATGTGGTGATGGATCTCCTCCCAATATGACAGCACTTTTAGATCTCTCATGCTCATCCTCTCCATCAATAAGTGAGATTACCTCATCATCAAGGAGTGACCCTAGATCTTGGTCATCTCTTGAAGGAAGTACCTCCATGACTTCACAAATGGAAGAGGTCCCTTCACACAATAGGGGTCTTTCCTTTAGCAATCCATCATACATGTTTTCATCCCCTTCAGAAATATGGAATGGAGTTTGTTTCATGGTTTCCTCCAATGCATGCAAAGTGTTTGATGTTTTGATACATAGAGATTCACGGTGATTTTCATCAAATTTTCTCACCAACCCTTTATTGAATCCATCATATGATTTTACATTTGCATGATAACATGAAATATAATTTTCAGACCACAAACCATGAGCCATACCTTTGAGTTGCAGTGCTGCTCCTTCAATGGCCTCATCTTCTTCCTCCATCCTTTCGGCAGTGCAAGTGGGCAATGAACTGCACTGTGGATCTGAATGTGTGGATGAATGCTCACACCCAACGTGGTCACAACTAGGTCTTTCTTCATCCACAAACCCTCTTAGAAAATCTTTCCAATTTTCCCTTTCTATCTCCTCAAGATCTTCAATGATACCCTCTAGGGTCTGGAAAAGAAGAAGCGAAACCTCCTCTTCCATCATTCCTCTTTTCTTATTTTTTTTGTACATATCCTCTTCTAAGTGAGGAGCTTCTCCTTATAATGGCATATTATCTTGGTTTGCACAGGTTGAGCCAAGATTGATGCTCTGATACCACTGTAATGTTCCTTTTCAGGAATTTCTACTATTTGGTCCTCAAGGATGTTGTATAAGGAAGAAGATGTAAAAATAAGCTGAAAGGGGGCTTGGATCCCCTTTTTAACTCATTAAACACTTCTCTTCCATAAGTGGATCCCAAAGAAATAACTCTAGATGTGTTATTCAGATCTCCCCAAACTAGATCCCTTAAAGAATGCTCAAAGAGAGAGCCTACAACAACATATGAGCATAATCATGAAACTCTGCAAAACTGTACATATCAATATATGGAATATAATATAGCCATCATTTTTATTAATAAATCAGCTACAATATACAAAAATATGTTGAGGGACAAGCCACTCAAGCTACTGGAATAAATCTCCAATGATCAAACTATGAAATACATGAGTTGTTGCAACTGCACAAAATGTCGGAGATCAGTGACAGCGCTGCCTATATTATATTAGCTGCTGATATAGATGCATAAACATGAAATATGGCTGAAATATACAAGAAATTCCCAATAATATAAGAATGGGCTCCAATACAAGATTTCTAGCCAATCTAGAAGAGATTGCTAGAAATGCCGGAGAATATACAATGTGAAAAATTGACTTGTCACTGCAACTGAATCAAAATATAAAATGAGGCTGTAGTAGATCATAAATAATGATTCCCTCCTCTGATAGTGTATCTAAGCAAAAGGATCATCCCTCTACTCAGAAACACACCTCCTGGTGAGCTAAAACAACCCTCCCAGCAACTGCCTGCAAAAATAACGCAATTCTAGCTAGAGACTGCACTGTGAGGGAAGATTAATGGTTGACCTTATTCCAATGATATGAAAATAAGCCCGAGATTCCTCCTCACTGATCCTCCAATGAATAGTTCAGCCCTCCACTAAAAAACAAGCCAAGGAACCACTCAAGAGATCCTCTGTTGCTACACCCTACAACACAAAATTATCGTGCTCCAGGAATAACATTGTGACTGAAGGAGGTAGATTTGGCCAAATTTCGAATGAGGAAATGCAGCTCTAGAACCTCTCCTTCCCTGAGGATGAGGTAGGGATTCCCGACCAGGAACACCCTAGTGTTATGCAGGACTGCACTCTTGCTAAACAACAAGAGGAGCGAAGTCTCAATAGACTAAGCGAAATAATAATCAAGCATGAAGAACACTGGCTCTCCTCCTCTCCTTATATAGCAAGTGCTCCTCTCCACCATGGGTCCCATCCACATGTGCCTTCCAACTCATGCATGTGATCCTTCTCTAAAACTGCGCAGTCCATCAAGGAGATACATTGTATCTATATATTGCATGTGGACTTGGTCAAAATATCTAGATCAAGCATGATCTAATCCTGTTCACACCATGTGGTTCTCAATTCAGCTGCTTTATTATTCCTCCTTTCACACAAGGAGTGTTATTTCTCCATCTAAAGGGGTTAAGGTGTCTCCTTACCCATTTTATTCAACAAAATGAAAATATGCAAACTATAATGTTCCTTTTAGCTTGAGGCTCAAAATTGGGAACATTACAGCGTCCCACAAGGGGAAGGAGTCCCCAGCTAGAGCGGATGTTGTAACATTATTTGGTTTTGATAAGTTAGCATGTTAGTTGAAAAAATAAAATTAAAATGCTAAGTCAGGATATGGATGAAAAAGAAAAATATTTTTTTTTAGGAAAAATTATGTTTTTATGCATCCATGTCAAATAAGAATGTTAGAGTTAGTTGCCCTAAATAAAGAAGGAAAAAAGAATAAATGTTAGGGAAGCAAACAAAATAAAAAAATGTGAATTCTTTAGTCTTGAAAAAATAAACCATGGTCGCCTGTTTAAATGCGTTGATTTATCAAAAAGATTAAAATTTAATTAATGGTGATTTGAGTCCTTAAAAATGGATTTATATTTTCATTGGTTAAATAAATCATATAGTTCATATTTTTTCTATCCTAAAGTCACTAGAGGAAAAAATTTCAAATTGCGCTAAATAAAGCGATGGAAAGTTTCAACGAATGATCTTTCACCTGCTCAAGATCAACGGCAAACGATCAATTCGCGACCCCCCTCCCCTGCCCGAACATTTTCTTGTTAATGTGAGGGGACGGGTCCGAAAAGTGGTTTTAATGGCCCTGCATTTTGCAACGTGTCAACACCACGCGAATTTTCACCCCCTCTTGCCAAAACCGTAAACCTGGAGGTACCCCCCCCCGGAAATCCGTCGATTGTAAAATATTTTTAACCATTTCCTCCCGCGCCTCAAGCCAATAGATCCTTCTCTCCGTGCCATTACTTTTTTCCATCCAACCAATGACATCCCTCCAATTCATCCAACCGTTACCCTTCTACACCTCCGCTCCATAACCGTTTGTACTCCTCTGTTCACACGACTGCTCCCTAATAGTTTGGTGCATCGTTTCTCATTAAAAACCTACTCCTAAACTGTTAAACTACTACAGTCACTATATAGGCCATTAAACTCATATTTCCACCTATAAAATAGTTTTCAGAGTTCCATATATCACTTTACCTTCTCGTCTATTTGTCATCAGCTCTGTATTTTGTTCCCTATCATCATTTCTGCGACCATTGTCACCCTTTCTACAATTTCTCGATCTTCAAATTCTTTCTCCCATTCTATATCCCTATCTAAAATGGTGTCGAAATCCAAGACCAAAAATCAGGTGACCTATAAAGGTAAAGAAAAGAAACAGGTGGTTGAATAAGTGCAGTTCACCAACCCGGTTGCAGAAGAAATTCCTGCACCTATGCCACAACTTAACCTAGATCTGATACCCCTTGCAGTCACCCTTTTTAAGGTCTCATATGCTCATTGCAAATTTTATTTTCATGAGACATATCTATGGCTTAGATAGAAGCACACTAATAATTAGGACCCTATTAGGAATCAATGTTGCCGCTTTTTTCTTTTCTAAAGACTCATTCTTTCCCTGACCTTATTTCCTGGTGCCAAACACAATATGATCCCATAAAGAGAGCAGTGGTGGATCATAATGGAAACATTTTGATCATCATCTCCTTAGAGACCATAAACCAAATTCTCCTCATCCCTTCATCTGATTCTCTATCCCATTTTTCACCTACTACTCTTATGGCCCTCTACCATATGTTAATATTCCCGCAAAGAGCCCATATATTTAAAATATTCCTACCTTAGTATTTAGTAAATTTAATGTCTTAAATTTCTTGCATTAATTATCAACCGAGGTTTGTAAATTGATGAAGTGTGATGCACTGTATGTGCTTAGTTAACCTACTTATTACCTCGTTGTTTGTATTTTATGTTTTCTTTGGTGGGTTTATGCTCTTTGATGTCTAAGAATGTTCAATCTAAAACTATAAAAAGATTTTAAATGAATCTAATTAATTTTAAGAAGGAAGAAAAGGAAGTGTTCCTAAGTTAATCTAATTTTCATAAAAATAAACCAAAAACTTTTGGCTAGTTAGAACCTAATTTGGAAAACAGAACATCTATCTTATCTTATCATAGGTCCTATTCCATGGATCTAATTCTAAAAACTAAGATTGAAATTGTAGTGCTTGTCTTAAGTAAAAGTAGGAAGTGAAAAAAACTAATGTACTTCTGGTTACTCCAACATTCAATTATGAAGTATGACCTTCTTGAGATGATGTGTAAGCAACTGTTTGTACTTTAAATTCTAATGTCCTAGAACATTAAGCAAAGGATGCAAAAGAAAACATATAATGTATATTTAGATACTCCATCATTCAATTATGAAGTGTGATCTTCTTGAGAAAGTGTTAAGTAGCCAATTATACCTAATAATCCAGAAAACCAAGTAAAGTATGCAAAAGGTAACTCAGTAATTGCTTTCATTAAACATTCAATCGTTCAGTCTTGAAATATGATTAAATCAATCTCTTTGGAATGAAATTTAGGAATATTAGTGATGCAACCAAGTGAGGATCTGAAAGAAAAATGTGAAAGTATGTAAAACTCACTATAAACAACTAATGTATATTTGAATTTCTACAACATTCAATGTGAAGTATTACCCTCTTGAGGTGCTATGTAAGAAGTCAATTATGCCTTAGTTTCTAAGTTCCTAGAAAGAAAATAACAATTTGCAGAGTAAATTAAATCACCGTATGAATTATACATTCAACCATTTAGTTTAGGATCATCATCTTGAAATGGCTCTTGAAAACATCGATTGACATAGTTAATTGACAATTCTGTTCTAAGAAAATGAATGACAAAACAGTAAGAAAACTAGGCAATTGTGTATTCTTATTACTTTAATCTTAATTCAATTTGAAAATAGAGTTATCTATCTTCACAAAATATTTTAGAAGAACAAGGTTGCACACTTGTGATTAATGTTATGCTATTGATAAAAAAACTAGAATGAAACATTAACCTATTTAGAAAAACAAATTTGCTAAAAACGGAGTAATGGAAATTGAAGTAAAAACAACAAATGAAAAACCTCCTCCAGTGCAGGGGCCCTCTGCAACTGATTCGGCTGAACTGATAGCTAGTTAATGATGCACTTAAACAATCATTGGCAACATGAACTTTTTATTATGATAGAATGAAGTCTTAATCCAGAGTATTAGCAAAAAGCTTAAACTTAACACTTAAATTCTGAACTATCTTCTCAGTTCTATACAACCGATATTTAAAGGAAAATAACATAACTGTTTATGAGATAAACTTGCTACAGGTGGCTAATTTTAATTAGAATTGCAATAGGATTGTTTGACTCTTGATTTTCTACGATAGAGAAAATCAAGAGTCCTTCTGCTTTCGGATAACATACTTTGACCACACCTTTGACCATGATCTTAGGCTTGCTTTTTTGTCGATCTTGACCAAGTGAATAGGATAGAATCCATGTGGGGATGATTCTACAAACACCCATGTGGCCCAATTCTTCATTTGACACCTAGAACCTGTTAGACCATGAGAGTAGCTGTAGAATCCATGGTTAGCTGCAAAATAGGTTGCGTTCTATCGCTAAATTGCAAAAATATATTCAAATAGCAAGAACATGAAAATATAATATGGCAATCATTTTGATGCATTCCTTAAGACAAGACCTAGCATTTATCATTGATTGGGGTTTGTGATCTTATGATAAAGTGAGGGGAAAAGGTGAGAAAATCTGTTAAAGAGAGGGTAATTCTGAGGTTCAACGTACTCCCACTGCAAAATCATTGCATGTCCTCATGCAGCTTGCCAAAAATATGAGTTTTCTTTTCTTACTGCATTTTCTCAGACACTTTTGCTAGCACATCCAATTTCCTTATTTTGTTTATCTTTGAAGTGACTGTCATCCTAGGCCTTATCATAAGAAGATTATACTTGAGGTTAATGACCGCTCTGTGTAGTAACTTATTCTTTCTTGTCAATTTCCTATTTTTCTTATACCACAGTCCTAGATGTAGAATGGTATTGTCATGAATCACTTTTTCCAACTTGTTTTGTTGCTTCAAGGTCTCATTCTCCTATTTGATATGTTTGTTCAATATCTCTAGTTCATAAATATCCCATTTGAGAGCATTAACTAGAGGTTCTTGTGGATTGATAGAAGGTTATGGGTTCATTGATGCACTTCTCTTCTCCAGTGATTCTACATAATCATATATTTCTTGTTGTACTGGGTCTATGCCTGGAGATCTTCTGTCGGGGCTACCTTCAAAATGATGAATAGGAGAATTTTGAGGATTGTGTGCAGGAGAAATTTTAATAGGAGATGGTATTGGGGTTTCCTCATCTAAATTTATAAGCTATGTCCCTTTTGATAATGTTTTCTTCATATAACCTCGTAGTCTAGAGCTCCTTCTCAGTTGTGGAGGACTTACATTCTCCTTATTTGTAACCTTACCCCTCTTTCTTATATTACCTCTTGTCTTGATTTGCTTTTTGATTTCTGTCAGTTCTTCAAATATTAACTTTTCATCATTCTTCTGTAATGAAGATTCAGGTCTATTCTCAACATTTATATCAGTCCTCTTTCTTCTACTTCTTCTGAAATTATCTTCTTTAGGTGACTCTGGTGCTTCTTGTAAATTGTTTCTAATAATGAAATCCTCCCAGGTATCTCCTATTCTTTTTAAATGAAACTCAATCAGTATCTTTACCTACCCATGATGATGCATGGTGGTATCTGTGAATTGTATTCTCTTTTTCACATTTGAGGCCATCCTTTTTAAACTATTTAGCAGAAATAAAGGAAGATTGATTTCGCTATTTTCTAAGAAATTCATTAGTAAATGGATATGGTAGACATAAATGCAACCAAACCTTCCTTCACAAGTGATAAATTTCTTTACAACGAGGAGCATGTTCCTCCATTTACTTTTAAGAGCTAAACTGGGGATACCTTTTCTAAAAACAGAGACATCCATACCTGGGATTTTGAGTATTACTTTCCATGATTCACTGTGGAACTCCTTGTTTTTGAACCATCTTTCACCATGCCTTGGAAGTTTTGTAGCCTCGGCCATGAATGACTCAGTCACTGCAAACTTGATATCTCCAATTCCTACTTCTGTGCCATCATAAGACCGAGCAAAGGATTTTGTAATATCCTTGTGAAAACCATTGAATTTCTCTATGAACCTAAGCCATCCAGCTTTCTTCAACAATTCTTTGATCTGTGGGTATCCTTCCATGTAATTTTCTCCCACTGGTTCTAATCTAACAATTAGCCCCATGCCTTCTATTATGCAGATTTCTCAGCCTTCAGAATTACCCTTCTGTTATATGAAGTGAATTGGCTCCGGATCTAATGAAAGGTATTGAGGGTTTGTAGTAATAAATAGATGGTAGGGGTTTTAGAGAAACGTAGACAAGTATGTCACGTCATAGGTCATGACCGTTAATCATCAATGAGGGAGTTAATTATGGACCGTTATGCAACATAATACGAAGGATGTGGATGATATGTAGAATGATGGAGATTGCAATCAAATCAAATGATTATTTTTAAAGGAAACATATGAATATCCATATTATACATGCTTTATATTTTAACCTTGCTATTTAAAATAAATTTTTGCACTTTACCTTTTAGAACTTAACCTTTTCGCTTGTTGTTTTCTTTGGTGTTGATCCTTAGGTACCTTTTTAGCATGTTGGTCTCCAAAACATAATCCTTCAATTCCTTGCAATCATCATGTGTCGGAACTTGATGCAGGAGCATCTGGACTTAGCCAGCAATGTGATTTTTTTGTTCACGTGTTGTGGCTAATCCAAGAGCAATAAACATTAGTATAAATATTTTATTATTTATCTATTTATGAGATTAGTTATTTGTTTTGTATTTTTTAAATAATTAGGAATAAAATTAGGAATTGGTTTCTTTCCCTGCGTGGAAATAGAGCCAAAGTAGGGATAAGCACTTAAAAATAGGGAGGTATTGATTTTTTGGAAAAATTTGAGAAGAAATCTATTCTAAGAAGAACAATTTCATATTCAAGTATAAATAATAGGGAAGTAGAGAGGGAAAACCAAGAGAGCGCCATTGTGAGGAATGCAAAAGAAAAGGGGCAACTAAAGAAATATTTGGCCCATGCGATATCAATATAGTTATTATTTTTCCATTACATTTTTTATTTTGATTATTAACTCGATAATTATATATACATAATAGATGAGTGCGTCAGTTGAAGGAACATCTGTGCAACTGGAGCAAACACTGATGGCGAAGTCGATGTCAGATTGGGAAATCTCTAAGTGTACATGGTCGGTTAAGGGCATGGCTTCAATGTGAATGTAAAGCTGAAGTCGGCCAATGTAGATTGGAAATCCACGACTGTAGATTGGAACACTGTAGGAGTGCTGAGAGCCTGGAACATTGAACGTAAAGACTGGTTGGAGCCATCGTAGAGACCATGTGGAAAGATGGGAATCGATTAACATACAACTGGAATCGGTACTACATTACAACCAGTGTCAACATTGCCATCATCGGTTTATAATTGTATAACAGTGATAAGAAATTCCTATTTGTGTTAGCAGTAATGCAAGCTTGCAAGACAAAATGCATTTTCGTATGAACTGCTTCCTGTATGGTAATTTTTTTATTAGACATCATGCTGCTATTTGTATCAGAGTGTCAGTTCTATTGAATGAAGTATGAAGTTAATAATATGAATTGTGAGTTGGAATTATCGATTTCGGTCCATATAAGTTGTAGTTTTTGTTGGGTGTGGAGCCTGATTTTCATCCTGATTCAGAGATCCTTGTTTTAGCTGGATGTATACCCCAGGAAAACTGTACACCCTTGCAGCAGGGGGGTGCGGGGGGGACTTGTCCCCCCCGCGGGGTTCGGGGGGGCTGACCCCCCGACTGGGGGGTCTGGGGGCCAGCGGTCCCCCGGCGGGGGTTTCAGGGGTAGCGCCCCTGAAGCTAAAAATAGATGTAAAATTGCCTTATAAAAGTATAGTAATTTCTAGTCAATCTGGGCCGTTCATTAGGCGGATGATCTGATGGTATAAGTTATGTTTAGTTTAGGGTTTTTTGCCCTAGAAGGCAAACCCTCTCTTTGTATGAGGGTATTGTATTGCGGTTGTGTATTATATGTGTATTCTCTGAGCTAGAAATAGATAGGGAGACTGTGAGAGAGAACAGAGGATATTACAGTGGATTTGTTGTAGGTTTTGTCTCTTCATTTTGCTGGATAATAGAAAGGAAGGACTGGCTGTTCGGGGTGGACGCAGCCCAAACTGGGTGAACCACGTATATCTGTGTCTCTTTGGTTTTATGTGTTTTGTGTGCTTGTATTTTCCGCATATTTTATGTGTTGCATTTCTCTATAATATTTAATTTTCTAACAACTGGTATCAGAGCCGAAGGTATATTTGGCTGATAAAATCACAGGAAAGAAGGGTTCCTGGTTCGAGTGGGAGCAATGGCGGAAGATGGTAATTTTAGGGTCGAGAAATTTAACGGCCAAAACTTCCCGCTGTGGAAGATGCAGATGGAAGATTATCTATATCATAAAGATCTGTACCTACCATTGAGCGGAAAAACAAAGAATTCAGTGGCCATGATAGATGTGGAATGGAACATTCTCGATAGAAAGGCACTCGAAACAGTACGGTTGTGCCTTGAGGCATCAGTCGCCTTCAATATTTCGAAGCAAAAAACAACAGAGGGTTTGATGCAGACGTTGGCGAAACTATATGAAAAACCCTCAGCCTCAAACAAGGTATTTCTTACGAAACGACTATTTGATATGAAGATGTCGGAAGGTGGATCTGTTGTAGACCATTTAAATGATTTTAATACAGTTACCAATCAGTTAAGTTCTGTAGGGGTAAACTTTGATGATGAAGTTAGAGCTCTGTTATTCTTGTGCTCATTTCCAGAGAGTTGGAATGGTTTAGTAATGGCCATTAGTAACTCTGTCTCTGGATCTAGTAATTTAAAGTTTGATGATGTTTTCGGTGCTATCCTTAGCGAGGAAATGCGATAGAAAAGCTTCAGTGAGACATCGGGTAATGCTTTGAGTGCAGAGTCTAGGGGAAGGAGAATGGAAAGAGGAAAGAGCTCAGGATATCGCAGTAAATCAAGAAAAGGCAGATCCAAGTCCAGATCGGGGATAATGTGCTGGAAATGCGGAAAGAAAGGACACCTAAAGAAATACTGTAGATCTTGGAAGGGAAAAGAAGGAGATGCACAGCAAGAAAACAATCATGAATAAAATGTGATAGGTGATGTGTTACAAGATGCTTTGATTCTTTCTTTCGAAAATGTTACTAATTCTTGGGTTGTAGATTTAGGGGCTTCATTCCATGCTACACCTGATAAGAAATATTTTCATGACTATGTTCAAGGAGATTTTGGACAAGTTCATTTGGGTGATGATAAACCCTGTAAAATTGTTGGAATGGGTAAATTTCTTGTAAAACAACAGAATTGAAACCAATGGCTACTAAAGGAGGTAAGGCATGTTCCAGATTTGAAGAAAAATCTGATTTCAATAGGGCAGTTAGGCGGTGAAGGTTATGTGACAACTTTCACAGATAAAACTTTGAAGGTCACCAAAGGAGCCCTGGTAATAGCAAAAGGAGAAAAGGTTGGTACATTGTATTTATGCAATGGTATTTCTAACTCTGTTAATGCTTTAACTTCCAAAGGAGCAGATGAAACATTATTGCATCATAGGCTCGGACACATGAGTGAGAACGGGATGAAGATTCTTCACTCAAGAAATTTTTTGCCAGGTTTGAAGAATGTTGATTTGGATTTCTGTGAGAATTGCATTTATGGAAAACAGAAGAGAGTCAGATTTCTCAGAGTTGGGAAAGAAAAGAAGAGAAAAAAATTGGAGCTTGTGCATACAGATGTATGGGGACCTGCTCAGGTATCATCTCTTGGTGGCTCTCGCTATTATGTTACGTTTATTGATGATGCAACTAGAAAAACTTGGATTTATTGTATTCGTAATAAATATAATGTATTTGATACTTTCAAGAAATGGAAAGCTTTGGTTGATATTGAGACAGGAAAGAAGTTGAAGTGTCTCAGATCAGACAATGGAGGTGAATATTGTAGCGAAGAGTTTGATAGGTATTGTTTAGAGCATGGAATTCGTAGAGAGAAGACAGTTCCAAGAACACCACAAGAAAATGGTGTGTCAGAAAGGATGAACAAAACAATCATGGAGTGTGCAAAGTGCATGAGATTGCATGTTGGATTGCCATTACAATTTTGGGCAGATGCTGTAGATACTGTTGTTTATCTAATAAACAAAGGGCCTTCAAGTTCCTTGGATGGTGGTATTCCAGAGGAAGCATGGACAGGTAAAGAGGTAAAATACTCTTTTTTAAAGCCTTTTGGTTGTGAGGCCCTTGTCCATATTAATAAAGAAAATAGAACAAAGCTTGAGGCAAAATCAAAGAAATGTACCTTTATTGGATATGGTGTTAATGATTTTGGTTATCGCTTATATGATTATGAAAATCACAAAATCATTAGGAGAAGATATGTAATATTCAATGAAAAGGTCTTGTATAAGAATCAGTTGCAGGAAAAGAAACAGGAAAAAGAAATCAAGGAATACATGGTTCTTGATGAGATAACTAAAAAGGTAAAGGTGCCTGAAAATAATAATAATCAACAACCACAGTAGCAACAACCACCACAACAGCAACAGGCACCTCAAACACCTAAAAGTGGTGTTAGAAGATCTACCAGGATAAGTAGACCCCCTGAACGATACTCTCCTTAATTATATTATTTATTGCTGACTGATTCTGGTGAACCTAAATGTTATGAAGAAGAAATGCAGGTTGAAAGCAGGAAGAAGTGGGAGCTAGCCATGGATGAAGAGATGGACTCCTTAATGCATAACCAGACTTGGGACTTAGTCAGGTTGCTTGCAGGTAAAACTACATTGCAGAATAAATGGGTTTACAGGCTGAAGGAAGAAGATGGAGGAAAACAAAGGTACAAAGCTAGACTTGTGGTGAAGGGGTTTGCACAGAAGAAAGGTATTGATTTTGATGAAATATTTTCTCCCGTTGTTAAGATGACTTCAATCAAAACTATCTTAAGTCTTGTAGCAGCAGAAGATTTACATCTTGAATAGTTAGATGTAAAGACATCATTTCTCCATGGAGATTTGGAGGACGAGATCTATATGGAACAACCAGAAGGATATGAGGTCAAAGGGAAAGAAAAATTGGTGTGCAGGTTAAAGAAGAGCTTGTATGGATTAAAACAGGCTCCAAGGAAGTGGTATCTAAAATTTGACAAGTTTATGTCTGAACAAGGTTATACTAGATGTCACTTTGATCATTGTGTTTATCTGAAAAAGCAAAATGATGGCAGCTATATTATATTGTTATTGTATGTAGATGACATGCTTGTTGCAGGGTCTAACATGCAGGAAATAAATGTGCTCAAACAAAAATTGGCAAATTCATTTGCAATGAAGGATTTGGGAGCTACAAAACAAATCCTTGGTATGAGAATAACCAGAGATAGGAAAAATAAAAAATTAACACTGTCTCAGAATGAGTACATACAAAAGGTGTTGAAAAGATTTAATATGCAGAATGAAAAACCAGTTAATACACCTTTTTCTAGACATTTCAAGCTTAGTAAGGAGATGTGCCCAAAGACCCAAGAAGACATGGATTATATGTCTAAAGTTCCATATGCATCAGCAGTTGGAAGCTTAATGTATGCAATGGTCTGCACAAGGCCTGATATTGCACATGCAGTGGGAGTTGTAAGCAGGTACATGAATAATCCAGGAAAAGAACATTGGATGGAAGTAAAATGTATTCTCAGATATTTGAGAGGTACCACAAATCAAGCATTATGCTTTGGTGGTTCAAACATTGCTCTACAGGGATATGTTGATGCAGATATGGTAGGTGACAGAGATAACAGGAGGAGCACTACAGGATATGTATTTAATGTAGGTGGAACAATTGTCAGTTGGGTTTCAAAAATCCAAAGTGTTGTTGCACTTTCAACAACAGAAGCAGAGTATGTTGCTGCTACAGAGGCTAGTAAAGAAATGATTTGGTTACAAAGGTTTATGGGTGAATTGGGTAAGAAGCATGATATGGGAATGTTATACAGTGATAGCCAAAGTGCCATTCATCTTGCAAAGAACTCAACATTTCATTCCAGGACTAAACATATACATCTCAAGTACCATTTCATACGGTCAGTATTGGAAGATGGAGAGTTGAAGCTGGAAATGATACACACTAGCCAGAATCCTGCAGATATGCTAACAAAAGTTGTAACCAGGGAGAAACTGAGAATGTGCTTAGTTTCAATTGGTCTTCAAGGATGATGATGAAGATGAGAAACAACCAGGTCCAAAGAGGAGTAATTGTCCAGCAAATGAAGTAGCGGTGGAGTTGCTACAATCAGTCTCCAAGTGGGAGATTGTTGGGTGTGGAGCCTGATTTTCATCTTGATTCAGAGATCCTTGTTTTGGCTGGATGTATACCCCAGGAAAACTATACACCCTTGCAACAAGGGGGGTGTGAGGGGGACTTGTCCCCCCTGCGAGGTCCGGGGGGGCTGACCCCCCGGTTGGGGGGTCCAGGGGCCAGCAGTCCCTCGGCGGGGGTTTCAGGGGTAGCGCCCTCGAAGCTAAAAATAGATGTAAAATTGCCTTATAAAAGTATAGTAATTTCTAGTCAATCTGGGTCATTCATTAGTCGGATGATTTGACGGTAGAAGTTATGTTTAGTTTAGGGTTTTTTTCCCTAGAAGGCAACCCCTCTCTTTGTATGAGGGTATTGTATTGCGGCTGTGTATTATATGTGATTTCTATGAGCGGGAAATAGATAGGGAGATTGTGAGAGAGAATAGAGGATATTACAGTGGATTTGTTGTAGGTTTTTTCTCTTCATTTTGTTGGATAATAGAAAGGAAGGACTAGCTGTTCGGGGTGGACGTAGCCCAAACTAGGTGAACCACGTATATCTGTGTCTCTCTAGTTTTATGTGTTTTGTGTGCTTGTATTTTCCGCATATTTGATGTGTTGCATTGCTCTATAATATTTAATTTTCTAACAGTTTTGTATTGTTTAAAAAAAGTCAGAATTGCGCATCAAAACAAATTAGAGTTGTGAATTAGGTCTTGGTCAATGTAATTGCAGCCTTGTGTTGTAATAGTTGTGTGAAATATTTATGAGACAAATGGAGAGATGATGAACTCCATAACATGTGGAGAGTTGGAATTTTGGTTCTATGTATGATATAATGTTTTTCTCCATTGAATATTAACATGCACATTAGTTGACTGCATCAGTTTTTGGTATCAGAGACGATGAGTTGTTATTGATAATTGCAGAGAATGCCACCTAGAAGGGGAGCTGGAATAGGTCGAGGAAGACCTATGGAAAATGCATTTATGCTAGATGAAATCTGACACCTGCGTACAAGGATGGCCACAATAGAAACTACTCAGAGGAGGGCAACAGATGATGGAATTTCCAGTGCGGATGAAGAAGAGACCACCGAAGAAGAAATAGAGGAAGAAAGCGAGGCAACTAAAGTCATGAAGATACTAGAAAAGGCCAGTAGCAGAAAAAATATAGAAGTACCTTTATACGATGGAAACCTTAGTGTGGAAGTACTAATGGACTGGATCAGTGCATTAGACAAATAATTCGACCATGAAGAAGTTGATGACAATAAGAAAGTGAAGTTTGCAGCCACGAGATTGAAGGGTCATGCAACCATGTGGTGGGATGAATTGCAGTTGGCTAGAGAACGAAAAGGGAAACCCAAAATCAAGCAATGGGATAAGATGGTGAGTAAACTGAAAGGTAATTTCACACTGAAATATTATCAATTAAATATTTTTAGACAATTGCAAAACTTAAAGTAGAGAGGGATGACTATCAAAGAATATACTGAAGAATTTTATAAGCTGAGTATTAGAGTGAGACATATTGAAGATGACATAGAAAAAGTAGCTAGATATATAAATGGTTTAAGATATGAAATACAGGATGAAATCAGCTTATTAAATTTGAAGACAATTGAGGATGCCCATCAAGCAACTTTGAGGGCAGAGGAGAAAATGTTGCATAAACAAAACCAGAAGAATAGAGGCAAGAGTCTAGCAAGAGGAAGAGGAACATTTAAGTTCAGATTTCAACACTCCCAGAATGAAGCAGGGAGTTCAAGTAATAGATCACCATAGAGAGGAGACTTTGGTCGCGGAAGGTTGTGTGTAGAGGTAGAGGCCAAGGAAGAGATAATCGGTGCTTTACATGTGGTGAGTGGGGACATGGGTCGTGGGATTGTCCTCACAATAAAACAACAACAAAGTGAAATATGAATGTTGTTGAAACAAAAGAAGAAATTCCTTAGGTTTTAGCTAAAGAGGAACCACCTGAAGCTATATAATCCTTGTTGTTAAAGTGGATATTGCTTAAATCAGCTAAGGAAGCTGGGGAACCAACTCAGAGAAAGAATATGTTATGAACTGTATGTAAGTCAGAAGGTAAGTGTTGAAAATTGGTAATTGATAGTGGAAGTACTAATAACCTTGTTTCTACAGAAATGGTGGACAAATTGAGGTTAGAGAAAATAATACACCCCACTCCTTATAAAGTATCATGGCTCCAAAAAGGCCATCAAATTGTTGTAACTGAACCGAATGTAAGGTCGAAATCTAGATTGGTACTTATAAGGATGTTAATTTATTTGATGTAATGCCGATGGATGTATGCCACATATTGTTAGGAAGACCTTGGTAGTTTGATCAGAAATCCATACATGATGGCAGAAGAAACACTTATACTCTCGAGAAAGACGGGAACAAGCATACACTGCTGCCATTGAAAGCTGAAGCTGACGAGGAAGCGCCTGGAAACAATGTTATGTTTATGAGTGGTAAAGCCCTATTGCAAGAAGTCGAGAAAGGCGAGGAGATGCATTTTGCTATTGTAGGGAGACCCAAGGTAATTTTAAATTCTACAAATTTAGAATATTTACCTGAAGAAATTCAAAATCTATTGAATGATTTTGCTGATATTATTGTGGATGAGTTTCCAAATGCGTTACCACCCATCAGGAGTATTAGTCACCACATTGGTCTAATCCCTTGAGCAAGTTTTCCGAATAAAGCAGCCTACAGGTTAACGTCGTAGGAAAATGCTAAAGTTGGAAGACAAGTGCAAGATTTAATGGATAAACGATTAATCAGAGAAAGCCTCAGTCCATGTGTTGTACCAAAAGTACTCAGCCCAAAGAAAGGGGGTGAATGGCGCATGTGCACAGATTCTAGAGCCATAAATAAAATCACCATCGGGTATCATTTTCATTTACCATGAATGGATGATTTAATGGATTGTTTGAGTGGGTTGAATTATTTTTATAAGATAGATTTGAAGAGTGGGTATCATCAGATAAGGATTCAAGAAGGGGATGAGTGGAAAACCGCATTCAAAACAAATAGTGGTTTGTATGAATGGTTAGTAATGCCTTTTGGGCTTATTAATGCACCCAGTACCTTCATGAGGTTAATGAATGAAGTTTTGAAGGAATATGCAAGCAAGTTTGTAATTGTTCATCTTGATGATATTCTCATTTTCAGTCGAAGTAAAGAGGAGCATATAGAACACCTTAAATTAGTTCTAAAATTTTGCAAAAAGAAAAACTGCTAATAAATTTTAAGAAGTGCAGCTTTATGAAAGAAGAACTAATTTATTTTGGATTTGTAATATCACAATATGGGAATGTAGCAATACATGAACACAATAATGGAAATAAAAGCGAATAAAATTACACCAAAATTGATGAAAACCATTGAGCCATTTTATTATATAAATCAGCAGCAAATATGTACAATAGAAGTACGCACAACTCAAATAATTAAGGCAAACAAGCCTCCCATGAATACATATGCCAAAAGTGAAATGCTGCTACATAGCAGAATACTCATGAACAAGAACAACGCAGTCATAGATGGTGCACTAATACTAGAATTGTACAATATGATAGATCTGCAAATGTATGGCTCAAGAAGTTCCGGGAGTAAATATCTAAGCTCCCAAACATAGTTTCAAGACAATTCGAAGAGGATTTCCTGAAATATGCAAAAATGCAAAAATGTCGGAGTGTAGCCCTAGGGCTGAGTATTAGTTAAAACTCAAGAACTAGATGGAGATGGCTAAAGATGATGCATAAGGTGAATATACCTCCTCCAATGGATCCTCCAAGTGAAAGGTTGATCCTAACACTGAATATCTCACCCTCCGATCAAACACTACAAACCCTCACTGCAAATCATCACTGAAAAATAACACAGTCACTGAGGGATACTGTGCTGTAGGTGAAAGAAAATGGGTTGGTCAAGTGCCAAGATATGAAATATGCTCCAGAATCATCCTCATTGATCTCTCAAATTAATAGAAGCTCCCTCCTCTAGAAAAAAAGCTCTGGAAGTGGTGTTCTTAACCCTCCACTGCAACACCCTGCAACACAACCCAGCTCTAAATAGAAACTATGCTGTAGCTGAAGGAGGTAGCTTGGCCTCAAGCCTGGATGTGGAGAAATTTAGTACAAGCTCCCTCAAGAGGCCTCTCAAGAAAGGAGAAGGAATTCCTAAACAAGAATGCCTTGTGCTAAGCAGCACAACAATATCAACTAAACAGTTGAATAAAGCACAATAGTCATGCAGACAACAAAATCAATAATCCATAACCTCTCTTCATATGGCTTCCTTGCCCTCCTTTTATAAAAATGGAAGCCCTCTCACCTTAGCTCCCACTCATTAGGGTTTCCTCCACCAAGGAATATTCCTCCCACTATCTCTGCGTTGTCTCTAAAGATGATCTCCACCTCCTATCTCAGCGTTGTTGACTTGGTCAAACTTGATCTTCTCCACATGCAAATGCCCCTTTTCACACATGAGGGTGTGAAATCTAGCTCCTATGATGATCCCTTTTCACACTATGATGGATTTTATTCATATTTCTGAAATGTATGGGCCTCCTTACCCATTCATTCATCTCCTAAGTGAAATCAACAAAAATCAATATTCTAATTAGTTGCATGCTAGTTTTGGAATATTACAGTCATCCCCTCCAAAATTTTGTTTGTCCTCAAGCAAATGCAAGGATAGAACTGAGAAGTCTCCCCTCCTCCTACTATAGCATCCATATATTATATGCTCCTCCAAGGAATGAGATGTTGTCTCATTAATAAATCTCCATATTTCCCCTCCCAAGCATGCAAGCTAGCTGAACAACTATCATCATGAACAAGTAGAGTACTCAAGGAGGCAACAAGGTGCTATCTAGAGGTTCCTTTGAGGAATGGGATCTGAAATGTATTGGGAATCATCATTCCCATGTGAATCCTCTATCCCCAAGCAATCATCCATATAAAGTGAGCTACCTCCCAACATGGCAACTCCTAAAAATTCTCCTCCACCTTTGGCTCCTACAAAGTAGGTGGGCTGAAAATTTGAACATGGTAGACAAAGTAGCCAACCCCACGTTGTCGTCCTCTCCACTTAGGATAAGTGTAGGGTGTCTGCTAATATTGGGTTGCGATAAGGTTGCCCTCAAGTGGCAAGATGAAGATTATATCTCCAAAGATCTTTTCTCCAACGTTATGAATCATGCTGGCCCAAACCATTCCATATGTGATGGATAGGAAATCACCACCATATGGCATCCAATCAACCTCATGGCCCACCTCATAAATAAATAAGTGTTTTTTTGTGGTGGCCATATTACCTCCCATGCTCCCATTAGAACATTTAATGCAAAAAGTGTGGGAATCCTCTTCCCAAAAAGACACATCCAACCCATGTGTCTCTCCCCCAATCATGCTCCCAATAAAAATAATAACAACAAAAACATAGGGAACCATAATGAGAATCATAATTGCTACCATATGTAGCAAGGGAGAATTAAAATGGTCCCTCAAATGCAACCAACACAGTTTGACTCTCAACTGCAATGGAGAATGACATAATGTGTGGCTTCTCAGCCACTTTCTTGATACCCCAATCTCCTCACAATTTTGGAGGAAGTGTAGGATGTATGGTGCATAGTAAGCATGTTCTCCATAAGATATCTCCTCCCCAAGTCCTCCTAGGGAATGGCCACCAATATTTCTCATGGCCTTAAGTAGACCATGAGGTCTAGAAGGAAGAATGCTCCTCCTTTGAGCAAGGTCCTGCACATATATGGTTAAAGAATGCACATATTTATACAAATCATTATGCAACCAAATAGTATCCTTACCATATGTTTTTATCATGCAAGTGGAGTGGCTCATAGATGAATCCCCTCTCATTCTCAAAGAGAAAAGACTTGGCTTTGTTAACTCTTCCAAAGAGTTATATATCTCCTCCATCTCCACATGATCCATGCATCTCCTAAAATGCTGATATATCTCCTCCTCAAAGCCTTCCCAAAAGTACCCCTCCATGATGGTGTGGTATGTCCTCATAGAATAAGTGTGGCTAAAGAGAAAATATTCATGAGATGCTTGTAGTAACTTCTCCTTGAGCTTGTAGTTTCTATATAATAAGATTCTACCATGATAGTAGATGACCTCATCTCTGACTAAATATCCCTCCTCATGCAACTGGCCATCCAATATTATAGAAGTAAAAATATCCTTGGAATAGTCCACCAATAGCTGGGATTTTCAATATGGATATATCCTCCATAGTGACAGCGTTGATGATCTATCACAAATAACATCTGTCATATGGTTGTCCTTTTCTTTGATATCTCCCATGCCAGAGATGCAAGTTGGAAGGCTGATATCCTTCCCATGCTGCTCCTGCCACAACGCAGAATCTGAAATGAGAGTGGGTAATGATGATGTTGATAGAATGCCTCTCCTCTCTTTGAGTCTACCCAAGAATCTCAGTGCTGTACCAAGCTCTCCCAAGGCCCTTACCACTCTGAAATCAATGAGTGGTGCATCCAAATGTGAAGCATCCCTCATCATATGCTGATCTGGTGGTCTCCCTGGTGAAATGCCTCCACACAATGAGACATCAATATCAGAGTATACTACATGTATGAATGGACATACTTGTCCTTTCCCTCACTGCACAATCCAGTATCCTCCTTCTGTGCATCAACCCTCTGAAATAGATAGGGGTATGTGCTCCTCATCAAATTATGTTGGTCATCCTCCCTATCTCCTTCTTCTATCTGCATGGTTCCACACTCTATCAACAATGGCACATGTTGATCATGGGTTGGGCCTTGATCTTCACATATGAGATCCTAGGGAATTTATTGAAATGATACAATAATCCTTCTTGTTGGAGCATGTGCTCCCTCCACCTCTGCATGACGTGCTAGATATGCTCTAGACATGACAGCGTTGTTTCCCTCAACCTTTCCTTCCTCTCCAATATGAATGGGTAACCTCCCAAGAAGTGGATCCTCTTTTGAAAAAGGGATATCCATGCCCTCTTGTTCAAGAATATGAGATATAGGTCTTGCCTCTAGCAAGGTATGATGAAATATGTCAGCCTCCTCAATAGTTTTATGAAGTGGAATTGATTTTATAGTTTCCTCCAAAACATGCAAAGTTTTTGTTTGTTTTGGTTTGTTTGGTTTCACCAAGGATGTCTCAGAAATTTTTCCATCAAATATTTCCACTACCCTCTTAGTGAACTTTGCATAAGAAGAAGTATTTTCATTTCTTAATGAAAAATACTGAAATATCCACCAAGCATATGCCTTAACTCTAAAATGCAGCACTGCAACTTTGATGGCTTCATCTTCAGAAATTTGTTGCTACTGAAAATAGGTGTCTAGCTCCTCCACCCAAGCTCTAGCTGAACAAGTAGGTGAACCATCAAAAGTAGATAAGGAAAATATACTCCCCTTATGCCACTTGATTCTCTCAACCTTAATCTTGCAAAACTCTGGAAAAGTGATATGATCTCTAAACTTCTCAGTTTGAGATTCATATTCTTGTAGTAAATCACTATGAGTTTCCTTCTTAGGCATTCCTTCTTCTTCTATCTCCCTCATATAAAATCCGGGCATATGACTACACTGTGCATCATAGTGTGTGGATGCATGCTCACACTCATCATATGAAAATCTAGAGTTTGCTTCAGTTTCAAACTCTCTTGTAGATTCTCTACTCATCTCCCTCCTCAACTGCATGAGATCTCCATGAATGCTCTGCAAAGTTTGATAAAGAAACATTGAAAGTCTCTCCTCCTTTCTTCCTCCAAATAATGGAGTCTTCTTCTTTTATTTTCTGTTCATATTCTCTTCTTCTTGTATTCTTGATAGCATAATGGCTGAGATTCCACAGGATGAGCCAATATTATGTTCTGATACCACTGTAATATCCCAAAATGGGAATGAATCAATACATGAATGCAATAATGGAAATAGCATTGAATAAAATTACACCAAAATGGATGAACACCATAAAGCCATTTTATTATATAAATCAGCAGCATATATGTACAATATAAGTGGGCACAACTCAAATAATCAAGGCAAAAAAGCCTCCCATGAATACATATGCCAAAATTGAAATGTTGCTACATAGCAGAATACTCGTGAACAAGAACAACACAGTCATAGATGGTGCACTGCTACTAGAAATGTACAATATGATACATCTACAAATGTATGGCTCAAGAAGTTCTGGGAGTAAATATCTAAGCTCCCAAACACAATTTCAAGACAATCCAGAGACGATTCCTAAAATATGCAAAAATGAAAAAATGTCGAAGCGCAGCCCTAGGGCTAAGTAGCAGCTTCAACTCAAGAACTAGATGGATATGGTTGAAGATGACACATAAGGTGAATATACCTCCTCCAATGGATTTTCCAAGTGAAATACTGATCCTAACACTAAAGATCTCACCCTTCGATTAAACACTGCAAATGCTCACTGAAAATAACGCAATCACTGAGGGATACTGCATTGTAGGTGAAAGAAAATAGGTTGGCCAAGTGCCAAGATATGAAATATTCTCCATAATCTTCCTCAATGATCTCTCAAAGGAATAGAAGCTCCCTCCTTTGAAAAACAAGCTCCAGAAGTGGTGTTCTCAACCCTCCACTGCAACACCCTGCAACACAACCCAACTCTAAACAAAAATTGCGTTGTAGCTGAAGGAGGTAGCTTGGCCTCAAGCCTGGATGTGGAGAAATTCAGTACAAGCTCCCTCAAGAGGCCTCTCAAGAAAGGAGAAGGAATTCCTAAATAGGAATGCCTTGTGCTAAGCAGCACAGAAATCTCAACTAAACAGTTGAAGAAAGCACAATAGTCATGCAGACCACAAAATCAATAATCCATAACCTCTCTTCATATGGCTACCTTGCCCTCCTTTTATACAAATGGAAGCCCTCTCACCTTGGGTCCCACTCATTAGGGTTTCCTCCACCAAGGAATATTCCTCCCACTATCTCTGCACTGTCTCTAAAGATGATCTCCACCTCCTATCCTAATGCTGTTGACTTGGTCAAACTTGACCTTGTCCACATGCAAATGCCTCTTTTCACACATGAGGGTGTGAAATCCAGCTCCTATGATGATCCCTTTTCACACTATTAGGGATTTTATTCATATTTTTGAAATGTATGGGCCTCCTTACCCATTTATTCATCTCCTAAGTGAAATCAACAAAAATAAATATTCCAATTAGTTGCATGCTAATTTTGGAATATTACAGGATTTGTAGTCTCTAAGGAAGGGTTGAAAATGGATCTGGAAAAAATTCAAGCAATTGTGAATTGGCCAACTCCTAGAAGCATAATTTAGGTAAGAAGCTTCCATGGACTTGAAAGTTTCTATAGAAAATTTATCTAAAGCTTTAGTCAGATTTGTGCACCCATTATTGAAACAATCAAAGAAACTAATCAGCCATTCAAATGGACAAAAGCAACATATCGAAACTTTAAATTGCTGAAGAGAAAAATTACTAAAAACCCAATTTTAGCTTTACCAATTTTTGAGAAAGTTTTCCAGGTTGAAACTGATGCTAGTGGAATTGCGATTGGGGTAGTTTTGAGTGAAGATCAGAAACCAATAGCATACTTCAATGAAAAACTAAATGAAGCAAAGAAGACATATTCATCTATGACAAATAATTTTATGCTGTTGTGCAGGCCTTAAAAAAATGGAGACATTATTTGTTGCCAAAAGAGTTTGTGTTATATTCTGATAATCATGCATTACAATTTATAAAAAATCAGCCAAAATTAAATAAAAAACATGCCAAATGGGTAGAATATTTGCAGGGTTTCACTTTTGTAATCAAACATACGAGTGGTAAATTGAACAAAGCTGTCGATGCTTTAAGCAAGGTGAACTTAATTATGCAGGAATTACAAGTTTGTGTTGTAGGGTTCGAGAGTATGGTTGAAATGTATAAAGATGATGCAAATTTCAAGGAAATTTATGCAGCTGTAGAAAATCCAGTAGTTCATAATAGAAGCCAGTGGTTGGATTATCTTATCCAAGGAGGATTACTATTCAAAAGTAATAAATTATGTATTCCTAAATGTTCTATGAGGGAAAAAATAATCAAGGAGAAACATAGTGGAGGCCTATCCAAATATTTTGGACAGGACAAGGCCTTTGCTCAGGTAAATACTTTTTATTTCTGGCCAAATATGCAAACTGATGTTAAACGGTTTGTGGAAAAATGCAGGATTTGTTAGCATGCTAAGGGGAAAAGTCAAAATACAGGATTGTATCAGCCATTACCAATACTCGACCGACCATGGGATGTAGTTAGTATGGATTTTGTTTTGGGTTTGCCAAAAACTCAAAGGGGAAATGAATCCATTTATGTTGTTGTGGATAGATTTTCTAAAATGGCTCATTTTATTGCATGCAAGAAAAAAAGTGATGCAACACATATTGCTAATATGTTTTTTTTTTTCAGAAGTCATAAGATTACATGGATTACCTATAAGCATTGTGTCTGACAGGGATACCAAGTTTGTGGGACATTTCCGGAGAACTCTGTGGAAGAAACTGGGTACCAACCTTAGTTTTAGTTCAGCATATTATCCTCAAATGGATGGACAAACCGAGGTAGTGAATAGAAGTTTGGGAAAAATATTGAGAAGCTTGGTGTATAAAAATCCTAAACAGTGGGATTTAGCCCTTGCTCAAGCTGAGTTTGATTATAATGATACTCCAAATTGAAGTACTAGTATGAGTCCATTCTAGATTGTTTTTTGAATGCATCCAAGAGGTGTGTATGAACTCAAAGAACTCGGAAAACAAGAGATAAGGAGCGCAAAGGCTGAAGAGTTTGCAGAACAAATGCAAAAACTACAGGAAGATGTCAAAAATAGATTGCAAGAAAGCAGTAGAAAATACAAGCAAAGAGTAGATATGAGGAGGTGAGAAAAGGAATTTCAAGTGGGTGACTTAGTCATGATATATCTAAGAAAATAAATATTTCCTGTTAAAACATATAACAAATTAAAAATGAATAAGATAGGGCCATGTAAAATTGTAAGAAAATTTTATTCAAATGCATATGAAGTTAAATTGCCAACAGGAATTGGAATATCGCCAATCTTCAATGTTGCATATTTGTATCTATACTGAGAACCAGAAGAATAACCACAAGGGGACTCCACAACATAAGAAAACCCGACAGTAAATTGGGAAGAGCAGATGCCCAAAACAAAGAAAGAAGGAAGTCAAAGCCATTTTTGAGAAAAGAGTATGAAAGAAAACCAGGGGTCAAACCTATTATCAGTATTTAGTCAAATGGAAAATACAACCAGTGGAAGATGCTAGTTGGATGACTGCAGCAGAGCTACAGAAGTTTGGAGTAGATTCTGAAGCATTGCAAGATCAGTTCTCTTTTTCTTCCCCGGGAGTCTGATGCAGGAGCATCTGGACTTAGCCAGCAATGTGATTTTTTTGTTCACATGTTGTGGCTAATCCAAGAGGAATAAACATTAGTATTAATATTTTATTATTTATTTATTTATGAGAGTAGTTAGTTGTTTTGTATTTTTTAATTAATTAGGAATAAAATTAGGAATTGGTTTCTTTCACTGCGTGGAAATAGAGCCAAAGTAGGGATAAGCACTTAAAAATAGAGAGGTATTTATTTGTTGGAAAAATTTGAGAAGAAATCTGTTCTAAGAAGAACAATTTCATATTCAAGTATAAATAATAGGGAAGTAGAGAGGAAAAACCAAGAGAGTGCCAGTGTGAAGAATACAAATGCAAAGGGGAAACTAAAGAAATATTTGGCCCATGCGATATCAATATAGTTATTATTTTGCCATTACATGTTTTCTTTTGATTACTAACTCTACAATTATATATATGCAATAGATGAGTGTGTCAGTTGTAGGAACATCTGTGCAACTCGAGCAAATGCTGATGGCGAAGTCGATGTCAGATTGGGCAATATCTAAGTGTATGTGGTCAGTGAAGGGCATGGATTCAATGTGAATGAAAAGCTGAAGTTGGCCAGCGTATATTGGCAATCCACGACTGTAGATTGGTTCGTTGTAGGAGTGTCGAGAGCCTAGAACGTTGAACGCAAATACTGGTTGGAGACCACGTGGAAAAATCGGAATCGATTAACATACAACTAGAATCGGTAATACATTACAATTGGTGTCAACATTTCCATCATGGGTTTATAATTGTATAACAGTGATAAAAAATTCCTATTTGTGTTAGCAGTAACTTAAGCTTGCAAGATGACATCCATTTCCGTATGAACTGCTTCCTGTATGGTAATTGTTTTATTAGACATCGTGCTGCTATTTATATCAGAGTGCCAATTCTTTTGAATGAAGTATGAAGTTAATAATATGAATTGTGAGTCTGAATTATCAATTTTGGTGCATATAAGTTTCAGTTTTGTATTGTTTAAAAAAAATCAGAGTTGCACATCAAGAAAAATCATAGTTGTGAATCGGGTCTCGGTCAATGTAATTGCAGCCTTGTGTTGTAATAGTTGTGTGAAATATTTATGAGACAAATGGAGAGATGATGAACTCCATAACATGTGGATATTTGGAATTTTGGTTCTATGTATGATATAATGTTTTTCTCCATTGAATATTAACGCGCACATTAGTTGATTGCATCAGAATTTCTGAATAAGATGTGGCTGCAGAATCAAATTAGTTGCAGAATGGAATCACCTGCAGAACATGATCAGCTGTAGAATAGAATCAACTGTAGAATCTAGTTAGCTGCAGAATGTATCAGCTGCCGAATACAGTCAATTGCAGAATACAGTTAGCTGCAGAATGTAATCTATAAAAAAAAATGAAGTATGGCTATGCAATATGAATGTGAGATGAAATGGAA
Organism: Pinus albicaulis; assembly: GCA_034641835.2. NCBI lineage: Eukaryota > Viridiplantae > Streptophyta > Pinopsida > Pinales > Pinaceae > Pinus > Pinus albicaulis. The sequence continues at coordinate 1,669,602,641 of CM076580.1, read as the reverse complement.
AATGGAATATGACTGTGAAATGGAATGAGTGTGAAAATGTAATGAAAGTGGAATATGACTTGTGAAATGGAATGAGTGTGAAAATGGAATGAAAGTGGAATATGACTTGTGAAATGGAATGATAGTGGAGTGAGATGGAATGAAACTGTAAAATGAAATGAATTTGCATATTAGGAACTGCAATGAATGTAGCTTTGTGTCACTACTTATTACAGAAAATAAAATGGAAAATATAGGATGTCAGAAATCTTTGATTTTCACCCTGTATTTTCTGTATAAGTATGCCAACCATTGATTGGTTTTCATACTTATATATATATATATATATATATATATATATATATATATATATATATATATATATATATATATATATATATAGGAAAAATAAAAGCTAAATTAGTGAAGAAGAAGAATTCTTCCTTACTAACTTCATATAAATATTATCTTGGAAAATCTTGACAAACTCTTCTTTTGAAAGTGGTTTATGATATAGTTTCAATCGATGACCATTCACAAGAAGAGGTACCTTTTCTTCATCTATTGTACTTATCTTCACTGCTCCATTATCAAACACTTTTTCAATCTCATATGGCCCAAGCCAATGAGTCTGAAACTTTTCTTGAAAATCTTTGAATTTTGAATCGAACAAAAGTGCCCAATCCCCTGCTTGAAACTTCTTCTCCTTGATATACTTATCATGCCATTTAGCCCTTTGCTGCTGGACTATATTGGTTCTTTGAACTACATCTTTCCTGATTTCATCAAGCTCATTGAGCTGCTCCAATCTATGTTTTTGTGCTTCTGATAAATTAAGTCCCAATTGGACTGCCATCTTGAAGGTTCAAATCTGAAACTCTATAGGGACATGACTTTCTTTCCATAAAAAAGTTCATAGGGAGTATGTCCTTTTGTATTCCTCAATGTAGTTATGTAGGCCCATAAGGCTTCAAGAAACCTTTCTACCTAATCTCTTCTGTGTAGATGTACAGTCTTAGTGAGAATTCCTTCAATCACTTTATTGGTAGATTCAACTTGACCATTTGCTTGTGGATGATAAGGAGTAGAATTTTTGTGCTTGATATTGTAATCTTCCACGAGCCTTTTCAACAACTTGGATGTAAAATGGGTTCCCTGATCTGTCACAATTTTTCTTGGAACACCAAAATGAGTGAAGATATCCTCAAAAATAAAATTAACTACAGACCTTTCATTAGAAAAATGTAATTCTTTAGCCTCTACCCATTTAGTGACATAATCAGTAGATACCAAAATATACTTCTTTTTTTTAGATGGTGGATTGATAGGTCCAACAAAATCCAAGGCCCATTTTTCAAAAGGTTTAATGAGTACCTGAGGTTGTAGTGGAATTTCATTTGAAGGAGCAGGTTTCCCTACCCTTTGGCAGCTGTCACACCTTTTGACATATTCTTTGGCATCTCTGAAGATGGATGGCCAATAATATCCTAAATGAAGGATTTTATAGGCTTTCCTCTTGTCATCAAATTTTCCACCACAAGGTTCATCATGACATGCTTTAAGAATTTCAGGAATTTCATCTTCTCAAACACATCTTCTGATAATGAGATCTGGACCTGTCTTATACAATTCATTAGTAATCCATGAGTATCTTGCACTTATTTGAATGATTTTTCTTTTCTCCCTAGAAAGCAAATGTGAAGGTAATTTTCCTGTAGCTAAGTAATTAGCAATATCTGCAAACCAATGAGTCTGAGTAGTTATTGAAAAAAGATATTCATCAGGAAATTTATCTTCAACTGGAGTGTCGTCTTTAATATTTTAAATTCTAGACAAGAAATCAACAACTGTGTTTTTTTTTACAGGTCAGTCTAGAACAGTAATGTTGAATTCTTGCAGGAGTAATAACCATATTGTAACTCTGCTATTAGTAATATATTTATTAATTAATTATCTAATTGCAGAGAGATCTATATGAACAAAGGTTTCATAGCCTGTTATATAATGTATGAATTTTTTGATAGCATGAACAACAACTAAGAATTCCTTTTCAGTTGTAGTGTAATTTAACTCTGTGGGAGTCAAATTCTTGCTTGTGTAATAGATAACATAGGGAATCAAATATTTTTGTCCTAATATAGCTCCTAGAGATGTATCTGAATCATCTGTTGAAATGTGAAAAGGTAGTTTCCAATTTGGACCTCTTAATATGGGTGGTTCAGAAATTTTTTCTTTTAAAGTCTCAAATGCTAACTGGAAATCAGGATTCCAACTGAATTCAAAATCTTTGGTGAGTAGTTTAAAGAGTGGGGATGCTATTTTGGTGAAATTTTCTATAAATATTCTATAATATCCCGTGAATCCTAGAAAAATTCTAACATCCTTTTGGCAACTTGGAATTGATATTTTGGAGATGACTTCAACTTTATATTTATCAAGTTTAATTCCATCTCCTGAAATGTGATGTCCTAAAAAAATCCCCTCTGTAAACATCATGAAACCTTTTTCATGGCTTAGTGAAAGGTTTTCTTCCTTACATATTTTAAGAACCTTTTCCAAATTTTCTAAAGCTTCTTCAAATGTATTACCATAAACTGTAAATTCATCCGATATACACTTCTACACAATCATGTATTAGATTAGAAAAAATTCCTAGTACTGTCCTTTGGAATGTTGTAGGTGCATTGCACAATCCAAAAGGAAGTACTCGGTAGGCATCAGTCCCCCATGGACAGGTGAATGTGGTCTTATCTTGATCTTCAGGTGCTACCTGGATTTGATTGTAACCACTAAAACCATCCAAGAATGAGAAATAATTCTTACATGCTAATGTATCCAACACTTGATCTATACCCTGCTAAAGGAAAATGATCTTTTAGAGTAGCTTTATTCAATTCTCGATAATCAATGCATACCCTCCATTTACCATTATTTTTAGGCAAAATAAGGAAACCCACTGACTATATGAAATTGGGTAAATGAAGTTTACATTTAGCAACTTTTGCAACTCCTCTTTCACAATTTCCCTAAGATTTGGATTCATCCTTCTTTGAGGTTGTCTGATATGTTTACAATTTTATTCAATGTATATGTGATGTATACAAGTCTTACGACTAATTCCTTTCATGTCTGTGTATTCCCATGCATATGAAGAATAATTTTGTTGTAATGTTTTGATTAAATTTTCTTGTTGTAATTTCTCCAAGTTTTTGTTTATGTTTAAAGTTTTCCCTGGAAAGATTTCAACTGTAGAGCTACCAAACTCTTCCATAGAATAAAGAGACATATGCCTAGATGAAAAATATTCAATATTGGATTTTTCTTGAAATTGATCATGTTCATATTCTGGGGATGATTCAAAATTTTCTATTGAATTTAAGATTTGACTATTTTCACTAATTCTTGAAATAGTAAAGAGAGGTTGTATATCATTTTCATCATCAATCCATTATTTGTCATCTATCTCTGTGATTGTTCTTGTTGGAGGATATAGAGTGAATTTCTTAGTTGAGTTACCATCAGAAATATACATGTCACCAGATCTAAAGCTAATGAAAGCATCAGCTGTAGCCAACCAAGGTCTTCCTAATTTAAGGGGATGTCCTCCTAGATTGTTCTTAGGGGTTAAGATCATAAAATCAACAGGGTAATCCCAAGAATATAAGGACACTAAAATATCTTCTAACACACCATATGGCTTGATTACAGATCTATCTACTAATTGTAGTAATGTAGGTGTATAAAGAAGATTAGGAAGCTTGAGTTGTTCCATGGTTTGTTTTCTCATGATGTTTATTTCTGCTCCTAAATAAATTAATGTATTTGGAATCTCAACTCCATTGATATGTGTTTTTACAACTGGACTTCCTGGATCTAAATATTTTTGAATGGAATTTTTTCCCATCATTATGTCTGTTATTTTTCCTACAAGTTGAATCCTTTTTATTTCTTTTGTTTTTCTTACAGGTTTCTTCATACTCAACTTCTTTATTGTTTTAGCTAGAATTGGAATATCCTTAATGGCTTGTAACAAAGGGATTTTGATACTAACATTTTTTAATTCATCTAGAAAATCATAATTAGGCAACATAATATGCTTTTCTACCCCTCTATCAACTTGTAATATTTCAGGAAAAGAAGCTGTAGAAGTAGATACTGATGGTTACTCTATGATAGGAGGTGATTTTAGTGGTTCTTTTTGTTTTTCATTTTTAGAATTTTGGTTTTGAAGAGATGTTCCCTCTTCAAAACTTTTATTGGGTTGTAGAGAATCTTCCTCAAAATTGTCTTGTTCTTGAATGACTATAGAAGGATTTTTATTTTCTAATATCCTACCAGATCTGAGTTGGACATCATTAACATCTAGAGGAGTAATCATGTAAGTTGGAAATTTTTGTCCTTCTATCATATAGGTATTCTAAGGATTTTTATTGTTGGGGTTTGGTAATGGTTGGGCAGGTAGTTGATTTGGTCTCTGAGGGAATGGTAGTGAGAGTTGTGGATTTTGGTTTTGGTTTTGGAGTTGGGGTTGTTGATTTTGTTGAGGAATTTGTTGGGGAGGATAGTTTGGATATGATGGAGGATATTGATAGTATTGAGAGAATATTCCATAGATATTTTTCATTCCCTGAGCCCAAGGTTGAGATTGAGATTGAGATTGAGGCCAAGGTTGTTGCCAAGAGTTCCAGTTTGGTGGGAGCTGGGTATATTTGGTATTAAAACTTTGAGTTTGTGGCCCCTGCCATGGTCTTCTAGAGACAAAGAAAACAGATTGTGTTGGATTTGGGGTTGTTTCTTCTTGAAAAAAAGCCTTAAGACCGATAATTGAAGGATAACTCTTAGTCTCATGAATTTCTGAACAAATCATACAGGTCTCTATGAATTTTGCATCAAGAGGAAATTCTCTTAAAAAATGCTTCTTTCTTTTTGTTCACTAAGACTCCCTAAAATGTGTGTTTTAAATTCATCAAGCATGTTTCTAATTTATTCTCTACTCATTGTTCTATTTACAGATCTATTTACCCTAGCAAGAGAAGGATCTCTTGGACCTTTCCCAGTTTTTTATTTTCCTCTTGAGAGATGAATACATAATTCCCCAATGTCAGGTAATGGGATTTGAGAGTTTTCCCCCTTCCCCATCATGTTAAGGATGTCTATCCACTCATCTCTAATGGATTTCAACAAAATAGCTTTTAAAGTGTCTTGATCTAAATTATGAATTTTTGCTCTTTTTATGTTATAGTTGAATCTTTCAATTAAATCCTCCAAATTTTCATCCTCTCTTTGCATCATTTTAAACACTTCATCCTTGTGATTGATAGGTATGCAATAATCTGAATACCTTTCTAAAAATGCTCTCTTCATATCATTCCATGTTATAATAGACCAAGTGATTAAACTCATGAACCATTTTAGAGTTGCCCCTTTCAATGTTGAAGGAAACAATTTGAGTTTTTGAGAGTCTTATAAATAATCATAAGTTTTTCACAAGACTTGAAATTAAAACAAAAAGGTTTCAGGGTCTTCACTTTTCAATCCATGGAAGTTTGGGAGGACAAAAGGTGAGATATTTTTCATTGTGGCATTTGTATCTTCATCAACTATAGGGAATCCAAAAGAACTCTCAATTACCCTATTTCTTCTGCCTCCTTCTACATTTGCTCTACCTCTCCCTCTATCTCCTCCTCTACCTCTACCTCTATCTCCTCCTCCAAATATTATATTTTCTCCATTTCGAATTTTTTCTTCTCCTTCCCCTTCTTCTCCTCTTCCTGCAATTATATATTCTTCAGAGCTGATATAAGATTCAACCTGTAAGGTTAAATGCTCTTATACTAGTTCTTCTATCAATGGTATGTTGAAGAAAGTTTCTTCCTCTTCCTCTCCATTAGGAATTTATAATTCTTCAGATAAAATGTGTTCCCCTGTAGAGGTGAAAAAGGTTACTCCTTCTGTTGGAGATCTAGGATCTTCTTCCTCTAAGACTGTCTCATTGGATGAAGTAGGAGATCCTTCTAGTTTGATTTCTGACCTTAGAACTTTAGGAAGTCTATGGCTAGTAAAATATGGAATATGAGTTTGAGATGGAGGTGTATCACTTCTTAGTCTTGGTGGAGTGAGTTGTGTTGTAGGGATCAATCTCCTACCTCTAGCTATGAATCTGCCCCTAGAGTCTCTTTCTATACGCATCTCATTTTTTTTAGATGTAAGAAATGAGGTTTCCTAATTACACTTCCCTGGAAATGGCACCAAAATGTTTAGTCAATTTAATGTCTTAAATTTCTTGCATTAATTATCAACCGAGGTTTGTAAATTGATGAAGTGTGATTCATTGTATGTGCTTAGTTAACCTACTTCTTACTTTGTTGTTTGTATTTTATGTTGTTTTTGGGTGGTTTCTATTCTTTGATGTATAAGAATGTTCAATCTAAAACTATAAAAAGATTTTAAATGAATCTAAAAATTTTTAACAAGGAATAAAAGGAAGTGTTCCTAAGTTAATCTAATTTTCATAAAAATAAACCAAAAACTATTGGCTAGTTAGAACCTAATTTGGAAAACAGAACATCTATCTTATCTTATCATTAGTCCTATTCCATGGATCTAATTATAAAAACTAAGATTGAAATTGCAGTGATCGTCTTAAGTAAAATCATAAAATGAAAACAACTAATGTACTTCTGGTTACTCCAGCATTCAATTATGAAGTAGGACCTTCTTGAGATGATGTATAAGAAAATTTCTGTACTTTAACTTCTAATGTCCTAGAATAGTAACCAAAGGATGCAAAATAAAACATCTAATTTATATTTAGATACTCTGCCATTCAATTATGAAGTGTGATCTTCTTGAGATAGTGTTAAGTAACCAATTATACCTAATAATCCAGAAAACCAAGTAAAGTATGCAGAAGGTAACTCAATAATTGCATTCATTAAACATTTAATCATTCAGTCTTGAAATATGATTAAATCAATATCTTTGGAATGACCTTTAGTAATATTAGTGATGCAACTAAGTGAGGATTTGAAAGCAAAATGTGAAAGCATGTAAAAATCACTATAAAAAACTAATGTATATTTGACTTTCTCCAACATTCAATGTGAAGTATTACCCTCTTGAGGCGTTATGTAAGAAGTCAATTATGCCTTAGTTTCTAAGTTCCCAGAAAGAAAATAACAATTTGCAGAGTAAATTCAATCACTGTATGAATTATACATTCAAACATTTAGTTTAGGATCATCATTTTGAAATGGCTCTTGAAAACATCCATTGAAATAGTTAATTGACAATTCTGTTCTAAGAAAATGAATGACAAAATAGTAAGAAAACTAGGCAACTGTGTATTCTTATTACTTCAATCTTAATTCAATTTGTAAACAGATTTATCTATCTTCACGAAATATTTTAGAAGAACAAGGTTGCATTGTTGTGATTTAATGTTATGATATTGATAAAAAACTGGAATGAAACATTAACCTATTTAGAAAACAGATTTGCTAAAAACATAGTAATGGAAATTGAACTAAAAACAACAAATGAAAAACCTCCTCCATTGCAGAGGCCCTTTGCAACTGATTCAGTTGAACTGAAAGCTGGTTAAGGATGCACTTAAATAATCATTGGCAACATGAACTTTGTATTATGATAGAATGAAGTCTTAATCTAGAGTATCAGCAAAAATATTAAACTTAACACTTAATTTATGAATTGTCTTCTCAGTTCTATACAATCGATATTTAAAGGAAAATAAGATAACTATTTATGGGATAAACTTGCTACAGGTGGCTAATTTGAATTATAATTGCAATAGGACTATTTGACTCTTGATTTGCTACAATAGAGAAAATCAAGAGTCCTGCTGCTTTTGGATAATGTACTTTGACCACACCTTTGACCATGATCTTAGGTCTACTTTTCTGTCGATCTTGACCGAGTGAATAGGATAGAATCCATGTGGAGAAGATTCTAGAAACGTCCATGTGGCTCAATTCTTCATTTGACACCTGGAACCTGCCAGACCATGAGAGTAGCTATGGAATCCATAGTTAGCTGCAGAATAGGCTGTGTTCTATAGCTAAATTGAAAAAATCTATTCAAATAGCAATAACATGAAAATATAATATGGCAATAATTTTGATGCATTCCTTAATACAAAACCTAGCATTTATCATTGATTGGGGTCTGTGATCTTATGAGAAAGTGAGGGAAAAAGGTGAGAAAAACTGTTAAAGAGAGGGTAATTTTGAGGTTCAACACTTAGGATGCATAATTTCCCAAGAAAAATCCACTGTTCACATCCTCAATCTTTATGGAAGCATCTAAACACAACATTTCACTTCTTTCATACCTGCCAGGATACCCAAATGACCAAACAATTGATGAACCCATCATGGGGTTCCTTTCCATTTTTAGTAAATACAAAGCACCATTGTTCATGTATAATTACAACAAAGTCTTGGCTAAAATTATACATGATAAATTCATGAATTTTACAACTCAGGGTGGGTTTAATTACACTTCTGTAATTATTCACATGTTTATTTTTCAACGGGTAGAGATGTTGCCTATCCATTTCAATAAACATGATGCACAAGGAGTGAATCAATCAGTGATTCACTAGATAGAGTTAGTCAGGGCTACATTAACAACAACTACTTTTGCAGAGTTCATAGAATCCTTCATACACCTAGTGAAGCAACTACTTACTAGTCAGACATAACCGAGAATTGGGGAAGAAATCAAAACGATCTTACACCTGAGTGTGAAAACCAAAACTAGGGATTGGTATTTATACCAAAACTAAACAAAAATTAGAGTATATCGTTCTGAACTCCCACCATATGAGCTTCTTAGATATGTTCCTATGAGAGTATTTTCCTTGGAGTATATTAGACAAATGATAAACATGGATGATCTCCATTTTGTATCATGGAAAGGGAAATCTCAGTTCAAGCTCAAGGAAAGCATTGGATCCTTCATCTGCAATACTAGATCAGTTAGTGTTGAAGCTAATGCAATGTTAAAGAAAATGGGTTTCTAACCAAGTTTCACTTAGTCTTATGACTCCCATGGCATTATTTTTGCTCTGAGAGTCGAACTCAAAACAACCTCCTATACTCATACCTCCAGAGCAGAAATAGAAAAATATATTAATCAAGATGAATGGGTTGAAGGCACTCTTTAGGAGGCAGATGAACAAGTTCTTTCAACTTCTAATGTGCAAACCCCAGTCCTTGAGAGTAAGCAGTTGAAAAGAGTGAGAGAAGAGCATCCATATGCCAAAGAAATCATGAAGGATTTTATCTTGTAGCACAAGAAGCCAAAGCTTGGTTCAACTTTACTTTCATTGGGAGAACAACCAGAGAATATTGATTTGAGAGAGACTGGAGTTTCTACATCAACCAATGTTCCTATGACTCCTCCATCATTATCACCTGCTAGAGAACCTTTGGAGATTATCCAGCACTGTTACACGTTATTTTTTCACCATGACATTTGACTATCCATATAGGTCTATCACTACCTATATTGTGCTCCCTTAGAAGTCAAAAAACCCTAATGTTCCTAAACCAAGTCTTGGAATCAGAGAAATCTCTTTAAAACCCTTAAAATTCTACCTTCACACTTTTTCTAGCATTTTCTTGTGGGTTCGCAGATACTTGGTCTATAAATTGCAACAACCCCCCGCATGTTCTTCTACTAAAACCTGTGGACCCCCGTAAAAGTCAGATAAAATAAAAAGTAAATTCTAGAAGCCTAGTTGGTCGAATATTATCCCAACTAGAAGATTTTAGAGGCGCGATCAGTTCGAGCTTTATCCCTCCACTCATGGATCTTATCCCTTGGTCCATGGAACTCAAATCCCTTCATGAGATGAATACATCCCCCTCTTCATGGAACTGAAACTACCTCAATTTCCCTATAAATTGAGCTCAAGTTTCAGGTTTAAGGGTAGATTGTATAGACTGTAGATGCTAAGATTGTAAATGTAATTGCTGAAGAGAAATTCCCAAGAGTGCATACTTTCTGCACTAGTAAACTATTGTTGGCATAATAATGATCACACCCTTGTGTCCATAACTCTATGCTGGTATTCAAAGAGGAAGGCTTGCCAAACTGAAGGAGGAACGATTGCTCAAGACCCCAGGAGAAATTTGTACGACATCAAGGCATCAGGTTGTAAGATTACTCTTTTTATTCAAGATAATACATATGGATCTCTTTTTCTAATTGAGTTGTTCTTATGCTTATTGAATGACATTAATACTTAGACTCTTTGATCACTAAGTTGGATTAGCTCTTCTTAAATTATTATATGTTGTAGATTCTTTGATTCTTTTGTCTTGTCTTTGATTGCAGGTTCTACTTATTGAAGAAGCCTCTTTGGAGCGATTGGATAAAATATTGCATCAAACGTTGGATTTCAAGGTAGGGGCATGTCCTCTCTACTTTCTTATAATAATTCTGAAATTAAATTAATATAGAGAAAAAGGTTTCCAAATGGATGTTTGTTTCTAGCTACTCGTTGAATACTAGGGAGATCGCTCTTGTCCGCAAGAGGGATTAATCCGCATAAAAAATGACGACTCCAATAGTTCTTCTTGTTACATCTTATTCTTCTACACCAGGGGGCATTTCACCTATTTCCACAGAACCCCCTCCAAGTACTGAGGTCTTTTCCTTTGATTGGAATAGAGTTATAGAACCTCATCTTCCCTCTTCCATCCCTTTCCAAATCATTGTGAAGGCTTGTGGTAATAATGTGCATCGCACAAATGTAGATGAAGGTTCTTCTGTTAGTGTTTTATCCTCAACTGTTTGGAAATATTTGGGTTCCCCTCAGCTTGTTCTTGTTACAAAGAATTTGTTTTCTTTGAACAAAACTATCAGTGAACCTTTAGGGATCCTTCCTAAGTTTCCTATTACCTTGGAAGGTAAAAATATCTATATTGATCTTATGGTAGTCCAAGGCCCCTTGGATTTCAATTTACTCCTTGGGTGAGACTATATCTATGCAATGAAAGATGTCGTATTGAAACTCTTTCACATGATGTCTTTCCCTCACAATGGAAACATTATGACTGTTGACCAGCTTTCATTCGTTAGTATTGATTCGACTACCAATAATCTGACATCCCTGAATTTTCCTTATACGGAAGTGGTATCTACCTCGCTATGTGTTAATTATGTGGCAACCAATCCCATGTTTTCAGTTACCGATGCAAGCGAGCCTCTCATTGTTTGCTTGAATTCCTTTGGCTTAGATCCAGTAATTGACATGGTGAACCCTATGGGGGTATTTGAACACGATGTTCTCATCCCTATTGAGTCCCTTGACGTAGGTTCCTTCCAGAGAACTGTTCTTCCATCTAATGAAGACCTCTTGGAAGCCATGATCGAGGTGTGTCCCTTGACATGTGTTTCTTCCAGTTGGAAGTCATGATCAAGGCTCCTATGAGGATAGTTCTTTTACTGTGTCAACCTCATTAAAAAATGAAACAAATCCTCATGAGGATAGTTCTTTTACAGTGTCAACCTCGTTAAAAATTTAATGAGGCAATGAGGATGGTTCTTTTCCTATGTCAACCTCGTTAAAAAATGAATCAGGTAATGAGGAGAGTTCCTGTTACACCAATTTTTGGTCATCTAGCCTGTTACTATTAGATGGACCAAAGTACACCATTGTTGGCTTAGGGGGTCCTGACCCAGGTTCGGAGGTTAAGATTTTCCAAAAAACCCCTATACTATTGGCCCTTTCGGTATTGACCTACTTGCGTAGGTCAAAGTCTCACCCGAAGCAATATGGGAGGGTGCTAGAACTAGGTTTCTGCACCCTAAGAGAGAGTAGGTAATTCAAGCTGATCCGAGTTCGCAACCTATCAAGTTCGCACAAGACAAGTCTATTCGAAGGTTTTCTAATAGTATAATCTGCAACTAATCATAACAGAGCTATTACCATGCATATATCTAGTTAGTACCTTCTCATTCACTTGTGTATCAACAATTATCAATACATAACATCATAAATGCATCAATAACAGATTACAGGTACACTTCATACCATAACATAGACAGATGCACAACATAAACAGATAACACAACTGTATTCGTAGCTCCAACAAATTCCAAAGTTTCGCATCAACAGTAACACATTATATCAGTTAAAACAGAGATACTTTAACTATATCCGCATATTAGCATCCAAAAACCCAGTTACAATCCAAACTGCATAGCCTGCACACACAGCCACTAGGGTCTACACACAGCATGACTAAGGATCTCTGCACACACAGCCAATAGGATTCCTTAACCAAAAAACCCAAATAGATCTAACAATCTGCACCTAACATCAGTCTTAATTATTTTCTACCTCTAGACTCAAAATGTTCATCTATTTATATCGACTTAGCCTACGCTTCTAGTGGTCTGAAAATCGTGGTTTGTGGACACTTGTTCTACCCTTGGACCCATTGCAATGCGTTCGGGGCTTTGACCCACCCCAAAACCCCTGCGTTAGACTAATTAATACCATAAATATACAAAATTGTACAAAATTCGTAGTTTTTAGGGGACCTTGTTCCTACTGTCCCCCAACACAATCTTGTGACTTGTCTTGAGTCCCTGTGGTTGTGGGGTCTCCACCTGTGCCTGCAGTAGCTTGATCACCTCAATAAGTGGGGGTAGCACTCCTTCACTCTGAGCAGCAGCGTTCTGAGCAATAGCCACCAAATTTTTTGAAGTCGGTCCTTCTGTCGCAGCGGTGATGCTCTCTAGAGTCTGATTCAATTGTTTAACGGCGACATCAATGTACTGAGAGAGATTGAGGGCTTCATCAGCCCAAGGCTTAAGGCAGTCACTAAGAGCCTTTTTGTTCTGGCAGAGTTCGTCAATATCATCCCGAAGGGCATGGCTGGTACGAAATTGTGCCAATCGTTGAGCAGGAATTAGAGTAGGCATAGTGGCTTCCAGTTTCTCAAATGATTCTTCCTTCTGGCATAGGTACTGGTTTATTTCACACAGGAGAGGGTCGTGCTTCACCTTGGTTCATAACTGAATAGCTCTTTCCAATAACTGTGCACCCTGAGAAATTTGACCTAAGCAGTAAATCTCTTCATCAACAGCCATATAGGGGAGCGAAACCCACGCAAGATCCTTGCAACCTCTGATTTGTACATTATGCATAGTCACCTGAAATGTGGCAATGCTTTTATATTTATCATATATGGTCAATGAAAAATGTGGCTAGGAGTTGATAGGATCCAGAAGACTTGTTGTCCTCAATGCAATGCACATCCTTAGAGCCCTAGAAGTTTGTATATATGGCCCCCTCGCACATGTATGGGGTGAGCTCAGGGAGGACCAAGTCCTCATGTGCTTCCAATGCGACCAGCATGATGAGGATCAACAGCCAAGAATAAAAAAATGCACGTCCCTGATCTTGGGATTCATGGACATTCTCTAGAAAATCATTGCACAAGTACTGGGGCTAATTGAAGCAGACCCCTTTTTCGCACTGGCCTGCCAACTGAATCACATATGCAGGGATGGTGGAAGCCTAGCATTTCTACATAATCTTGCACACCAACAACAGGGTACCCATATGCATTCTAGGGTCACTGATGGTTTTGATCATGAAGCCCCAATTGTTCCACTCCACATGGTAGTCTTCACACACCTTGTCGGAAATCTTCCCCTTGTACTTCTGACCAACGCACAGCATGGGGTCTAGCCCTTCCATGGGGAGACCAATAATTCGATGGATAAGCATGACATCTATGGGGATTCGATCCTGGATCCATAGGCAGCCATCATGGAACAGGGCAAGCAACTGACGCACCAGACGGCTCGTGATATTGTAGTGGCCGAAATGTGGCATCCTCTGCAGGTCTAAGAGCCCGGAACCTAGAAATATGCATACCCAGTGCGGATTGGGTATGTACCCAGTGCGGATTGGGAACATACCCCATCGTCTTCCAGTATTATTTTAAGATATAACTCAGGTGCCAACTTAGGGAAGGCCTCAAAATTGGCCAAGTCATGGGCATCAAATTTCACCTCATGAAGCTTGCCAAATAGTTTGCCAATGACGGGGACCTCACCCCAGGTTAGTGGCATCTGTAGGTAGGTGCACAGGCCATCAAGATTCTTTGGCGTGCATGTGGAGGGCCTGTGGGGCTAAAAACATTATGGTAGCCAATTGATTGGTTTAGCTACCTGGGCCTCTTCCTGAGAAGACATAGGTTGCTTTACGGGGTTGGCCGAACGTGCCTGGGGTGTCCTTCATGGGGAATTTACATTTCATGAGGAAGTATGGGGCTTCACCCCAACCCATTTCGCATGTTTCCCCGATCCCTACGCTTTTTATTTCCCCTTCTTATTTGCTTGACTCGACGTAGATATAACTTCCTCAGCTTCTGGTTCGACTTCGACTACTTCCTCGGATTCTTGTTTCGTTGAGGTCACAGGCTGGGATGACTCAGCGGGGTTACTTGTAGTCATTTTTGCATGAAAAAAAAACTTAGGGTGGCTACTATCCGAGGGGGAAGCACACTCAGACATCAACAAGGCACGGTAGGCACAGAGTAGTACATAGCACAAACTGTTCAAGCTATACGAAACCCTCTTTTGAAATATCCCCTTGCTTTTATAGCCTTGGTGGTCAACCAACAGTTGGGTAAACCTTATCCAGAACTTACCATCAAGTAAACGGTAAAAAATCATTCGAAATCGCTTCATTAATTGCTGGCTACTCACTCCTTTCAAAGGTAAATTTTGCTTTTTACCTTGTTTTACTATTCTAATGGCTATTTTTCACACCTCCTGTGCGCATGGCGCACCCCTGTGATCCTAGCATACCTCTTGTGCTCTGAGTGCACATCTGCGCATCCAGCGCACCTTCTGCACTTCGAACATACCCCTGCACTCCCAGTGCACCTTTCTGAGCCTCTAAACCTGTGATCGGGCCCTGCGCGTATAATGGTCCTTCCTGCCCTTACCTGCCTTTATGGGCATATCTCGCCCGATACAGCTACTCTGACCATATAGTCATTTGATCTGATATTGCTTGAGCTGGCTGCCATTAACATATCTTGGTACCATATCACCACACAGTGTAGCTAACCGGACCTCTCCTCCATTATTAATGTCCTTTACCATATATGGACCAAGCCAATGTTGACGGAACTTTTCTGGGTGTTTCGCAAACTGGATATCATAAAATAGGACCAATTCGCCCTCCGAAAATGTGTTTTTCCAACTATGTCGATCGTGCCACATCTTATCCTGAGCCTATTGGTGAAAGTTAGCAATGAAGCGATCTTCCTCTAGAGCCACAAGCTGCACTAAACGTACCTCCATGATATCAGGCTCTGTCATATTCGTAAAGGTTGCGATGTGTAGGCTAGGAACAATATATTCCATGGGCATAATGGCCTCTTTTCCATAAACCATCCTAAACGATGTTTTCCCTGTCAACTTCTTGCAGGTGGTTCAGTAGACCCAAAGAATAGATGGGATGTGCACATCCCAATCACTGCGATCAGTGTTGTATACCTTATTAAGTGCTTTCTCCAAGTCTTTATTAAAATCTTTGACTGCTCTATTTGCCTGGGGATGATACAGAGTGCTTTTCGCATGATGGAACCTAAATTCTTCGGTCAAGGCCTGTATTGTTTCATTAACAAAATGTGTACCACTTTCGCTCATTAAGATCTTTGGACATCCAAATCTGGTCAGAATCTTCTCAAAGATGAAGTGCGCAGTGGTATCTGCAGTGCAATCCTTCACCACTTGTGCTTCGGCCCACCTAGTTACATAATCAGTGGTATTTATATTGTAGCGCACACCTGTCTTCTTTGCTAATGGGTTGATAGGTCCCACAAAATCGATGGAACATTTGTTAAATTCTTGTAGGGCCATTTGTGGTTGAAGGCGCATTTCATCTCTATGTGATGGCCTTCCCATTTGTTGGCACGTATCACAGGCCTTACAATATTCGTTAGAGTCATTATGCAGGGTAGGCCACCATAGTCCAACGCTCAAGATCTTTTGCGCCATTTCTTTCCCTATGTAGTGACCTCCTGCTACACCTTCATTAGCTTCTACCAAGATAGCGTACCTTTCACGCTCCAAAACTTATCTTCGCAGCACTTCGTCAGCTCCCATCTTATATAGATGACCTTCGATGATGGTAAAATATGTTTAACGAGTTACCAACTCTTTCTTCTGTTGTGCCATGCCCATTTTTAGGAACTGAATGATATCAGCGAAGTGCGAATCAACTACCTTAATAGAAAATAGTTGTGCATCAGGCAATCCCTCTTCTAGGTTGGTCGGTTCTTCGCCACTCTTGATTCAGGACAAGTGATCCGGCCCAACATTCAACTTTCCCGGCTTGACAATGATCTCAAAGTCGTATTCTTGAAACAATAGTAGCCATTGGAATATTCCCCCCCAACATAGGCTTATTCACCATGTACTTCAAAGTCAAGTGATTTGTAAACATTTTGAAGTGCCCTCCTAACAAATAGTGCCAATATTTCTATAGTGCGTAGACCATGGCCAATCCCTCACGCTCTGTAGTGGAGTAGTTGCGCTCCGCACCAGAGAGTTTCCTACTAGCAAATTCAATAGGGTGATCAATGTTTCCGTCTCCAGGCTTCATAAAGACAGCTCCCAGGGTGATTCCCGATGCATCTATGTGAACATGGAATACCTTCACCCAGTTAGGAGAGATGAGAATAGGCACAAAGACCATCTTCTCCTTGAGTATCTCGAAGCTCTTCTGACACTCATCATCCCAAAAAAATGAAACATCCTTCTTAAGTAATTTTTCCATAGGCACTGTGATTAGTGTGTACCCTTGAATGAACTTCCTGTAGTAGCCTGTGTGTCCGAGGATCGAACGCAGCTATTTCTCAGTTGTAGGAACTGCTAGGTTTATTATAACTGCAACTTTCATAGGATCAACCATCAACCCCTGTTGAAAAACTATATGTCTAAGCAAGATTCTAAAGGGTATGTAGAATATGCACTTCTTGATATTCACGAAAATCTGGTGCTTTCTACAGGCATCCAACATCATGCACAGGTTTGAGACATGCTTCTTCACTAAGCCGAAGATAGTCCAATCATAAAAATAAACCTCCAAAAACTTGTGTATGAACTCTTTGAACACTGCGACTACTACTCGTAAAAAGATGGCAGGGGCATTCTTAAGCCTAAAAGGCATGAAAATATACTGAAAAGATCCACATTCAGTAGCGAACGCAATTTTTCTGTGATCTTTAGGTGCGATTTTGATCTGATGGTAGCCCAAGAACTCGTCTGTAAATGAGTACGCTTCCTACCCTCCCACACTATCAAGGATTTCATCTGAGAATGACGTGGGAAAGGGATCATGCACGCAGGCATCTTTCAATTTGCGCAAGTCCACACAGATTCATATATATCCCTTCATCTTTTTCTCCTTAACCACCATCAGACTTACTCAGTCTGACTGTTCAATTGGTTCAATGATACCTACGGCGAGCATCTTGTCAATTTCTTCCCTGAACTTTTGTTTATACTTAGGGTTCAACCAATAAGGTCGCTGCTTCATAGGGCACACATCTGGTTTTAGTGTGATGCACATGACCCCTAGGTCCCTTGTGATCCCCTTAAGCTTCGAAAACTTCATCGGGAATAAGTCATGATATTCTATGAGCAGTTCTGCAACTTTTCCTACTATATCATCATCCTAGTAGTCCCCAACCTTAGCCAACTTAGGTTGCTCCTCCGATCAAATTTTGACTTCTCGCAGCTTTAGAGGCTTAGTAACATCAAAATTTTGCAGTGGAGGTCTAGCCACTATGCATTCTCCTTCCGACTCTGGGATAAAGACATTTTATGGATCCTCATCGCACTCCTCTATGGCTAAATTCTGGCAGTTGACAATATCCTGTATCTGTGTTTCCCATGTTGGTGCCCCAAGTGTTGTGTAGGGGAGTGATTCATCAAATACTAAATTATCTATATCCTGCAGAGCTTGTCAAGTGCCTCTGTTCCACCTTCTAACCCAAATGTCCCTAAAAAATCATCCTTCAATGTTTCCTAGTGGCAGGTGCATTGATGTAGCTCTGCACCTAAATACCATGTAGTGGGCATTGGTCCCAAGGCATGAATAAACAGGTGAAACCATTCTTTTGGAGTCTAGTCGCACCACTTCTCCATCTAAGTGAACAAATGCTCATGCGGGTCCCCTGGGCCAAGGGATGTCTTTACACACAAGTGAGTCGGAGGCTCAATTCACAGGATCATTATGTCCCGACACTCTTACCAATCCTAAAACGCCCCCTTATGCGTGTCCCACCACCTCACACATGTTGCGTGCATGGCTAGACTAAGGGACCATAACCTCCACTCCCGTGGAACTTCAGCTTCAAATTCTTGTAAAAACTCTTTAACACTACTAGAACCATCAGATTAGGGTAGTTCTCTTACCTCTGAGGAGATGCATCGGAATTTCTTTGTGATTCTAATACATCGCAGCGCAGATACATCGTGTAACTGATTCTGCCAATTTTCCATTTCTCCATCGGAGTCAGAGAAACATTCGTTTTCCTTTTCCCAGCAAAGCACACCATTAGCCATAGGATTGATCCAATCTTCGGCCCCACGTAGTTAACTTATAGATGTGATCTACATCCTCTTCTTTGTGCACCAGCTTCGTATACCACTCTCCTTCTGCAGGGTCTAATGGTACTATCACCCACGTACCTTCGTTTTCAAACACCATGATTCTTTTCTTTATATTGATGATACCTCCCATATCTATGGCCCAATCCAATCCCAGGAGCGCAAGATAGGGGTCCACATACTCTACAATCTAAATTATGTAAAAGTCGACCCGAACCTTAACTCATGCGATATCTACCACGATCTTTGACAAAGTCCCCAATGGTATGATCTTCTACTGGTTGGCCATGCACAGTTGGATAGTGGACCATTCCAACTTAGGCTCTCCCATTCGTTACCAATTTTGTTGAGGTAATATGTTTGCATCTGATCCCAGGTCGAAAATAACCTGATCCATTTCATAATCACCGATCTGCGCTATGAGCTGCATATCCCTACCAGTGCGTTTCTTATGCTTGTACAACTTTTGCACATCCTTAACTTTCGGGGTTGGGTTATGCCTCTCTGCGCAACTATCTATTAATGCTTGCAGATTCTCTGCTACCTTTTGGTTGCGCAACAACTTCATACATGCCTAGAGAAATGGTTTAACTTCATCATCGATCTTTAGGTTTGCTATAACTTTTGGCATAGGTGCCTCATCCTTAGTGAAGTATTTTCAGGCTGTGACAAAGGTTTCCTTTCCCTTCTATAGGTCCAAAGCTTCTTGTTCAACAACTTCTTTTCGGATAATAAGGCCAGTGGAAAATTTCTCCTCAGCTCCCCTAGTAGCCATCCCACTGTGCATTATGACATTAATGCTTGGGCCTTTGTCACGTGGTTCAGCCTTAACCCTCTGCATGTTTCGCGTATATTTCTATTGTTTTTCCTGCATTTTTGCGACCAGAATTGGACAGTATTCAATCAAATGATCTAATTTTCGACAATACCTAAAATATTGTCTCACAGGGTTTGGACAATCCCTCGCAAAGTGTCCTAATTCTCCGCAGTTATAAAAGATTAGTTGTCCTCTTCCCTAACCTATGCCTCCACCCCTCCCTCCTCCTCTGCCCCTAGCTGGGGAGCCTCCTCTGCTTGAGGGAGATAGAGGTGATGCAAGGTCAGCTTGCATCTGATATAGGTTTCCTTGGTCAATCATTAGATCATATGTCTGACAGTTCTGTTCTTCATGTCCCACAGATGAGCAAAATTGGCACCATTTTTTCTTCAACTTTAGAACATAAGAAGCCAGACGAGGGCAGTGGTTGGTATCATGTAATCCTTCTATGCGACAATTAATGCACCATAAGGTTGGACCACTTGGTCCCACAACTTCTCTAGGATGTAATGGGCTAGGTCCCCCAGCTTGCATATAATATGTCAATAGAGGGCACTGATCCTTGGTGTGCCCCGACACCCGACATCTTATGCACCATATGTCTAGGTTGGCTTCCTTCCCTCACTCCTTGTCCAAGTTTTGTATTTCAAGATGCATGGCCTGCAGTTGCCCTTGGATTTTTTGTACTCCAAAATGGGCATCATCTCTTGGTGCAACTTCCAACTTCATAGCAATCTCTAAGGCATTTTCCTGTGATTCAATGGCTTGCTGACCCATAGGTATGCGCAGGTGAGGCACCAACAAAGCGATGAACCATTCCTTGTGTTGTTTGTCATCATACAGAAATTCCCCTTCTCTGATCACCTTCTTTAGCCGTTGGTCAGCCTCCCATACAAACTCAAAGGGCCCTTGTTTAAAATATTTTAGGTCATTCACTATCTAAGAGTAGGACTTAGGTTTCTAAAACTGTTGTTTTAGGGCATCCTTAATCACTTGAATAGTCGTGTTCGCATGTCGAGATATGTATCCCATATACCAGTCCAGGGCTCTTCCTTCAAAGGCGAGGGATAGCTGTGCCCTTTTTACAGCATTGTTAGCCACACCTTTCGCAGTCCATACCGACTCTGCAACAAATCAGAACTGGTCCATATCTTCATCCCCTACACCTTTAAAGGTAGGTAGCTTCATGTGTGAGGCCATATTTTCCTCTGATGGAGGTGGAGGTATGGGTGAGTTTTTACCCCTATGCTGGCTTGAAGGTGGTGTAGCTGGAGGGCTATGCGCAGCCGAATCTCTTACTAGACTGTAGATGCGTCTTTCTCCTTCCTGATTAGTTCTGTAGTATTTACCACTTCATGTTGTGCTTTCACCCAAATCAAAGGTCATTCACTCGGTGTGGCTACATAGAATACCTTTTTCGCAGAGAAAAATATTGATTAATAATGGAATTTTCTTCACAAACTTACCTTAGAAGCCTTTGAAGAACCTCTGCTCTGCCTAAGAATAGGATACGAACTGATCAACTACAAACTTTGTCACAAATACTCCCATCACACTATCCATGCAGTGATCTACCGTACGAGTGATGGTATTATCAATTATTTCCAACTGCTGGATCAATTCTGGAGTCCATTGTGTGACCCGATCGTCCTTCCAACACGTCTAGAAATCTACAAGCCTTTCCAACCACTCTTGAAGCTCGTTTGCAAATGTTACAAAAAACGTTTCGTAGACATCAGTGAAGATGTACTGATTCTTCCACTTCTTAGTCGTCAACTTCGTGTTGCGATTCTCTTTTACAGAAAATTCTCGAACTTGTTTTTCAAACCACTCTTCAATTTCTACCCTCTCAGGTCTCCAATGTTCCCTTGGAACTACCCGATCTCTCTCTAAAAATTCTCTCTGTCCCGACAATAGAACCATTTGTTGGCTTGGGGGGCCTGACCTAAGTTCGAAGGTTAAGGTTTGCCAGCAAACCCCTATACTACTGGCCCTTTCGGTAGTGACCTACTTGCATAGGCCAAAGTCTCACCCGAAGAAGTTTGGGAGGGTGTTGGAACCAGGTTTCCGCACCCTGAGCGAGAGTAGGTAAGCCAAGCTGATCTGAGTTCGCAACTTATCAAGTTTTCACAAGAAAATTCTATTTACAAGTTGCTAATAGTATAATCCACAACTAATCATAACAGAGCTATTACCATGGAAAGATCTAGTTAATACCTTCGCATCCACACGTGTATCAGCATTTATCAGTACATAACATCATAAACGCATCAATAATATATTACATATACAGTTCATACCATAACACAAATAGATTCGCAACATAAATAGATAACACAATTGTATTCGTAGCTCCAACAGATTCCAAAGGTTCGCATCAACAGTGACACATCAGATCAAATAACACAGAGATACTTTAACTATATCCGCATATATTAGCATCCAAAAACCCAGTTACAATCCAAACACAGCCTGTGCACATAGCCAACAGGGTCCACACACAGAAGGACTGAGGATCTTCGCGCACACAGCCAATAGGAGTCCTTACCCAAACAACCTAAACAGATCTAACAATCCGCACCTAGCATCAGTCTTAATTCTTTTCTACTTCTAGACTCAAAATGTTCATCTATTTATATCAGATTAGCCTACGGTTCTAGTGGTCCGAAAACCATGTTTTTCAGACACTTGTTCTACTCTTGGACCCATTACAATGTGTTTGGGGGTTCGCCCACTCCAAAATCCTTGCGTTAGACTAATTAATACCAAAAATATACAAAATTGTACAAAATTCGTAGCTTTTAGGGGACCCTGTTCCAAAAACCATGTAAGACCAATTTTACCCTAAGTAAAATTGCTTTCACTATGAAAAATAACTTAGTAATCCTTGATTTATTAATTTGTTTATGGTCTAAATAGGAAACCCCATGAGGAAATATTGAATAAATCCATATTTGTTTGATTTTCCTCAAGGAATAATTATTTAAACCTTATTTAAATAATATTCCTTGTTAAATTTGACTAAATCATTTATAAATAATTGAATAAATTACTATTTTTTTAATTATTGCCCAACCACATCCTTAAAATAATAAATAAATCATTTATTTATTTATTATTTACAAATAAAGTGATTTGACCAAATTCAAATTCTTTTTCCCTCCAGCAAATATAATAATATATTCCATAAAAGTTTGATCTAGATTTGGTTAATAATATTTTAATTATGCACCAATATCTAGAATAACTCAATATTTTGTTATAAATAGAAGGGTTTTTCCATTCATTCACTACCTTTTGTTACCTAAAGATCACTCTGGATCTATACTTTTGGTCTGACTTTGATCCTCCATCATTTTCATATTTGTCTACCATTTTTCTTGTGAGCTCCCTTTGAGTTCCATTTTTTTGTTTGGGTTTTCTACACCATCAAGAGAGAGAGAGATCTTAGATCTGAAGTGTTGAGGACATACAAGAACCCATCCCATTGAGAGGGACTGGTAACATCTTTCTATGTTCCCTTCCCAGGTGTCAAAAATACAAACATTCTTTAAAAATATTCTTGTATTATCTATTGGATGCATGGAGAAACTTTTGCTTTTATTTACTACTTAATTTCTTTTACTGCATAGATCTAGATTTTGTAGCATTTATTTTGGTCAACTAACTGCAGATCTAAAAAAATTGGTAGCCATCTTTGATGTTAGGGTTGTTTTTTATGCATAGCTAAAGTGAGATTTTTTTGTACGCTTGCAATTAGAATTCATCCTAACAACTGGAGACTCCACAAGGATTTACGATTATGACCTCTGTCAATTTTCAGATCCTTGCATGACCAGCTACTTCAAAACCTAGGATTTTTCTTCAACTTCTTGTTTTGCATTTATTTATGTTTTTTTTAACCTATAAAACCATAAAACAGTAAAAATTATAACTTCTGTGTGTTTCTAGACCTATTGCGTAGGTGACAGGTATCAGTTGTAGCTAAGATGACACTTTTTTTTAAACCTGCGACCTAAACCTCTAGGACGTAGAAAAAAGCCTCAAAACTACGACCTCTGCAGAAATCAGGTCAGAAACTGCGACATGTACTTTTTGCAGGAATTTTTCTGAGATTTTTTTGGGTTTGTTTGGGCTTCTATTTAGGGTTGTTTGACCTTTGTATCCGCCCATTTTATATAATTTCTCTATTTTACTCATCGAAGTAGGAAACCTAGCCCCCTAAGGCTTCAGTATGCTTCCACCTTTCTAGGAGGAGTTTAGCTGAAGCAGGTCGTCTGAAATTTCAGTGTGTTCAGCCTTTTTTCAGATCTAATCCTGTACCTTCAGATCCATTTCAGATTGGTTATTCATCCATCCAAATATTTTCAATTTTTTTTGGTTCTCCTCTAGGGTTCCCTCTATTTCCCTTCAGGTTGTAGCTTTTCACCACCTCATTTGCATCACTTTTCCCTTTGGTTTTTTGTTGTTTTCTGCACCTATTTCCAGCAGATTTGTCCTTTAGATCATTTTCCCTCTCGAATTTAGATCCATTGGATATTTTGGTGTGTTTTGAATATATTTGTTCTGACCCACAGATTAATTGTTAAGAAGCCCGCCTCCTTGGGTCTAGATTGATGCATCTTTAGCTGTTTATTTTATGTTATATTCAGTTTACTTTACTCTAATGTGCATATTTATTTACAGTTATACAACACACTTTTTCTTTTTCTCTACAAACATCTGGGTTTAAAAATTAAAACTAACACACTTAATACATACACCATAATTGAAGAGGTCCTGGTTAACACCACTAGGAAAAGGCTATAACATTGTAATCAATTGATCCTAAACCTCCCTGGCCTTGTTTCGACATTGTAATAATTTGATCCTCCACCTCCTTGCCCTTGTTGGTCTCTCTTCCTTTTGGGGTCCATGTTTGTTCTTCCATCATTGCGCCCCCAAGGAATTTATCCCAGAGACTTCTTGGCCTTCATCCACAATTTCCATTAGGAAGACTTACTCCTCCATGTAGGATTCGAGTTAGTCCTCCACCGAGTCCCCATTCTGACTCTGCTTCTGGTTCCATCCCCTATTCTCCCCCTATCACCTTCACCATGTCTGGTTCAGGACCTAACGTTGGTGGTAGCCCCGACCCTAATGCTGGGAATACTACTAGTGGGACCGCAACAGGAACTATCCCAGCTGCTCCCTTGCTCCCTTATATGGCAGGCCTCAGTCTTCCTGATTTTAACCAGTTGATCAATGACCCCATACACCATGATCCTAGTTGGCCTGCTATGCCAACCAAGATCCCTTCCGATGTCCCTAAGTTTGAAGGGCTTGCTAGAGAATATCCTACAAACCATGTTAGATCGTTCCACATGTGGTGTTCATCTAACTACATCACCGATGACTCTGTCCGTCTTCGGTTGTTCCAATGTACCCCTACTGGAGAAGCTTCTAAGTGGTATGCTTACCAAGCCTCCTCCTATCATACTGATTTTGTAACTCTTGTCTGGGCTTTTCTGTCTTCCTTCCAGCTTCCCCTTCATTATGACACTGGTACTGAAATTTTGACCTCTTTTCGTCAATCGTCTGTGACCCACCTATTTGATTATGTCCAGGAATGGCAGAGAAGAAAGAGCCTATGTTGAGCCCCTACCCTTGAAGACTGTGTCTACATGGACTTGTTCCTTAGATCCCTTTTTCCTGGTATTGGAAAATATGTTGCGTCTCATTTCCCTCAGACCGAAGAAGCCGCTCTCCATATTGTGTTAAAATATGACCTAATCTACGCATAGTCTGGTTATGTTTATACTGTCTTACCTGATCTCCCTAGACTCGATGGTACCAACGCATCGAGGGAATCCCATGCCGCCGACAGTATCGTTGGAACCCTTTCTCATCCATACGCTCATCCTCCCATGGGTTATGGTTTCCCTTAGGGAGGGGCCAGCTCCTCCAGCACTGTTCCCCCTCCCATTAGTATGTATCCAGGATACAACATGCCTCCTCCTTTTTCCCAAACTATTTACCACAATGTTACCTAACCTCCTTATTATTCGTATCCGCATCCTGGTGCTCCAACTCCTCTAGCATTATCACCCTTGGCTCCCTTGCCTTCTCAACCCACGCAACAGAAGCCACCACCCCCAACGGGAAGGTGTATGCACAACAGGGCATGACTAATCCTCCTACTTCCAAAAATAAGAGGAAAGGCACCCAAAATCAATTTTCCTCTGGTAATCTAGGACCTAATCCCCAAGGGAATGCACCTAACACTGCTAACCAACAATAGGCCACTTAGTCCAAGTAGGACAGACATGTTCACACGAATAAGCCTTGTTATTTTTGCGGTGTCTATGGTCATTACATCCACAATTGTCCTCTCTTACCTCAGATGCGTCAGGTGTGGGAGACTCAAGAAGCATCACATAGAAAACAAGCCTCCCCTTTAGTTCCTCCTAATGTTGCACCTATCTAGCCGGTTGTGTTTACTAATCCTTTCCCTCATCAAGGATTCGTGGCTACCCAACCACCTGAAGGTTAGGCAGCCACTCAACCTCCTCCATCTGGTACCTCTGATTACCAGATTCTCATGATGAACTCTGACCAACCCATTACCATTGACCTCAACCTTCAGACTTGATCCCTTAAGTACAACAAGCCTCTCGCTACGTCTACCCCCGAGCCCCATTCTTTAGGTTCCACGGAGCCTCTTTCGACAACCAATGGTCCTTTATAGATCCCTTAGCCTAAGGCAAAGGTTCATACCAAGATCCCCAAGCGACCGTTACACTGAAACGCTACTTCTAGAAAAGTTGCCCATTCGTATAGTATAGTAGATGATTTGGCGCAATCTCCTGCTTCCATCTCAATGTTGGAACTCCTCCACTCGTGCCCTTCACAACGAAAAGCTCTAATAACTGCCATGGGTGTTGTGGATCCTTCAGATGATCGTTTGATTATCTTTGATGTTGACTGGTCAGAACATCCTCCCCTACCTGCTTTTGTCGCCTTCCAAATTCCCATCAAGATCTGGAATGCCATCGTCTCCCATTGTATCATTGATGAGGGGGCATCCACCTGTGTGATGTTCACTTTGGTTTGGAAGCAACTCGGATCTCTTGATTTTTCCCCTTACACTATCACCCTCCGAGCATGGGATGGCCACTCTTCCCAGCCCATAGGCGTGTTCCAAAATTGTCCTATTACTCTTGCGGGAAAGAATATTTGCGTTGATGTAGAAGTCATTGATGCCCCCTATATTACAAAATTATATTGGGTCATAGCTACACCTATGCGATGTTTGTTTTCCCATCTGCGATTCACCGTAAGATGTCATTCTCTCATAACGAAAATATAGTCACCATTGACCAGTTGACATATTACTAACTGAAGTCTCAGACCTCTGATGAGTCCATCATCTCTTCAGTGGCCAATAAGCAAACCATCGAACCTTTGACTAGTATCTCACCTGGAGTCTACAAAGACTCCTCTTTTCTTAGTTCTTTCCTTTTTCTTCCTCCTCCTATCTCTAATCCCAGCTCGTCAAACATTTTCATGATGCAATCATCTCGGGCTTCCCTTAAGCGGCCTGCTTTGACTAGTCAGCAGCCCTGCCCTCCGCAACCTACTCCTAGCACTTCAACCTAGCCTTTAGAACCCCTTCCTCAAAGCCCTTCATTTGCGGCTGGTATCTATGAGCCTCTCTACCCTCTTGGAATGGTTCCTCCTGGCCTTAATAATCTCGAAGTTGTCTCGCCTAGCCATTACCCCTCCAATCAGAAATCCTTCCTAGCTCCCCCTCCTGGAGTGTTCTTGGTACCTGTTATGGCTACCTTATCCCTTCCTAACTTGACCTTGGGGATCCCAGTTTGGTACATCGATCCCCCAGCCACTATCCCACCTGGTCAGCCCAAACCTTATCTTTCTTTGACCCCGGTTCAATTGATCCCCATGACCCCTCCCTCTGCTACTGTGCCTCAACCACCTCAACAGTAACCTCCCCCTATTGCGACAACTTCAGGTGAAGGGGGAAAAACTCGCAAGAAGGAACCTAAAGACAAGGCTACCCTGACAAACCCTGCTCCTACTCAGCCTCCAAAGCGTACCCCCCCCCGTGCTTTGTTTTATGTTGTCAGTCATGCCACCCATCATTGTCCCGAATTCCCTCACATCAAGCCCATGGTCAATTTTGCATTCCCTGAATCTACAGTCCCTGAAGCCTCTATTTCTTCCTCTACTACCGCCAAGAACCATAAGACTATTCACACCAACCAACCTTGGAAACTATACCCATCGTTGTCCCTGTCTCACATATTATTGATCTTCTTTGGAGGTAGTTAAGGAGTACGAGATTGAACAGAACCAGTCTGCCTCTCCCGTCCTTGCGCAGTATGCTTCAGGCCAGCTTGAGGATTTACCCGCTCCCATTGATATTCCCCCTCCTGATGTTGAGATGATGGAGCTTGCGACCGCCATCCTCTACCTATCACCATTCATAAGATCCACGGTGGAAGCTCCCTCTAAGACTTCCCCTTCTGTTTCGCTCAACCTCCCTTCAGCAATCACCCCGGGCTCAACATCAGTGGATCCCTTATCTTCTTGTTCTTCTGTCACCCCCCGTGATGATGCACATGTGAACCTTTCTTCTCATGATGATGAGTTAGGTAGCTTCGTTTCATCATGTGGTCTCTCTTCCTCCAGTCACCCCATATTCTACTGTGATGATGACATCTTGGTAGCCTTTTCCACCCCTGACTTCATCTTTCCCACCCATAAGCGAAATGGCACCATCCGTGTCTATGGTGAATTTTGCGAC
This sequence comes from Pinus albicaulis, assembly GCA_034641835.2. Taxonomy (NCBI): domain Eukaryota; kingdom Viridiplantae; phylum Streptophyta; class Pinopsida; order Pinales; family Pinaceae; genus Pinus; species Pinus albicaulis. Next base: position 1,669,574,361 of record CM076580.1, on the reverse strand, counting down.
CTGAGCACAAGCTACCCCTAAGGTAGCTCCCACACACCACCTACCCGAAGGTGTGTGGGTGGTAGACATCCTACCTAGAGCACTCCTTCTAGCAGTGTTTGTTTGATTTCTACCTTGCGCTCAGGTTGCCAACATTGTTCATCATCCTCCCATTTTTTGTCTTATGGCACCTTTCAGATGGACCCCCTGTCCACACCTTATATCGTTTATGCTGATGGCGCAATTCACTACTCCTAGAATCTAGCCTCGACAGGTTGGGCCATTTTTAACCCCTTACATTCGCTTGTTCTCTCGAACGGTGTATGCATTGGTACTGCCACCAATAACCAGGGTGAATATGATGCAGTGTGAGGTTTATTAGCTGATTCCCTTTCCCATCATATCATCCACCTTCATGTTCATTTATATTCCCTGCTTCTTTTCATGAAATTGAATGGTGTTTATCGTGTGCATAATCCTATTCTTTTTAGAAGATATTTACGAGTGAAGCTTTTGATGCGTGAATTTGAAATCATTACATTAAGTCATGTACCTAGAGCACAAAATCACTATGTAGATAGCATTGCAAACAATATTCTAGATTTGCACTTAGCACATGCATTTAACACAAGACAATAACATAAAACCATCAAAATGATGCATATCCATTATATGTGTCGTATAAAAATTTTTAGAGTCCATTAACTCTCATACATATGACATACCCACAGCATGTTACAAAAAATAAAAACTGGGGGCACCACCTGCCCCTAAATCTATTCACTATTTGGAGGATCTCGCGCCAATGGCTCTGCTCCTGCAACTCATAGATCATGCATGCCCTGTCCTGCCATTGCCATGCGCTACATGACCCCTCGCCACTCCGAGGGTAGACCAATACATGGCTCTATGTACTGGTCATCCAAGTCTTTCTAGTCACGCTCTGAAACAATGGTAAAAAGCCTCTCATATCTACGATGGATGTCCTCCAGGAGGGCCACTGCATCCTCATTTTGTGGTGCTCTCAATCCACTAGGCCCTGCAGCTCCTGGTATTGTAGGTCGTCCCATGTACCCGATCGGTTTTACCATTGTTGTATTTGCATACTAAAAGTGAAAGAATAAGTACCATATTAAAATATTATGAAACTTTAAAATGCACATAAAATATTAGAAACTTTCCACTCACTATCGAGCCCCCATACTCGACCAGGCAGCAGTGGCAAGTCTGGGTCCCCATGATAACTCATCCCACTATAGGGATAGTCGTCTATGTATAATGGCATCTGATCCCAAGGAGCAAAGAACTTGGGTCGGAACACTCATCCGACCGCCCCACCTTCTCCTCTGCACAGTAGCCACCCCCACCAGCACATCCTGGGCTCCCTCGAGCCCCCATCCTGGATCTATATGTGAGGTCGAAGTGTCGGGATCTTCTTAAAGAAGAGCGAGTACAACACTATGCCATATGCACAGTCATGGTTCACTTGTCGCTTGCATAACGACAACTATCATTTCAATGACGAAAACATCATTTGGGCCCACCCATAGTAGGTCCCACTCAACACACTCTCAACAAGCATCATCTGACCCCTAGTGATGTGGTGGAGTGCCTGGTTGCCTAGGATCCGCAACATCACTGCGGCCACAACATGGGTCTATAACCTCTCTAGATCCCTAATCGATATCTGTGTCCCCTTGACATGGAGACCTGGTCGACAATGGCGCTCTACAAACTCCATGATGTTCTTCCCTCATGGTAACACTAGCCACGTATTCCCCACCATGCCAAGTGGTGGGAGATCAGTCAAAAAATATATATCCTGGACCGTCAACTCGATCCAGTGCCCCTGTGCTATGAAGACCTCATGGTCCATATCCCAATAACTGACAATCCGCGCCAGCAAGGGCTCTCCAAATCTCATCAAAGGGTTCTCCACAAACTTCAAGACCCCAAACTTGGCTAATGCATTGTGGACACCATGATCCTCTCATATCTCCGACTGTAATGTGTCCAGGTCTCTCTCTCTCAAGTTGATTCACAATTATTCCATATCTGCACAAAACCATCATATTTGTTAGTGCACAAAAAGAAAAGTCTGCATTCAAACATAAAAACTCAACTCTCAGCCAAAAAATAGCACAGATATACCCCTCTCTGTCAGGTCGCACTCAGGAAAAATCCTGGGACAGGTCACAATTGTTTTCCCAAAACCTACTACCTAGGTCACAGATATTGCCCCAAAAGTGCGACCCGGCCATGAAGAGGAGAAGGGATCTTTTCCTGAGGTCTGAGCACCTAAACTGAACTTTCAATCCACTAAAATGAAAAATTAGGGTTAGGCCTCTTACCTACAACTGACGGATATCGATTCCAATGGTCGGTTTGTCCGCTACAATCGCCACAAGATTTACGACCTTTTCTCCTCTCTACATTCACCATAGCTACACTTGCAAATGAGTGAATTTGGAGTGAAAATTCCTTATTAACAAAGAAACACTAGATTTTTCTTTCGCCTGCTATGGCCAAACCATAGCTCAGTTTGGCAAACCATCCATACTGTTTGAAAGATCTCACCGAGCTCTAAAATGGGTATTTTTTAGTTTTTAATGATTTGATACTTCACCACGACACATTTTTTCCAAGAAGAGTCACTTCACCACTCAAAATCAAATTTCTTCACTTGCAACACTTATACTTGGGGCACCACTTTGCCTCTATACTTTTCCATGTTCGTGCTGAATTTCGTCATGAGTAACCATCTTGTACTCATGTTTTTATGGTCCCCACTAGACCTTTTCTATGTTGCAGCATCATCGAGTCGCCCTTGTTTAGAGCATCCGAGTTGAGTCATCATCACATCCATGGAGTCTATCCCAAGTCCCTTTGTATCCTGCTATAGTCCTACATCCTTCATTGCTTGGTTCCTCTCTCGTGTCGCACATTATGGCCTTCATTCCTACTGTCCCCTGTCCCCTTTGATATTGTGTCAGTTGCTGCCAGGTCATCCATGCCCTTTATGCTCTAACAAGGGAAGTCGTTAGTTTTCTAATCAATACCCCCCATTTCATCATCACCCTTGGTGTCAGTCTATCAGTTGCTATACTATTTTCTCTCATGCCTTAGTTGAGGATCCCTTATTGCCTCACCTATGGCAGACCTCCTTCTGTCGACATCAACTCATTCATTCCAAAAGATAGGTCTAGAGGGCGGTGTACCTTGGTTCCAGCTTCCGCTCTTGTTCAGTGACTTGGATCAGGCAAAGGGACACCTTATACCCCTTTGACTTGATTTTTCTCAGCTCCAACTCCTTATGGCATTATTGAGATCCGTATACTTGATGGTTCAGTGATATAGCAGATTATACTGGTGATTCCTGAGTGCGTGTGAGATGTTTCAGACCTCATGAGGGGGTGGCCTTTCAAGCAGCCCCCCACATGCCCGAATGACCTCTTCATTACAGCCTTCGATGCAGCTCCACAAATTTGATGGTTTCGGCCTCAGCCGCTTGCAGCGCCTTTTAGTTTTCATGTATCATTCATATTTTCAGAGCCCTCTCCTTTTTACAAGGCCTCTTTGGTTGTACTTATATCTCATGTACTTAGATATTATTGTATAAGTCCTGGTTGTTATCCTAGGTATAGTATGTATGTGGGATCCATTATCATGTTTTTATCTGGCTCATGTTTATGCCAGTGTGTACTATATAGTTCAGTCCCTTGTTTACCAAACACATTATTCTTTGTACTTTGTCTCAGCGAGAATATGTATGCCTTCCCTTCCTCTTGTAGCACAGGTACTCACTCATAAAAGACACTTGTCGCACCTATAAGTCTCGCCTCCTTAGGGTCTTGTCCTCTAGTGCTTTTTTCTACCTTATATATCTCTCCCTCTGACTACCCCTTTGGTGTCTAGTGATTGAGGTCTTACAACGTACTTCAGTCATACGATTAGATCCTAATGCTCACACGTTGGGGGGAAATATGTTACACCAATTTTTGGTCATCTAACCTGTTACTATTAGATGGACCAAAGTACACCATGTAAGACCAATTTTACCATAAGTAAAATTTCTTTCACTTTGAAAAATAACTTAGTAATCCTTAATTTATTAAGTTGTTTATAGTCTAAACAGGAAACCCCATGAGGAAATAGTGCATAAATACATATTTGTTTGATTTTCCTTAAGGAATAATTAGTTAAATAGCAGTTTAATTAATATTCCTGGTCATATTTAACCAAAAACAGGAAAATTAATTAGATAAATCATTATTTATCTTATAATTTTCTAGGAATAATTATTTAAACCTTATTTAAATAATATTCCTTGTTAAATTTGACTAATCATTTACAAATAATTGAATAAATCACTATTTATTTAATTATTACTCAACCACATCCTTAAAATAATAAATAAATCATTTATTTATTTATTATTTACAAATAAATGGATTTGACCAAATTCCAATTCTTTTTCCCTCCAACAAATATAATAAAATATTCCATAAAAGTTGGATCTAGATTTGGTTAATAATATTTTAATTATGCACCAATATCTAGACTAACTCAATTTTTTGTTATAAATAGAAGGGTTTTTCTATTCACTCACTACCTTTTGTTGCCTAAAGATCACTCTGGATCTATACTTTTGGTCTGACGTTGATCCTCCATCAATGCCATATTTTGCTACCATTTTTCTTGAGCTCCCTTTGAGTTCCATTTTTTTGTCTTGGTTTTCTACACCATCAAGAGAGAGAGATCTTAAAGCTGAAGTGATGAGGACATACAAGAACCCATCCCATTGAGGGGGACTGGTAACATCTTTCTATGTTCCCTTCCCAAGTGTCAAAAATACAAAAATTCTTTAAAAATATTCTTGTCTTGTCTATTCGATGCATGGAGAAAATCTTGCTTTTATTTACTGCTTAATGTCTTTTACTGCATAGATCTGGATTTTGTAGCATTTATCTTGGTCAACTAACTGCAGATCTAAAGAAATTGGCAGCCATCTTTGATGTTAGGGTTGTTTGTTATGCACAACTAAAGTGAGATTTTTTCGTACGATTGTGATTAAAATTCATCCTAATAGTTCCTTTTACTGTGTCAACCTCAGTAAAAAAGAATTAGTTCATCTTGAGGATAGTTCCCGTTGCTGTGTCAACCTCGTTAAAGAATGAATTAGGCAATGAGGATAGTTCTTTTACTGTGTCAACCTTGTTAAAAAATGAATCAGGCAATGAGCATAGTTCTTTTCTTGTGTCAAGCTCGTTATAAAATGAAACAAATTTCTAAGAGCATAGTTCTTTGGCTGTGTCAAGCTCATTAAAAAATGAAACAAATCCTCTCCTAATTAAGTCAAGTCTTTGACTAGACCTCGTAAATGTTAAGTCGAGTCTTTCATCTGATCTCGTAAATGAACCTTCACTCCATCCAACTAGTAGTAACCAGTAGTCTACTTAGTTGAATGAAATGAAGCTTGGGGGGCATATGTTCTTGCAGGTTACAATTGGGGGGCATTGAAACTTATCTCAAGCATGATTTTTCCTTTGTTTCAAGCTTGTGTAAAAATGAAACAAACCCATTCTCAAGCACAGTTTCCTTTGTTTCAAGCTTGTGTAAAAATGAAACCACTCTTAAGCATAGTTTTCCTACGTTTCAAGCTTGTGTAAAAATAAACAAACCAATATCAAACACAATTTTCTCTGTTTCAAGCTTGTGTAAAAATGAAACTACTGTCAATGTAATATTCCTACTTAGCCTAAGTTAAGAGGAATATTCATTTTTGTTTTACTTTCTATTGCATGAATAAATGAATAAAGGAGGACATGTAAAACTCCTGAAAATACTGAATAAATCAATGCCCATGTGAACAAAGATAAATCAGGGCCATGTAAATAAATCACTTGTAGGTGTGAAAGGGGTTTGGGCTGTAAGACTGGGTCAACATTGACCAAATCCATAGTGTTGTCTAGATTCAATGTATCTCATGAAGGGACAGCGCAATTCTAGAAGGAGGCCCCTCATGTGAAAAGAGCTAACTCATCAAGGTGAATTAGGGTTTGCAAAGGCTTTCATCTTATAAAAGGAAGGGGAAGGCAGCAAGAGAAGGTTGTTGATTGATTATATTTCTGAGTATCTTGTCTGTTTAGACAAATACTATTCTCTTCTGATTAGTGGAGAATTGTGTTGCTTAGCACATGGAGTTCCTATGCAGGGATTTCACCTCTTCCCTTGAGGATTCTTGGAGGAGTATTTTCTGATTTGATCCACTATCAGGATTTGGGCCAAGCTCTACTTCCAATTGCAGCGCAGATCCAGTGAGGGTTTTCTTGCTCTTGTAAGCTACAGCAAGTGGGATTCTAGATCTGTAGAGATCTAGCTTGTATTGGAGCCTCTTCTCATAGAGTGTGTATTTTAACCTCCTGGAAAAGTGCATCCACTGTTTGAGCTTCAGATTTGTATCTTGGCATCAAGCCATCATTTTTATTCAAGCTAAAACGCATTTTTCATTGAGGAACTGCATTATTTTCATTAGAGGTTCTGCAGGGTGTTTTGATCCCATTTTTTATGAGAGATCTCTGGTGTTGGGCTTTGCCTTTCACCTTGGTGATCCATGGATTAGCTTGTTGATCCATGTTTTGTTTAGATATGATCTACTGTAATGTAAATTCATCTTCATAAATTTCTACAGCATTTTACAGATCTGCAACTTAAAACTCAGATGTACTCTTGTTTATGCATGATTTGATCAGAACCCCAAGGGGATCTTGTACATAAGACTATCTAGTTTCCAGATCTTAAATGGATTTGATGTTTTTTCCATAGATCTATCCTAGATATGAGTTGTAATATTCATTTGCTACAGCTCCTCAAAATAATACTATTGAGCCATTTTACATTTTATACATGTGTTGCAGCCTTCTTTTCTGAAGATTTCTTGCTCTATTGTCTCCTGTATTCTACTATATATTGAAAGAGCTTCATTGTAATTATTATTTGTTGTGGTATAATCATAAGTTGATCTTATTTTATGGCCTCCTACTCACACTTTTCGAGACTGCGTTATTTCTGAAGCAGCTTGTTGTGCATTGCTATAGCCCCTCTTGTAGGGTGTTTTTTAGCTAGACTAGGTGGTGGGAGATCTGTTTACCACACATAGTTTGATTTTTTTTTGCTCCCCTTTTGGATCTAGACTCCAGATATACTGATCTAAGGGATACAATGGCTTTAAACTCATTTCTATACATCAATCTCCCAGGAGTGCATTATTTCAGCAGGCTTGCTGTGCTATTTCAGATTTGGAATATTACAGTGGTATCAGAGCTCCTTTCTTGGCACAACCTGTGCTTTCCTTAGAGCATCACAGCCATGTTGCATTCAGAAGAAGATGAACCTCTTACTGAGAGGGAGAAGAGTTATCATAACATAAGTCACAAGAAGTATTATTACACTACTGATGATCAAGAAAAGGGTAAAGCCCCTGAGACTGCAAGTGAAAAAGAAGGAGAAGATTTTGCAAGAACTCTTTTGGTGGCCATGCAAGATCTTGACAAAGAGATGAAAGAGATGTGGATGGAAAGAATGAGGGAATCTCTTGGGATATTTCATCTAGGGGAAAGCTCTGACATGTCTCATCACTGGACTAGTCAATCAGTGAACTATTCACAAGCCCCACAAGCTTCACAATGCTCCACTATTCCTACTTTCTTGGCTGTGGAGAATGAAGGACCACAAGAGCAAGCTTCCCTTGAAGATTACTTTGTGGAGTATGATTCTCAGAGTCAGAGATTCAGGGACCACTTGAGTTTCCAATATTTTTGTCACCTCAAGGACAAAAGGAGACCAAGGCAGTAGTATAGAGATGGTGGGTTCTTTAATAATCAAGATAGACACCACTCTATGGGAAGATTATTTTTGCCCAAATTTGATGGATCATCTTCAAGTTCTGCCAAGGCATGGGTAGAAAATCTGGATATTTACTTTTAGTTGAACAAAGTCCTTAATATTGAATCCATCAAGATTGCAGTGCTACACTTTGAAGGTGAAGCACACAATTGGTGGTTCCATGGATTTTCTACATTAGGAAATATCAATGTGACTACCTATTCTGAGTTTACTAGAAGACTGGTGGAGAGGCTTGACAGGAAGGATCCTGAAGCACCCTTCATAAGCCTTGCAAAGCTAAAGAAATCAGGGGATGCAGAGACTTATATCTCTGAGTTTCTAAGATTATCAGTCATGGTCCCTGATATATCTGTAGCAAGGAGGGTTTACATGTTCATCGATGGCCTAGAGGAACCTTTGCATGGGTTGGTTAAATATACCAAGCCCATCACTTTGCATGATGCCATTGAGAGGGCTAGAGACCTCCAATATGCCTTGCCAAAAGCAAAGGCAACTTTCCAGAGAAAGGGCCCTCACTTTTCTAAGGGGAAGGAAGGAAAAGATACTCCTTCCAAGGAGAGCTCTTTGAAGAAACCTCTTGATATTGAGCTTCGAAGGGAGTTGAGGAAGAAGATATTGTGTTTCACCTGCCAAGAGTCATGGGCAACGAGACATAGATGTGCTGCTGGGAAATCACACTACATAGAAGTCTTCTCAGATTTTGAGGAGGAAGATGGAGATGATGAACCTAGGAGGGGTCACAGTGCTGATAATGATGAGGAAGATCAAACACCATCCAGAGATGTGAATGGAGCCTTTGCTCCAATAAGTGGGACTCTTGCATCTTTGAGAGGAGTGCCTAAGTACTTGACCCTAAGAGTACAAGGTTCAGTCATGAATCAGAGAGTATCTATCCTAATTGACAGTGGGGCAATCCACAAATTTATTGATGCTCATTTTGTGCAAAGGAGAGCAATCCCCACTAATAATTTTGAGGGATTTTTTGTTTTGGTCCCAGGAGATAGGACCATGCAATGCATGAAATATGTTCCCTTACTCCCTATCACTATGGGATCCTACACTTTGGTGGATCACTTCTTTATAGTTGACATACCAGACACCAACATCATTTTGGGTGTCCAATGGTTGATTACCTTGAGGAAGGTTACCACTGATTTCAAAGCTTTGCAGATGGAGTGGGTGGACTTGAAAAGTGGGAAACCACAAATGATTCAAGGCACACACACTTATCCTTCACCTAGTACTTCCACACAAACAACAGAGATGGATTTGCGCAGTGGAAGCAGGGATCTCACAGTCCCTTCTCTCATTTTCATGAGAATGCTACAAGGGACATTCTTATCTAGTGGCAAGCCACCTAGAATGCCATCAGAATCAGATCTTGTGGGGAAGACATCACAAAGTGCTGCTCAAAATCTAGATCCAGGAAGGATTGGAGCAATGATAGACCAAGTTACAACATTGGAGGGCTTGGGACATCTCAAGTATGAAGGGGATCTTCTTCCTACATCACTATATCCCTCACTCTTTTCTGAATTTTCGCCGTGGGAGAAGAAGAATGGGAGGATCAGCCTTCCAACAAACAAATTTGGCATGAAAAATGTCAAAAAGGGGATCAGCAACATGACAAGAACTTCCATGGATGTATTAGCAGCGCTATCATTGTTAAGCAGTGTGGATCTGTATTGGAAATCTCAACTGCTTGTAGAGTATTCCAAAGATCTCCACACAGGTATGATACTAGATGGCATGCAGAAACAAGAGGGGTAGTTAGTCCAAGGGGGAGTCATCTATTATCATGGTAAGGTCTTCTTGGCTAGAGCTTCCAAGCTCAAGCAGAAGATCCTACAAGAAGCACATGAATAATTCTCACTTAGCCATATGCATTCAATGAAGATATATACCTTGATCATGAGGAGCTTTGATTGGGAAGGCATGAGAGAGGAATTACATCAGCACTTTCAAGAGTGCATTAGCTATGGAGGATTGGGGCAGCCAATGGAATCTTTGTAAGAGTCATCTCAGCCAGCTCTTCCTTTTCTTGAGAGGAGGGAAATGCTCATGCACAACTCCATGTGTAAGAAGGACTCTGATGGTAAAGGATCTGATCATTCCAAGCAAGTTGTATTTACTGATTTATTACATTCCTTTGCCATGTTTTTTTAGGATATGACTCCTAAAGGGAGTGAGAGATAATGTGGATCTCATGGTTTTTGGTGGGCCAATAGAGATTTTGAACCTGGCCACTCCCTTATTGTGCAAAGGGAGATTCCTTCTCATGATGGGTGCTTTCAAAAGGCACCAAACTTACCTATCATCTTCAGCCATGTTAAGGTGACTCATGCAACAATTGTGTGGTGGGAATTCCACTTACCACACCTTGATCTCATGCAGGCAGGTGATGCACTGAGTTGGCATCACATGTGGGATTTTGACCCACCTCCTCAAGTTAAGATTTCAGTTTGCATATATGTAGTCTTGCTTCCATACTTGGATGATATAGTTGTATTGTTTATGGGATTGTATGGATAGAAGATGGGCAGCTTGTATGTACCACATGGTTTGGAACTTCTACCTATAACTCATGATACATATTTTAGATGGAGCATTGCTCCAGCCATGTTTATTTATATTGATTTTTTCACTCTTGGTGGGATGGATTATGCACATCTTATGTTAACCTTGGAGGAACAATTCATGATGTATTGGCTTGATGAGCACTTGGCTTTTGATGAGGACTTGATCCTTGATGATGCCATTAATGGAGGAGGAGAATTACTACAGCTCTTACCCTATCAGTTTCTTGAGAACAAGAAAATTTTTGGAGGGGAGGACTGTAATATTCCTACTTAGCCTAAGCTAAGGGGAATATTCATTTTTGTTTTACTTTCTTTTGCATGAATAAATGAATAAAGGAGGACATGTAAAACTCCTGAAAAGACTGAATAAATAAATTCCCATGTGAACAAAGATAAGTCAGGGCCATGTAAATAAATCACTTGCAGGTGTGAAAGGGGTTTGGGTTGTAAGACTGGGTCAACCTTGACCAAATCTACAACGCTGTCTAGATTCAGTGTATCTCATGAAGGGACAACGCAGTTCTAGAAGGAGGCCCCTCGTGCGAAAAGAGCTAACTCATCAATGTGGTTTAGGTTTTGCAAAGGATTTCATCTTATAAAAGGAAGGGGAAGGCAACAAGAGAAGGTTGTTGATTGATTATATTTCTAAGTATCTTGTCTGTTTAGAAAAATACCATTCTCTGCCTTTTAGTGGAGAATTGTGCTGCTTAGCACTTGGAGTTCCTATGCAGGGATTTCACCTCTTCCCTTGAGGATTCTTGGAGGAGTATTTTCTAATTTGATCCACTATCAGGCTTTGGGCCAAGCTCTACTTCCAATTGCAGCAAAGATCCAGTGAGGGTTTTCTTGCTCTTGTAAGCTGCAGCAAGTGGGATTCTAGATCTGCAGAGATCTAGCTTGTATTGGAGCCTCTTCTCATGGAGTGTGCATTTTAACATCCTGGAAGAGTGCATCCACTGTTTGAGCTTCAGATTTGTATCTTAGCATCAGGCCATCATTTTTATTCAAGCTATAGAAAAATTTTCATTGAGGAACTGCGTTATTTTCATTAGAGGCTCTACAGGGTGTTTTGATCCCATTTTCGATGAGAGATACCTGGTGCTGGGCGTTGCCTTTCACCTTGGTGATCCATGGATTAGCTTGTTGATCCATGTGTTGAGCCCTTAAAATGTCTTTTCTTTTCACCAAACTCCACTTCATTCCATTAATCCTTTATCATTTATAGGCCTAAAATATCAATAAGAATGATTAAAATCACTTAAAGAATACATGTAATGACTAACTTGTTGTACTTTTCTGATTGTGTTGTCTTAGTGATTTCTGAGCAGTTTTAGCTACAGAATGCAGTCATTCTGTAGCTAGTCATATGTTCCATAGCCATCTTGGCATTTAAACAGGTTACATGTGTCATCTGAGGGAAAGACATATATGGTTAGACTCCAAAACTCTCCTGCATCATTCCTTGTCATCCACGAAGACTGAGTAAAAAACTGGAAGTGATTATGCACGTGGACAAAGCTAAAAACCAATAAGAAGATTTCTATAAGGATAAGGACTCTTGATTTGCCTTCAGCAAATCACGATTCCTCAACAGGAGTTTTAGTTTGATTTTGATTATAGAAGATACCTATGCCTATTTTTACTCAATATCAGTTATGTAATTGCTTATAAAAATAACTCGGTGAACCGAGAAAGATAGTTGATATTTTTAGTTTTTAAATACAGTGATACTCTGTTTCTGAGCGTTTTTTATTAAAGAGCATAAATTTGATGCTATTCTGAAGACAACTATAAGGATTTAAAGATTCGTATGCCAATCTGATAGTAGAGGGCCCCTGCTATCTCAAGAGGCTTTTACATACTTTCTTGATAAGTAACCTTTAATTCTGTTTTGTTCTTACTTAGGCAGTTTTCTGAGTTCATCTTTTTGCATCATGTTTTATGTCATTTACTTACGTCGAAGATCCTCATAATATTACAATCAATTTTGTTCTCATAAGCTGTTCCAATATATCTCTAATACATGAATGAGATCTAGCTGTAGTACTTTGAGTTAATTTCATTTCAGTTTTGTTAGTTAGATTTAGAAGATCCTCATTATTTTATAAGCTATTCTTGTTATCAAGCTCTTCTAACACATCATTATTATATGAACGAGAATTAGTTATATTATTTTGAGTTATTGACATTTTCTATTCTACAATGAGGTAAGAGATTCTCATGTTATTACAAACAGTCTTTTTCTCAAGTTGTTCCAAGAAATCTCTAATTCCTGAATAAGACTTAATAGTAATATTGTGAGTTGCAGAATGATATAGCTCTAGTGTCATAAGTTATTTTAGCATAGGGATCCTTACTATGTTGCAGATAATCTTTTTCTCAAGTTTTTCCAACAAATCTCTAACAATGAATAAGATTTCTCTGTGATGTTTTAAGTTATTGTTTTCTAGGAGATCCTCATCACATCAGAACTAATCCTTTTCTCAGTTTGTTCCAATATATCTCTAATGAAATGAATTGGACTAAGTTTAATGTTATGAGTTACTTTCTTAGCAACTTTACAATCTGTGGATTAGCATTCTCTGTTTTTTTTTATCATTCCTAGTTTAGAATAGATCCTGCAACTAAATTTTGTGTTAGTGCATTCAGTAACATTTCCTTTTCTTCCTCTTTGCTATTAATTTAGTTTTTCCCCTTAGCATAAAAAAAAAAAACCAAAAACATTAGAAAAACATTAAACACAATGAAGTAGGAAGAGGATACTTAGGCACATATGGTGCACTTCACTTCAACAGTTTACTAGCCCTAGTCGATAATTTATGCTATCAATTTAGGAACACTAAATTGACTAAAAATTTTTTGGCACCGTTGCTGGGGAAGTGTAACTAGGTAGCCTTATTTCCTACCTCCCAAAAAAAATGATATGTGTAGAGAAAGAGACTCAAGGGGTAGATTTATAAGAAGCAGAAGCTTGATTCCCAGAACACCACTCGTTCTACAAAGACAAAGAGGCAGCACACCTCCAACTCAAACCTACATTCCATACTATACTGGTCATAGACTTCCAGAAGTCCTAAGATCATATAGTCCATCAGACAGATCTCCCACTTCATCTACTGAACCTGTCATAGAAGAGGATCCAATGACCCCTACTGGAGACATAACCTTTTTCACTTCCACAGAAGAATCTACCATGGCAAAAGAAGGGGGAGGAGGAGTATTTAATAGAGAACATACACTAGTTGGAGGAGGTAGAGGAGAAGGAGGTATAGGTGCAGAAGGAGAAGGAGGTAGACGTGAAGAAGGAGGCAGAAGAAGAGGTAGAAGGGAAATTCGAAGCTCTTTTGGGTTCCCTATAATAGATGAAAAAACCAATGCAACTATGAAAAATATTTCACCCTCTGTCCTTCCAAACTTTTATGGACTCAAAAGTGAAGATCCTAAAACCTTCCTATTTGAATTTGAAGTCCTATGTAGAACCTATAATTACTTACAATATGCCCAAAAACTTAAACTATTCCCTTCAACATTGAAAGGAGCAGCATTAAAATGGTTTATGAGTTTAATCAATATTTCTATTAGGACATGGGAAGATATGAAACAATAATTTCTAGAGAGGTATTTGGATTACTATATGCCAATCAACCATAAGGAGGAAGTGTTCAAAATGGTACAAAAAGAGGATGAAAATCTGGAAGATTTGTTGGAAAGATTTAACTATAACATCAAGAGAGCAAAAATGGAAACCTTAGACCAAGATACCTGAAATAGCTTAATTATGTATCAACCTTTCAAGAGGGAAATCTAAAACTCTAAAAGGACCAAGAGACCCTGCGCTTGCAAGGGAAAGTAAGTCTGCTTCTGGAACAATAAGTAGGGAATAAATAGGACATATGCTTGATGAATTCAAATCCAACATTTTAGGGAGTCTTAGTGAACAAATAGACACCCTTAAGTTACAAAACAAGCAAAAAGATGAATCTAATGCCCTAGAAATCTTTTGTCCTAAATGTAGAAAGAAGCATGCCTTGAGAGAGTGCCCTTTGGATGCAAAAATAGTAGAGACTTGTGTAATTTATTCAGAAAAACATGAGACCAAGAGTTGTCCTTCACTTCCTAGTCTTAAAGCTGTCTTTCAAGAAAAAACCCCTACAAATTCCACAGAATCTCTCAATTTTGTCTCTAGGAGACCTTGGCAAGGACCTCAAGCACAAGGATTCAATGATCAGATGTATAATCAACCCCCACCAAATCGGAACTCTTGGCAGCAACCTTGGCCCCAATTCCAAAATCAATCTCAAACTTGGGCACAAGGAGCACAAAATCCCTATGGAAGATACTCTCAGTATTATAAATATCCACCATATCCAAATTTCCATCCTCAACAAAACCTTCAACAAAACCCTCAACAAAATCCACAACATCAAAATCCACCACTTCCATTACCATTTCCTCAGAAAGAAAATCAGTTACTTGCCCAACCTATACCAAACCCCAACAACAAAAATCCTCAGAACACATACATGATAGAAGGTCAACAGTTCCCAACCTATTTGATCACTCCTTTAGACTTTAATGATGTTCAACTTAGGTCTGGAAGAATACTTGAAAAGAAGAAACCTTATGTAATCATACAAGAGAAAAAAAACTCTGAGGAAGATTCTCTATGGGTAAATAAAAGTCTTGAAGAGAGCACATATTTTCAAGACCCAAATATTGAAAAATCAAAACAAAAAGAACCAATAATTTCAACTCCTATATTAGAGCAGCCATCAACATTCACCTCTACACCTCCCTTTCCAGAAAGATTACATATTGATAAGGGTGTAGAGAAACAATTTATGGTGCCTAATTATGATTTCCTAGATGAGCTAAGGAATGTTTGTATTAAGATCCCATTATTACATGCTACCAAGGAAATTCCAATCTTAGCAAAGACAATAAAGGAGTTGAGCATGAAAAAAATAGGAAAAAGAATAAAAGAGACAAAGAAAATTCAACTGGTAGGAAAAATAGTAGACATCATGATGGGTAAGATTCTTATTCCAAAGTATCTAGACCCGGGAAATCTAGTTGTTAAAATACACATCAATGGAACTGAGATCCAAAACACACTTATTGATTTAAGAGCAGCAATTAATATCATGAGTAAAAAAATCATGGATAAATTAAAACTTCCTAATCTTCTTTTTACACCCACATTATTACAATTAGCAGATAGATCTATGATTAAACCTGATGGGGTAATAGAATACATTCCAGTGTCCTTAGATTCTTGGGAGTATCCTGTGGATTTTATGATCCTAACTCCTAAAAATAATCTAGGAGGACATCCTATTATATTAGGAATACCTTGGTTAGCTACAGCCGATGCCTTCATTAGCTGTAGATCCGGTGATATGTACATATCTGATGGTAGTTCAACCAAGAAATTTACCTTGTATCCTCCAACAAGAACAATTACAGAGTTAGATGATACTCAATGGATTGAGGATGAAGAAGACATACAACCTCTCTTCACAATTTCAGAAATTAGTGAAGATAGCTAGATTCTAAATACCTTAGAAAATTTTGAATCCTCTTCAGAATACAAACATGAAAAATTTCAAGAAGAATCCAACATTGAGTTTTTATCATTAAGACAGATGTCTCTTTACTCTATGGATAAATTTGGCAGCTCTACAATTGAGATATTTCCAAGTAAAACTTTAAACATAAATAAGAACCTAGAGAAATTTCAACAAGAAAAGCTAGTCAAAATATTACAGAGACATTCTTCTGCATATGCATGGGAGTACACTGATATGAAAGGGATAAACCCTAAGACTTGCACTCATCACATCTACATAGAGGAAAATTGTAGACCAATCAGACAACCTCAGAGAAGGATGAATCCAAACCTTAGGGAGATTGTTAAAGAAGAATTGCAGAAATTGTTAAATGTCAACTTTATTTATCCCATTTCAGATAGTCAGTGGGTTTCTCCTTTGGTAATTGTACCAAAGAAAATTTTTAAATGGAGGGTATGTATTGACTACTGGGAATTAAACAAAGCCACTCTTAAAGATCATTTTCCCCTACCTTTCATAGATCAGGTATTAGACACATTAGCTAGAAAAAAGTACTTTTCATTTTTAGATGGGTTCAGTGGTTATAATCAAATTCAAGTAGCACTTGAAGATCAAGACAAAACCACATTTACCTATCCTTGGGGTACCTATTCCTATCGAGTATTTCCATTCGGACTATGCAATGCACCTGCAACATTTCAAAGGGCAATATTAGGAATATTTTCAGATCTAATACATGACTGTGTAGAGGTATATATGGATGACTTCACAGTCTATGGAAACACATTTGAAGAAGCCTTAGCAAACTTGGAATTTTTTTTAAAGAGATGTAAAGAAGCAAATCTTTCATTAAGTCATGAGAAGTGTTTCATGATGTTTATTGAAGGGATTGTTTTGGGGCATCATATTTCAGGAGATGGGATCAGAGTTGATGAGTCAAAAGTTGAAGTCATCTCTAGCTTATCTGTTCCAAGTTGTAAAAAATATGTTAGGAGTTTTCTAGGATTTACAGGGTATTACAGAAGATTTATATAAAAATTCACCAAGATATTATCTCCACTTTTCAAACTACTTACCAAGGACTGTGAATTCAAGTGGAATCCTGACTGCTAGTTAGCCTTTGAGACCCTGAAAACAAAAATATCTGAAGCACCTATTTTGAGGGGACCTAACTGGAAACTACCTTTTCATATTTCAATAGATGCATCAGATACAACTTTAGGAGCTGTATTGGGACAAAAAGACCTGATTCCTTATGCCATCTACTATACAAGTAAAAATTTGACCCCTTTGGAGTTAAATTACACTGTAACTGAAAAAGATTTCTTAGCTGTTGTTCATGCCATAAATAAATTCAGACACTATATAACAGGCTATGAAACTTTTTTTCACACAGATCACTCTGCAATTAAATATTTAATGAACAAATCAATTACTAATGGCAGAGTCATAAGATGGTTATTACTTTTACAGGAATTTAACATCACCATTCTAGATAGGCCTGGAAAAAAAAATATAGTAGTTGATTTCCTATCTAGACTCCAAAACATTAAAGATAATACTCCAGTTGAAGATCAATTCCCTGATGAATATCTTTTTGCAATTTCTACTCAAACTCCTTGGTTTGCTGACATTGCCAATTATCTAGTTTCAGGGAAATTTACTTCAATTATGAATGCAAGAGATAAAATAAAGATTATTTATGACAGTGAAAAATATTCATGGGTTTCTAATGAGTTATACAAAATAGGTCCAGACTTTATTATTAGGAGGTGTTCGAGAAGACGAGATGCCTGAAATTCTCAAGGCATGTCATGATGAACCTTGTGGTGGACACTTTGCTGATAAAAGGACAACTTATAAGATCCTTCATTTAGGATATTATTGGCCATCCCTCTTTAAATATGCTAAAGAGTATGTCAAAAGGTGTGATAGCTGCCAAAGGGTAGGGAAACCTTCTCCTTCAAATGAGATGCCATTACAGCCTCAGGTACATATTGAACCTTTTGAGAAATGGGCTTTAGATTTTGTAGGACCTATTAATCCTCCATAAAAAAAAAAGACATATATATTAGTTTGCACTGATTATGTTACAAATAAGGTCATTGAAGGGATCCTAACAAATACTGTTCATTTACATAGAAGAGATTTGGCAGAAAGGCTTCCCGAAGCCTTGTGGGCTTACAGAACTACATGGAGAAGCACACAGGTCATACCCCTTATGAACTTGTTTATGGAAAACAAGTCTTGTTTCCCATAAAGTTTCAGATTCAAAATTTCAAAATGGTAGTCCAGCTAGGACTTGATTTAACAGAGGCACAAAAGCACAGATTGGAGCAGATTAATGAATTGGATGATATTAGACAGGATGCAGTCTAGAGAACAAATATAGTCCAACAACAAAGGCCTAGATGGAATGATAAGTACATTAAGGAAAAGAAATTTAAAGAAGGTGACTGGGCCCTCTTGTTTGATTCAAAGTTCAAATATTTTCAAGGTAAATTCCAAACTCATTGGCTTGGGCCATACGAAATTGTGAAAATCTTTGACAATGGAGCAATAAAAATCAGGACAATAGATGAAGATAAGGTGGTTTTTCTTGTAAATGGTCATAGATTGAAATTGTATCATAAGCCACTTTCAAGAGAAGAATTTTTCAAGAAACTCCAAGAAAGCAGTGATGTGAAGATAATGAAGAAGAATCCTTCTTCTTCTTCATTAACTTAATTGTATTTTCTTTAATCAGATTTAAAAAAAAAAAAAACAGAGTATAAACATGAAAACTAATAATTGATTGGCATGTTTATACAGAAAAGATAAGGTGAAAATCATAATTCTTCTGACACTTTAGATTTTCAAAATTTTTCTTTTTCTGCAATCAGGTATCATAAAATCATGAGTTGTAGACTCACTTTTCATATTTCATTCCACTCCAAATTTATGGTCCATCTCATTCCATCATATTTCATTTCATTCATACTTCATTCCACTCCATTTCGTGATCCATCTCATTTCATTCCATACTTCATTCCATCCATATTTCATTTCATTTCATTCCATGTCTCAATTTTTTTACAGGTACATTCTGTAGCCAATTATTCAGCAGTCTTCTTTTTTGTAGCCAACTATTCAGCAGCCACTTGTTCTGCAGCCAATTGATCCTGCAAACCTACTTCAACAAGCAAAATCAAAAGGATTATGGAGTCTAAAAGATCAATAATTTTCAGATGAAATACAAAGCATATCAAAGCAGCAAAAAAGAAGAAGAAGAGGCTAAGGTAAAACTGTGTGTGAAATTATTTTTGATAGAAAATTATGAAAAATATAATATGGTTAAGTCATATGTATGTTTCATAAAGTATTTTATTATTCTAATTGATCAAGCCTATCATAAAATCCTTGAAAAAATCCCTTCCATTCCGCTCCATATCAAACCATCATTAATTAGAAGTTAACGGTCAGTACTTAGAAGTGACCTATTAGGTCACGTCATTAGACCGAAACATTCATTGATGATTTTGAAAATCTTCATGAGATTTCTTCGCGGTATTTTACTCCATGACAAACTCTTAAACTCAATCATTCTTATGATTTACCCTTACCGTATAACACTCATTTCGTATCCACTCAATGCCATGATATTCCGTAGCCAATTCCTGTCTGCAGAAACAGAGAAGCCATTTTTAGGGTGAGACAAACCTCTACAGCCATTTTTACCTCAAACAGGAGAGCAGAAACAAAGTAGTGAATTGAAGCTGAGGAAAGGAAGCAATGGGACTTATTGTAAGGTCAGAACCAATCGAAACTAAATATCTAGAAGGTAACCCTCAGATTAAAGAGTTATTACAGCAGGTTGGATGGCTAAAGTTTATGGAGAAGTTCAATGGATTTCACAAGGAGGTCACCAAGTCATTTGCCCAGTTATTCAACGGGTCAAAGGTCGAAATTGGTGATATCAAGTTCATCATCACGGATTCATTCATAGAAGAAGCAACATAGTTTCCGAGGCAAGGGGAGCGTTGGTTTAAAAACAAAGAATTTCACGATGAAGCCTGGAGAAAGATGTTAAAAACACTAGGTATGGACATTTCAGTATTTAAGAAAGGCATTCCTAGTTCAGCCTTGGAAAATAAATGGAGAAATATGTTGCTGATTCTACAAAAGTTCATAACCTGTGAGGGGATATTTGGCACTTTATATGTTTATCACATTAGACTCATGATGAATTTTCTAGATGAAGAGATAAATCTACCCTTTTTCCTGCTCAATAGTTTAAAAAGGATGGCTTCTAATGTCCAGAAAAGGATTCAGTTCTTAGAAAATACCCTATATCATCATGGCTTAATTAAAATTTTAATTGAGTATCATTTGAAGAAGGTAGGAGATATTTGGGATGAATTCCTCTTGAGAAATAATTTTGAAGAACCTAAAGAAACTCTGTCTGAAGAAAAAATTGTAAGGAGAAGCAAGAGAGGAAAAGTTTCTAAATCCGTTGAAATCAAAACTGATATATCAATACAAGAGGACAGTGAGGAAGTAATCTCTGAAAAATTGGCCAAAATAAAGAAACAACTCAGAAAGGAAAAGGTAACAAGAAAGGATGCTAAAGAGAAAAATGAGGGACCATCTAAACTGAGAAGAAGTCATAGGCTTAAAGGCATAATGAAAAAGACAAGAGTCAAGCAAGCAGGAATCATAGATATTGAAGATGAAGAGACACCAATTGACAGATCTCCTAAATACTAGTATGAAGAAAATCCTGATAGAGGAACTCCAGATGTAGATCCAGCCCAACAACAGATCTATGATTATGTTGAATCATTAGAAAGAAGAGCCTCAGAAAATAGAGAAAGAACTCCCAGTCCACAAAAACCTCCAATTGAAGTGCTGAAAAGAGACAAATATGAATTGGAGATACTGAATAGGCATATAAAAAAAGAAAATGAAATTTTAAGGGAACAAGTCAAACAGAAAAGTGACATGAACACAACTCTATCTCTGCAAATGAAAAAATTGTATAAGGCTAGTAGGAAGCTGAAGAAGAAAAACAAGAAATTGAACACGAAACTTATAGATCTAAGGTTCAAATTGTTTATGAGGAAGTCTAGAATGCCATTGAACACCAAGCAAAGCAGAAAAAGGAAGCTAGATGTCCTTGCTGAAGTTTCAAAATACATGGATTGATTTCATGAGGACATGCAAAAGTTTTGCAGTGGGGGTATGTTGAGCCCTAAAAATGTCTTTTCTTTTCACCAAACTCCACTTCATTCCATTAATCCTTTATCATTTATAGGCCTAAAAGATCAATAAGAATGATTAAAATCACTTTAAGAATACATGCAATGACTACCTTGTTGTACTTTTGTGATTGTGTTGTCTTAGTGATTTCTGAGCAGTTTTAGCTACAGAATGCAGTCATTCTGTAGCTAGTCATATGTTCCGTAGCCATCTTGGTGTTTAAACAGGTTACATGTGTCATATAAGGGAAATACATATATGGTTAGACTCCAAAACTCTCCTGCATCATTCCTTGTCATCCACGAAGACTAAGTAAAAAACTAGAAGTGATTATGCACATGGACAAAGCTAAAAACCAAGAAGAAGATTTCTATAAGGATAAGGACTCTTGATTTTCCTTCAGCAAATCACGAGTCCTCAACAGGAGTTTTAGTTTGATTTTGATTATAGAAGACACCTATGCCTATTTTTACTTAATATCAGTTATGTAATTGCTTATAAAAATAACTCGGTGAACCGAGAAAGACAGATGATATTTTTAGTTTTCAAATACTGTGATACTCTATTTCTAAGCATTTTTAATTAAAGGAGCATAAATTTGATGTTGTTCTGAAGACAACTATAAGGAGTTAAAGATTCGTATGCCAATCTGATAGTAGAGGGCCCTTGCTATCTGAAGAGGCTTTTACATACTTTCTAGATAAGTAACCTTTAATTCTGTTTTGTTCTTACTTAGGCAATTTTCTGAGTTCATCTTTTTGCATCATGTTTTATGTCATTTACTTACGTCAAAGATCCTCATAATATTGCAGTCAATCTTTTTCTCATAAGTTGTTCCAATATATCTCTAATACATGAATGAGAGCTAGTTGTAGTACTTTGAGTTAATTGCATTTCAGTTCTGTTAGTTAGATTTAGAAGATCCTCATTATTTTATAAGCTATTCTTGTTCTCAAGATCTTCTAACACATCATTATTATATGAACGAGAATTAGTTATATTATTTTGAGTTATTGACATTTTCTTTTCTACAATTAGGTAATAGATTCTCATGTTATTACAAACAGTCTTTTTCTCAAGTTGTTCCAAGAAATCTCTAATTCCTGAATAAGACTTAATAGTAATATTGTGAGTTGCAGAATGAGCTAGTTCTAGTGTCATAAGTTATTTTAGCATAGGGATCCTTACTATGTTGCAGATGATATTTTTCTCAAGTTGTTCCAACAAATCTCTAACAATGAATAAGATTTCTCTGTAATTTTTTAAGTTATTGTTTTCTAGGAGATCCTCATCACATCAGAACTAATCCTTTTTCAGTTTGTTCCAATATATCTCTAATGAAATGAATTGGACTAAGTTTAATGTTATGAGTTACTTTCTTAGCAGCTTTACAATCTGTGGATTAGCATTCTCTGTTTTTCTTTATCATTCCTAGTTTAGAGTAGATCCTGCAACTAAATTTTGTGTTAGTGCATTCAGTAACATTTCCTTTTCTTCCTCTTTGCTATTAATTTAGTTTTTCCCCTTAGCATAAAAAAAAAAAAACCAAAAAAATTAGAAAAACACTAAACACAATTTAGTAGGAAGAGGATACTTAGGCACATATGGTGCACTTCACTACAACAATTTAGTAGCCCTGGTCGATAATTTATGCTATCAATTTAGGAACACTAAATTGAATAAACACCATGTTCTGTTTAGATCTGATCTATTGTAATGTAAAGTCATCTTCAGAAATTTCTGCAACATTTTACAGATCTGCAACTTAAAACTCAAATCTACTCTTGTTTATGCATGATTTGATCAGAACCCCAAGAGGATCTTGTACATAAGAATATCTAGTTTCGAGATCTGAAATGGATCTGATGTTTTGTCCATAGATCTATCCTAGATCTGATTTTTAATATTCAACTACTACAACTCCTTGAAATAATGTTATTGAGCCATTTTACAGTTTATACATGTGTTGCAGCCTTCTTTTCTGAAGATTTATCTCTATTGTCTCCTGTATTCTACTTTATATTGAAAGAGCTTCATTGTAATTCTGATTTTTCTATGGTATAATCATATTTTGATATTATTTGATGGCCTTTTTCTCATACTGCCTGAGACTGCATTATTTCTGAAGCAGCATGTTGTGCATAGATGCAACCCCTCTTGTAGGGTGTTTTTCAGCTATACTAGGTGGTGGGAGATTTTCTTACCACACCTATTTTTATTTTTTTTTGCTCCCCTTTTGGATATAGACTCCAAATATCCTGATATAAGGGATCCAAGGGTTGTAAACTCATTTCTGTACATCAATCTCCTAGGAGTGCATTATTTCAACAGGCTTGTTGTGTTATTCCATATTTGGAATATTACAGTCAAGCATAGTTTTCCTCTGTTTCAAGATTGTGGAAAAATGAAACCTATCTTGAGTCCATTTCGGTTATTATTTTCAAGACTCATTAAACTCATGAAAATCCCAAGCTTACTTTGCTATCTTTCATTCTCGTAAAACACATGAAAATGTTGAGTTCTTTCCATCTTTTCCTGCTCGTAAATTAAATAGAAAGTCGACCATATGAGTACACTTTTATCACTTTTTCAAACTCGTTAAAACTTATGAAAAAGTAAAAACCTGGAGTTCTCTTTTAAGCCCTTTTCAGACTCTCTAAATATGAAAATATCACTAAGTACTTGAATATTCAAACTCGTTAAAGTAAATGAGCAGTTTTCCCTTCAGTTTATGTTTACCCCTTTTCCGGACTGAAATGGAATAATTACGAAAAAGGTATACGTTCATTAATCATGGTCAATAGAGTTATCTCTTGCATTATTTTATCATTTTTTGGGCCTGAGAGACTAAATTTATGAAAAAGAACAACCACAGAGTTTACTTATGTTTTTCTTCTGACTCCCTAAAACTGAAAAACACTGAGTTTCTCCTATACTGGACTCGTTAAAATTTAACAGTAAAGGACCTGTCAATTACAAACAGGACCGGGCCACTCCTTCTTAGGGTTCAATTTTAATACTAATATGGACTCATTCGAAGGATGAGCTTATAAAAACAAGCAAATTTTATCCTCCTCAAGCTTGTCAAAAATAAAGAGGTACTTGCCAGTAATGGTGGGGGAAAAAGAGAGAAAAATAATCCAGTTGTCACCCTTGTTTAGAAAGCAGTATTCCACTCTTGAACACGACTGTTAGCCACCTATAAAATTTGTTATAGCAAAAGGTGGCTAAAATTTTTTGGAGCCTTCAAGGAACAAATTTTATTGCTAAAATTTGTTGTCTCTTGAAGACTCTTGAAGGCTTCATGCCTCTGTCCAAATCTTCACTGTTGTTCCTATCTTAAAAACTCTGAAATTCTACTAATTTCATTGAGGAAATACTGCTCCAAAGGCCATCTTCCCCCTCCTTCCACTTCCAAAACTAACTTCATTTTTTACCCCTTCGTTTCCCATAAAACCCCTCATTTTCATATTTTTCCCTTTTCCCCTTCATCAAAATCTCTTTGATAAGGTTTTAAGACCCTTTCTTGCCTTATCAAAACCCTCAAACTCCTTTGAAAACCATTGGAAATCTATAAAAATCACATTTTTTTATATATTATAGACTTAAGCCCCCTTGGGCTAAGTCTTTAACCCTTCCCCTCCATACGCCTTGGTGCTAGGACCGAGCGCTAGCCTTCCAAGCGCTTATCACATCGCCCGATCGCGATTAGCCCTTCCTCCATAAGCCCCAGGTCATATGATTTTCCATATAACCCACGGCCCCGCAGTCGGGCGCCTATCCACTTCGAATAAATATTTCCGCCCAAAGCGAAAACCTTTTTTTATATTAAATTTCGGGTTTTAATGTTTTTGTCATCATATTAAAATAAAACCGGGTGGAATTCATCGCACCGCTTTTGAGAGCGGGGCAGTTTTTTTTATTTTGCAGCGATTCCATTCACCGCCCGATGCGTGGCCTTGAGCATTGTTCAAAATACCGCCCTCATCATGCATTAAAGGTCGAATGTGGAGTGGGCGCGATATTGATGCGCGTCGTCCGATCTGAGGTCACTCATCGGACGGTGGTCGTGCTCCGAAGAAGCCCGTGCGATAACCATAGGTACGACGCAGTGTTAAAAGAATCTCTGTCATCGATTTGATTTGCAGATTGACGGCCCACACTCCATCACCCCGGTCCCCTCGTCCACAACGGCAGCCGATGATCCCTTTGCCACTTCATCGTCCACGTGGCACATTTTAATTGGGGCGGGTCTCCATGGTTTCCTCGCACAGTCAGCAGATGTGGACCCAGGAATCTTTATACAGTATGGTTTAATTAAAGTTCTAAGTCCAAGGCATGTTTCTAAGGTTTATTGACGCCTTTTCTCCGTCGTTGATCACGTGGACCGATCTCATCTGACGGCCCACGTTTTTCCTGATCCTCGAGCCAGATTTTGTGACCATTTTTGTCCAAAACAAAGGTTTTAAACCATTTCTCTGTTCACTTTGACTTTTCGCCTCCGCTTCCAACCGTTGATCTTTGCACAGTCGACGACTCTGATTTAATTCCTCCTCCATTTCTCTTTGACCTCCTCTAATCAATCTCAATCGTTGGATGATGCATCCAATGACCATGCTCTCTCCATGCGCCTTCTGAAGCAGTAAAACTATACATGCAGGATTTCATAATGTTTTTTGTATTTTGTAGGGTTTAAATGGTTTTTTCGCTATGTCTGAAGAAAATTCAGAGGCAGAGGGTGACGATCCTCCCACCTCCGATCCATCAAAGAGAATCATTTACAGGGTGTAAACTTCACGTTTCACCGGTGTTTCATGAGGCATTGATGCCATATCACCCCTACGCAGCCCTACACACCAGAAAAAACACAATGAATTGGGCACAATCTGAGAGTATCAGTGCCGAAGAAAAAATATATCAGAACATAATATTAAAGACAGATCTGCAGGGATTACGTCTAAGATGGTTTATCAAAATCCTAATCCCCAATTAAAATGCAGTTAAAGGAGAAAATCATAAAGGTTCATCAAACAGAAAGCATCCACCGCCGCATCTGAGGAAAATTGATTCCTCCCAGCTACCACAGTGCCACCTATGCCTCAAAGCATTCAAATGCAGGCCGAAGTTATTGATCAAGATCAGATATTTGCCTCACAACACAACCAGAGAGTAAATTCTGCAAACAAAATTAATGACAAAATATCAACAGAGTTACTTTGACATCACACAGAGCCTCAAAGGTCAAAAAGAGCTCCCACCGAGCTTAAATCTTTATGTAAATGATTTAATACAGAAGACACCTATGTAAGCTTTTTCATTGAGCCCCCAAAAGCCAAGAAGCCATTTAAGTCTGTATTAATTATCTTTAGAGATCTTTTTATCAGATCTCACCTCCTCATTCTTCTATATATACTACTGCAGAAGATGAGTGAGGGGTTGGTTGCAGAACTTTGAAATATATTTGAGCTTAAAACTTCTGATTCTAAATAGTGTTCTCTGGCCCTTGAAGCTCTATTTGTGTTTAGATTAGTTAGGCTGAATAGTGAATATGATTTCTGAACTGAAACATTGGACCTGAAGACTGTAACTGGTTTGACATCAATAACAAGCTGTTTCTTGGGATCCTGGTCTATATCACTGGTGAAGTGCCCCTTTCTTTGTTATGGTTTTTCCTTCTATGTATGTCATATTGTTCACTATTCTTTGATAAAGAACAACATTTATAGAGTTAGGATTTACTGTTTACCAGTACCCTTCTCTCACTTATAAGCTTTATCTCAATGTTTTCCTCCAATTTGTTTATTTAAGAATGATTCAATACAGTTTAAGCAGTTAGGAATGTTGGCGTTCCCTCGTCCTACTGTTTTCTTTAAACATTGTTCTTGAAAGATATTTTCATCATTTTCTTATTAAAGTTAGACTAGAAAAGTGATGGTTTGTCCCGTTTCTAGTTTCTATTCTCCAAAGGCAGATTCTAAAGGTTTCCCTTGTTGTTGACTGAAAGCAGACTAGGTTTAAAAGTACCTTATCTGATCTTAGGTTACACTTTGTTTTCTCTTATGTGTTTTCATACTTTCTGAAGGTAATTATGTGGATTACTGGATTTTTTGTCAATTTAGCTACTTTAATACAAACTTGCCTAAGAAGTCTATGGTTAGCCCTGTTCTTGGTTGGTTTTAAATAGTTACTTAAGAGGATTTTCTTGTTTGGATTGACTATAAATCCCTGGTGAAATTATTATCAGCTTCCACCCCTCCAACACTTTATTGTTTCCATTCCATCATTTTAATCTCAATAATATTGTGATATAGATGACTTGCCCCTTGGATCACTCTCAATGTTGTTGCTCAATTAAAGCCCTGTTATGACTCCATAGCCCAATGGACTAAAAACCAGTGTTATATCTATATTTTTAGCCAAAGCTGTTCTATTTTCTTGCAACTTCTCACCTTTGAAACTCTTTGCATTTAGGACTTTCCACCTCAAATAATAATCATGCTCAACCATCCAAAAAACAAAACAAACCCTCGGCCTTCATAACTAGCCTAATATCATTACCCCAAACGTCAAAGACAAATCCATCTTTGCACTTATTGGAGAGATCCCTCTCTGAATTCAGGAGGGCTAGATCCTTGAATCCCAAAGTGGTTGAAACGATGTTTCTCCCTGCGACCAGACTTTTGCCAATCTTGCTGATTACAGGGAGCTAACAATGACATTTTGTCACACTTGTACCTGGGTTGGGAAATCCTTTGTCTAATAGTTAATCAAACCACATTGAAAGTCTTCAGTCAGTTTTTGGGTATTAACTTTAGGTCAAATGCTACCAAGCCATCTACAGTGTCGTTATGTGTTCAAGAGATAGTTAAAATAAACCATTCATTGCAAACATTTGTCTCCATTCACCTTGACCATCCTTGAGTCAGTCCTTGCAAATATTTCTTCAAAAATTGATCTAATGGTTTCTTGTCATCGTCTTTCCTATGACAAGTCACTTTCTATCGATGTTTTCTCATCATCTAGAAATTTGATCTAGAATCCTATCATTACCTTGGGATCTTCATGCACTAATGGCAGGTTTCTCGCCTTCGACGACAGGTTGCATCATTGACCTTTGCTCGAATGATTCTATTAGTGTTTGACTGAAATTCATTCATTCACACTTCATAGACTGTACTAGAGTACTTTTAGAACCATTTTCATTATTGGTGGTTTCTCTCACACTTGTTAATAGTTCACATCATTTATTGGTAATCAAGTGGTTTCTACCATGTTCGACTTCGACAAAATCAATCGCATGGATAGATTTGTACTAGTCCGAGAAGCAGAAATCAAGACCCTGGATCTAGTTTCCACCATCTAGGCTACGAGGGGTTTTATTATTCATGATACAGTATACTACTTATGACAGATGGATGCACCCATACTGTGTCTACTTTTGATGTAATACTGAAACCATATCTGTACTAGAACATTTAGTTAGTTTTGATCCGAGTATGGGAATTCTTACCTTAGTTATGATATATATGTGTGTGTGTGTGTGTGTTTGTGTGTGTGTGCATGTTTGTGTGTGTTTTCATTGAATGTTTTACAGGTTTTTGACCAGTGTCTCGAATCCAATCCTCAGAATGATAAAGCACTTCACTCTTTAGAATAACCTCAGACTTCACACTTTAGGGGGCAATCTGTTACATGTTATTTTTTCACCATGAAATTTGACTGTCCATATAGGTCTATCACTACCTATATTGTGCTCCCTTAGAAGTCAAAAAACCCTAATGTTCCTAAACCAAGTCTTGGAATTGGAGAAAATCTCTTTGAAACCCTTAAAAGTCTACCTCTGCACTTTTTGTAGCCTTTTCCTGCGGGTTCGTGGATACTTTGTCTATAAATTGGGGCAACCCTAGCATGTTCTGCTACTAAAACCTACATACCCTAGTAAAAGTCAAATAAAATAAAAAGTAAATTCTAGAAGCCTAGCTGGTCGAATATTCTCTCAACTGGAAGCTTCTAGAGGCGCGATCAGTTCGAGTTGTATCCCTCCATTCATGGATCTAATCCCTTGGTCCATGGAACTCAAATCCATTCATGAGAGGATTCCATCCCCCTCTTCATGGAACTGAAACTACCTCCATTTCCCTATAAATTGAGCTCAAGTTTCAGGTTCAAGGGTAGACTGTATAGATTGTATATGCTATCATTTTAAATGTATTTGTTGAAGAGAAATTCCCAAGGGTGCATACTTTTTGCACTATTAAACTGTTATTGGCATAATAATGATCACAACCTTGTGTCCGTAACTCTATGCTGGTATTCATAGAGGAAGGCTTGTCAAACTGAAGAAGGAACGATTGTTCAAGACCCCGGGAGAAATCTGTATGACATCAAGGCATCAAGTTGTTAAATTACTCTTTTTATTCAAGATAATACATATGGATCTCTTTTTCTTAATGAGTTGTTCTTATTCTTATTGAATGACATCAATACTTAGACTCCTTAATCACTAAGTTGGATTAGCTCTTCTTAAATTATTATATGTTGTAGATGCTTTGATTATTTTGTCTTGTCTTTGATTACAGGGTCTACTTATTGAAGAAGCCTCTTTGGAGAAACTGGATAAAAGACTAGTAACATTGAACGTTGGATTTCAAGGTAGGGGCGTGTCCTCTCTACTTATAATAATTCTAAAATGAAATTAATATAGAGAAAAAATTTTCCAAATGGATGTTTGTTTCTAGCAATTCGTTGAATACTAGGGAGATCGCTCTTGCCCACAAGAGGGATTAATCCGCATAACAAGCACTCAGATGCCAGTTCTTCTGAAGAACATAATATTTTCTCTAGATTATTTTACATTAAGCATAAGAATGAGGCATTAAAATCTAATGTATATAGTCAGTTATGGAAACAAACATCAACTTCCCAGCAAAGGCTCCTCATTGCCTTTGAAAGTGAGAAGGGAAGGATTCAAATGGAATTTTTGTAGGAAACATTTCCTTTTCCAAAGACTCATGTTGAATATAAAAATACTGTGTTTTCTTTTGATGTAATTAAGATCCATCCAATAGATCAAATGGACATTCACAAAAATTCTGGGGAGATGCTCTTTTCAACAATGACAACAACAACCATGTCACTCTCCAAAATCAAGACTGCATTATCAAATGTTCAATCTCAGCTTAAGATTGAAAATTTGTCTTCATTGGCCAAAGAAAGCAGATTGAAGTCTTTGGAGAATCTTGTAGTGAAAGTTGGATATGATCCAAAATACTGCAAGGAAGTTGAGGAAATTATCAAAAAGAAGAATGCAGACATCTCTGCTATGCGCAAACAGCTCAAATTAACTTCAACTAAAGATCCACAGACAAAGGGAAATAAAAAAAATGAATAAAACAAAGAGGAGATTCTCAGATTGATCATTGAGCGAAACATTCAAATAAGAAATATGGAAGAAAAAATTGAAGAATTACTAAAGGAGAAATCAGCATCACAGGTGGCTACTAATCCAAATATAGCAGTTCAAACATTTTATGCAAGTACAAAGCTTTCAAAACCCTTAACAACAACTTATACAACACAATTGACACAATATTTTGCTATTCAGAAGCAGGAACATGAGAAGTTGCAGCAAAGGTTTCAGATTTTAGAATCACAGAAGATCAGAAATGATACCTTATATATGGAGGAAATTAAAAAGTCTCACAAGTTGGGACTTAAAATGAAATAATTATAAAGAAGGGATATTGGATGAAGCCAAGTAGAACATTTGGGAAGACATCAAGAAGTCTATGGCAGAGGTATGTCCATCCATACAAATTATTTTTGAACAACAAGAGCTCATCACCAAGTGCAAAGCAGCAATAGAAGAGAAGAAAGAACATCTCAAGTAAAATCCAAGTGAAGCTACTGACATGATCAAGGTCTTGAACTCAAAGAAAAAAGAAGAGTTGGAAGAAATAAACATATTAGATAGATCTGCCACAATTTTAGAGATCAAGAAAGTTTTACAAAAGAGGAATTTAATCAACTAGCTACAAAAAAAATGTGAAGCTTTGAATATTGTTGTTCAAAGGTTTCATACGAAGTTTAATGACTTGAATCATAAAGGACCGCCAAGATTGGTAGGATTAGATGAAAAATTGATTAAATTAGAATATTACTGTAAAAAGTTATATAAAATTGGAGTGGATAAGTCAAAATTTGTAGGTATTAAAGGACAGGTTATAGGGAAAGTATTTTTAGAAGCTTTGCAGTTTTATTTGATCATTCAACATAAAATCAAACATTTGTTCATTCAGAAGCCTACTTTTGACAGATATACAAAAGTAGATGAAATCTTTAGAAAGATGATGAGTGTAGAAATCCCAATTCAAGACAAATGGGATAAATTTTGTGAGACCATCGAGTAAAAGTGTGATATTTACAACATGCCAGCATAGCAAATTTTCAAGGGTCCAATCATCAACAGCTTCCATGAAAATAGAGACACAACATCTATCTGTTTCCTTCTTCTATTCTTCTCTATTCTATTATTGTTATCAATTTAGGATATTTTTGAGTTTTTGAAATTAGTATATATAACTCTCATTTCGAGTTATTAAGGGTTGCACCCTTGGATAAGCAACTTTTTGTAAGCATAATTGTACAAGTTTTTCGATCATCAATAATAGAAGAAGGATTCTGAATTTATCTCATACAACTTTGTTCCTTCTGTGAGTTTTCCCTGTTTTCATTACATTTTGTCTCTTCATATGTTTAACTGTTATCAAGATAATCAGATGAGGATAACTATGTTTCAATTATCTTATAATTCCTTCTGAAGTTATTATTAATATAAAGAATGATTTATTAAACATTTTGTTGATGTAAGTCCCTTTCATTTATAGATTGTCGGCATCTTGATAATGTTAAATGTATTCTATTGAACTTTTAGACATTGCTTAAATTTTTTCAAACTTATTATTAATTAAAGAATTCAATCTGAATATTTAGTTATCATATCTTCTTACATAAGTCTACTTAACCATTTACAAAATCTTAATCACTGTGTGAGATAAACAAGCAACCCTTATTCATATTTTTTGATATTATCTGAAAGATTTAATCAATTATTGTCTACAAAAGTTATTGTATACATTGGTCATCCAAAATAAACAAAACAAAACATTATAAATGCTTTGGCATAATTATTGACCCCAATTATCTCAAACATACAATAGGATCTCAAAGCCATTGATGTGTGTTTTCACAATGGGACTTCCTGGGTCAAGATATTTTTGAATTGTTTTTTTTCCCATTGTGATATATGCAATCTTTCCAACTAATTGAATTCTTTTAAATTCTTTCCTTTTTCTTCTAGGTATTTTAATGCTCAACTCCATAATTGTCTTTTAAAATATTGGTATTTATTTGATGGCTTGTAACAAATTATTTTCTATGCAAACATTATTAAGCTCATCGATTATATCATAATTAGGAAACATAATATGTTTCTCTATCCCCTCATCAATTTTCAATATTTCAGGAAAAGGTGGATTTTGCACAGAAATTGAAGGTTCTACAATAGGAGTTGAGTTTATTGGAATATCATCGGTATGTACGGGGGTGGTTTGTTTTGATAATTTTGTCCCTGAAGAAGAGGTGTCTCTTCTTCAAAGAGGTTTTGTTTCTCAGGTTCCTAAATAACAATGGATGATGAATTATTTTCCAATACTCTACCAGATCTAAGTTGAACATTTTTTAGATCCAATGGATTTATCATGTAAGTTTGGAAATTTTGTCCTTCCAAATTGTAGTCAAATTTTTTATTTTTTGGATGTGGAAGTGGTTGAGCAGGTAGTTGGTTTGGTATTTTTGGAAATGATAATGAAAGTTTTGGATTTGGATTTTGAGATTGAACCTGAGGTGGTTGACTAGGATTGGGGAAATATTGTGGTGATAAAGTAGGGTAATGTTGAGGATATTGAGGGTACTGAGGGTATTTTCCATAAGTATTTTTCCATCCTTGTGCCCAAGGTTGAGGCCAAGGTTTCCAAGACATGGGTGCAATCCAATTTTTTTGTGATGGTTGAGAATATGTTTGGGTGTTGAAACCTTAATTTTGGTAATTTTGCCACGGTATTTTAGCAATAAAACAAAGAGGATCTACTTGATTAGGTACTACTTCCTCTTGGTAGACAGCTTTAAGACCTGGTATTGAAGGACATTATTTGGTATCATGATTTTATGCACATATGACATAGTTTTATATGCTTTTTAAATCAAGAGGACATTCTCTCAAGGCATGTTTATTTTTACATTTTAGACAAAAAATAGATAATGCAACATTTTTAGCTTTTTGCTTGTTTTGTACTTTAAGGGTGCTTATTTGTTCACTAAGACTCCCTAAAATATTTATTTTAAAGTTGTTAAGAAAATTTCCTATTTCAGCTCTACTTACTCTCCCAGGTGAAAATTTATTAATCCTAAACATAACAAAATCTCTTGTATTTTTTCCGAGTTCTTGCTTTACCTCTTGAAATATGTATGCATAACTCACAAATTTCTCCAAATGATAACTGAGAAATATCTCCCTTACCCATAAAATTGATAAGATCAATCCACTCATATCTGATAGATTTTAGGAAGAGAGCTTTCAAAGTTTCTCCATCTAGATTATAAAATTTAGCCCTTTGATATTATAAGAAAATCTTTATTGAAATCTTCAATATTTTCTTCTTTTTGCATCATTTTGAAGACTTCATATTTAAGGTTATGGGGCATACAATAGTCCGTGTATTTCTCTAAGAATGAATTTTTCATTTGTTCCCATGTTCTAATAGAGTTTGTTCCTAATCCCATAAACCACTTTAATGCTGCATCTTTAAGAGTGGCTCGAAATAATTTCAAATTTTGAGAATAAATAGTCATAATATTTACATACGAATTCAAACTCAAAGATAAATGTTTCAGGTTCCTCACTTATTAATCCATGGAAATTAGGGAGGGTGAGATATCTTTCATTGTTGTTGTGGTATCCTCATTGAATATGGGAAATCCAAATGGTTCCAGATCCCCTCTGCCACCTTATCTTCCTCTTCCTCCACCTCTTCCACCTCCAATCCTATCTCATCTTCCACCTCAAAACCTAGGTTGTTCACCATTTACATTGTGTACTTATCTTTCCCCTTCTCTAGCCATTTTAGATTCTTGAGAACTAATTCAAGTTTCCAAAATTTTATTCTGTAGTTCCTCAAGTTATTCTATCAATGGAATATTAAAGTATGTTTCTTATTCTTCTAGTTCTTCT
The DNA here is from genome assembly GCA_034641835.2 of Pinus albicaulis. Taxonomy (NCBI): domain Eukaryota; kingdom Viridiplantae; phylum Streptophyta; class Pinopsida; order Pinales; family Pinaceae; genus Pinus; species Pinus albicaulis. The sequence goes on along the minus strand of CM076580.1, from coordinate 1,669,539,802 downwards.
GCTAGAAGTTGCTCTCCAGTTGAGTATAGAAAAATTACACCTTCTATTGGGGGTATAGGATCTTCTTCTTCTATTTTGGCCTCAGTTGATGAAGTTGGTGAACCTCTAGGTTGGATTTCAGATCTAAGTACTTCACCATTTACATTGTGTACTTATTCTTCCCCTTCTCTAGCCATTTTAGATTCTTGAGAACTAATTTAAGTTTCCAAAATTGTATTTTGTAGTTCCTCTTCTAGTTCCTCTAGTTCTTCTATCAATGAAATATTAAAGTATGTTTCTTCTTCTTCTAGTTCTTGTGCTAGAAGTTGCTCTCCATTTGAGTATAGAAAAATTACACCTTCTATTAGGGGTGTAGGATCTTCTTCTTCTATTATGGCCTCAATTGATGAAGTTGGTGAATCTCTAGGTTGGATTTCAGATCTAAGTACCTTAGGAAGTCTATGTCTTCATGTAATGAATGGAATACGAGTTTGGGTGGATTGTGTGGCACTACAAGGTTGTGATAAGGTGAGTGGTGATGTTGGAATCAAAATTCTGCCTCTACCTATAAATCTACCTCTAGAGTCTCTTTCCCTATGCATATTTTTTTTTTATGAATAAAACAAGAAAAATAACACCTATATACACTTCCCTGGAAACGGTTCCAAAATGTTTGGTAATTTAATTGATCTTAAATTACTTACATGAATTATCAACCAAGGCTAGTAAGTTGATGAAATATATGTGCACAATATGTGCTAGGATTTTTTGTCACTCACACAAATTTATAAGTTAAATTGAGTTATCTAAATGCACATGTGTTTTTAAGGCTATGTAGGAAAATTAATCATTTGTACAAAATGAAATTAACTCTAGAAATAATGATCACACTCTTCTTAAAAGAAAACGTCACACTCACACCTTTCATGAAATAAAATCACTCATTTCTTTTGAAATAAATCACACTCGCTTATAAAAAATCACACTTGCTCAAATGGAAATCACTCTTTGCTGGAATAGAAATTACACACTTTGCATAAATTGAAATCACTCTTTGTTGGAATGGAAATCAAAGACTTTGCATAAATAGAAATCAATTTTTGCTAGAATGGAAATCACTCTGAAATCTCACACACTTGCATAAATTAAATTGATCATATTTAAATAGAAATCACACTTTAAAATGGATCTTCTTCAAGAAGGATAATTAACTATAAAAGAGAATCCAATCTATCTCATCAAGATGTTAAACTCTATTCTATCCATGTGCATCTGAATTCTTTGAAATGAAAATTATTCTCCAAAATATTTCGAATTCAGATCTAAAGAAAATCAAAACGCAAATATTCAAAAAAATTGACAAAAACCTACAGGAAACATAAACTAAATGCCAACTGTAAATAAACAAAATACCTTATTGTCTCTAGGGGGGCATCCAAGAGAAGCAAGTAATGTTGTGACGTTCTCAACCAAGCACTAACCATGCATTGAACACTTATGGAAGAAATGAAATTTCAATTATGAAACAAAGTATCAATAACATAAAACTCAGTCTTATTGTCGATGTTTTCATTTATTTCGAGAGGCATATTTATAGAGACCATTGGAAATTAACTTTTCAAAGCTATATGCCTAAACCTACTCAACGGAAACCCCTTCTTTCTTTGAAATATAACATCCTATAATTCACTCATGATTTTCTATTATCAAATAAAATCATGAGGCATATATCTCATTCTTTCTCGCATGTTGCCGACTACGGAGGTTGACCTTGCCTTTGACCGTATTACCAGGACCTATTTCCATCGATATGACTCATAATAGTAGGAGGAAATTTTTGGATGCGTCAATTTCCACCTACCCTTATATTTCAGTATCTAGATGGCATCTTGGAACTTGTCAAACCATGGACTTGGTTTCAGAATCGTGTATCAACTGCAGAATCATTAGAATTCGTTAGCTGAAGTAAAAATTAAACTAAATAATAAAGAAAATTATTATTTTATGAAATAAGAGATAATTGTATACCTTCCATATCGTAAGCCTTGTAATTGTATATCCAATGTGACATTATGAAGGTTGGGAAGAAGGAAATGGAGTGAAAAAGAGTGTCAAAAAGAAGCAATTGTGGGGTTCAAAAAACACCCTGGTTCTCAAGAGGTTAAGATATAATATGAGTAATCTCATTTTGGACTCTTTAAGGAGACTCTTCATATTTAGAAAGTGAAGTGGAGGTGGAAAGTGAAATTTTCACATGGCACGACCGAAGACTTGGAGGTTCTACCATGATGTCTTTTTCACAAAATATAAAAGGATACAGGTGAGTACTTTGGGCTTTAAAACCAATTTTCAATTAACCATCCATAATGAGGTCAAGGAGAAATTCTTGGGTAGGATGTTATACCATGGGAAATAAATTTTATAATTTAACAAATCAAAAACATATCAAAAAGGGTAATCTAGGAAAAAGGGTTTACCAGGTATCTATGAATTGCAAAATACCTCCTAGTGAACCAAGAAGTATGGGCAGGAAATCTCCCTAAATTTTGTGTTCGGTGTATCACGTTTACAAGTCGACCGACTTGGTTACATATGGCAGGATAGTGATGTATTGGGAACTCCCAAAATATACACGATGTTATGTGGGAGTGAAAATCCGTAGTAATGTTCTCTGATGTGTAACTGTTCGATGAGAGCTTTCCTATATACTTTCATAAGTGGAGTTCCTTTGATATACTCGAGAGTACTGGAGAATGGTCCTATATACTTCCATACATGGAACGAGATATCACCCCTAGGATGCAACGTAGGTAGTTAGCAACAACTCTTACGTTTTACGACGTCGAAACACATCACTAGCCTAGACCTCCAAATGTTTGCGTTAGATTCAAAACGATCCTTAGGTTAATTGAGGTAAATTTTAACGTTTATCTTGAATTAAGTTTCAATTTTAGGGCTCAAAGTAATGTCACCTGAATGCCTAAGATGCAACTATATGAGAAAAAGGAATTTGAATTCAATCAAAGCTAAATTAATAAGGCAAGATATTTCAGATAATGATGCATCAAACAAGTAATGTAGCAAGCACAATGCCGCCAACTAGATTTTCTCTTTTCACTTTTCAAAAATTAAATTCTAAAAAGTAAAAAGACGATTTTCACTTTCACTATCCCTAATGCAACTTTTCAAAATAAAAAAATTTTCACTTTTACTAAGACGCACTTATATGATATTTCACTTTATGTTCATTATGATGATCTAATGCACTTGCATGCACTCCTTTAGTTTTCAATTACCGAAAAATGTGATCTATTTTCAATAATAAATTCCAAAAAAATAACTTTTCATGCAGGTAATCTAATGCACTTAACGAAAAGGAAATTTTTGAAATGAAAAAGAGCCACTATTGTTCCATTGATGGAAATTAGCATTTTTCCAATCATACAAGCAATAAACCAAGCTTGCAATCAACTCAAAATGCAAAAGACTCAAACAGAGACATCAATTTACCACTTCAAGTATGGGAGAATGTTTTTCATTCCACCAAGAAAACGAAAGCAATCAATAAAAACTTGATGAAGAAAAAGCAAAGAAAAAGCCTTAAGGATAAAAACACATTAGGGTTTCTAGCAGAGACATTAAAAATCTCCACATACAAAGACCATCGCGGGAAGCCTATTGACACCAAAGGTCTACAGGGTGTCTGTTTCAGATAAAATAAGAGGTGACATCACGACTGTAGCTAATAAAAACAATTTTGATGGAGGTAAATAGGGGAAAAACAATAAAATCTCAAGAAGAAACTCCAGATTTAATACCCTAGGCCACCTCCAAATTAAATTATAGACTAAAAATCAATCCAAACAAAGGTTCGTTCAATGGTTGGCCAAAATAAACAAGAAGGAAAAACACAAAAGGAGGATTAAAAAGGCTATAGGCTCCCCAGTGGAGTTGCCATTTTGTTTTCCGGGAAATACCTTCTACGGATAGAAGTGATCCCTCTAGCCCAAAGAGTGGGTCTAGTAACTAATGATACAAAAGAAAAAAAACTCTCTTAGCTTAAATTAGAATGACATGAGAGAGGAAGATGACCTACCTCACCCCTATGCGGTTAATTTTCAATGTTTATCCTGATCTCCTCAATTCCAATCTCACTCCTCGTTATTCCTTTATGCATGAAAAACTACAAGAGAGATCAAATGAAAAAAAACAAACAAACCATAATATATTGCTTTCTAATGTAAACCATATGATAGATCAAGGAGCATCATACTAGGCAAGTAATCATTGACAAGCTTATGGAAATTAAAAACATGCTTTATATTATTAATAAATTAAAAAGGGAAGCATACAACCGGTGCCTTAATGTTGGAGACCTTTAGGACGGGTTCCCAAGTCCAATACAGACTTCAAGCACTCCTTCTCCTTGGAATATTGACAACGTTTAGGCACATTCGAGCATTAGAAAGGAAACCAACAATGACCAACCATTTGGGGAAGGCATGGTATTCATTTATAAGGAGTCTAGAGAATTTCAGGATCGACAAAAGAAGGAGGAATGTCCATATATTAAGGGGAAATTCTTTAAATGTAGGATAAAGGACTCAAAATGGGAGAACTCGACTCAATATCCAACCAAATAATACCATACTTTTTTTCTCGATACTTCTAGAGGAATAAGTTTCTGCTCCATTTTTGCAGAACCTGCCTGAAGAGGACTAGCGCTACTTTTAACTTTAACTCTTGCACTGCCAGAAATGTTTACCAGTTACACACAGGGTGACAAGCGCGAGGGTATATACAGGGGAGAACCGCGTTGGAGCTACAAATTAGGGTTTTTATAATCTTTCTCTATAATTCTTGTAATGCACTGACTCTCCATTTCTTCAAGGATGTTTTGAGCATGTTATTTATGGTGAATATGTTTTCATATCTTTTGTCGCTTTGCGACATTTGGGGCCTGAGTGACACAAAGGATGACACTTTGGATAGGGAATAGAGAATGCGAAAAAATATTGTGTAACATAAAGCCTAAAGTTACAAAATGACGAGATGGACCTGTTAGTGCCATGTTTGATGCATTTTTAGAATATGATAGATCATTTTGGCAGGAAAACCAATGTCAGTTTGATGTATTGTTTATTTTCTCCTTTTCAAGATTTGTAAAAGGAAGAACATGTATTTACAAATATGCTTGAGTCTGAGTAGAAGATTCAAAGAGGACCTTTTCTACTTGTTGTGAGATTCCATCCACTTTAGCTTGAATAAAGGGAGAATGACTATGCCACTTATGTGAGATAGTTCAACCCCTTTGAAGGGGGGAAATTTTATGCTACTTGTTTGTGAGAATTTATTCCTTTTGTATTGTCAAAAGAGAATGTTTCTTTGTAGGATAGAAATTTCCACATGAATGAAATTTTAGTCCTTGTATTGAAAAATAAGAGCATTATTGAAGAGAAACTAATGAATAAGCTATGCAGTAAGCGAAGCCTAGAGATGTAGCTCAGATGTTGTGGGAGAACTCCATTATCAAGTTTTGGTGAATTTTTCCATATTGTCTTTTCTTCATGTGTTTGATTCTTCATGTATGTTTCACTTATGGTTATTTCATTCTCTTTATGAAATTCATTTCAAATTCATCAAAGTAAAGGTCTTGAATCATAGGGTGGTCCTCTCAGTTAACATACCCAACGAACATATTTTTTCATGTTAACTAAATTTTGTCTACCACCACCAGACACTTATGGAAGTAATGAGGGTTGTAAAGTTCTCATGAGTGATGAAGTGATATAATCAACTAAAAATCCCAAAAATCATGATGTTACATGTAAATCATAGTTCTTTTTACCACTATAGGCATGTTCATCACCACCATATTTGTTTTCCCACCATCGAGTTAACTAGAAATGAGTGTCGACGATTGCGGGGGCATGACAGGCCTTAGCACCTTTTGAGTTAAGTCAAGATTCTAGATCTTGATCATATGGCTTGATGTTGGGTTAAGCCCTTGGTGCTAGGGGCCAATCATTTGGGTTGTGCATAATTATTTGTGGTTAATTGGGTTTTCATTGCAGAGTTGTAAAAGTGCTAATGGTGTTGATTCAAAAGCTATCTCGATCCATAGTCTTGATTTAATATAGGGATGTAGGATTCTCCCACATAATATTGAAGTTCATCCAAGGGGTTAAAAGAAATTTTTTGATTTGTTCCACTATGTTTTTGGGAAAAGTGGATGCAATTTTCATAAAAAAGGGAGCATGAACCCAATTTACTACTTCCATCATGAACATAGCATTAACACGTACAACATAGGGTTTTATTTCCACTATAAATAGACAAGATAATTGAAATTTACAAGTATAAAAAAAATATTCATAATTCAAGCATTCAATGCAACTATAAACATATAAGATAAATTTTCCATCCCAAGTTTGACAATGAAATTTTGGAAATCAATTATAAATATTCAAGGTACCCTACAATCATGCATCTGATATTGGACTACTTAGTTTAAGCATATACTGAAAATCCTTAATTTCATTAACTGGAATTTAATATTCTATCTACTACAGATTATTTGTCTTTAGAGTTTGAATTACGACAAATAATTATAAATTCACTATTGTAATCCTCATAAAGAAATACAGGAATTGAGAAATAATGCACACACACAAAATAATTGACACTAGTATTTTTGGACAAATTGTCCCTAGAAAAACCCCAGTGTGGGGAAAGACAATTTTTCAAATGAGGTTTTATATTATTAATAAATATTTAACAAAATTGATATAATAGAATCAACTCGCATCTCACTAGTAAATCTTTGACATACAATATCTCCACTGGAAAAATCAATCTAGAAACCCATGTTTCCTTCTGCAAAATTAACCTGGCCTCCTTAGAGAAATTTTCACTCCCTGCTTGCTATACACACTGGCTAAACTAGAAATGCATGTGGCCCTCTCTGGAGCTGGGACTGCCTCTAAATATTTTCTCCAACAATGGTCTATGCCTCTTGCAAATCTATTGAGCAACTCACACCTCCTTGGCACCTATCTTTGACAACTAGAAATTGATCTGTTACCCAACTCTACACACTGGATAATTTGCACCATATGAATGACCTCCATGCAGAATAATATAGCCTCCCTTCCTCTCTTAGAACATTGGAATATATGTGGATAATTTCTCTAGAAATTCTCTTCCTAATCTCTTTGTTGAAACCCCGCTGCTGGTGTCTTCCTTTGTGCCCTTGATATCACTACAATTTTTTATTTCTAAGTGATCTCTAAAGCCCCATAGACTTGCTCTTATAATCTCTCGTTGAGCAACCACTGACCATGATCTAATATCAATCAATGGATAATAACATCTTGAATCCTTTAAGTGATTTTTTCTGCAAGTATCTAGAGAAAAATCAATTTACCTCGGTTATTATGATTTAATTAACTAGTTTTCCTAAGCTAGACTTCGAAAAATAATTAATAATTGGATAATTAATATAATTAAGGCATTTTATTGTGAAAATATTTCTAGTTATTGGATAAAATGTGCTCCTTTTCCTCATAGACACCATAGAGACTAGAACACATGTCCATTGCTACCAAAAACTAACACACTCTATATTCATATACACATAAGACAAATGGTCAATTGTTAGCATAAAAGTGAATTTCACACATTCCCTCATGAACATAAAAGATTAAATATTAAACATAAGCACAACAAGGAATATCTTGGTATGTAGCCTAACATGCATAATCAGGTATACTTATCTGTGTTGTTAAGGTGGTTGACGACTAAAGGAAGGGTTTCCACTATCCACCCAACCATAGGCTAACTACACTACAACCTTTATTGTAGTTGACCACCTCTGAGTTAGATCCAAAGTCTGAGGGGATGCTTGATCAAGGGAATCTTCAAACTAATGGCTTGGTTAACACTTCAATACGTATTCCACTTTCCAGGTGTTTTATCAACTTCCCTTCTGTAGTAAGCACCGTAATGACCCACTTACTCTCCTGAGTTCAAATACAAGGCTTTACCCAGGGTCCAAATGGGGAATTTCGTAGTCCAAGAGATTAGATCCATTTTCTAGGTGGTTTATCAACTACCTTTTAATATAAAGCACCATAGTGACTCGAATTTCACTGGCCAAGTGGTTTATCAATTATATAACAAGCACCACATTGATTTGGTTATCCCCTAAGCCTCCCAATAACCAATTCAAGCATGTATACACAATCCATTGGACTCAAACACAAAACGAAATAAAACCCAAAATCATAGTGGACTCAACCAAAAAACACAAGGAATAAAACCAAAATTCATAGAAAATAGGGCTAAAAAATTAGCTCCATAATTTCCTCGAATTAATTTTGTTGTGCTCCATAGCTCCATGTTGGTTGCACCCATGTTTAACGCTCTAAAGAAAAATAACCAATCAACCAAGAAGAAGTAGGAGAAACAAATCAAGAAGAACCCCACTCACTTCTCTATTATGCGTACCTATACCTTCCTCTGTGTCCCTGTTATGAAACCAACTCCAAAAATAGAAGAAAAGAGAGATTAAGGCCTTATAAATAAGCCACTTCTAGGGGGAAACCTCCAATACATTACATAAATGAAAAATTCTTGGATGATACTAATGAAAAAACCTCCTTTCTATATATAGGAGTCCATGGGGCCACAATGTAATCCTAGCCAACTTAACAATAATAATGTAAGGGCACAATAATAAAAATATGGGGGTTACAGGGGTACAACAATAAAAATAAGGGGGTTACACTAACAATAATAAGGGACTATACTATAAATATAGGGACCTAACATGCTCCTCTCTTTCAAAAAAGTGTTGTCCTTAAAGATTGAGTAGCTCCAGGTGCTTCTGTATAAAATTATCATCCTCCCATGTAGAATATTTAGTGGGTATGTTCTTCCATTTGATGAGATACTATGAAATTGATCGATTTCATAGATGTCGAGTTCTTGTTTCTATGACTGCTTCAAGTTCTAATATGGTTTTTCCTTCCTCATCAAGTTCTGGCAATATTGTTTGAACTGGATGTTTTTCCCCTATAACCTTCTTTAAGCATGAAACATGGAAAACTAGAATCTAGATGCACTCGTGAAAAAGCAGGAAGATCCAATTTGTATACCATAGTACCAATATTTTTCAACACCTTGAAAGGACCACAATAATTTGGCGATAATTTATTATCCTTCTTAGCTTGCTTGAGTGACATTTGTTTGTATGGTTGTATCCGTGAAAATACCTAGTCTCCTACATCAAAAATTCTCTCACTACGATGTTGATTTCCTTGTTGTTTCATTTGATTTTGTGCCAAATTTAGGTTATCCTTTAACAGTTGGAGAACTTCTTGTTGATGTTTGATATTATCTTCCACTGCTTGAACCCTAGAATTTTCCCTTAAAGAGGATGTGATGCACGGTGGTTGATATCCATAAAGTGCCATAAATGGGGTCATTTTTGCTGCAGTATGGAAGGAAGTGTTATACCACCATTCAACGAGAGGTAACCACTTGACCCATTGTGCTTGCTTATCAGATACAAAAAAATGAATATATCCTTCCAAACATTTATTCACTATCTCTATTTAACCATCAGATTGAGGATGATAAGATGAGCTATGAGCTAGTTGAGTACCCACACAAGAAAGTAAATTTTTTCCAAAACGTTTCACCGTAAAAATGGGATCTTTGTCACTTACAATAATATTTGGGTTTCCATGTAGCTTTTGAGTTGTTTCCATAAATGCGATAGCATCTGTACTTGCTTTAAATTGATGAGATAATGCACAAAAGTGTGCATACTTGGTAAGTCTATCAACTACCACCATGATGACACTCCTTCCTTTGGACTTAGGTAAACCTCGTGATAAAATCCATTGAAATATCCTCCCAACGTTGACTTGGAATGGATAAAGGTTTGTTGATGCCCCGAAAAATCGTTACATCAACATTGGGGGATAACCACCCGGTCCGGACCTTAAACAACTCCTTTTCCATTTGGGATGGTGGCTCAGATTGGATATAATGGGACCAATTTCCCGATAAAGAATAGAAAGGGGTGGATGAATGGTTGTTTTAATAAATGATAATGAATGGAGTACTTAATCTATAAGCGAAAAAATACAAATGACTATTTTATCCCGGGAAGCTTCTATTCTTAAGTGCAACGTTTAATGATCTATATTTGTTGATAGGCATATAGATGACACTATTCAATAAATAAAGACGTTCATTTAAATAATAATTACTTCGTTCAATTAGTTGAACGAAGTAATTGATAAAACATTGTTACACTCATCCTTTTATATTAACGATACATAAATGATAAAATAATAGCAAAGCTTGTAAACATCCGGTAGTGGAAAATATAAAGATTGTTGTTAAAACACATTCATATATTCAATAATAGCAAGAATAATCAAACAAACAATTTTCATAAAAGAATGAATTCAGACATAGATAGTAGTACCATATGAGCTGCAAGTCTTTCTCAATGTCAATTGCAATTCGAATTCCTTCTTCCGACTCAGAAATACTTTTAAATAAAGGCAGTAGTGCACATCCACATAAAAGCTTCGTTATCAAAAATTTGGAAAAATTGGTCCAGTTTTCATAAAAAAAATATGCCTGAAGTACAGTAGTGCAACTTCAGGTTTCAGTCATATACAAAAACTTACGACCCTTTCTAAATACATGAAAGGGTCTATAAATACTAAATTAAACTAACAAACTACAAAATTAAAATGCTACTAAATTGGTGTAACTTGATCTGGAATATCTCCTTCTATGGCAATCTGGTAATCGGCAGTATGATTCATCACTTAGGCTGTTCGTCTTTAGTCCTGAGCTAGCATATTGCAAGCATCGGCTCCACTTCTGGTGGTCGGTTAAGGCGAGAATTGAGTTGGGCATCATAGGTGGCATCCTGTATTTCAGGAATGATGCACCCGATTGCATCTGAGAGGCATTTGAGGGCGGCTCTCTGGCTGTAAGGTTTGACTAAGAACATCCAATAGGTGTCCCATGTCAAACTGTTAATTCCTGCGATTAATCTGCCAGTTTTCTCCAGCTTTGAGTAACATGACTGTTCCAATGTTTTAGCTGATGTCAATTTACCTGGCGTACATTAAGAAATCATGTTAGATAAGTAGAAAGTGTCATTAATCAATTCAACCAAATTACTTGTGGTTAATTTGCATCTGGAAACTGCCCTCTCTGCTTTCATTAACTGAGATTGCCATTCCATAAATAATATCTCTTTATGCGATTCTAGGATCTTTGGCAATTTAGCTGACTGTCCTTCCTCAGTACCTTGCCACTCAAGATAATTGGTCAATGTCTCATCGGCCTGCTCGAAGTCTATTCTAGCATCAGCCGATTTATCACTTAGAGATGTTGTTGAGTCACATAAAGGTTCTGCCTAGGCGATTTGTTGACATAACAGCTTTATCTGTGTTAATAATGCTTTGTTTATTTGCACTGCCTCTGCCCTGAATTCAGCTACCTGTGGAAGATTCTTTGTTTTCTCAAGCTGGGCTGATAGTTGAGCAATCTGCTCATCTTTTATCTTCAACATTTGTTCATTGGCTGTCTTGAGTTGTGCCAATGCCTCTGATAACTCTTTCTGCTTCTGGACTGCACTCTGATCAATCCTCTACTTTTCCTCCTGCAATTGTTGAGTTAATTGATTATTGGTTTGCTGTTGTGTTAACAATTGCAGTTCTGCCTGCTCTGCCTTCTGTCGTGCTTCTGATAGTTGTGCTTGTAATGAGAAAATCTCCTGGTCTTTTGTTTTTAATAAAAGACTCACCTCTGATGCCTTATCTATTGTTGCTGCCGAATAGGCTCCAGCAAATTGTGATAGTTTTGTTAGGTCGTCAGTGGGGTCAAATTCCTCCTTCCAAACTACATTGCCCGTCACTGTTTGTTCTGGGAATAGGGAAGGCTGATCAGTTCTTCTCCTCTTCCTTTGTCGTTTTACCACAGCTTTGTGTTTCGGGCTATAGAAGACATCCAAGGGAGGAATTTCTTCTAGCTGCAAAATAATTTGATCGGAGGGATCCTTTGGGATTATCTCTACTCCTTTAGAACTGGGTAGGCCGCTGGTTTCACCTGGAACTTGTTTTGAAATGGTCTCCTGTGTGTCTGCTACTCTTGATGTTTGGGCTTCCTTTGAACCTTCAGGATTGTTGATAATTGAATCGAATTGCTGCCATTCCTGGAGAAATTCGGGATCAATTTGAGTATCTTGATTTACCTTTATGGTGCTCTGTTCCTGTTCTCTCGTCTGGGTTTCCTCTTGCACTTTCTCCTGTTCATTTGTTATAACCAGAGGTTCCTTAGTATGTCGCTGTTCAGGCTCGCTTGATCCTGCTGCTGGGCTTGTTGCTAACAGATCTAGGGGCAGAGTTTGCAACCTATGTTCTCTAAGTCTGTTGAATTCAACTAGCCCTTCATCTTGATATTTCATCCTGGCCAACGACCTAACTTGGGACATTGACTCGGCTGTGGAGAACAGGTCATCAAACATATCTTCTTTATGATCAAACTTTGCCAATTTGGCCTGTTCAAGGGCATTATAGGCAACTTTGTCGGGATCAAATTGGCTATTAGGGAGAGTTGCTAGAGTTAATGATTTCATCTTTATAGCTTCTTTCTCTGCATGTTTGAGATCATTCAAGGTGTAGACACCACATCTAAGAGGAAAAGAGGGCCAGACCTGCTTCTTATTTTTCTTTAGAGTTTGTGTAACGCCTTCGGAAATAATCTGATAGGCTATCTCCCTTGCTAGCAGTTTATCAGGTATGTACAAAGGAAGAACATGAGGTTTGGCTTGGCTGCCGAAAATTCTTATATAAGTAAATTTTTCCTCTGCAAACCATCTCCCTAAGCCAGTTAAATCAATCCCTGCTTGGTAGGAAATCTTGGGAGCAGGTTTATCAAAAATAGAGTAATGAATGGGTAACATGAAGCCATTGCAGATTTGGTATAAATGGTGCCTATGGGAGGTTTTCCACACTCTCTGATGGTATATGTGAATGGGCATGGGGTCTTGTGGAGTCCACCTCCAGCCGAGCACGGGAAATTCAGAATTAAAACACAGGGTGTCTAGGATATATGCGCTGTAGTAGAATGGGGGAATAAGCCTTTCAGTAATGCGGGTATTGTTTCTAAAATCAAGAACTGCGGTGGCTAACTTGTCGGACAGTATAGTTCCCCAATCCATAATTTCACTATTACACGCTGCCTCCATCAAAGGAACCATTTCTATAGTGAAATTAGAGGAGTCGTGCAACCCCCATAATCTACACATCATGATCTCAGCATAACAATAAGGAGAACATAGAGAATCAACAGAATACATACCGTAAGATTTATGCTTGTGTGTTGCCGGATTCTGCCTTCACTCCCGAATGGGTTCGGATTCAGTTTCATTCTCATTTCGGAATTTCTCCAGAAATTCCTTGTTGTACTTCTTCTCTGGCTCAGGAAAATGATACATTTGCCTCAAATTATTAGCTTGAAATGAACCGAAGATTCTCCCATCTCTGGTGCAGAAGGTTCTGTCTGTGATTGGGAGTTCCTCAATTGCCCACCTTACTACATCCGTATATGGGAGAATTTGTTCCCGAGCTACTATCCGATGAAGGAAAGAGTCGGCTAAGTCCTTTAAAGTACCTTCAGATTTTTGAGTCGTATCTATTGTGGCTTCTACTGTTGTCACTTCAGGTTCTTCAGCTTTTATCAAATTATAGGTACTTTGCCAAGAAGTTTTGCCGAGACCTAAACATGTAGTATCAGATATCAATCCTTTCTTTTTATTTCCTGGATCAGTGATGGCTTGTTTTATGGCTGGCGAAGCGGAAGCGTTTGCAGTTTTCTTGGACTTCTTCCCCATTCTGCTTGCATCTATTAGCTTGGAAGAATTCTGCACAGGAGTGAAAATAAGCGTAACACATAGAATTGGCAGTGAAAACCAAATACGAGCGAAATATATTGATTAATGCATGATGAAAAATTAACTTAAGGTGGTCGTGGATCCAATCCGTGAAAATATTTTAGATTTACTATTTCATTAAATGGCCGTAAAAACCTGTCAATCTTTTAAATGTCCATCATGTCGTTCATTGGTGAAATGATTTGTTTAAGCGTGCCTTGGCCGTTTTGGCGGTTGAGCGCAGGTGAATCTCTATTAGAAAGATAAGGCCTTTAATACGAATTAATCGTAATATCCCCGTTTTAACAACTTTTTGAAGTTCGTGTTTTTGGCTTTATCGCATCGCATCAGGGCGAAAGGCGCTTTTGTTATATTGGCATCTCTTGGAATCCTCGATCGCCGATAGCGATATCGCATCGCATCGGGAGCATTAACTGGGGCTCTTTTAAAAGCATGCATGGTATATCGCCGATCGCCTATTACGTGTTATCGTGTCGGAGCAAACCAATGGTTTTTAAGTTATGCCTCCTTTGTCATTGCGATATGCGATCTTGCGATCGCTTTATCGCAATGATAAAAGATTTAATTATTTATATCATAAAGCCATTATTGGTTTGTCAAAAAGGTTTTTTTTGTAATGTTTTCATTTCGTTTTCGGACCTTTTTGAATAATACAAAAAATTGATACCAATTAAAACTAAAAGGGACCCATTTCATATTAAAGTGTTGTGAATAAAAATTATATGAAATGGGGGGGTTGTTGTAGAGGACAACAATTGGCGATTCGCTGGAAGAAACAGTTATCTCTGAAAAGTATGGAAATACTTAAACTTTTTCAAAATAGAGTTTCAATCAAAGGGGAAAATTCTAATATAACTAAGTATATATGCATTCCAAATAAAATGAAACTATTTTTTTTTGCTAATTTCCTCTCTTTATTTAAAATCAGATACATTCTAATTTTAAATAGGCCTCTATTGGTTTATAATGATAAAACAGAAAGCCTTTCCAAAGCAGCTTTTATAGTTAACTCGTCTGTCATAGGTAGAGCCTCTGCTGCCAGCAAACGTTCATAGTTCCGACAGGGATACCTTTTAACCATGTTATTGTCCATTATCCCATCCATTTGAGAGTATGATTAACAGAATGAATTCAAAATATGCTTTCATATTTTGTATTTCCTTTTACTTTTTCTGCTATTTCTAAGATAAAAGCCATTGTCCTGGTTTGGTGGCCAGCTGTTTGACAATGCCATTCACTAGTAGTAATCTAACCGAACAAGCTGGCTCGTGATGAGACCCCTTGTCTTATAATTCTAAGCCATTACCCTGTTTTGGTATGCAGTATTGGTAATGTCGGTTAAATTATTTCCCTATGATCATGGTAAGCAGGCTTGTAATAAGACCTCTTATCTTTTATATCAAAAATTTTTAGAATTACACTCTGAGTAATCATAAACTTTTGGTGAATGGGATGGAAAATTTTCTCCTTAAGAGTAAATGGATGACAGGGTAAGAGTTGAAGATGCTGAAATTGGATTAGTTTCTGTTTTGATATTGATAACCTTTTTGTTGACCAATTTAAAAACATAAAATGATTTTTTAATACTTCTAAGCTTTGAGAAGAGTTCACAAAAATTGAAGGGTGGCTTCAGAATGCAATTATACCTAGTTTCCTAGAAATTGTTCCTCTTGTTTAAGACTTCTATTTATTTAAAAGTGAATATCAACAATCCTTTCTTTTGAGCAACTTTTAAATACAGCAAAGGTCAATGGAAGATACCTTACAACTTTATTTCCTAATGATCCTAAAAACATAAATCCTACTTAGAACTAAAGGAGAAGGGGTTACCTTCTCAATTGAAGAATTTTTTTAAGATGAGGCCATTAACAGGAAGAGAGTCCCTCTTTCCTGATAGATCTTGTAACATGAATGTCGAATGGCCTATCTTCTCACTGATCTGAAATGGTCCAAGCCACATCTTTTGGAACTTGGTGTGTTTACCTTTATCCTCATGGGCTTTATCCCATTTCAGAACTAGATCACCAACCTGCAATTGTTTAGAACTAGATGAAGCTGAATCAAATGATTTTTTGATTATCTGCTGATGTTTTGCATGAGTAATTTTGGCCTTTTCTCTTTCTTCTTCTAATTTTAAAATTTGATCATGTCTAAGTTGGATAGAAGAAGAGGGGCTTTCTTCAATAAACTGCACTAGGGCTAGAGAAGGAAGTGCTAGATTAGTTGGTAGTATTGCTTCTTTCCCATATACAAGATTGAATGGAGAAGTACCTATGGAGGTCTTCTGTGTTATTCTATCTGCCCATAGTGCGAATATTAAAGATTTATGCCAATTTTTATGATTCTGTTCAATAGTTCGCTTAATGATTTTAAGGAGATTTTTATTGGTAGATTCTGCTAGACCATTACCCTGGGGATAATAATTCGCAGAATATTTCAGTTTAAAACCTCTTTTAATAGCAAACTCAAACATGGCATTACCAGAGAAATAAGATGCATTATCAAAAACAAGAGCATTTGGGACACCAAACCTGGTAATGATGAATTGATCTATAAATTCTATAATTCCTTCAGAGTGTTGTTTTTAACGGAATTGATTCAACCCACTTTGTAAAGTAATCAGTAGCAGTAAGGATATACTTATGTTGTTTGGAGGACTGTGGAGAAATTTCTCCAACGATATCCAATCCCCATTGTTCAAAAGGTTGCTCAATGTTGATTGGTTGCAAAGGGAAAGCTGATTTTCTTTGTCTTCCACTGGAGGTTTGACAACTTTGGCATTTCCTTACATATTCGTGAGTATCTCTGAATAAAGTGGGCCAATAATACCCAGCATGAATGATCTTGTGAGCTGTTGTGTCAGCTCCAAAATGTCCTCCGGCTGGTCCATCATGTAGCTCCTGCAAAACCTTTTGTGCTTCAGGTTTTTCTAGGCATCTTAATAAAACTGAATCATAGTTTTGTATAAAAAGTACATCATCAATGATTATGAAGTTTTTTGCTTTTAATCTAATGGCCCGTTTGTTTTTATAAGAAAGATTAGGAGGTGCATATCCATTTTTCAAATAAAAGATTAAATCTGCGTATTGAGATTCAGAATTGGTAATACTTATCTGATTGATTTCTTCCATATGTTCTGTATCACCTGATTCCGGAATGTTGGATGCTCCTGCTAACAACTTGCAAAAACCTTGACCCCTCACAATCTTTGCTGACTTGATTTCCAAGTCATACTCTTGAAGTGTTGTAACCCAATTGGCCCTTTTCTCACCTAATTCCCTTTGGATCAGTAATTGTCTTACTGCAGAAAAAGGAACTATAACCTTTGTATGAGCTTTTAAAAGGAAGGGCCTATAGTGTTTAATGGCTTTATACACAGCAAAGGCTTGTTTTTCAACTTCGGAATAATTTAGTTCTGCACCCTGGAAATTTGAACTGAAAAATGAAATTGGTGCTTCCAGGTCATGATCATTAATCTGAGTGAGTACTGCTGCATAAGATGAATCAGATGCGATAGTATACAATGTGAAGTGATTAGAAAAATTGGGAGTGTTTAAAGCGGGGGGCATTGATTATTGATTGTTTGATTAAATCAAATGCTTCCTTTTCCACAGATTCCCATTTAAACACTGAATTTTTCTTAATCATGTTTTGTAATGGTAAAATGATCTGAGAAAAATCAGGAACAAATCTTTTGACAAAGTTGATCTGACCTAAAAAATACTGCATGGATTTTTTGTTATGAGGAAATGGGATTTCAGAAATTTCTTTAATCTTGTCAGGATCAATATAAATACCATCTTTGGAAACAATAAAACCCAGGAGCTTTCCTTGATCAAGAGCGAAGAAGGATTTTTTAGGATTGAGTGAGATACCGTACCTTTTGCAGCGTTGAAAAATTTGATTTAAGTCATACAAATGATTGGATCTTTTTCTAGAAAATACAGTAATATCGTCTAGGTAGACAACTACTGTTTTATTAATCAATCCTTTGAAAGCGATATCCATCGCTCTTTGGAATGTGGCTCCCGCATTAATAAGTCCGAAAGGCATTTTCTGATAAGCTTAAGTTCCCCATTTTGTTCTGAATGTGGTTTTAAGTCTGTCATCAGGATGAACCAAAACTTGGTTATATCCTGAAAAACCGTCTAAAAAGGACATTAATTCAGAGCCTGCTACTGATTGGAGTATCTGCTCCATAGTAGGTAATGGGAAGTTATCTTTGAGGCTTGCTTTATTTAGATTTCTGAAATCTATACAAATCCTAATGTCGCCATTTTTATTTCTGACAAGCACCATATTAGAGACCTAGTTTGAGTGCCGAACGGGAAAAATAATCTTAGCTTTTAAGAGTTTATTGAGTTCCGATTTTATTTGACTCTCTAAGTTCGGATGTATTTTCCTTAATTTCTGCTGAACTGGTTTCTGATCGGGAAGCATTGGAATGGTATGCTGGATAATAGTTGTATCATATGTCTTTAAATCGTCATATTTCCAAGCAAAAACATGTTTATGTTTCTTTAAGAGTTTAATGAATGCTTCCTTTTCTTCTACTGAAAGTCCTAATCCTAGATTAATGTTTTGAGGATTTTGTTCGGTGCCAAGGTTTATCAATTCAAACCTTAAAGTAGAGCTTTGGAGCTTTGCATTAGTCTCAGGTTTAAATCTGTCTTTAATATCATAAAGATCCTCAAGCTTCACCACAGGCTTTGGAATTGAATTTTCCTCGGATTTACCTGTCATTTGAAGGTCATGTTTGCTTTCCTCAATGATCTGGTCATCATAGGACTTTTCTGAAGTCAAAAATTGTAAAATGTCTTCATCGTGATTAAATACTCTCCAATTAGTGACATTGTCAGGAATTGATGGCCTAAAAATCAACTCTACTGAAAATCTTTCTGGGCTATAATCTTCGGAGGGTATGAGTTTGGAAGCAACATTGGCTAGCAAATCTGCTGCTGAATTTTGAGACCTAGGGATAGAAGAAATATTGAATGCAGAAAAGTGCGTGGTGAGTTCTTGTACCAGCGACTGATAATGTTTGAGGTGATTTGAAAGACAATGAATTGTATTTCTCACCTGTTTGACAATAATTTCAGAATCGCCGAATACTTTCAAATATTGCACTTTAAGGCCAATTGCTTTATAGAGACCTTGGACTAAGGCTTCATACTCGGCTGTGTTGTTTGTGCATTCAAATTCTAACCTACAGGACAGCATTGTTTTTTCTCCTTGCGGGCTAACCAAGATACACCCTGCTCCCGAACCTTCGTTAGATTTGGAGCCATCAAAATATAAAGACCAAAATAAAGAAGTATTAACAATTTTATTTACATCAAAATACAAAGTCCAAAATAAAGAAGTATTAACAATTTTATTTATAGAATTCTGATAACATTAACACATCTTGAACTGTCAGTTTGTGAAAAATTTTCAATTTGTGATGTAAAAGTGTTTACTAAGAACGGAGATGGTTGGGCAATATAATTGCCGAAGAATGATTCAGGAGAATAATTTCCCAATATGTTATTATTAAATGCAATTGGTTGATTCTCTTGTTCAAACTCTGTAACAGTATGGGTCATATGTTTCTCCCGATTAATTTTTATTTGATTTGGCTTTCCCCTGTAGGGAAGCCACATATGAGACCAATCAGTAGAAATATATCCATGGAGCTTCTCAGACCAATCCCTACTCAAGATTAAACCATAAAACTCAGGTATATCAGCGATTAGAATATCGATTCTTTGAAATACTCGTGGATCAGATGCTAACCTGATAGTAACAGAATTTATTTCCCCTAAGACTTGGACTTTGGTTCTATCTAACTGCACAATGTGTATTGAAGACTTTTGGGGTTCTATGTTCAGTTTAGAACAAACTGAAGCTGGCATTATATTAGATGATGCCCCTGAGTCAATTAAACATTTGTGTAGATTTCGATTGTAAATTTCAAAGGTTCAGAGGAAAGGTGGGGTATGGGAATTTGATCTGTCTCCGATTAGAATCGTATCAGTAGCCTCAATTCTACCAGAAGGTGGTTGTCCTGAATCATTTGCAGCTTTAGCACTAGGAAGAGGCGAGGAAGGTACTGCATTTATTTCCTTAAGGAGCAATTTTTGTTAATGTTTTAACTTACTGAGTTCAAACATGGTGATGTTTGCCTTAGTCTTCTTCATGTCATCGATAATATTGTAATCCATTGAATCCGATACTACCAACGTCTTTGATGTTGAAGGTATATTTGAAGACGATGGTTGGTTTTGAGAAGGCTTGTGCAGTAAACTTCCTTGTAGGTGCCTTTTCCTTTGCGGTATTAAAGTACTTTTGCACTCCGTTCTTTGAAGTTGCACGAGCAGGGTTTTTTTACTCTAGTAGAGACGGACTTCTTCATCATTATTCTGTATCGGAGTTGGGCGGTATGAAATCCCACATGCCGTGGCATTCAACATGGCATTCAACGACTTCATCTTCTTCAATTTCATCGGATAGTTGTATTGTTTCATCTTCTTCTTCCTCAGGGTCTGAATCTGCATTGGATATAACCTTTGGTGGTTTTGACTCATTCTTCTTAAAATTCCTAAATGGTTTCTTTGTTGAAGTTTCTGCTACTTGCTTTTTAATTTCAACCATTTCATTTGACATTGTTTTGAGGACCTTTTGAAGACCCTCCATATCGTATGGATCATTGGTGTTTTTCTTCTTTGAATCGTCCTTGAAAGACACTTTTTTGGATTTCCTATCTTCAAGAGCAGCTTTCTTTTCCAAGGCGATTATACGTTTTTCCACAGTGATGGCTTCTTTCATGTTTTCTGGCAGAGTTGGTTTCGCAGCCCTATCTACAAAAATGGCTATATTTTAAGGTAAGGCTGTGATGTACCATTCACTTCTAACTTGTTCACTTGGCTTGGAATCGGTGGGAATTTTATTCAAGAGCTTATTGAATCGGGAGGTAAACTCCTTAATTGGTTCTCTTGACTCAATTCTTAGATTTGAAAGATCATTAAAGAGCGTGGCCAAGGATCTATCGTCGCCATATTTGGTAGGAAACTGGAAGGGTATTCCAAGTTTGGTAATGGATCCGGAAGGGTAAGGAAAAATACCAAGACCCAGGCGATCCTTGTAACGTGTAGGAAAAAGTCTCACTACAACATCTTCTTGTGTTACTCCTTTTAGATTAACTGACAACATGAAATTATTTATGTGTTCCTCAGCTCATGTTCCAGCATCTGGATTAAACTTTGGTAACCATTTCTCAGGATAATCTGGTAATGGATGTAATGGTGCAGGCATAGTGACTGCACCAGGACTAGTCCATGGGTTTTGAGCCATCTTGTGAAATTGCCAACGTTTGAGGGCGTGATGTTCAGGGTGATTTGGGAGGAGGTAGTAATAAAGACTGAAGAGGTTGTGATGTTGAAGGTGGTGACCCCTGATGAACAATAATATGTAATGGGGAAGTGGGTGTTTGACTTCGCACTGGAGATGATGAGATGGAAGATGATGGAGAAAAGGTCTCACTATCAGAACCTTCAGTGTTCTTTTTTGCCCTTTTCCTTCGGGGTAAAGGTAACTTAGTTGGTTCAATGCCAAGTTTTTCGCTTTGAAGTCTGGTGAGATGATGAGGTAGGTGGAATTGCGAAGTCTGACTGCCATGTGATACTTCAGATCTCTGAGGTGATATGGAGAAGCCTTGAAGTTTCTGGATGATAGACTGAACTTCAGGGGACTCCGGACTTAAATGTTCTGAAGTATGGTGTGATTGATCAGTGATAGTTGATCCCTCTTCTTCTTGTTTGGACAATGGTAATTCAGAATGCAAACGGGAGGTCTAAGGTGAGGTGGAGGATGATTTACTCTGAGAATGGTCTGTAGGTTTTGATTTACTCGCCATTCATAGTTGGGCCCTCCTTCTAGCGCCAAAAATGTTGATGCCCCGAAAATCGTTACATCAATATTGGGGGATAACCACCCGGTCCGGACCTTAAGACAACTCCTTTTTCGTTTGGGATGGTGGCTCCGACTGGATATAATGGGACCAGTTTCCCGATAAAGAATAGAAAGGGGTGGATGAATGATTGTTTTAATAAATGATAATGAATGGAGTACTTAATCTATAAGCGAAAAATGCAAATGACTATTTTATCCCGGGAAGCTTCTATTCTTAAGTGCAACGTTTGATGATCTGTGTTCGTTGATAGGCATATAGATGACACTATTCAATAAACAAAGACATTTATTTAAATAATAATTACTTCGTTCAATTAGTTGAACAAAGTAATTGATAAAACATTGTTACACTTATCTTTTTATATTACTGATACATGAATGATTAGAAGAATAGCAAATCGTAAACATCCAGTAGTGGAAAGTATAAAGACTGTTGTTAAAACACATTCATATATTCAATAATAGCAAGAGTAATCAAACAACAATTTACATAAAAAGAATAAATTCAGACATAGATAATAGTACCATATGAGCTGAAAATCTTTCCCAATGTCAATCGCAATTTGAATTCCTTCTTCCGACTCAGAAATAATTTTAAATAAAGGTAGTAGTGCACATCCACATAAAAGCTTCGTTATCAAAATTTGGAAAAATTGGTCCAGTTTTCATAAAAAAAATATGCCTGGAGTACAGTAGTGCAACTTCAGGTTTCATTCATATACAAAAACTTACGACCCTTTCTAAATACATGAAAGGGTCTATAAATACTAAATTAAACTAACAAACTACAAAATTAAAATGCTACTAAATTGGTATAACTTGATCTGGAATATCTCCTTCTATGGCAATCTGGTAACCGGCAGCATGATTCATCACTTAGGCTGTTCGTCTTTAGTCCTGAGCTGGCATATTGCAAGCATCGGCTCCACTTCTGGTGGTCGTTTAAGGCGAGAATTGAGTTGGGCATCATAGGTGGCATCCTGTATTTCGGGAATGATGCACCCGATTGCATCTGAGAGGCACTTGAGGGCGGCTCTCTGGCTGTAAGGTTTGACTACGAACATCCAATAGGTGTCCCATGTCAAACTGTTAATTCCTGCAATTAATCTGCCAGTTTTCTTCAGCTCTGAGTAACATGACTGCTCCAATGTTTTCGCTGATGTCAATTTACCTGGGGTATATTGAGAAATCATGTTAGATAAGTAGAGAGTGTCACTAATCAATTCAACCAAATTACTTGTGGTTAATTTGCATCTGCAAACTGCCCTCTCTGCTTTCATTAACTGGGATTTCCATTCCGTAAATAATATCTCTTTATGCGATTCTAGGATCTTTCGAAATTTAGCCGACTGTCCTTCCTCAGTACCTTGCCACTCAAGATAATTGGTTAATGTCTCATCGGCCTGCTCGAAGTCTGTTCTAGCTCGTGGGTTATCACTTAGAGATGTTGATGAGTCACATAAAGGTTAATGCTGGGCGATTTGTTGACATAACGGCTTTATCTGTGTTGCTGTTAATAATGCTTTATTTATTTATATTTATACGCACGAATTCGACTACTGTGGAGAGGTCTTTCTGTTTTCTCAATAGGTGATAGTTGAGCAATACGCTCATCTTTTATCTTGACATTTGTTCATTGTTTGTCTTGAGTTGTGCAAAGTACCTCGGCTATCTTTTATGTACGTTTGACTCTGATCAATCCTCTGCTTTTCCTCCTGCAATTGTTGAGTTAATTGATTATTGGTTTGCTGTTGTGTTAACAATTGCAGTTCTACCTGCTCTGTCTTCTGCCGTGCTTCTGATAATTGTGCTTGTAATGAGAAAATCTCCTGGTCTTTTGTCTTTAATAAAAGACTCACCTCTGATGCCTTATTTATTGTTTCTGCCGAATAGGCTCCAGCAAATTGTGATAGTTTTGTTAGGTCTTCAGAGGGGTCAAATTCCTCCTTCCAAACTATATTTCCCGTTACTGTTTGTTTTGGAAATAGGGAAGGCTGATCACTTCTTCTCCTCTTCCTTTGTCGTTTTACCACAGCTTTGTGTTTCGGGCTATAGAAGACATCCAAGGGAGGAATCTCTTCTATCTGCAAAATAATTTGATCGGAGGGATACTTTGGGATTATCTCTACTCCTTTAGAATTGGGTAGGCCGCTGGTTTCACCTGGAACTTGTTTTGATAGTCTCTTTGTATCTTGCTACTCTTGATGTTTCGGCTTCCTTTGAGCCCTCGGGGATTGTTGATAATTGAATTGAATTGCTGCCATTCTGGAGCAATTGCAGGATCGATTTGAGTATCTTTATTTACCTTTATGGTATCACAATTCTGCTCTTTCGTTATAGCACGGAGTTCCTTGGTATGTTGTTCGGGCTCGCTTGATCCTGCTGCTGGGCTTGTTGCTAACAGATCTAGGGGCAGAGTTTGCAACCTCTGTTCTCTAAGTCGGTTGAATTCAACTAACCCTTCATCTTGATATTTCATTCTGGGCAACGATCTAACTTGGGACATTGACTCGGCTGTGGAGAACAGGTCATCAAACACATCTTCTTTATGATCAAACTTTGCCCGATTTGGCATGTTCGAGGGCATTATAGGCAACTTTGTCGAGATCAAATTGCCTATTAGGGAGAGTTACTAGAGTTAATGATTTTATCTTTGTAGTTTCTTTCTGCATGTTTGAGATCATTCAAGGTGTAGACACCACACATCTAAGAGGAAAAGAGGGCCAGACCTGCTTGTTATTTTTCTTTAGAGTTTGTGTCACGCCCTCGGAAATAATCTGATAGGCTATCTCCCTTGCCAGCAGTTTATCTAGTATGTACAAAGGAAGAATATGAGGTTTGGCTTGAATGTCGAAAATTCTTATATAAGTAAATTTTTCCTCTGCAAACCATCTCCCTATGCCAGTTAAATCAATCCCTACTTGGTAGGAAACCTTGGGAGCAGGTTTATCAAAAATAGAGTAATGAATGGGTAACATGAGGCCATTGCATATTTGGTATAAATGGTGCCTATAGGAGGTTTTCCACAATTTCTGATGGTATATGTGAATGGGCATGGGGTCTGGTGGAGTCCACCTCCAGCCAAGCACGGGAAATTCAGAATTAAAACACGGGGTGTCCAGGATATAAGCGCTGTAGTAGAATGGGGGAATAAGCCTTTCAGAAATGCGGGTCTTGCTTCTGAAATCAAGAACTGCGGTGGCTAGTTTGTCGGACAGTATAGTTCCCCAATCCATAATTTCACTCTTACACGCTGCCTCCATTAAAGGAACCATTTCTATAGTGAAATTAGAGGAGTCGTGCAAACCCCATAATCTACACATCATGATCCCAGCATAACAGTAAGGAGAACATATAGAATCAACAGAATACATACCGGAAGATTTATGCTTGTGTTTTGCCGGATTCTGCCTCTAATTTCGAATGGGTTCGGATTCAGTTTCGTTCTCATTTCGGAATTTCTCCAGAAATGCCTTGTTGTACTTATGCAGGCTCGGGGAAAATGATACATTTGCCTCAAATTATTTATTATTAACGAAATGAGCAATAAGATTCTCCCATCTACGAGGTACGAGAAGGAGTTACGTACGGCGATTGAGTTCCTCAATTGCCCACCTTACTACATCCGTATATGGGAGAATTTGTTCCCGAGCTGCTATCCGATGAAGGAAAGAGTCAGCTAAGTCCTTTAAAGTACCTTCAGATTTTTGAGTCGTATCGACTGTGGCTTCTACTGTTGTTACTTCAGGTTCTTCAGCTTCTATCAAATTATAGGTACTTTGCCAAGAAGTTTTGCCAAGACCTGAACATGTAGTATCGAATGTCAATCCTTTCTTTTTTATTTCTGGATCGATGGCTTGTTTATGGGCTGGCGAAGCGGAAGCGTTTGCGATTTTCTTGGAACTTCTTCCCCATTTTTGCTCGCATCTATTGTGACATAACAGTGCACTTTTGAGGTGAAAATAAACGTAACACGAGAGAATTGGCAATGAAAACCAAATACGAGCGAAATATATTGATTAATGCATGATGAAGAATTAACTTAAGGTGGCCGTGGATCCAATCCGTGAAAAGATTTTAGATTTACTGTTTCATTAAATGGCCATAAAAACCTGTCAATCTTTTAAATGTCCATCATATCATTTATTGGTGGAATGATTTGTTTAAGCGTGCCTTGGCCGTTTTGGCGGTTGAGCGCAGGTGAATCTCTATTAGAAAGATAAGGCCTTTAATACGAATTAATCGTAATATCCCCGTTTTAACAACTTTTTGAAGTTCGTGTTTTTGGCTTTATCGCATCGCATCAGGGCAAAAGGCGCTTTTGTTATATTGGCATCTCTTGGAATCCTCGATCGCCGATAGCGATATCGCATCGCATCGGGAGCATTAACTGGGGCTCTTTTAAAAGCATGCATGGTATATCGCCGATCGCCTATTGCGTGTTATCACGTCGGAGAAAACCAATGGTTTTTAAGTTATGCCTCCTTTGTAATTGCGATATGCGATCTTGCGATCGCTTTATCGCAATGATAAAAGATTTAATTATTTATATCATAAAGCCATTATTGGTTTGTCAAAAATGTTTTTTTTGTAATGTTTTCATTTCGTTTTCGGACCTTTTTGAATAATACAAAAAATTGATACCAATTAAAACTAAAAGGGACCCATTTCATATTAAAGTGTTGTGAATAAAAATTATATGAAATGGGGGGGTTGTTGTAGAGGACAACAAGGTTGTAGAAGACTTGGGTTCTTAATTGTCTCAACTTTATTTTGTTGGCAAACCAAACATTCCGCCACAAAATTTTGAATATCAGATTTAAGGCTATCCCAAAAAAAATATTTCTTCACCCTGTGGTAAGTTTTTAAAAATCCCAAGTGTCCTCCTAAAGGAGAAGTGTGCAATTCCAAAACAATATTTTTTTTTAGTTGGGAGTTCTTGAAAATATATAAGTGATCTTTGTACCATAAGGAATCATTTTTCCAACTAAATGTATTAGATGTACTAGGATCTTGCTGCAACTTTTGAATGAGTGTCCACACTTCTTCATCCTTCTTCCATTCATCCCCTGCTTCGGTTATCCAATCTGGTTGGATAATAGAAATGGAACAAAGCAATGCTTTCACCTCTTCATCCTTTCTTGAGAGTGCATCTAAAACAACATTTATCTTCCCTTTTTTGTAGATGATTTCAAAGTCATAACGCAACATTTTTGTGACCCA
Organism: Pinus albicaulis; assembly: GCA_034641835.2. NCBI lineage: Eukaryota > Viridiplantae > Streptophyta > Pinopsida > Pinales > Pinaceae > Pinus > Pinus albicaulis. The sequence continues at coordinate 1,669,512,660 of CM076580.1, read as the reverse complement.
TTTTTGCTGCTCTTCTGAAGATAGTATTTGCTCCAAAAAGTGTTTAAGAGTATCATGATCAGTTTTTACCCTGAAGTGTCTTCCCATTAGGTAAGGTCTCTATTTCTTTAGTGCATGTAGTATTGCCAACCTTTCCTTCTCATAAATAGCATTTTGTAAATACTTTCCTTTGATTGGACGACTTTCAAAAGAAATGGGTTTTCCTTCTTGCATTAAAACAACACCAATTCCATTTCCTAAGGCATCACATTCCACAATAAAGGTTTTTGTGAAGTATGGCATAACTAAGACTGGTGCTAGGCACATTGCCTCTTTAAGATGTTCAAAGGGCTTAGTTGCTTCAAGAGTCCATTAAAATTCATCTTTCTTCAATAATGTTGTTAGAGGTGTTGCTATTCTCCCATAATTATTAACAAACTTGCGATATTAATACACTGTTAACCCAATAAATACACACAACTTCTTTATGGTTGTGGGGACTTTCCATTCCTTAATGGCTTTAATTTTGTTAGGGTCTACCTTAATACCCTCATGAGAAAGAATATGACCCAAATATTCCACCTCTTGTACTCCAAAGAAACATTTGGATGTTTTTGCATATAATTGTTTCTCCTCCAATAGTTTGAGCACCCTCTCAACATGTTGAACATGATCCTTCCAAGACCTACTGTAGATTAGTATATCATCAAAAAATACTAGCACAATTTTTCTAAGGAAGGGTTTGAAATGGAATTCATCATCCCTTGAAATGTACAAAGTGCATTGGTCAGGCCAAAAGGCATGACCAAAAATTCATAATGACCCTCATGAGTTCAAAATGTTGTTTTCGCAATATCTTCAGTCTTCATTATAATTTGATGATATCCTGAACAAAGATCCAACTTGGTAAAATAAATTGCTCCATGTAATTCGTCCAATAATTCATCAATCACAGGAATAGGAAATTTATCTTTAATAGTGATCTTATTGAGCTCCCTATAATCCTGACACATGCACCATGATCCATCCTTCTTGTGCACCGATACTACTGGAGTAGAGAAATAACTTTGACTAGGTTGAATTATACCAGCCTCTAACATTTCTACAATCATACGTTTAATTTTTCTCTTTTGGACATAAGGATATCTGTAAGGCCTGATGTTTGGAGGAACAATTCCTGGAATCAAATGAATAACATGATCATGATCACGAATAGGTGGGAGTACTTTGGGAGTTTCAAATACCTTGGAATGATTATCCAAGACTTTTTGGAGATATGGAGAAATAGATGATTTTGATGTTGGAACTTCTAGTGAGCATAATTGTGCAATTACACGTTATTGTTATTTCTTCAGAAGCTTTGTCATGGCATTAAAGCTTATTATATTTCCTGGCTTCCCTACGATACCCTGTAATTTGATTTCATTTCCTTCCAAAAAATTTTCAAGGAAAGTTCTTGAAAATTAAAAGCTACCATCCCCAAAGATTGTAACCACTGTACTCCTAGTGCAACATCAGCACCTCCCATTGGGATGGAAAGCATTGGAATATTCAATACATATTCCCCTATGGCTAGCTTGATATTATTGCATTTTCCAGAGAAATTTATAGTTCCTCCATTTGCAACCATCACTTGAAATTCTGGTGTTGGGTATAGGAAACACAAATTCCTTGGCTACCTTACAATGAATAAAATTATTGGTACTACCCGAATCAATCAACACTATTACCTTTTTCTTCTTGATATGTCCTTCTATCTTGAGAGTTTGAGGAGTGGTAATTCCTACCAATGCATTACATGATATGGTTGGACTCATTTCTTCTTCTTCTAGGGTTGGTTCCTGGTGTATATCCTCTTCTTTTTAAGTTTCTTGTTCATTTTCTTCCTCTTCACAATCTATTTAAAATAATTTCTTCTCAGCACACTTATGACCTTTAGTGTATTTTCCATCACAACTGTAGAAAATCCCTTTTGATCTTTTTTCTTCAAATTTTTGTGGTGTCAACCTTGTAGGTTATGGAATTCTAGGAGTAGCAACACTTCCATATTTATAGATGTGAGTGGTAGGCTTCCTTATCGCCATAATTTTACATTCAATTTTTCTTGCCAACCTGAATGCCTTCTTCAATGAATCAAGTTCCCAAACGAGAACTTCATGTTGGATGTTATCCTTTAAAGTCCCTATGAAGACATCAATCATGTGTTCCTCTGGAATATCAGTTACCCTTATATTCAAATTTTTGGAAGTCCTCAATGTGCTCCACCACTGAACCCTTTTGTTTGAGATTTATCAATTGGCTAAAGAAGGTGTTGCTCTTTGTATCCTCATAATGTTCTATCATTTTCTTCATAAAAAATGACCAAGTGATAATTTTTTTACGGGAGAAAAGCCATAGATACCATACAAATTTATTTTTTTCTAAATGTAAAGTTGCAATGTGTACCTTTTGTGTGTTTTGCACATTATTGAGATCAAAATATTGCTCCATCTTTAGTATCCATGTTACAAGATCCTTGCCATCAAATTTCCTCATATCCATCTCTAGAATATGGTGGTTCTTCAATCTAACGTTAGAGTTTATGAAATCATGATTAACATTTATTTTTTTCTCATCATGAGTTTCCTCTACTATCTTTTCGCCATTAGGAATCATTTCTTGTATCAACTTTGACAAACCTTCCTTCAAAATTTCCATGTCTTCCTTCAAACCTTCCATTTTTTCTTCCATACCATTCTTCAAACCATCCATTTTTTCTTCCATACCATTCTTCAAACCATCCATCATAGATTCCACGCTTTTCTTCAAAACATCCATTTCATTTTTTGTTGCTCTTTGCGAAAGCGAAATTTGGTGCACTTGCTCTTGTAATTTTGATGTCATGTTTCATTTCTTCATCTTCATGAGCCATAGTAGAGCCTTTTGAAGACTTAATGGATGTTGAATTCTATTTAGGATGCATTTTAGAACCCAATACTGATATCTATTCTACAATATGCCCTTGGAATCAATTCAAATTGATTCTTCAAACAAGACTTGTGCAATTCGGAAAAAAATATACACATTTTTCTTGCTTTTGAGGAGCTCAATATTTAAATTTAATTATCTTTGTGATTTAGGATCTTCAATATATGAAATTTTTCCCTGTAGTAGCACTCTTAATCTTCTCTCAAATGCCACAATTCTGACCTGATTTGGATTATTCAAGGAAACATTATGCCTAATCTCCCACAATCACCTAATTATGGACTGGTTCAGTAGAGTGAAGTTGTAAGACGTACCACGTGTCATTGTTTCTTCCTTTAACTCTGAAATTGATATGCAAGAAAGTACAGCCCGTTTAATTGTTGCCACCTTTTACATAATTCTAATCTGACACTCAGAGAGAGAGTTATGATGATTTTCCCATAGTCACCTCTTTGAGAAGAAATTCGGGAGCCTAAAAAACCCTAACTTTCGCAGATCGTATCTCCAAAAATATTTCGAACTAAGATTTGAAATTTGTACAAGAGGTTCCACAGGATTTAGGCTTTGGTTTGTAAACATTTCAGCTTCTGAAACTTCGTAGAAACAAATTTATAGCTAAAATTCCATGATGACCTATTTGGAGCAGCGAAACCCTAGAATCCAAAGCTCTGATACCAAATGTTATGAAACTAGCTCCAAAAATAGAAGAAAAGAGAGATCAATGCCTTATAAATAAGCAACTTCGAGGGGGAAACCTTCAATACATTACATAAATGAACTATTCTTGGATGATACAAATGACAAAACCCCCTTTCTATATATAGGAGTCCATGGGGCCACAATGTAATCCTAGTCGACCTAAAAATAATAATGTAAGGGAAAAATAATAAAAATATGGGGGTTACAGGGGTAAAATAATAACAATAATGGGGTTACACTAACAAAAATAAGGTACTATACTAGAAATATAGGGACCTAACAGTCCCTTCATTTTTTGAAGGAGCATAGTCTCTCTTATCTTCATTGCCTGTTATGGAAATGAGCATTTCCTTATGCTTCCATCGCCCTAGTCCAATGTTTGAAATAATGAGAGGGGGGTGAATCAATATTTCCCTTCAATTAGTTAAATTTTAATCTTCAAACCATTTAAGTCAAATTAGAACTATATCAAAAATAAATAATCATGAAAAATTAACAAAATCATTCAACAATTCACAATATCAAAGATAATAGACACAAGATTTTTAGGTGGAAACCCTTCTGGGATATAAACCACCAAATGATTCTTAATATAGTTATTCAAAATATTACAACAGTGGGAAGCTCCAATTGGAAGGATTCTCCAATGCCCTAGTTTAGAGGCTCCAACCTAAAGGAAGCTCCAACTCCCTGATATATCAGCTCCAACTGGAAGGATGCTCCAATGCCTTGGTTTTATCAGCTTTGATTGAAAGGATTCTCCAACACCCTGTAGAGGCTCCAAAATATTTCTCTAGCACCACCTTGCTTCCAGGAAGTGTTCTTAGGCTCCAACCTAAAGGATAATCCACTCTCTTTCCTTTCACACCCTACCACCCTATCCAACAAGCGGACCATGTTTCACAATTTTCAAACTAGATCCACATGTTCTCAATAAAATAAATAATTTCAAAATAATCTACTAACTTTTGTTGATCTATAATATTGGCACACAATATTTAGGAAAAAAACAACTTTTGTTCAAAATATCAAATCTTAGCTATTAATCCAATGTTCTATTTCAATTGGCATAAATCTCCTACAGCCAAAACCTTAGCTTCAACAAATGAGGCCAATACTTCTTGTCAAATACATATATATTTATGCAGACCCTAACAGTAGTGTGTCAAACTCATAATCACAATAATTTTCATTATCTCTACTTTGTTGTCACAATATTGTATAATTTCCTATGTTATCATTGTTGACTTGTGCCCACATGCATAATTCAATATGCCACAAATATGTGCTATTCCCAGTTGTGATTTGTCTCAAAATTTGTCTAAATAAACATGGGGTCATAGGAAATCAAATCAACTAAGCTTCTACAATGTAATCTTGATTGAAAAATTCAACATATTTCATTGTTGAACCTCAATGCCATCAAGTCATCAATCTTGCAATATAATACTTGTACATTTGATTGCATTAACACTTTAGATTATTTCTATCATAGACCTTAGCTAGTTCTTAATAGTAATCTAATCCACATTTATACATAAATAAATCAACCACTCAATACTTTATGAATTTCTTACAATGTCATATGACAGTGGCAATAGCCAATAAGATATCTTCACTTCTTGTGTTTGATCAATCATAGTAGACCTTTTGGAATTCTAATGTAGGCTTCAAATACACAATAGAAAACCAAACTTCTCCAAAACTATTTCCAAATGATGTAAAAATTCAATTAAGTAATATAAATGTCAATTTGGACAATTCAAATACCCCTTTGATGTAATGATTCTTTCAACTTCTAATTCAAAGCTAAATCATTGGAAATGCCTCTACTATTGATTGATGTCTTTTCCATTATTGTTGTAGATGATGTCTCTTCAAGAGGTTTGAACCCGATAATATATTTTTAGCTACTATGGCCAAATTTTGGGATAAGTATCGAGTTTCCTTAGTGATTTAGACCGAAATTAAAATTTGGGTTTTCACAAAATTGATGCAAGTATTCCACTGCAATTTCTTACACTAGTTAGGGATATTATACTTTAAACATAATCATGCTTCAGGATGAAACTCAAATTGATTTAGGATGTTATTCTTCAGAATTTAGATTAGGTCTCAATCAAATACAAAATGACTTCAACAAACCTCTAACAAATCAGAGAACAAGAAGGTGGAATGTCCTTATGCTAAGAGACCTTCAATTCCTCACCAAATTAGAGTTACATAAACTATGATAAGATGTGTATGATTCCAATGTGTATGTTGCAAGTTTTAAGACTAAAAGGTGCCTCAGATCCAATCAATTTCACAAAAATAAAAGATGCTACAATGTAGTGTTGACAGAAGTTGAAATGCCTCAGAGGTGTATTCGCATAATCCTGTCAACAAACCAAATTACGAGCAATAAATTTTTTCATAAATCCCACTAAAATACCACAAATCTTATTCATAGGTTGATGATTGGTTCGATCACTTGTTAGGGTGAATTCTTCTTCTATTTGAGATGTGAATAATAGGATAAGAATGGAGGGTTTTAAATATATCTCAAATAAGGTTGAATGTGTCCAAAAATCTTCCACGAAGATGTGTCCTAAGTGGGTCTAAATTCCATGCTTCAAAACTTGTGCAAACAGGTCCTGATTTTCTCAAGAAAATGAGAAATAAAATATGTAACAAATTTTTTCCATGAATGGACTACTTTAATTCCAAAAATTTCCACCATATCTCATAAAATTAATCAATAAATATGTTACGATTTGATTCCCTAATAGGGTCGAGATAGACTGCTCAAGAGTAACATAGAAAAAACAATATTTGGCACAAAATTTTCATTGATCAACTACAAGAGAATGTGAATATTAGTCCTTAAAAGAGAAGTTATTTTTTAAGACCAGTGGATCTTTGTATTCCCAAAAGGAAACAAAAAAATTATCCCATAGATAACCTCATGTGCTTTCGATGAATACTCTTGACCAGAATACAAGAAACAAGTGGAAATAACAATGTAAAGTTTGAAACAGGAACTGTAAACTCAAAACAAGAACTCTAGCCAAAAAACCTCCAAAAAACATGAAAAACAACTGAAAAACGAAAAGTGTGTATTCTAAAATTATGTTTTATTTTTTTAAGGTTAATTTTCAACATTTTTTAAAAATGGCAGTAAAAATAATTTTTCATTGTGCAAAATAAATGAAAAAAACAAACTAATGTTGTTGGTAGAATAACATTTTCCTTTTCTGGGTACAATTTCAACATTTTTTAGTATTGGCGTTAAAGATAAAATAATGGGATCTGAAACACATTCAAATTCCAACAATTTTAATCCATGTCATTAAACATATAATATCATGACACTAAAATTCCTAAAATTCTAATTTTTTTCAACCATAGCATTAAAGATAATAAAAAATTGACAATTTTTCAACCATAGAATTAAAAAACTTAAAATTTTCAACATATTTCAACCATGACATTATGAACAAATTACATGACTAAATTAATCAAAATATCAATACTTGTAGATTGAATGAAACATAAATTATTTCTTTAATTTTTTATTGCATTGTGGATATTCTAAACCAATGAGTTCATCATAATTAAAACATATAATCCAACAAACATACTCATAACTTCATGTAAGATCATATGGAAGTTAAAATATTTATTTCAAGTTACCATGCAAAAATCATTTATAAAAATTGTCTTAGACAATTATTCAAAAATCACTCGCATGTTCTTGCACACCATGAGAATTCACATCTTCAAATGAATGACTGGATGTAGATGAAGATGTTCCATATTCTTCTCTTTCATCAACTAGTGTGCCATCTAACTCAACATTCATGCTCACCATTTCAGACTTCAAATTTCTTCTAGATCTATGAGTGGGTTCAATAGACTCCCATATCAACATTGTTTCTTCTGGAAACAACCTCTCAAGAATATTATCGTCCTAAAGCGAAGAGTTCCTCTCTTTGTTAAATTGAAGTCATAAACAAGATCCTCCAATTTTAAGAGGTATGTACAGTGACGATTTATATTTGTACCCTTTATTTTTCTCTTTCCGCAACTTTTTTTATCAACTACCATCTCTTGCTTGTACTCACCATTGAATGGGTGCGTATTTGTGGCATACCAATTTACTTCAACACCTACAACATATTCATTTTATGCAATGACCTTTATAACCTTGGAAACCCAGAATTGATATCCATGTGCATCTCCATCTGCTAACACTTCGATCATGCGACCCTCCTTAATATCCTATACTAAACCCATGTAAAGGTCTTCCATGGCTTCACGTTCTGCACGGCGTATTCTGGAACCAATATACATTTATCTTTCCTCTACCTATTAAGAATTTAATACCTTGAGATTTTTTTTGTTCAACAATTTTTCTTTCCCCATGTTCATTTGACACATTTTGAGGCCAAATAAATGGATTCTTCAAAATTATATCTTCATTTGTTGATCTTGAAATTATATCACTCCAACTATTGAAAAAATACTCCCACCAAACTGAATCAGAAACATCAAAGTACTCATATGTGTATATAATTTATTTTTAATTTCTTCCAGGCATTCAGAACAATTTATGTCTCTATTCTTCCTTCGTGCATTATGAACTTTATAAACTGGTTGTAATAACAATATATTTGACGCAAATATTGGATGATCTAGAGTGAAATTATATTTTTCCCCATATAAGTGTTTTCCCATCAATATTTTTGATACAAAATTGATTTTGGAAGCTAATGTCATTAATTTTTTCAATGCATTTCTCCTCACCATGAAATCCTAGAATAAACCTTCACATGAAACAGTTTCTTCCAACACATGCAAAATAGGCTCTAGCATGTATGATTTCTTAATACATTCAATTAATGATGGAAAGATCCCAACATCCTTCCTCCTCAATGTTACTGAAAAATGACTGAAAATTTGATCAATATGGTCATCAGTGTGGCCAACAAGAAGGAAGCCAACCTTTACCTTATGAAAATTTTTCAATTCAACAAACATGTTTAGATATCCAAAAAAATCTGATTTTTGTTTTCACGACAAGTGTTATCCAATTGCAGATACAAAACTTCAGGAAGATTACCAAACCAATGAGAAAGCACATAATGAATTATGGTTATTGTCATATTTACATCATTACAAATATTTGGAGTTGTGAAGTAAACCCTTGGTGAAACTGAAAATACAATAAGACCATACAACCAACAACCAACCAAGACCATACAACCAACCAAGTGAAACTGAATAAAGTTTTCCTTTGGTAAATGTTTGGGTGTGAGAAAAAAATGTGGTAGAAGTTTTTTCTTATGGTCCATATGATCAATTATCAAACCCAAATATTTATTTGGATTATCATAACACTTATTTCGATGCTTGTACAACTTTTTCCTTTCACTTGTTTGTTTTTCGTGATGCCCTTGAAGTGATTTGACAATGGAATCCACACATAAAATAAAATTATCCTATCAATAAATACATTTTCATAGTTGATGACTATGCAATTTTAAAAAATAATTTTATGAATGCTTACCTCTTTTTTCCCCTTGAAATTTATCTATTTTTTATTTAAGAGAGGCACATGTACCCCCATCCTTGTCTTCTTAGGAATACAGAAATTGTTGAATTATTTCCTCCATATCTTCACAAAATGTTGATATGTAATAAAACTACCATTTCCTTCAACACCTTATGCACTTTCTTTGTATAAGTTGTAGATTTCTGATCATAAGAAATTATTTGGAATATGTATTATGTCTCTATTTGGCATATACTCTCCATGCATTGAAAATAAGCCTTGCATCCATGACATATTAGTATTTGATAATGGCCCAAACTCTCGTCTATGACGTACATCTAAATAAAATGTGGGATCTTTTTCCAAATTTTCTTGGATTCTTGACAGATGAAAATTACCAATTGAATGAAACATTTTGAAAGCCTTTCTACAGAGCAATAAAGACCGAATATGATAATCATAACCTGGAAATGTAGATTGCATGTCCCCCAATTCCCATGCTTTTATTCATTGAAAAATATTTCTTCCTTTTATCCAATGCAAACTTGAAATTCATATGTTTCAAGCAGTCCTTTTAACAACATTCACTTGAAATGAGATCACTAATAGAACTTCTTGTGAGATATTCTACTCTACCCCATGTATAACTAGAACATCTTGGATTGATACTAAAAGGTCTACTCCTACTCCTAGATACAATATTTGTTGGAAAAGTCTTCATCATTTCATCATCCTATATATAAGCATTTTCATCATAATTAGGAGGAATATTATCCTCATTATGATCATTTTGAATATAGTTAGGAAATTCATCACCATCATTTTTTGACAAATATTCATTACCATACTCAGTTGCAGGAAGATTTTCACTACCATCATTTGTGCTTTTGGATTATTGACTTGGAGAATATTCTTCATCATCTTCATCCCACCCTTCATCATTTCTACCCTCATATTCCTTCGAATTAGGACTAAGTGGAATATTTGACTCTCTATTTACTGGAAATTCTTCATCATGCACTTTGTTAGTGTTTCTCTCATAGTCCTTAGGATTAGGACTAAGTGGAAAATGTGACTCTCTATTTTTCATCCTTCCCTTCATCACTGCTTCTCTCATATTCCTTAGGATTAGGACTAAGTGGAAAATGTGATTCTCTATTTACTAAAAATTCTTCATCCTTCCCTTCGCCATTGTCGTTCTCATAGTCCTTAGGATTAGGACTAAGAGGAAAATGTGACTCTCTATTTACTGGAAATTATTCATCCTACCTTTCGCCACTACTGCTCCATGGTCCTTAGGATTAGGACTAAGTGGAAAATGTGACTCTCGATTTATTGGAAATTCTTCATCCTGGCCTTCTTCACTACTGCTCTCATAGTCCATAGGATTAGGACTAGGTGGAAAATGTGACTCTCTATTTATTTGAAATTATTCTTCATGCCCTTCCTCAAGGTTATTCTCATAGTCCTTAGGATTAGGACTAAGTGGAAAATTTGATTCTCTAGTCATAGTGAAATAATTTTTTTTATATTCATCAATATGAATAGAGTTGTTACATGACGAAGATATTGATGCTTCACAAAGAGAAACTTCACTCTCTGGAGAATCCATGAATTTTAAACAGAAGATGTTGAATGATATAAATTCAATCTCTCCCAATGATAACATATAGCTTACAGAATAAAAAATTCACTCCAAATTTCCTCCCAAAAAAAGTTTGCCAAAATTTTTCCCTCAAAAAATTTTGTTTGAAATATTTCTCTCCAAAATTTTCTTCTACAATTTATTTAAAAATTTTCTACTAAAATCTTCTCTAGAAAAATTTGACCCTAATTTCCATTCAAATTTTCCACACAATTTTCATTTAATACATTCCTTCAAAATTAAACTAAATATTTTACTTAAATTATATAACATTTACTAGATAATTGATTTTTTTTTCTTATATTTTTTATCCCACATGTAATAGGAATTAGTGTATCGTCATAATATTAACTATATATTAAGTTTTTCTAATTTTATTTTTAATACCCCATTCGATAACTGATAAATCAACTCCATAATTTTCGCTATATAATAACTTTCGTTGTCACTATTCCTCACATCACATCAAGACTTCTCAAGGTTTCGTTACAAATCTTAGAGTGATTTTATGTAGTTGTTGCATTTTCATCGACAACACATTCAATGGGATATTTTCACATTTCAAAGGTTAGAAACCATTCTATTTTGACCATTCAACAAGGAATTTCGGGAAAATAAGATGTTATATGCCGACAATTTTTTTTTTTTAAATTTGTTTTCTTTGTCTTGGGTGGAAGCTCAATTTATTAATTTGAAATTTAAAAAATTGTTGAAAAAAGGTATACTTAAGTTCAAATCCCACTGATTATAGGCCTTAAACCCCCATAGGTATACTAGTAGTTATGTTTCAAATGGGTTGTTAGGTTCATCTAGGATACTAGACAAAAAACCCATTCCATTAAAAAAATAACATTTATTTAATGAAATATATATTATTTTTCTAAATAAAACATTAAAAAATAATTTCACATGGGAAAAACTCGCCCGACGATCCCTTGATTTCCAAGGGCCCGATGTGCCTCTGGTGGGAACACCCTCCCAGGGCATAGCCACCCCATGTGATGTGCACTAGACAGGCGTGCCCGCCCATGGAAAAGTGGGTAGGCACGCCCATAGTCGGGATTGCCCCCCCAAGGTAGAGGATACTTGTGCCTTGGCTGGGAACAACGTCGCCCTAACCGCCAGGGGGTCAATCTGCCACGGGCGGGTGCACCCACTGGTGGCACGACGTCCCCTTGGCAGACAGTGGGTCAATGTGCCCTGGGCGGGTGTGCCTACCCGCTCATGGCACAATGACCCCTTGCATTCTAGGAGGGGAATTTTCAGAGTCAGGCCCCTTTATGCCAGGGGGTCATTGTGCCACCAGTGGGCATGCATGCCCAAGGCACAACGACCCCCTGTCTGCAGGGGTTCGTTGTGCCCTGGGCGGGCACTTGGCCATGGCACGCCTGCTCGCGGCACAGTGGGCATGCCTGACACGCCTGCTATGTCGTGTGCATGCCTATCCCACTGTCCCATAAGCGAGTGTGCCCAAGGCACAATGACCCCCTGGTAGACAGGGGGCCTGGGGGAAAATTTAAAAAATAAAAATAAAAATTTAAGGAATGGATTTTTTTATTTTTATCCTAGATGAACCTTAACAACCCATTTGACATGGGGATCATGGTGCATGTTTTTAGTGTTTTTTAGTTTTTAAATTTTGTTTTGTTTTTTTTTATTTACTTAAGATATTTATTTTTATGTAATTTACTTATTTATATATATTGCAGAAAAATGGCATCAAGGAAGGTTTATGTGAATCTTTATGGACCAAAGATGAAAATTACATCATCTAGATATGTAAGTGGACCCTCAAAAAATACTATTGAATGAACTCGACCTAAGCTAATGACTAAAAATATAGCAAGTGGCTCCTCAAAGTAAAAGAAGATTATTTCATACTGGAAGAAATCACAAGAAGTGAAGCATACAAAATTTGTATGGTTTGTGAAAGATAGAGAAGGCGAAGAATATTTGCAAATATATCTATATGCTAGTATGATTTACGATAGTGGAATTTATGAGGTGTTGGGAAAAGTACTATACATATGTTTGATGTCGGATACTAAAGTTGTTTATGTACTTACAAAACCACCCAAGTCACATGTGAATATTAGATATCATTTTACATTTTCGATGTGTAATAGGACAAAAGATTCTACACGGATATGTAAAAAAATCATAAATGACATTGCAAAAAATATCGTAAGTATTCTTATTTATATTTATGTGTTTTGTGTTATTGCAACTATATCATTATATTTTTTTTATAACTTAGTTATTATTGACATATTATATTTTGTTTGACATAATTTTACTGAAGGTATTTCAATTATGTTGGAGGGATTTTATTTTATAGAGCGAGATATTATGAATGTTGTCGGTAGTTTCTAGTCAGAGTTAGAAGAATATATGAGAAACAAGCAAAAAAAACTACTTCATGATGCTACAAGACCACGTACAAGGGATCAAAAAAGAATTCCTATAGTGGATCAATCTAGTAAAGCTAGACATGTTACTTTTGAAGATGAGGAAGTTGAGGTTGAAGCTAAAGTTGAAGAATATGTTTCCATTATTAAGAATGATATTAGAATTGATGTTAGAAACGAGAAGAGCCATAAAATACCGAAAACAAAAAATGCTCAGTAATGTATCCCTTCCATTTGATGATGAGGAGATTTCTTATGTAGAAGAAAATGTGATAATTGATAGGAAGAATAAATTAAAAGTTGATCATTCTGAAAAAAAAACCATCGGCAACAGTGAAGATCCTAGTGGAAACTCAAAAGGAAGTAGGGAAATCATTACACTAGGAGCTGATTTAGAGATGGCATTATTAAAACAAACAAAAATTCCATTCAACCTTAGTTGAAAAAGACAAACTTAATTAAGGGTGATCGTACATTTCAACTTAATGTCAGCCAAATATATAAGCCAAATGAAGGACAATTTAAATATTAAATTATAAATCCACACCACTTGCATGTTCACAACTTGAAAACATTGATGAGGTACAATCCATATGCACATGTGGTTAACTTTGTGCCTCTTGTTGATCCAGTTCAAGATTCCAATAAAAAAACATTTGATAAGTCAAGATGTTTTGAATACAAATATTATGTACTTAGGGGGAACCATTCTGCATAAACTCAACGGAAATTGATGGGGGAATATCCCAATAACTCATGTTTTGAAACAATAAAATGTATCATCTATGTTGGTTTAACAAACAAAAAAGCAAAGTTATTGGCATGGGATCATAATACAGATAATAATTATAGGATGTTTATTACTTTCATCCAAAGGATTAGATTTATTCATAATGAATTTGAAGAAAAATGTGGTGGGGATAAGACAAAGGTTAGTCTATCCTTTCGGAAGGAATGTTGTATGGAAATAGGTTATCAAATTGAGGAAAATATAAATTCAAAAGGTGGCAAATTAAATTAAAAAATATTCAGAGTTATGGATAAAATTTTCTAGTTGGCATTGATTAATGAGATTTTCGACATGTGGGAGAGCATTGGCATAAAAAACTAGAAGGTTAAAAAGTGTAAACCATTGATATGTACTAGCAATAAATCAAGTAATTAAATGAAGCTCCTTCTAGAAGATATGACTATCACAGCTTGGAGAGAAATGCAAGGAGTGAAGGATGAAAAACTTGTCAAAACAATATTATCTCGTGTGAAGTCAGGTGAATTATCATTGAACTAAATGTCTGAGGAATTTCAAAAGTAAGTTTGTTGAATTATGTTTACTTATTTGTGGATTATATGTTTGTTTTAAATACAACATATTGTTATTGGTAGTATTTTTTATACATATCATTCTATTAATTTTTTTTACTTTATTTATTCAGTCACAATGTTTATATGAGAATATAAGAACAAATGGTTAAAATTTCAAATAAAGATAGTTACAATGATGTTGTATGAAACTATTGAGATTCAAGTTCTACATAAACACTCAAATATTTTTATCTTGCATTTAAAAAGATATTTTTATTTTATAACTTACACATATATTTTTTTATTTCATTAAAGATGAAGAAGGATGAAAATGGAGCATCAGATAGTTTCACAAGCTTTATTGAAAAAAATAAGATGGAAACGCTGAGAAAGCAACGTCTTAGTAATGTTGAACTTTATCCTAGTATTACTCATTTCATTTGGAATGGGCTCAAGACTATTCAATATCAAATAATACAAGGTGATTATGAAGAGATTGCAAAACTCATACCTAAGAGTGAGTATTCCCTAGTTATTGCAAATATTCCTGATGGTTTCAATATCCCAAACATTGAATATGATAGTGACCCTTATACTTATCAAGCTTTTAGTAAAGTGGTTGCGGGATTTATAGAAGTCACAACATCACCATTTTTTATATTTGTGACATGTCATTTAGGGACCCAATTTGCAATGTTATTAACAAGCTTCAAGGGAAAAGAAAACTCAAGGATTCAGCTTACATGGTAAGACGTCAAAATTGTATGTTTGATTAATGTTAAAAAATTAATTTATGTACATTGAACTTTTACTATTTGATGTTATAGGCAAAAGTCAAAAATTATTGGTTGTGGAGATCAACCAATTATAAGTTATTATGAGTTCACTCATATTGAATTTTGAACAAAATATGATAGCTATAATCTTATGCTTTTGAATCAGGTAGATGGAAATATGATCCGGATTTATGTAGGAACGCAACAGAATACACATATAACCATAAGCACAGAGATGCAGCGGAAATAATGTTTCATTTTATTAATAAAGAATGACTGAAATAGGCTTTACAGACATAATGGAAACTAGCTAGGGCGCTGGTAGCATATTTCTGAGAAGAGATGTGGTGGCTATAGGCCTCTGAACTATGTTATATTGAGGCTCCAAGGCCTATTACAGATATAATGGAAATAGATGAGCTAGGGTACTGGCAGCATATCCCTGAGAAGATATGTGATGGCTATCAGCCCCTAAACTATGCTACAATGAGGCTCGAAGGCCTATTTATTGTTGATAAACAATGTAAAACCTGAAACATCCAAAAACCTAACCCTAGGAGATGAAGCGCCAACACCATGGGTCCCATTTGGGTAAATTTGTGTTTCAACTTCCCGGGGACGTAACTTTGGCATCCGATCTCTGTTTGACGCGCTCAATAGCTCATTAGAAAGATTTTTCCAAGGAATAAAAATTTTGGTATGAGAAAAATGGGTCATGTTTCTCCCAATTTTCCCAAAAAAAGTCATTTAGGGCCTCAAAATGGCTCCGGAAGTTCAGTTCCTGAAAAATCGCTAAAAATAGTAAGTTGTGCTGAAACTTAAAACATAAAGAGCTGATGGCGGGGGTTCAAATGGAATATATGGGTGGCCACAAATATCCACCTGGATCATTAATTCCCTGGAACGGTTCCGGGCATGTATGACCCGAAAACCTGCTAAAAATAATAAGCTGTTGGAAGTGAAAAACTGCAAGAATTGATGTTGCGGGACCAAATGGAATAGGTGGGTGGCCACGGATATCCACCTGGATCAAAAGAGTCATAGAAAAGTACTCGTTCATGATGTTGTTGTAAAAAAACTAACATATGAAGATAAAGAAGCAAAAGGAGAGATAGTTAACATTTATCAAAAACCACATTCATTGATTAACTATCTTATAGATTTATGTTCAAATGAAGGAGATTGGGTTTTGGATTTATTCATAGGATTTCGTAAGTTTTATTATATAAAATTGAATTTCAATATTTTATTTTTAAAATTTTATGCGTTTATACTAATTTACTAAATTATTTCTTTTGTACTTGATGATTGGTACAACACTAGCATGTTGCCTATAAAAAGGAATAAATTGCATTTCCATTGAAAAAGACTCAATGCAATGCAAATTTGTTCGGTAAAGAATTAATGCTCTTCAATTTCTTCGAGATGAAATGCAAGAAGTTGGTTTGAGGAAAGAGTATTTTAATGAATCACGTGTCGAAAAAAGGCAAAGGAACCTCAACCACCATTAGATGGAATGATTGGAAAGACATACTTTGGGAGATTCATAGACATCAAAGATCCATCAAAAGTGGAAAATGACCAAACTGAAGCAAAAAATATTGTGGAATAAGACAATAATGAAACTCTAGAAGATGAAGAGCATGGATTATAAGTTATTATTGATTAAATTTAAGTTATTCTTGCAAACAAAGCTCATTTTTTGTAACTATTAATTAGTTATTCTTGTAATGTTTTGACTTTGAAATTTTATGAGAAGAATAAGTATTCAATTATTATTGATATATGTTTAATATTTGTATTATGTGTTTTTCACTTTAATTTTTATGTGAACCATTATTTTTTGAAAAAAATTATGATTATTATTATTTTTTGACATAAAATTCATAAAAATTGTTATTTTAAAGCTTTTTTGTTAATTTTTTACTATAAAAAATTTATTAAACACGTCACTTTTAGTAAAAAGTCTCAAAATGTGTATTTTTTTTGTTATGTCTATATTTAAAATGTGTATTTTATGTCAACTGTTAAAAAATATTTCTTTTTTAGTGACAATTTTTTGATGTGCATTGAAATATTGATTATTGATATATAAATATATAGAAGATCAAAACTTTAAAATATCTACACTTTTTTTTTTAACTATGCAAAAGAACAAAGATCTCACTAGAAAAAAAAACAAAAAGAAAAACAGGGAAGAAGAAGAATACGACTACTTCAAAAATGGTTAAATTTAAAAAATAATTATCCACACTTAATACATTAGAAAATTTAAAGTCAAAAAATAAGTCTTCTAAAAAACGGGGTTGACATTGCATCAACACTTTTCACAATCAGCATGAAAAACACTAACATTTTAAAAATAATTTTTATACCTGATACATAAGGAAATTTAAAGTGTCAAAAATATGCTTAAAAAAAAAATATGCATTATGAATCAGCGCTTTTCAAAATCGGCCCACTTTTTTGCTACCTCAAAAAAACAGGTACTCGATACAGTTCTCGTTTGATAGTTTACATTATTCAATGCCACTGTAATTTATTCCCATCTAAATATAAATTGTTCCTCCATAGGGCTGAATTTTATCCATGAAATAAATCATAGAAAGGTATATCATATCAATGCATAAGATCATGTCTATTAGGGACAAAGGTGTATTCTATATATAGACTGAGGTGCCTTTATGAGGGCATGTCAACTTGAATAGTAGGGGATTTCAAATTTCAAAATTGATTTTTGAAGCCAAATACTAGCTCCCCTTTTGGAGGCCGACTTGCATTTGGAGGGAATCAAATAAAATTTGAATTAATTTTGAGCCACAATACCAATACTAAATTTAGATCAACCTTGATTTAATTGTAATCCCTGTAATAAATCTTCTTTGACCTACAAATATCTAATCAATTTCTTCAACAAAAATCATTTTTGGCCTCATGATTTGAGAAATTTTATAGCCAATGATGAGCTACCACGTCATTTCATTTGGGCACCTTGACCACAAGAAGGAGGCTTCAATATTTTTATGGGGTGTATCTCCTAAATCATCAGGAGCCTCAACATGACGAGGGACGTCAATTGATGAAGTTATATAAAGAAAATTAAATAACATTTATCCTTAAAAACTTCAATAAGTGATGGGATTCTAGGGTTTCCTTCCTTCCTTATTGTCTATTGTAGTTTCCAACTGATGTAATCCATGATGTATATTAAGAGTGTTCAATACTAATGTTGGCATCAATGATAACACCATTCAACAATCTCCCCCTTTTCCATTGATGGCAACACACAGACTCCCCCTGGGATTACTTCTCCCTGTGAGTCCATGCTTTGATCTTCCTTTCCTAATTTCTCTCTCGCTTTGACATCAATGGAAATGGGTTACTCACCCTGAAAAAAAAATATTCCTTTGTCTTCTTGCAAAACTTCTTGTCTCACTTTCACTGATTTTCTCCCCCTAACATGCTATGCTTCACATGGCTTGCCACAATTGATTCTACCTATCAATATGCATCAACAATAATGAGTATTTTACAATTCTATCCAAGATTTTTCCGGCCAAAACTACTACTTCACTAAAACTTCCCATATTGTTGAATGTTTCTCTAGAAACTTCTGCCATCTACCAACCCATCAAAGGATGAATATTCAAATGTGTACCTACTGCTACATAGATTCCTCCTCTTCAAAATTCATAGGACAGGGAGCCATCAAGTTGGATTCTTCAGAATAATATGTGAACAAACTCTACAGTTGGATCATCCTAAAATTTGACATGTTCCAATGTGCATGTTGATTCATCATAGTCTTGTGCCTTTACAAATCCTAATAGCATTATTGTTGATACTTTTTCATTACCTAATCTTCTTTTTTTTCTTATCTTCTCCAAAACTTGTTGTACATGATTTTAGAGTTTTCCTTCATGGAAGACTCCATCGTGGACCTACAATATTGAGTTATCTTCCCATAGTTATGCAATTTGTAACTTTCAATGTTGAACTTGAAAGATGGAGAAAATTACATATATTTTCTATTGGTAAAGTCAATTTGAAATATGTCTTACGATCTTGCAAACTTACTTTTAGGGTTTTGATGGTTTCCTTGATAATCATCCATGTCATACATTATGCAATCCCTAGCCATATTCCTGAAGTTAGAACATGAGAAACAATAGTCAATAAAACATACTAAGGTACCTGGATGAGATGTCTTGACTTGAAAATATTTTATATACATTCTTTCATGGAGGAGATACAACTCTTTGTTGAGGAATGCTTCTTGGAGAAACAACATTTTCAACCTTCTTCTGTCCTTCAATTTGATTTGGATTTTGAAGGATTTTTCTTCCGTGCTTCTCTTCCAACTTTCTTTGCGGGGGCTTGGAGCTTATGCCTTCATTGCATGGAGCTAGATCTGCTTCTTTTTCCTTCATATTCAATTGAGAAATGTCATTATCCAACAATATCTCCCTGGGCTTGTTTATTTCAGTTAGGGTAGTGTCAAGTTCTCTTTGATTTTGAGCAATATCTTCTTGAAACTGGATTTTCAAGACTTTTCTTGTTTCTTCTTTCTCTTCTACTTGTACTTTTAAAATGGTGACATTTTTTTTTGCTTTGTTAAAATATTTCATGCGTTCCTTATGCCTTTAACTTTTCTATTTTAGCATGTTTATTTTTGTTGTCGATGCATATCAAATTCCTTTTTCTTTTAACCAACTTCTGATACAAATTCCTCTAACTTGCTTGTCATTTTTTTCTCTTTATTTTTAGCTTCCTACACTTGATGTGTTAGAAGGGAAAATTATTCTTCAAGTACCTGATTTTTCTTCCTTCCTTTGTAAGATCACATAGGGCGGTGATCAATTTTTCTTCCAAGTATACTACTTATTATTTTTCATTTGCTTCATCTGAATCATAATCATCATTATCATTTTCATATTGAATTGCATGCTTCTTTGAGTAGACATCCTGAAGCTTCTTCCAAATACATTTGGATGATGAACATTGAAACTTTGGCTTTTACAGGGTTTGGTAGAGCACTAATTATGACATTCATAGCTTTTATATTGTACCTACTATATTCATCGGTAGGTGTGTCTCCATAAAAAATAGAGTGCCATACATCATATCCTTGATCTTTCAAATTAGCTTTCTTTCTAGATTCCCATATTTCATATTTGGATTCATGAAATTTAGGAGTTGGTAGACCAACTTGATTCTCTTCCTATTTGGAGTCTACTGCAATACTAGAGACTTCATTTTATCATTTGGATGTGCTTATTTTACTTTCCCATCTCTGCTCTTTTGATATCTACCTTCCAGTTGTTAGGATATAACTAAAGGAACCTACTATGATAAAAAATGTTGGAAATACTGAGAGGGGAAGTGAATAAATATTTCCTTTTAATCAGCTGATTTTTAATATTTAGAGCATTTAATTCACATTAGAATTATAGAAAACATAAATCATCATGAACAATTAACAAAAACATTCAACAATTCACAATATAAAATATATTAGACATGGGATTTTTAGGGGGTAACCCTTTTGGGAGAAAAACCAACAAACACTTCTTAATATAGGTCTTTAAAATATTACATCAATGGGAAGCTCCAAATTCCAAAGTTTTCAACTTCAACTAAAGTAGTCTCCAAGCCCATGGTTTATAGGCTCCAACATAAAGGATTCTCTAATGCCTTGATTTACCAGCTCCAACTAGAAGGACACTCCAATGTCGTGGTTTACAGGCTCCAACTTGAAGGAAGCTCCAACTCCTTGACTTACCATCTCCAATTGGAAGGATACTCCAAGGCCCTGGTTTTATCAACTATGAATGAAATGTTGCTCCAACACCATGCATAGGCTCCAACCTACTTTAGCACCACCCTACCGACCTAAATTTCTCTCAAGCTCCAACCTAAAGGAGACTCCACTCTCCTACCTTGCACCACCCTGCCACCCTATTACACAAACAACCCATGTTTCACAATTTTTAGACTAGATCCACTTATGGTCAATAAAATAAATAACATAAAAAAAATATGCTAAATTTTTTCGATCTTTAATGCTGGTGCAAAATTTTCAGCAACAACAACAACTTCTTGTGTTCAAATGATTAAACCCTAGCTTTCAATGCCAATCGTGTACTTCAACTGCCATAAACCTTTACTTCAACAAATGAGGCCAATACTAATTTTAATATATATATATATATGTATGTTGACAAACCCTAGTACTAGTGGGTCAAACTAATAATCACAATAATCTACACTATCTTTTCTTTATTGTCACAATTTGATCCAGATAGATAGTGGTAGCCACCCACCTATTCCACTTGAACCTCCACCATTATTTCTTTCAGTTTCCTTAATTTTAGCACAACTTACTATTTTTGGCATTTTTCGGGTCCTAAACTTCCACAGACATTTTGAGGACTTAAAAGACATTTTTTGGGAAAACAAAGACACCAGAAAAGTGAAAGATCAGTTTCCTTGTCTTTTTTTAACCTCATATTAGATATCTTCGAATGGAGGTATTATGATATTCAAATGGAGATCATATGCTAAATTTATGACCCTAGGAGGTTGGCGTTCCAAGTCACCCCAACGAGGCCCACAAGCTTTTGGTTCCTCATCTCCTAGGGTTAGGTTTTAGATGTTTAGGGTTTCCCATTATTTCTTAATGATAAAAATGCCTCCCAACCTCATGGTAACATAGTTTAGAAGGCATGTAGCCACCACATCTCTTCTCAAAGATAAGCTCCCATTGCATGAAATGGCTTGTTTCCATTCTGCATGTAACAGTTTTTAGTACTTTGTTATTAATGAATTAATTTTTTTTTGCAATGTAGCTCTGTCAATCTATTTATATTTTTATTTCATTTCTTTCCTGCATAAATTTGGATCGGTGGTATCAAAGCGATCTTCTCTTTATCTATTTTTCTTTGCACGTCCCCAATAAGGTCGAGGTATGAGGAGTTTAGACTTGAATTGGTTGAACCCTTGAAAGATCTTCCCTGTCGACATCGACAACCACCCATGGGGGATGAAAATAAATACAAGGGAGTATAAGATCCTATCAAACTACTGGTTAAATATGCCCTCAAGCAGTAAACGAATGAGATGATGGATAAATTTTCCCATATCCTTCAGCGTATGCCAACAAGCAACGCATCTTCATCCAACGGTCACTTTGGAGGGGCTTCCTCCTTGAAGGTAAAAGTTAAATTTGACATATATACATTTGAAGGAAAAATAGACATAGATTATGTAGATAAATGGTTAAATCTATTGGAGGATATTTTTTGGTTCATGATTTTTCTAATAGAGAACATATTACTTTTTCTCTCCTCAAAGTCACCCCCCACGTGAAGGACTAGTGGGAAACATACTGTGAGTAGAATGATGAGAGGGAACCCTCATTGTTTTCAACTGCACCCACTTGGAATTCCTTTTGAGATTTTATCAAGTAAAATTATAACTCTATCAGGAGATATAAGGATAAGTACATAAAATGGACCACACTACGGTAGGGAAGGGACCAAGAAATATCAGAGTTCACAAATATTTTGCATACCCTTAACACAAAGTTGGGCATCAAGGATTTTGAGAAGTATATAGTACTCAAGTACCAAGGTTTTCTACAAAATTACATCCAGGATGATATGTAGTTCCTGGACATCTCCTCTCTCAACACTGGATGTCTCTACAATATCAAGATCGAGAATAAATTCAAACAAAAGAAGCAATACTTTGGATCTGCTAATCCAAATTAATGAAAAGGCACCCTCAAACTACAAAACAAAGGGAAAATCCAAGGTAGGGTGATTCAAGAAAACCAATCGAAGCCACAAGGAAATAATAGCACTAGCAAGATGAAGGAGTACACAGGGAAGTGGTGCGAGTTCCACAAGATCCCCACTCACAACATGATTGAGTGTAATTCCAAGAAATCACTAGTGGTCGAGCTGAAGGATTCAGAGTCAAATGCATGTTCCAACTCTTAGCCAAACCCGAACAAGTGGAATGAAAAAGGGAAGCATATTATTGATGTAGATCCTAGCACCATCATTTCCACCACCAAGGTCCAAAATATTGAGCCATAATATCTAGAGGAAGGGGAGTGTCTCTTCCACTCACATATGTGGATGAAGGGGTCATCGTTGCAGTTCATTTTCAACAATAGGAGCCAAAATAACCTCATCTCAACAGAATTCATTAAGCAGTTGGGCCTACTTACCACACTACACTCGCATTCATACACCATCAGGTGGCTCCACCAAGGACGATATCTTTGCGTCAGCCAAAAATAACACCTTCACTACAACATCAAACCCTTCACGGATGAGGTACAGTGTAACATTTATCCTCTTAAATTTTTTGATATATTATTAGGCCAACCATAATTGTGAAGCATCATGCTATGTAAGAGTCTAGGCCTCACACTGTTATTATTATTTTTAGAAATAAGTTATAGATGATAATGGATGTAGCCCCTCCTACCACCATCTCTTTCATCTCTTATAAGCAATGGAGTAAGATCATCGCCTAGACTGGGAATTTTTTTTTCTTTTGGATTTTGTCTCAAAGTAAGGGGAATATCGTGGCCACATCCATGACACCTCAAAAGATTTCCTCCATGCAATAGAAGCAGGTGGATAAGGTCATGGAAAAATATAGGACATCTTCTCTTCACCCAGAGGGGTAACCTTTCACTGTCAGGTCAAGCACTCGAATGATCTGATTCCCATAGAACCTCTACCCAATGGGTTGATATACTGCCACTCCATTCTAGAAAATGATGATATCAAGTGACATATCTAGGAGTTGTTGTAAAATTAACACATCTGACCATGTTCCTCACCTTATGGGAGCCTAATTGTACTTGTATAAAAGAAGGATGGGACCTGATGCCGGGTAAAACCCATAGTCCCCAAGTTTGATTGTATACAAAAATTCATTTCTAATCAATCATCAAAGAGGGTCCTCAAATTTGAAATCTGGCAACCTCAAATACCATATATTGGGACTTCTATATCTCAAATCTCAGAATTGAGATACTAGAATAAAATTCCTTATGGTTTATGAAAACCATACAAACCCTAGATTTCCATTATTCGATGCAGGAGCTCTCTTTCTTTTCATCTTCAAACCTAAGGTTAAAACCCCTGTTTACAACTCCCTTGTCAAATTAATATTCAAAAATTACCATATTAACTTTAGCCTTCCATTTCCTGTGCGGATGCTCTTTTATAAACCATTTCACTATGATTTATAAGGTCATACAACTAATTACATGAGCGGGACTTTACCTTTCAACCAATGGTAAAAACCATATGATAAAACCCATAACGTATCTCTAATGCTCTTTACCTTTAGTATATGATTATGAAACCATACATATCGGAACCCACTTAACCCAAGGTCTCCACTCTTAATTTATTTCAAAATCAAAGCACCTTTTTAGTAGCCTTACCACAGACCTTGGTTAACCAACCATTGCCTTGACCTTATATATTAACACCAAGGCTTATCATATAAAAACATGTATTATGATCCAACTCAAAGGTTAAGAGACCTTACAATAGACTTCAACCAATACATTCACCATCACTTATATTTAAATGAGATCTTCGGGCCCACAAATCTACCATATATATATCGCTTATTTCTGCAACCAGATTCTATACATAAACCCAAACTTTGATTAAACCCCAAATGCCAACATACAATACTCGGGCCCACATATTAAATAATTCATAAACAATTATCAACTCAATAACAACTGGCCATACCTTGAGTTATCTCCCATGCAACTTGCTATTGCGAAAACCCTTGGATCTTCCATCTTCACTATCGAACAGAAATCGCATTATTTCCTGAACAGAGCTTTAATACACAAAAAAAATGCGAAATGGGTTGTATTGTAAAACTGCCAAGACCACGTGTCAAAGCCTGGAGTGTATCGCATTTTTTTTCACGAAACAACTTACTGCTTATAGATAATGCGAAACTGTTGGTTTAAATTTGAATACCGCCCTCACTATTCCTCAATTACGGTTCCATCGATCTCACGGTTCCGCTTTCCTCTAATTTCACATTCAGTTTTAATTCTTCCATGACCATCTCTTAATTAGAACTACGCATTCAATTTTTCGCTACGGTATTTCAATTACACAATAAACCCAAATTCAAATCTAAACATTACAGTATTCAATTGATTCGTCCTTCTGTCTCCATTTAAACACAGTTATTTCTAGATCGATCCATTCATTACAGTAGTCTTAATTTAACTCTCGACACCACTTATGGTATTCTCTCCATGGAGTTTACAACACTGGCTCAATGGTACTCAGCACTATTACTCGAACCAATTTACAGAGATTTAATTCAAAATCCCAAGTAAGTTCAACCCCTCTGCTCTTCTTCCTCTTCTAATTCTGAAATTGAATTTAGTCTCTCTCTCGCATCAACGATCCTTTCAGTGATCGTTTATTGAACCCAGGCAATCACACACCTACTCAGCCTTCCCAGATGTATACATGCATTAATTCAATTCAAATCTGTCTACAATAACAATATCGATTTCTCCCATTGTATGTAGAGTATCATCTCAGAGTTCTATCACAAAATTTATCATATATTCACCCACAGAAACTCGAACATTCATCACACAGAAACTAAATCATCCAATGCACATGTAATACTGAAACAATTCTTTCATTTATACTATGAAATGAGTTCACTTACAAAACTTTTGTTTTGGCCAGATATTCAATTCGATGGCCTTCTACCCTTACTACTCTGCCTCTCCAAATCCGCAAATCTAATGTTTAATGCCTTCGAGGCTTACATTTATACCAACTAATCATGAATCGATTCAGCTCCTTCAATGACTCAGCAAAACTCTTGAATTCCTACAATTCTAAATTTAGCCTAAATCCCTAGATAAAGTGAAACTGACTCTTCGCGTTCCTAACTAATCAACTTCTCTCATGTTCTCCAATCATTTGGGAACATTTATAATTTCTCTCCACATTTAACTAAAAACCACTCAAATATGAATAATTACATAGGAAATTAAAAACATGAGACCCCCCTTATGTCTACAAAATACAGAGTATTTTTTTGGAACCTAATGCCGCTGCATCAGACTCCCAAGGTTAAAATGATTCATGATCTCCTGATCATGTGCTTTCAGTCCTTGTCTTCCTGGATCCCACACTTTGTTCTGCAACTGATCATCTGTTGCAATATTCTTCTTCTGCACTCCTCCAGGGTTCCATATCTTATTCTGTCTTGCTCCACTAGCTGCACTTTTACATTCTCTTTCTGTCCTTCCTTTGATGCTGCTTCTGCTTCTTTGTTTTATTGTTGTTGTCTTCCTCTGAGACACTTTCACCATCAGCTCTCTCATAAATTCAATTTCCTTGTCAAATTCATCTTTTGACTGCTGGATACTGCTCCATCTTGATTTCTAAACTCATTTATGCTTCTGATTGCTGAGCCCTTTCTTGCTCAGTCCTTACTGTTGCTTTTTCTCTGGCTCTTGCCCTTAGTTGCTAAGCCCTAGCTTCCACCCAATCATCAATACCCTCTTGTTATTTGCAACAGTAAAACTCTTCCTGATTGCTCTCCATGACAATTTCTTCATTCTCTGACTTCAGCAATTCTTTGGACTGGTATTTAAATTTCCAGTCACTGTCATCATCTCTTTTCCTCTCTTCCGGAACAAAAAATTATTTAGTCCTTCCATCAGTACCTAAAATTATAAAAAAAACACCAAAATCATAAAATATTTGTGTCTCTTTCTCCTCTGGCAACACTTCAATTTGTTTCTCCGCCAATTCATTCTCTTCTCTAATTTTTTTCAGCAAACAATTCAGCCATCTATTTTCAAGCATTTCATCAATATGTTGTAAACTTTTTTCAGCATATTCTTCTTCTTCTTCCTCGACAATCTTCAGTAATTGTCTTCCATCTTCTTGATTTCTTCAAGAAATCAATTCAATTTTTTCTAGTACTGTGTCCTCCTCTTCTATCAGAGTAAAAATCTGATTCTCCACCAATGTAGCAGTTCCAAAATTCTTCCCCACAGTCTGGTCTTTGTCCATCAGACAAATCAGGTCCTTCTTATCATCAACAGTAATAACAAGCTCCTTTACATGAGACATGACTGTCTCACCTTATTTCAATAGCCCATCTTCATTCAGGACAACTCCAAGTGATGGATTGTCTTCTGCAATGCCTGTAACCACATTCAAATTGTCATTTTCAAAATAACAAGACCCAATGGTCTCAATTGATGACCCAGTCACCAATTCCTCTTTATGTTGTTCTAAGTCTCTTCCAAGACTCAGAAAATCTTCACTGTCTTCATTCCCTTGTATCTCTACATTCTGCAATCCCCAATTTTGAAATTGAGGTTCTCCTTCCTGCATTGAATCCTGGTTGTTCAGCATAATCTCCAGTAATTCCATTTCCTCATTCCATGGATTAAAGTCTTCCACATAATTCTCCTCCTTTTTTAATTGACTACCCAATGGTGTCAACTTTTCTTCAGCATCTACAAAATCTGCATTCATAAAACAATTGTTAAAACAAAAATCATAAGGCCTCGGTGCCTTTCTTTCCTCTGCCAGCATTTTAGTATGTTGTCCTGAAATTCCTTCCTTCTCTATCAGCACATCAGTATGCTCATTCCAATCCTTCAAATAATTCTCGAGACTGTCAGTTAGTCTCTCTTCTGCATCATCCTTCGCAAGGATGTCTCTCTGGTCTGGTTCATAAAAAATAACTTTCTCATTCTCATTCAGCTTTGCCTTTACAATATGAACACCTTTTCTCTGTGTTTCTATCCTCTGCTCCAGAACACTTAAATCATGCCACAAATATGTCATTTCATCTGAGAAACTCTCTATGCAATATTTACTATCTTCACAGTTCAAGTTTCTTACTGTCACTGCTTCTTCATCCTCCATCAGAATAGAATTCTGATTTCCCATCTTTGCAATAATTTCAGTTATCTTTCCATCACTTTTCACTTAGCCATTTAATAAAAAAAAATTGTCGTTATCAGCATTAATAACAAATTGGTCATCATCAGACATAACTGTCTTGTCCCCATTGAAACAATCCCTTTCATTAAACAAGGAATTTATGAATTCCTTCTGCTGCAGTAATTTAGTTTGATCTTCCTCTGAAAGATAATCACCATCATATCTTTCTTGGAAACATTCAGCTTCACTCATTACAAATTTATTACATGGACTGTCTCCTCTAATACCCGCATTCACATACAACTTGTTAGTTGTAAAACCATAAGACCCCATGGTCTCATTTGATGATTTGGTCATCAAATATTCCTGTTGTTCCAAGCCTCCATACACTTCAGAAATTCTTCAATGGTCCTCTCTTCAGTCTCTTCAAGCTATCCAATTGACTGCTCAATTCCCAGCTTCTGGCCATCATCACAAATCAGACTTCTTCTGCTTCCAATATATTGGAAAGAAAAACCCTTCCCCAACTATGCATGGACATTTTCAAAATATCTAGCTGTCTCATTTTCCTCATTAATGACAGCATCAACAGTTTTTCCTCCTCCAATTGTTTTTCTTGCAAACTTACAAAATTTGTCAGATGTAAAGCCATTTGACCTCTTGGTCTCACTTGAAGTTTCAGTCTTCAGGTCCTTCTTGAAATACTCAATCACCCTGAGTAATCTCTCTTTTAGCTGAGCATTTATCATTTTCTCTCTCTTCATCTGTAGCCTCTGCCACTTTGCTTTCTTCTTCATGAGCCAAATAACTCTCTGGCTTTCCTTTATTATCAGTTCCAATTTGTTGAACTGTTCCCTGATCTCAGCTACCTCTTTCCAATATTCTACATCAGTCAATTTCTTCCTCATGCCATTTATCCTGGCATCTTCTTTCTCTTTTCTATTGTGGCCTCTCTAACAACCACTGCAATCTCTAATATGACTATCAGTAGCCATCTTCTCCTCCATGAGTTCTTCACTCATAAGCTGCACTAAGCCTCTCCAACAGCAAGCTCTCTTGTTACCACTTACCTCACCAATCCTTTCCTCTGGATCTGGGCTTTTGGCAAGTACTGGACCCCTATCTGCTGGAACCTTCCGAGCACTCTCTTCTGCTCTCTCTAGGCTTCACTCTA
The DNA here is from genome assembly GCA_034641835.2 of Pinus albicaulis. NCBI lineage: Eukaryota > Viridiplantae > Streptophyta > Pinopsida > Pinales > Pinaceae > Pinus > Pinus albicaulis. The sequence continues at coordinate 1,669,483,179 of CM076580.1, read as the reverse complement.
CAACTTTTCAAGAACACATCTATTCTTCTTTCATCCAACCTCTGTTGGGAATTCTCCAGGTTTTGCCACACTTTCTTCTTCACTTTAGAATCCTCTGTTGGACTCTTTCATCACTGCTTTCAAATTTGTGATCTACTCTTGCTGAGATTTCTTCAATTTCCTGCAATATGAATTCTGCAAACAATTCTTCAAACCAGAGTTAAACACTACTCATCAACTCACCTTCAAGATTCTGTGTAATCTTGCTTCTTCTTTCACCTACACTTCATCTCTGTATGTTGCAATCTTTATCAGTTTTCAAAAATCTGATTTCTTTTCATCACACATGCAATTAATAAAAACTTTGAACCTTCAAAGAGCTATTCTAGCTCTGATACCACAAGATGCCAGGTAAAACCCATAGTCCCCAAGTTTGATTGTATAAAAAAATTCATTTCTAATCAATCATCAAATATGGTCCTCAAATTTGAAATCTGGCAACCTCAAATACCATATAATGGGACTTCTATATCTCAAATCTCAGAATTGAGACATTAGAATAAAATTCCTTATGGTTTATGAAAACCATACAAACCCTAGATTTCGATTATTTGATGCAGGAGCTCTCTTTCTTTTCATCTTCAAACCTAAGGTCAAAACCCCTATTTACAACTCCCTTGTCGAATTAATATTCAAACATTACCATATTAACTTTAGCCTTCCATTTCCTGTGCGGATGCTCTTTTATAAACCATTTCACTATGATTTATAAGGTCATACAACTAATTACATGGGCAGGACTTTACCTTTCAACCAATGGTCAAAACCATAAGATAAAACCCATAACATATCTCTAATGATATTTACCTTTACTATATGATTATGAAACCATACATATTGAAACCCACTTAACCCAAGGTCTCCACTCTTAATTTATTTCAAAATCAAAACACCTTTTTAGTAGCCTTACCATAGACATTGGTTAACCAACCATCACCCCAACCTTATATATAAACACCAAGGCTTATCATATATCAACATGTATTATGATCCAACTCAAAGGTTAAGAGACCTTACAATAGACTTCGACCAATACATTCACCAGCACTTATTTTTAAATGAGATCTTCGGGCACAAAACTCTTCCATATATATATCACTTATTTCCGCAACCAGATTCTATGCATAAACCCAAACTTTGATTAAACCCCAAATGCCAACATACAATACTCAGTCCCACATATTAAATAATTCGTAAACAATTGTCAACTCAATAACGCCGGGCCATATCTTGAGTTATCTCCCGTGCAACTTGCTGTTGCAAAACCCTTGGATCTTTCGTCTTCACCATCGAACGGAAATCACATTATTTCCCGAACAAAGCTTTAATACACAAAAAAATGTGAAATGGGCTGTATTGTAAAACCGCCAAGACCATGTGTCAAAGCCTGGAGTGTATCCCATTTTTTTCATGAAACAACTTATCGCTTATAGAGAATGTGAAAATTCTGGTTTAAATTTGAATACTGTTCTCACTATTCCTCAATTACGGTTTCATCTATCTCACGGTGCCACTTTCCTCTAATTTCACATTAAGTTTTAATTCTTCCACGACCATCTCTTAATTAGAACTACGCATTCAATTCTTCACTACGGTATTTCAATGACATAATAAAATCGAATTCAAATCTAAACATTACAGCATTCAATTGATTCAGCGTTCTATCTTCATTTAAACACATTTATTTCTAGATCGATCCATTCATTCTAGTAGTCTCAATTTAATTCTCGACACCACTTATGGTATTCTCTCCATGAAGTTTACAACACTGGCTCAATGGTACTCAGCACTATTACTCGAACCAATTTACAGAGATTTAATTCAAAATCCCAAGTAAGTTCAACCCATCTGCTCTTCTTTGTCTTCGAATTTTGAAATTGAATTCAGTCTCTCTCATGCATCAACGATCCTTTCAGTATCGTTGATTAAACCTAGGCAATCACACACCTAATCAGCCTTCCCAGATGTATACATGCATTAATTCAATTCAAATCTGTCTACAGTAACAATATCGATTTCTCCCATTGTATGCAGAGTATCATCTCAGAGTTCTATCACAGAATTTATCATATATTCACCCACAGAAACTCGAAAATTCATCACACATAAACTAAATCAACCAATGCACATGTAATACTGAAACAATTCTTTCATTTATACTATGAAATGAGTTCGCTTAGAGAACTTCTGGTTTGGCCAGATCTTCAATTCGATGGCCTTCTACCCTTACTACTCTGCCTCTCCAGATCCACAGCTCTAATGTTTAATTCCTTCGAGGCTTACATTTATACCAACTGATCATGAATCTATTCATCTCCTTCAATGACTCAGCAAAACTCTTGAATTCCTACAGTTCTAAATTTAGCCTAAATCCCTAGATAAACTGGAACTGACTCTTCACGTTCCTAACTAATCATCTTCTCTCATGCTCTCCAATCATTTGGGAACATTTACAATTTCTCTCCACATTTAACTAAAAACCACTCAAATATGAATAATTACATAGGAAATTAAAAACATGAGACCCCCCTTATGTCTACAAAATACAGAGTATTTTTTTGGAACCTAATGCCCCTGCATCAGACTCCCAAGGTTAAAATGATTTTTGATCTCCTGATCATGTGCTTTCAGTCCTTGTCTTCCTAGATCCCACACTTTGTTCTGCAACTGATCATCTGTTGAAATATTCTTCTTCTGCACTCCTCCAGGGTTCCATATCTTATTTTGTCTTGCTCCACTAGCTTCACTTTTACATTCTCTTTTTGTCCTTCATTTTCTAGTTCTTCTGCTTCTTTGTTTTATTGTTGTTGTCTTTCTCTGAGACACTTTAACCATCAGCTCTCTCATAAAATGAATTTCCTTGTCTAATTCATCTTCTGACTGCTGGATACTACTCCATCTTGATTTCTGAACTCATTTTTGCTTCTGATTGCTGAGCCCTTGCTTGCTCAGTCCTTATTGCTGCTTTTTCTCTGGCTCTTGCCCTTAGTTGCTGAGCCCTAGCTGCCACCCAACCATCCATACCCTCTTGTTATCTGCAACAGTAAAACTCTTCCTGATTTCCATCCATGACAATTTCTTCATTCTCTAACTTCATCAATTCTCTAGACTGGTATTTAAATTTCCAGTCACTGTCATCATCTCTTTTCCTCTCTTCTGGGACCAAACATTCTTTAGTCCTTCCATCAGTACCTGCAATCATAAAAAAAACACCAAAATCATAAAATATTTGTGTCTCTTTCTCCTCTCGCAACACTTCAATTTTTTTCTATGCCAATTCATTCTCTTCTCTAAATGTTTTTAGCAAACAATTCAACCATCTATTTCCAAGCATTTCATCAATATGTTGTAAACTTGGTTCAACATATTCTTCTTCTTCTTCCTTGAAAATCTTCAGTAATTTTCTTCCATCTTCTTGATTTCTTCTAGCAATCAATTCAAGTTCTTCAAGTACTGTGTCCTCCTCTTCTATCAGAGTAAAAATCTGATTCTCCACCAATGTAGCAGTTCCAAAATTCTGCCCCAGTCTGCTCTTTTTCCATCAGAAAAATCAGTTCCTTCTTGTCATCAATAGTAATAACAAGCTCCTTTACATGAGACATGAGCGTCTCACCTTCTTTCAACAACCCATCTTCATTCAAGACAGCTCCAAGTGATGGATTGTCTTCTGCAATGCCTGTAACCACAGTCAAATTGTCATTTTCAAAATCACAAGACCCACTGGTCTCAATTGATGACCCAGTCACCAATTCCTCTTCTCGCGGTTCTAAGTCTCTTCCAAGACTCAGAAAATCTTCACTATCTTCATTCCCTTGTATCTCCACATTATGCAATCCCCAATTTTGAAATTGAGGTTCTCCTTCCTGCATTGAATCCTGGTTGTTCAGCATAATCTCCAGCAATTCAATTTCCTCATTCCATGGACTAAAGTCTTCCACATAATTCTCCTCCTATTTTAATTGACTGCCCAATGGTGTCAACTTTTCTTCAGCATCTACAAAATCCGCATTCATAAAACAATTGTTAAAACAAAAATCATAAGGCCTAAGTGCCTTTCTTTCCTCTGCCAGCATTTCAGTATGTTGTCCTGAAATTCCTTCCTTCTCTATCAGCACATTAGTATGCCAATTCCAATCCTTCAAATAATTCTCGAGACTGTCAGTTAGTCCCTCTTCTGCATCATCCTTCTCAAGGATGTCTCTCTGGTCTGGTTCATAAAAATGAACTTTCTCATTCTCATTCATCTCTTCCTTTACAATCTGAACACCTTTTCTCTGTGTTTCTATTCTCTACTTCAGAACACTTAAATCATGCCACAAATCTATCATTTCATTTGAGAAAATATCTATGCAATCTTTACAATATTGACAGGTCAAGTTTCTTGCTGTCACTACTTCTTCATCCTCCATCAGAATAGAATTCTGATTTCCCATCTCTGTAATAATTTCAGTTATTTGTCCATCACTTTTCACTTTGCCATTTAATAAAAACAATTTGTCATTATCAGCATTAATAACAAATTGGTCATCATCAGACATAACTGTCTCGTCCCCATTGAAACAATCTCTTTCATTAAACAAGGAATTTATGAATTCCTTCTGCTGCAATAATTCAGTTTGATCTTCCTCTGAAAGATAATCAACATCATATCTTTCTTGGAAACATTCAACTTCACTCATTACAAATTCATTACATGGACTGTCTCCTCTAATACCTCCATTCACACACAACTTGTCAGTTGTAAAAACATAAGACCCCATGGTCTCATTTGATGATTTGGTCATCAAATCTTCCTACTGTTCCAAGCCCTCCATACACTTCAGAAATTATTCAATGGTCCTCTCTTCAGTCTCTTTAAGTTGTCCAATTGACTGCTCAATTCCCAGCTTCTGGCCATCATCACAAATCAGACTTCTTCTGCTTCCAATATATTGGAAAGAAAAACTCTTCCCCAACTGTGCATGGACATTTTAAAAATATCTAGCTGTCTCATTTTCCTCATTAGTGACAACATCAACAGTTTCTCCTCATCCAATTGTTTTTCCTGCAAACATACAAAATTTGTCATATGTAAGGCCATTTTACCTCTTAGTCTCACTCGAAGTTTCAGTCTTCAAGTCCTTCTCCAAATACTCAATCATCCTGAGTAATCTCTCTTTCAGCTGAGCATTTATCATTTTCTCTCTCTTTATTTGTAGCCTCTGCCACTTTACTTTCTTCTTCATGAGCCAACCAACTCTCTGGCTTTCATTTATCATCAGTTCCAATTTGTTGAACTATTCCCCGATCTCAACTACCTCTTTCCAATATTCTGCATCAGTCAATTTCTTCCTCATGCCATTTGTCCTGGCATTTTCTTTCTCTTTTCTATTGTGGCCTCTCTTAGAACCTCTGAAATCTCTACTATGAATATAAGTAGCCATCTTCTCCTCCATGATTTCTTCACTCATAAGCTGCACTAAGCCTCTGCAACATCAAGCTCTCCTGTTGCCACTTACCTCACTAATCCTTTCCTCTGGATCTAGGCTTTTGGCAAGTACTGGTCCCCTATCTGCTGGAACCTTCCGAGAACTCTCTTCTGCTCTCTCTAGGCTTCACTCTGCAAATTTTCAAGAACACATTTGTTCTTCTTTCATCCAAACTCTGTTGGGAATTCTCTAGGTTCTGCCACACTTTCTTCTTCATTGTAGAATCCTCTGCTGGACTCTTTCATCACTTCTTTCAAAGCTATGATATGCTCTTGCTGATATTTCTTCAATTTCCTGCAATATGAATTATGTAAACAATTCTTCAAACCATAGTTAAACACTGCTCATCAACTCACCTTCGAGATTCTGTGTAATCTTGCTTCTTCTTTCACCTGCACTGCATCTCTGTATGCTGCAATCTTTATCAGTTTTCAAAAATCTGATTTCTTTTCATTACACATGCAATTAATAAAAACTTTCAACCTTCAAAGAGCTATTCTAGCTCTGATACCACATGATGCCGGGTAAAACCCAAATTCCCCAATTTTGATTGTATACAAAAATTTATTTCTAATCAATCATCAAAGAGGGTCCTCAAATTTTAAATATGGCAACCTCAAATACCATATAATGTGACTTCTATATCTCAAATCTCAGAATCGAGATATTAGAATAAAATTCCTTATGGTTTATGAAAACCATACAAACCCCATATTTACATTATTCGATGCAGGAACTCTCTTTCTTTTCATCTTCAAACCTAAGGTTAAAACCCCTATTTACAACTCCCTTGTCGAATTAATATTCAAACATTACCATATTAACTTTAGCCTTCCATTTCCCATGCGGATGCTCTTTTATAAACCATTTCACTATGATTTATAAGGTCATACAACTTATTACGTGAGCGGGACTTTACCTTTCAACCAATGGTCAAAACCATACGATAAAACCCATAACGTATCTCTAATGCTCTTTAACTTTAGTATATGATTATGAAACCATACATATCGGAACCCACTTAACCCAAGGTGTCCACTCTTAATTTATTTCAAAATCAAAGCACCTTTTAGTAGCCTTACCACAGACCTTGGTTAACAAACCATCGCCCCAACCTTATATATTAACACCAAGGCTTATCATATATCAACATGTATTATGATCCAACTCAAAGGTTAAGAGACCTTACAATAGACTTCGACCAATACATTCACCAGCACTTATATTTAAATGAGATCTTCGGGCCCACAACTCTACCATATATATATCACTTATTTCCGCAACCAGATTCTATGCATAAACCCAAACTTTGATTAAACCCCAAACGCCAACATACAATACTCGGGCCCACATATTAAATAATTCATAAGCAATTATCAACTCAATAACGCCAGGCCATACCTTGAGTTATCTCTCGTGCAACTTTCTGTTGTGTAAACCCTTGGATATTTCGTCTTCACCATCAAACGGAAATCGCATTATTTCCTGAATAGAGCTTTAATACACAAAAAAAATGCGAAATGGGATGTATTGTAAAACTGCCAAGACCACGTGTCAAAGCCTGGATTATATCGCATTTTTTTTCACGAAACAACTTACCGCTTATAGAGAATGCAAAACTGTTGGTTTAAATTTGAATACCACCCTCACTATTCCTCAATTACGGTTCCATCGATCTCACGGTTCCACTTTCCTCTAATTTCACATTAAGTTTTAATTCTTCCATGACCATCTCTTAATTAGAAATATGCATTCAATTCTTCGCTACGATATTTCAATTACACAATAAACCTGAATTCAAATCTAAACATTACATCCTTCAATTGATTTGGCCTTCTGTATCCATTTAAACATAGTTATTTCTAGATTGATCCATTCATTCCGGTAGTCTCAAATTAAATCTTGACACCACTTATGGTATTCTCCCCATGGAGTTTACAACACTGGCTCAATGGTACTCAACACTATTACTCGAACTAATTTACAGAGATTTACTTCAAAATCCCAAGTAAGTTCAACCCCTCTGCTCTTCATCCTCTTCGATTTCTGAAATTGAATTCAATCTCTCTCACGCATCAATGACCCTTTCAGTATCGTTGATTAAACCCAGGTAATCACACACCTACTCAGCCTTCCCATATGTATACATGCAATAATTCAATTCAAATATGTCTACAGTAACAATATCGATTTCTCCCATTGTATGCATAGTATCATCTCAGAGTTCTATCACATAATTTATCATATATTCACCCACAGAAACTTGAACATTCATCACACAGAAACTAAATCAACAAATTCACATGTAATACTGAAACAATTCTTTCATTTATACTATGAAATGAGTTCACTTAGAGAACTTCTGGTTTGGCCAGATCTTCAATTCGATGGCCTTCTACCCTTACTACTCTGCCTCTCTAGATCTATGGCTCTAATGTTTAATTCCTTCGAGGCTTACATTTATACCAACTGATCATGAATCGATTCATCTCCTTCAATGACTCAGCAAAACTCTTGAATTCCTACAGTTTTAAATTTAGCCTAAATCCATAGATAAATTGGAACAGACTCTTCGCGTTCCTAACTAATCAGCTTCTCTCATGTTCTCCAATCATTTGGGAACATTTACAATTTATCTCCACATTTAACTAAAAACCACTCAAATATGAATAATTACATAGGAAATTAAAAACATGAGACCCCCCTTATTGTTGGCCGGATAAATCGTTCTTGCGAACAAGACCGATCTCCCTAGTGTCAGAAGACAATCTAGCAACAAACGAACAACTAAGTTTGTCTTTCTCTAAATATATTCATTTTACAAATAAATGTTATAAAGGTGTCGATCCTACCTTAGATCCAAATGCTTATTTGCAGTCGTAGTGCTTCCGTTGCATCAAAATCCTTCCATTGCAACAAGAGTTCTTTCGTCGCAACAATAATCCTTCTGTCGCAACAAGAGTTCTTTCGTCACAAGAAAGTGTCGTCTTTCATCGACCTGCAATCACAAACAAGAAACAATTAAATAGCACATGTATAACAAATAATCGTAAAACATATCCATCATAGTGATCAAGGAATCTATGAAATAAATGATCAAACGACAGCTTATTGAATTAAACAATCGAACGACAATTTATTGAGAAAAACAAAACTTGATTGTATTAATCTTAAAATATACAAAATAACCTTACAACCTTAGCCTTGATGTTTGAAGGGCCTTCCCGGGGTCTGAAGTAGAAGTTTCCTCTACTTTGATAAGTCTTGCACTCTTCCTCCAGGAGCACAAAGAGGTATGTGATCTTTCCTCTCAAAAGCTCAACAGAAAGAAGTCTGAATCTCAACAGCACTTCAACTCAATCACCCATAAAGCTTGAACTCTAATTCTCAATCTCCAAAATCTTAACCTCCAAAAACTTAACTCCAAAAGCTTAACCCTTTGAGGCTACCCAATGCCTCTTTTTATAGTGGAAAAGAGGAGGTTTTCTGTTCCAAGTATGAAGGGATAGAATCCTCCTTCAAAGGGATAAGCTCCTCACATCAAGGGGTTAACTCCATAAGGTAAGGGATTCATGCACCTCACAAGAGCGGTTCTATCACCGCAAGATCCATTCTAGAAGCTTCTAGAATTTACTTTTATTGAGATTTTTGGAATTTACTTGCGCCTTTTTAATCTTACAGGGGTCTGCACCTATAACAAAGATAAAGTGCGTTCAGGTACGCAGGATAGCTGAACATTAGGTGCGGGACCGCAGGCAAGATAGCCAGAAAGTGCGATACCAAAGTTTAGAAGACTTTTAGGAACTTTTTCTAATTTTTAAGGCTTGACATGAGGAACTAATATGTTTATACTTGCAAAGGGAGAAGTATGAGTTATAATGAGCTCATACACATAGCAGAATGTCAGGATGATAATTTTTAGTGTAAAAGATTTCCCCCTAAAGTGCAAAGTCAGGAATAGATGATGCTGAAGTCTATCATATATGAAGAGTGCAGTACTTTATCATTTCGAGGATCATCCTGTGGACACCTCATTCAGAACCTGTAAAAACATTCAATGAAAAATATATATATGTAAACATATCATCGCTGAGGTAGGCATTCCCATACTCAGATCAAAACTAACTAGAAACTAATCTAAATTGTTCTGATACAGGAATGATTTTTAATACATCAACAGTATAGACATATGTAGACACAACATGGACGCAACCATCTGTTTATAAATAGTCCACTGTGTAAATGATAACAAAATTCCTTGTAGCCTGGATGGTAGAAACTAGATCCAGGGTCTTGATTTCTGCATCTCGAACTAGTACGATTCTATCCATGTGAATGAATGTGTCGAAGTTGAACATGGTAGAAACCACTTGATTACCAGTCAATGATGTAAACTGTTAACAAGTGTGAGAGTAACCACCAGTAATGTCAATGGCTCTCAAAGTACCCAGTACAATCCATGAAATGTGAATGAATGAGTTGAAGTCGAACATGTCATGGAATCATTCGATCGAAGGTCAATGATGCAACCTGTCGTCGAAGGCGAGAAACCTGCCATTGAGGCATGCAGATTTCAAGGTACTGACGATTTCTGGATCAACTTCCTAGATAATGAGCTGTCGTCGATAGAAAGTGATCCATCGTAGGCAAGCCCACAACACGAAATCATAGATCAAGTTTTGAAAATATATTGGCAAGGACTGACTCAGGGATGGTCAAAATGGATGACAGATATTTTGCAGATGAATGGTTTATTTGAACTATCCTCTTGAACACATAACGACACTGCAGATGGTTTGGTGACAATTGACCCAAAGCTAATACCCAAAAACCGGCTGAAGACTTTCAATGTGGTTTGATTAACTGTTAGGTAAAGGATTTCCCAACCCAGGTGGACAAAAAGCGTCGTGTTCAAGAGTGGTTAACAGTTTTCTGAATAATCAAAATACAACAAACAAGTCCATTTTTCTCTCTTTTCCCCCACCATTTCTAGCAAGTACCTCTTTATTTTTGACAAGCTTGAGGAGGATAACATTTGCTTGTTTATAAGCTCATCCTTCGGATGAGTCCAACTTAGTTTAAGATTCGAACCCTAAGAAGGAGTGGTTCGTTCCTGTTTAAAATTGAACAGGTCCTTTACTATTAAATTTTAACGAGTCCAGTATAGGAGAAACTCGGTGTTTTTCAATTTTAGGGAGTCAAAAGAAAAAACTTAAGAAAACTCCATGAGTGTACTTTTTCATAAATTTATTCTCTCGAGCCCGAAAAAGGATAAAATAATGCAAGAGAGAACTCTATTGATTGTAATTAGTCAACATATACATTTTTCGTAAATAGTCCATTTCAGTCCGTAAAAGGGGTAAACTTATATTGAAGGGACGACCATTCATTTATTTTAACGAGTTTGAATAGTCAAGTACTCGGCAATCTTTTCATTTTTAGAGAATCTGAAAAGGGCTTAAAAGAGAACTCCAGGGTTACGCTTTTTCGTAATTTTCAAGAGTCCGAAAAAGTGATAAAAGTATACTCAGTAGTTTCACTTTTTCTGTAAAATTTAACGAGTTCGAAAAAGGGATAAAAATGTACTCATGTGGCCGAATTTCAATTTAATTTACGAGCAGGAAAAGACGGGAAAAACTTGGCATTTTCATGTGTTTTACGAGAATTAAAGATAGCAAAATAATCTCAGGATTTTCATGAGTTTAACGAGTCTTGAAAATAACCGAAATTGACTCAATATAGGTTTCATTTTTACAAAAGCTTGAAACAGAGAAAAACTATGCTTCAGAGTGGTTTCATTTTTACACAAGCTTGAAACAGAGAGAAAACTGTGCTTGATGCCCCCTAAGTGTAACTACTAGAGCGCATGCCCCCCCAACTTCATTTCATTCAACTAAGTACACTGCTGGTAATTAATATCTGGATGGAATGAAGGTTCATTTACGAGATCATATGAAAGACACGACCTAAAACTGTAAGAAAATTATGCAAAAAACTAAAATAACTAACCTAAATATATGACTTAACATTTACGAGATCTAGTCAAAGACTCGACTCAATTAGGGGAGGATTTGTTTCATTTTTTAACGAGCTTGACATAGGAAAAGGAACTCTGCTCATGGAAATGTGTTTCATTTTTTAATGAGGTTGACACAATAAAAGAAACTTTCCTCTTATAAATGTTTCATTTTTTTTTAACGAGGTTGACACAGTAAAAGAAACTATCCTCGTATCTACTTATTTCTAATCTACCTACATAACCTACTCATTCATTTTTTAATGAGGTTGACACAGGAAAAGAACAGTCCTCATACCTAATTCATTTTTTAATGAGGTTGACTCAGTAACAGGAACTATCCTCTGACCAACTGATTCATTTTTTAACGAGGTTGACACAGGAAAATAATTTATCCTCGGAAACACCTGTTTCATTTTTTAACGAGGTTGGCACAGGAAAAGGAACTTTCCTCGTACCTGATTAATTTTTTAATAAGGTTGACACAGTAAAAGGAACTTTCCTCATACTTGATTCATTTTTTTACGAGGTTGATTCAGTAACAGGAACTATCCTCTGACCAACTGATTCATTTTTTAATGAGGTTGACACAGGAAAAGAACTGTCCTCAACGCTGACTGATTCATTTTTTAACGAGGTTGACACAGTAAAAGGAACTATCCTCACCAGCCACCGATTCATTTTTTAACGAGGTTGACATAGTAAAAGGAACTCTCCTCAGAGACACCTGTTTCATTTTTTAACGAGGTTGGCACAGGAAAAGGAACTTTCCTCGTACCCACTGATTCATTTTTTAACGAGGTTGACACAGTAAAAGGAACTCTCCTCAGACTCACTGATTCATTTTTTAACGAGGTTGACACAGTAAAAGGAACTATCCTCGGACTCACTGATTCTTTTTTTAATGAGGTTGACACAGTAAAAGGAACTATCCTCGGTTGCTTGATCATGGCTTCCAACTGGAAGAAACACATGTCAATGGACACACCTTGATCATGGCTTCCAAGAGGTCTTCATCAGAAGGAAGAATAGTTCTTTGGAAGGAACACATGTCAAGGGACTCAAAAGGGATAAGAACATCGCGTTCAAATAATCCCATAGAGTTTTCCATGTGAATTACCAGATCTAACTCAAAGGAAGATGAGCAAACAGTGAGAGGCTCACTTACATCGGTAACTGAAAACATGGGACTAGTTGCCACATAATTAACCCATGGCAGGGTAAATACCACTTTAGAATCAGGAACATTTAGGGGTGTCATATTATTGGTAGTCGAAACAAGACTATGGAATGAAAGCTGGTCCACAATCACAATATTTCCATTGTGAGGGAAAGACATCACACGAAAGAGTGTTGATATGACAGCTTTCATTGCATAAAAATAGTCTTGCCCAAGGAGTAAATTGAAATCCAAGGGGCCTCGAACTACCATAAGATCAATACAGACAGTTTTACCTTCCAAAGTAAAAGAAAACTTAGGAAGGATCCCTAAAGTTTCACTAATGGTTCTGTTAAAAGCTTTCATATTCTGCGTAATAAGCACAAGCTGAGGGGAACCCAAAGCTTTCCAAACAATTGAGGATAAAATACTAACAGAAGCACCTTCATCTACCTGTGTGCAGTGTATGTCCCTACCACCAAACTTGACAATGATTTGGAAAGGGATGGAGGAAGGAAGATGAGGTTCTGTCAGTCTATTCCAATCAAAGGAAAAGACCTCAGTACTTGGAGGGGGTTCTGTAGAAACAGGTGAAATTCCCCTCGGCGTAGAAGAATCTGATGTAACGAGAAGAATCTGAGCAGTATGAAGTTCACTCTCTACAGAAAGAATGGGATCGACCGAATGTGAAATCGAATCGACCACTTGATCAACTAATGGATCATCAACCTCAGTGATATGAGTTTCACTCTCCAATGGAAGAGTGGGATCGACTGTACTTGAAACTAGATCAATCACTCCGTCAGTTGACGGTAGGTTGGGAGAAAGTTTATGGTAACCAGTTGGAAATTATTGCTGTGGAATAGTAAGGTTTTCCAATAATTTTGAGGCTTCATCCATGTGAGGGAAAATGTGAGTTTGATGACTCCCTTTGCATAACTTACAAGGAAACCTGACTTTACCCTTTTTCCCAGGAACCTGACTATCACTAGTTGATAGATCAACGGAAAGTTGATGAGATTTTCCTAACCATACTTCCAAGACCTTTGGAATACCAGGACAATTGATAAGGAAGTGGTCACCCTTACAAAGCCTGCAAGGGTATTTGGGTTTACAATGCATGTTGGAGGTTTCCTCAACACAACTAACACTTACAGCCATGGTTGGTTGGTTGAATTCTTTCTTATCTTGCTTCTTCTTCTTCTTCTTCCTAGCCACCTGGTTACTAGCGTCAAGGATTTTACCAAGTGAAGAGGAAGAAATGGAGGAAGAAATATTAAGCGAAGAAGGTAAAGGGTCAACAGAAGGTTGGTGATGTTGAGATGGTGAACTCTGTTGAGTTGAAGCATCCGGTTGAGGTGGAACAATTGGAGTATTCGGGGCCAACGAAGTTTAAAATAACCATATCGGTAAACCTATTGTAAATCCAGGTAATGACAAAGTAGCCATATAAGGAGGACCAACATTTCCAAAGCAAGGAAAAGTACTAGGATTCTCGTTAAGAGGAGTACCTTGGTTGGTAAATTCCGAAACAGTTGCCATTATATTCAACTTCAGTGAATTTTCTTAACAATTTAAAACTAAAATTAACAATTCACAATTCACACCTAACAATTAAAATTCACAATTCACACCTATGGTCTCTAAAAGTAAAAACAAACAAATTAACACGCACTATCGAATCTAGGAGTCAAACCACACACAAACAGTAACTTCCCATACTAAAAACACTAGTTGGTGATGAAATCCAACAACGTAGAATTTAATACAGAAAGGGCGGTTGGAACAGTTACCCCGACAACCTGCTTAATGAAACAGACTGGCACAAATTTCTTCACAAAACCATCTCGAGTGAAGAGAAACCCTCAGAGAGTCCAAGTGAGTCTAGTCGACGTCTGCTCCAGGTACAGTGAGATATTTCCTTCACCGTCACCTTATGAAATAATCTTAAGTTTATGGACACTAAGGTTACCAATAGTAACAAATACAACTGGGGGAACAGTCTACGATCCGATCCCATGCGCAAGGGCAGAGTAAAAAAGCTCAATCCCCTTGAAGGCTCCTTGACATGGTCAATCCGAGGTTTACCGACAAGTGACCCCAGGCTCCTCGATAATGGTTAATCTGAGGTTTACCATTTGTAATGCGCGCAGAATCTTCTATCTTCCCCAATGAAATAGAATTGATTGTCTCAAAGGTTCGGACATGATCTCGTGATTAACTCCTTTAAGAGAAGCTTCCCAGATTGTACCAATTACAATTGAATTTATTTCCTACCGCAAGATTTATCTACTTGTTTGTTTTAGTTGCTTTGGAAAGTTAACTACAACCTATTCCAAAGCACTAATCCTGAGCTAGATTGATGGAAAGAGCCCTAAAAATGTAAAAATTACTAGATGAATTTTAATTAAGCGTTGTGTTATTTAGGCTGTTATTACTCAAAAGGGTAAATGGATATGAAACCAATGGTGTAGGACCCGACCCAAAACTGAATGCAATCGAATATGATAATGTAATCTTTTCAATTCGATGAATCCTAACTAAAGTAAGGAGAGAGTTCCCATTCACTTCCAACAATGCAAAAAATTGATCACTAAGAGAAAATATAACAAATTCTCTAATGCACTAATTTCATCAATAAAAACTAATGCAAATCAATCCCAATTTTTTTTTATATTTTTGTGTTTTTAAAACAAGCATAAAAACATCTAAATTCAAATCAAAGAAAACTGATCTAAATCTATGATTGATTTTTCAGAATGTAAACTATGCATTTGTAATCTATGCACAATTCACATGAAAACTATGCAAATGTAATCTATGCACATTTTTCATTCATATTCTGAAAATGAGAATTCTAATTATGCAAATGTGATCTATGCAAGAGAATTCTCAAACACAAGATGATTCTAATGTAATCTAAGAACCAATCAAGTGGAAGTCAAGAAAATCGGGTGAGAGTTCCGAAGATCAAAAAAATCTCAAAGGCGATTAACACTCATACACAATTTAGCCCCCCCCCCCCCCCTCGGGGAATGAGGGGGAAATTTTTTTGCAAAAACAAAAGAAAAAAGATGCAAAATTGTGAAAAGACTGAGACAAACCTCCAAGTAATGAACAAAGGAAATCAAATTAATAATTTCTCAAAAAAGAGACTCAAAACACCCAATTAACTTAATGGAGATTAATGAGATGAAAAATGTTGAAAGAAATTCATAAACAAGAGATTTTTGACAGAAAAATACAGATCTGGGTAGATGCTAAGAATCCTAAATTAAATCTAAACTAAATTGGAAAAAATAAATCAGGAGTTTTTCCAAAATTTTAACAGGGTCCGCATGCTCCCAGAAGTAACATGTGTGGTCCCGCACTGTTAACTCAAGGAAAGTGCGAAACTCCCCGCACTGTGCAAAAGAACAAAGTGCGGTCCCCAGAAAAGTTCAAGAAAAACGTAAAAGATTTCAAAATTTTCAAAAACAGAGAAAACCTAAGCTACTCAGGCAGATATCCATCAATCAAAAACCAGGAAAAAATGTTTCCTCAAATCAAAATAAAAGAGAACCAAAAACAACAAGTTTCTTTCCCCAGCGGAGTGGCCAATTTGTTGGCAGGATAAATCGTTCTTGTGGACAAGACCGATCTCCCTAGTGTCAGAAGACAATCTAGCAACAAACGAACAACTAAGTTTGTCTTTCTCTAAATATATTCGTTTTACAAATAAATTTTATAAAGGTGTCGATCCTACCTTAGATCCAAATGCTTATTTGCAGTCATAGTGCTTTCGTTGCATCAAAATCCTTCCGTCGCAACAGGAGTTCTTTCGTCGCAACAATAATCCTTCTGTCACAACAAGAGTTCTTTCGTCACAAGAAAGTGTCGTCTTTCGTCGACCTACAATCACAAACAAGAAACAATTAAATAGCACCTATATAACAAATAATCGTAAAACATATCCATCATAGTGATCAAGGAATCTATGAAATAAATGATCAAACGACAGCTTATTGAATTAAACAATCGAACGACAATTTATTGAGAAAAACAAAACTTGATTGTATTAATCTTAAAATATACAGAAGAACCTTACAACCTTAGCCTTGATGTTCGAAAGGCCTTCCCGGAGTCCGAAGTAGGAGTCTCCTCTACTTTGATAAGTCTTGCACTCTTCCTCCAGGAGCACAAAGAGGTATGTGATCTTTCCTCTCAAAAGCTCAGCAGAAAGAAGTTTGAATCTCAACAACACTTCAGCTCAATCACCCATAAAGCTTGAACTCTAATTCTCAATCTCCAAAATATTAACCTCCAAAAACTTAACTCCAAAAGCTTAACCCTTTGAGGCTACCCAATGCCTCTTTTTATAATGGAAAAGAGGAGGTTTTTTGTTCCAAATATGAAGGGATAGAATCCTCCTTCAAAGGGATAAGCTCCTCACATCAAGGGGTTAGCTCCATAAGGTAAGGGATTCATGCACCTCACAAGAGCGGTTCTATCACCGCAAGATCCATTCTAGAAGCTTCTAGAATTTACTTTTATTGAGCTTTTTGGAATTTACTTGCGCCTTTTTAATCTTACAGGAGTCCGCACCTATAAAAAAGATAAAGTGTGTTCAGGTACGCAGGATAGCTACACATTGGGTGCGGGATCGCAGGCAAGATAGCCAAAAAGTGCGATACCAAAGTTTAGAAGACTTTTAGGAACTTTTTCTTATTTTCAAGGCTTGACATGAGGAACTAATATGTTTAGACTTGCAAATGGAGAAGTGTGAGTTATAATGAGCTCATACACATAGCAAAATTTCAGGATGACAATTTTTAGTGTAACACTTATGTCTACAAAATACAAAGTATTTTTTTGGAACCTAATGCCCCTACATCAGACTCCCAAGGTTAAAATGATTCATGACCTCCTGATCATGTGCTTTCAGTCCTTGTCTTCCTGGATCCCACACTTTGTTCTGCAATTGATCATCTGTTGCAATATTATTCTTCTGCACTCCTCCAGGGTTCCATATCTTATTCTTTCTTGCTCCACTAGCTGCACTTTTACATTCTCTTTCTGTCCTTCCTTTGCTGTTGCTTCTGCTTCTTTGTTTTATTCCTATTGTCTTCCTCTGAGACACTTTCACCATCAACTCTCTCATAAATTCAATTTCCCTGTCTAATTCATCTTCTGACTGCTAGATACTGCTCCATCTTGATTGCTGAACTCATTTCTGCTTCTGATTGCTGAGCCCTTGCTTGCTCAGTCCTTACTGCTGCTTTTTCTATGGCTCTTGCCCTTAGTTGTTGAGCCCTAGATGCCACCCAACCATCCATACCCTCTTGTTCTCTGCAACAGTAAAAATCTTCCTGATTGCCATCCATGACAATTTCTTCGTTCTCTGACTTCAACAATTCTCTGGACTGGTATTTAAATTGCTAGTCACTGTCATCATCTCTTTTCCTCTCTTCTGGGACCAAACATTCTTTAGTCCTTCCATCAGTACCTGCAATCATAAAACAAACACCAAAATCATAAAATATTTGTGTCTCTTTCTCCTCTGGCAACACTTCAATTTGTTGCTATGCCAATTCATTCTCTTCTCTAAATTTTTTCAGCAAACAATTCAGCCATCTATTTTCAAGCATTTCATCAATATGCTGTAAACTTGGTTCAACATATTCTTCTTCCTCTTCCTTGACAATCTTCAGTAATTGTATTCCATATTCATGATTGCTTCTAGCAATCAATTCAAGTTCTTCAAGTACTGTGTCCTCCTCTTCTATCAGAGTAAAAATCTGATTCTCCACCAATGTAGTAGTTCCAAAATTATGCCCCCTAGTCTGCTCTTTGTCCATCAGAAAAATCAGTTCCTTCTTGTCATCAATAGTAATAACAAGCTCCTTTACATGATACATGACTGTCTCACCTTCTTTCAACAGCCCATCTTCATTCAAGACAACTCCAAGTGATGGATTGTCTACTGCAATGCCTGTAACCAAAGTCAAATTATCATTTTCAAAATCACAAGACCCAATGGTCTCAATTGATAACCCAGTCACCAATTCCTCTTTCCGTGGTTCTAAGTCTCTTCCAAGACTCAGAAAATCTTCACCGTCTTCATTCCCTTGTATCTCCACATTCTGCAATCCCCAATTTTGAAATTGAGGTTCTCCTTCCTGCATTGAATCCTGGTTGTTCAGCATAATCTCCAGCAATTCAATTTCCTCATTCCATGGATTAAATTCTTCGACAGAATTCTCCTCCTCTTTTAATTGACTGCCCAATGGTGTCAACTTTTCTTCAGCATCTACAAAATCCACATTCATAAAACAATTGTTAAAACAAAAATCATAAGGCCTCAGTGCCTTTCTTTCCTCTGCCAGCATTTCAGTATGTTGTCCTGAAATTCCTTCCTTCTCTATCAGCACATCAGTTGCCAATTCCAATCCTTCAAATAATTCTCGAGACTATCAGTTAGTCTCTCTTCTGCATCATCCTTCTCAAGGATGTCTCTCTAGTCTGGTTCATAAAAGTAAAATTTCTCATTCTCATTCATCTCTGCCTTTACAATCAGAACACCTTTTCTCTGTGTTTCTATCCTCTACTCCAGAACACTTAACTCATTCCACAAATCTGTCATCTCATCTGAGAAACTCTCTATGCAATCTTTACTATCTTCACAGGTCAAGTTTCTTTCTGTCACTAATTCTTCATCCTCCATCAGAATAGAATTCTGATTTCCCATCTCTGCAATAATTTCAATTATCTATCCAGCACTTTTCACTTGGCCATTTAATAAAAACAATTTTTCATTATCAGTATTAATAAAAAATTGGTCATCATCAGACATAACTGTCTTGTCCCCATTGAAACAATCTCTTTCATTAAACAAGGAATTTATGAATTCCTTCTGCTACAGTTTTTTAGTTTGATCTTCCTCTAAAATATAATCACCATCATATCTTTCTTGGCAACATTCAGCTTCACTCATTACAAATTCATTACATGGACTCTCTCCTCTAATACCTACATTCACACACAACTTGTCAGTTGTATAACCATAAGATCCCATGGTCTCATTTGATGATTTGGTCATCAAATCTTCCTGCTGTTCCAAGCCCTCCATACACTTCATAAATTCTTCAATGGTCCTCTCTTCAGTCTCTTCAAGTTGTCCAATTGATTGCTCAATTCCCAGCTTCTAGCCATCATCACAAATCAGACTTCTTCTTCTTCCAATATATTTGAAAGAAAAACTCTTCCCCAACTGTGCATGGACATTTTCAAAATATCTAGCTATCTCATTTTACTCATTAGTGACAACATCAACAGTTTGTCCTCATCCAATTGTTTTTCTTGCAAACATACAAAATTTTTCAGATGTAAGGCCATTTGACCTCTTGGTCTCACTTGAAGTTTTAGTCTTCAAGTCCTTCTCCAAATACTCAATCATCCTTAGTAATCTCTCTTTTAGCTGAGCATTTATCATTTGCTCTCTCTTCATCTGTAGCCTCTGCCACTTTACTTTCTTCTTCATGAGATAGCCAACTCTCTGGCTTTCCTTTATCATCAGTTCCAATTTGTTGAACTATTCCCCGATCTCAGCTACCTCTTTCCAATATTCTGCATCAGTCAATTTCTTCCTCATGCCATTTGTCCTGGCATCTTATTTCTCTTTTTTGTTGTGGCCTCTCTTAGAACCTCTACAATCTCTGCTATGGCTAACAGTATCCATCTTCTCCTCCATTATTTCTTCACTCATAAGCTGCACTAAGCCTCTGCAACATCAAGCTCTCCTGTTGCCACTTACCTCACCAATCCTTTCCTCTGGATCTGGGCTTTTGGAAAGTACTGGTCCCCTATCTGTAGGAACCTTCCAAGCACTCTCTTCTGCTCTCTCTAGGCTTCACTCTACAACTTTTCAAGAACACATCTTTTCTTCTTTCATCCAACCTCTGTTGGGAATTCTCCAGGTTCTTCCACACTTTCTTCTTCACTTTAGAATCCTCTGCTAGACTCTTTCATCACTGCTTTCAAAGCTGTGATCTGCTCTTGCTGATATTTCTTCAATTTCCTGCAATCTTAATTCTGCAAATAATTCTTCAAACCAGAGTTAAACACTGCTCATAAAATCACCTTAAAGATTTTTTGTAATCTTGCTTCTTCTTTCACCTACACTGCATCTCTGTATGCTGCAATCTTTATCTGTTTTCAAAAATCTGATTTATTTTCATCACACATGCAATTAATAAAAACTTTGAACCTTCAAAGAGATATTCTAGCTCTAATACCACATGATGCCGGGTAAAACCCACAGTCCCAAAGTTTGATTGTATACAAAAATGCATTTCTAATCAATCATCAAAGAGGGTCCTCATATTTGAAATCTGGCAACCTCAAATACCATATAATGTGACTTCTATATCTCAAATCTCAGAATTGAGATATTAGAATAAAATTCCTTATGGTTTATGAAAACCATACAAACCCCATATTTCCATTATTCGATGCAGGAGCTCTCTTTCTTTTAATCTTCAAACCTAAGGTTAAAACCCCTGTTTACAACTCCCTTGTCGAATTAATATTCAAACATTACCATATTAACTTTAGCCTTCCATTTCCCGTGCGGATGCTCTTTTATAAACCATTTCACTATGATTTATAAGGTCATACAACTTATTACATGAGTGGGACTTTACCTTTCAACCAATGGTCAAAACCATACGATAAAACCCATAACGTATCTCTAATGCTCTTTATCTTTATTATATGATTATGAAAGCATATATATCAGAACCCACTTAACCCAAGGTCTCCACTCTTAGTTTATTTCAAAATCGAAGCACCTTTTTAGTAGCCTTACCACAGACCTTGGTTAACCAACCATCGCCCCGACCTTATATATTAACACCAAGGCTTATCATATATCAACATGTATTATGATCCAAATCAAAGGTTAAAATACCTTACAATAGACTTCGACCAATACATTCACCAGCACTTATATTTAAATGATATCTTTGGGTCCAAAATTCTACCATATATATATCCCTTATTTCCGAAACCATATTCTATGCATAAACCCAAACTTTGATTAAACCCCAAACGCCAACATACAATACTTGGGCCCACATATTAAATAATTCATAAGCAATTATCAAATCAATAATGTCGGGCCATACCTTGAGTTATCTCCCGTGCAACTTGCTGTTGCGAAAACCCTTGGATCTTTCGTCTTCACCATCGAACGGAAATCGCATTATTTCTCGAACAGAGTTGTAATACACACAAAAAATGCGAAGTGGGCTGTATTGTAAAACCGACAAGACCACGTGTCAAGTCCTGGAGTATATCGCATTTTTTTTCATGAAACAACTTACCGCTTATAGAGAATGTGAAACTATCGGTTTAAATTTGAATACTGCCCTCACTATTCCTCAATTACGGTTCCATCGATCTCACGGTTCCGCTTTCCTCTAATTTCACATTCAGATTTAATTCTTCCATGACCATCTCTTAATTAGAACTACGCGTTCAATTCTTCGCTACGTTATTTCAATTACACAATAAATCCAAATTTAAATCTAAACATTACAGCATTCAATTGATTCGACCTTCTGTCTCCATTTAAACATAGTTATTTCTAGATTAATCCATTCATTCTGGTAGTCTCAATTTAACTCTCGACACCACTTATGGTATTCTCTCCATGGAGTTTACAACACTGGCTCAACGGTACTCAGCACTATTACTCGAACCAATTTACATAAATTTAATTCAAAATCCCAAGTAATTTCAACCCCTCTACTCTTCTTCCTCTTCGAATTCTGAAATTGAATTCAGTCTCTCTCTCGCATCAACGATCCTTTCAGTGATTGTTTATTGAACCCAGGAAATCACACACCTACTCAACCTTCCTAGATGTATACATGCATTAATTCAATTCAAATCTATCTACAGTAACAATATCGATTTCTCCCATTGTATGCAGAGTATCATCTCAGAGTTCTATCACAAAATTTATCATATATTCACCCACAGAAACTCGAAAATTCATCACACAAAAACTAAATCAACCAATGCACATGTAATACTGAAACAATTCTTTCATTTATACTATGAAATGAGTTCACTTACAGGACTTCTGGTTTGGCTAGATCTTCAATTCGATGGCCTTCTACCCTTACTACTCTGCCTCTCCATATCTGCAGCTCTAATGTTTAATGCCTTCGAGGCTTACATTTATACCAACTGATCATGAATCGATTCAGCTCCTTCAATGACTCAGCAAAACTCTTAAATTCCTACAGTTCTAAATTTAGCCTAAATCCCTAGATAAACCGAAACTGACTCTTCGTGTTCCTAACTAATCATCTTCTCTCATGTTCTCCAATCATTTGGGAACATTTACAATTTCTCTCCACATTTAACTAAAAACCACTCAAATATGAATAATTACATAGGAAATTAAAAACATGAGACCCCCCTTATGTCTACAAAATACAGAGTATTTTTTGGAACCTAATGCCCCTGCATCAGGACCCAGAGGCTTTGCATTGATTATCGAGCACTAAAGAAATCACTATTAGGAGCAGGTATCCAATCTCACGGATTAATGACCTTTTGGATCAGCTCAAAGTGGTCACGTATTTCAACAATATCTATTTGAATTCTAGGTATTTGAAATCTAGGTATGAGGTTGATAGATGAAATCTTGCAACCTTTCACTAACTCATTCATGGTTTTTCATCTTGAAGACATCTGCCTCTTCAACAAGAGTTTGGAAGCGACCTTACAACACATTCAACATGTCATTTAAACCTTGCAGAAGAAAAAATATGTGCCAACTTGGAGAATCACACCTATGGCACGATCCAGGTCCAATATATGGGTTACATCATAGATGAGAAATCCATGCATGTGGACCCAACTAAGATCTAATTCATTCGAGAATGACCAGCCTTGAACACCTTAACATAGCTTCACAAATTTTTGGGCCTTGCCAATTTTTATCGGAGGCTCATGTTGGGATTCTCCCATATCACTTGGCCTTTGAGTCAGGTTACCAAGGTCAGAGCGAAAGTAAATTTTTCTTGGTCTGAGTCCCAACAGAAGGCATTCATTGAGCTGAAGCACCACCTCTACCCTACACCTGCTCTCACATTGCCATGCCTGCAACAACCATTTAAAATTGAGACAGATGCCTCTGACTATACTATTAGTTTTTTGAAATTCAATAAGAAAATTAACACACACTAGTGTGGGATCACAGGTCACACAGTGATGGATCCTAACGACACACTAGTGTGAAACCAATTTTTAAATAAATTGGAAAATTAATTGTAATCTTATCTCGTAAAAAATTGTAATAGTTAAATAAGTGTGATAGACTTAGTTAGCTCAAGAATTTCGAGTTTAGGGTCAAAGGATAGGCATGAAGAGTGATTCTATTATTATCAGGGTCCAGTTGCAGTTGTAGCACTAGTTTAGTGTGAGTGGGATCAGTTAACTCACATTAATTGAGTTAAAATCAGTTTAACTAGTTCTAACTATTTGATGAGCTAGTGGAAGATCAAGTGAATTAAAATAGATCTAATTCACCAGTAGTGATCTACCAAGTAACTGATGATTCACTATTTATAGTTGCACGCATGCTAATTTTGGTGGAGACCCAGTTGAGACGAATGTTCAAGGCAAGTAAACTATCAATTGTATTTTTAGAAAACTACCCAGATGCAGTTATATAACCACAGGAATCCCATGATGAATTGATCAATCAGGGAAGGTTGAATTTCCTATTTAATAGGGGTTTAATTCTCTAGGGATTGCATAAGAAGGGTAGGCTAATAGTTGGCTATGTGTTTGTCCAATTTTTCCTAGATCAATGTGAAGCAATTGGTAGAGTGTATGAGGTTGTGGTGATCACAAATACATTGTATTGTTTCATGATTCCTTGGTTGATTATACAAGAAAGATGGAGGGGTTTTGAGTAGTTGCTTTCCCCAGGAAAAAATTGTGTTGTGCAATTTATTTACTTCCTTCTTTTACTTGCATGTGATTGAGGAATCATGATTTATATTCCGCAAATATTGTAGAAGGACTCAGTATCTTTTTTATTACATTACATGATCGGATTGAATCCATTGGTGTAATTTCTACACGGTATCAGAGCGCCAAGAATCACAATAGTGGAGAAGAAATTGAGTTTGTGTTGAACAGTATTCAAATTTGCAAGTACTTTCTTTGGAGCTATAAGTTGATCAAGATGTATTTCAATGGATTGAGACTTGAATATGCACTCGAGGGAAGTTCGAATTATATTACATTGAAGGACAGGATGGAGGCAGTGTTGGAGGATAATGGGTTGAAGGAATTCATAGATAAGGATATTCCCAAGCCCGCATTAGCAGATGCCCAACTTCTTGATGCATGGAAAAATAAGGTAGCAAAGGCGAGGAGGATCTTGTTAGAGGGAGTTTGAGATTATATTGTCTTGAGTCTCCATTGAAAGGAATCTCCATATGCTATGTGGAAGGCCTTGATAGATCTTTTTCAAAGCAGCAGTGACCATAGAAAATTGGCACCCAAGGACAAGCTCAGGAAAATAAAAATGGAGAAGGGCGACACGATCCATAAATACTTGATCAAGTTCACTCAATGTCGATATGAGCTTGGAAGTGTTGGGATTACTATAGTTGATGATGAATTGGTGAGCCTAGAACTTCTAGGCCTTCCCAAGAGCTGGCATAGTTACCAGGACTCTATGAATGGGAGGGAGAAGTTACTAGAGTGGGAGCAACTTTGGTCAGATTTGGTACAATAAGAGTTTAGGTGGAATACTGGGGACGGATCCTCATCCAAGATTGATGATAAGGAAAATTTTGACTTGGATGGTAAGGCAAAGAAGGGGAAGGGGAGGAAGTCCCATTCCAAATTTGAGACTAGAAAATAAGGAAAGAAGCATGACATGTCAAAGGTGAAATGTTTTCACTATCATGATCATGGACAGTATGCAACAAATTTTCCACAAAATAAGAACAACAAGAAGGCTCCAGGAGCTGTAGTGGGTGAAGCATTGGCCTCACATTTTGAGTTGGACTTCTCTCTCATCGCATGCATGGTGTCACCTGTGATGGGATCTATGTGGTACTTGGATAGTGAAGCATCTTTCCACATGACGGGAAACAAATAACTCTTTAGTAGCTTGGAGGAGAAGGATCTTCACATGCACATCAATATGGGTGATGACGGGAGGTATAAAGCTACCAATATTGGTACAATTACTTTCTAGAAACATTCAGGTAAACCTTTCATATTAAAAGATGGCATGCATGCACCAGGCTTGAAAAAGAATTTAGTTTCAGTTACTATGTTGGAGGATCTTGGATATGATGTGGTTTTCAGTGAAGGAAAGGTGTTCCTTCGTTAGAAAGCCATAACATAGGTAAATAAGATTGGGGTTCATGTTAAGAACCTCTACAAACTCGATGTAGATGGTTGCACAAAATTGAGCAGTAAATCAGGGAAGGTGGTGACCCTGGATACACGTGAGTTATTGCACAGGAGATTGGTCCATCTACACCACAGTGCTTTGAGGATCATGTAGTAGATTTCTACAGGTCTTCCAAAGGGTACTCTTGCAGAAATAGACACATGCAAGGGATGTACCATGGGGAAGTATACTAAAACCACTTTTCATGAGAAGGAGAACCGAACAGTGACAATCCTTGAGGGAGTTCACTCAGACGTGTGTGGACCATTCTCTACACCTTCCACGGCAAAGCACAGGTATTATGTGATTTTTGTTGATGATTTTTCTAGGAAGTGTTGGATCTTCTTTCTACAGAAGAAAGATCATGTGTTCTCCAAGTTTTGTGAGTTCAAAGCACTGGTAGAGAAAGATACATGGAAGAAGGTGAAGGCTCTAAGGAGTGAAAATGGTGGTGAATATATGTCTAATGAAATCAATAACTTATGTGCCAAAAAATGAATTTGGAGATATTTGGTTACACCTCATAACCCACAACAGAAAGGGGTTGCAGAAATAAATAACAAAAAATTTGTGGGAGCATCACAAGCTATGGTACATGAATAGGGCCTATCATTGCATATGTGGGCAAAGGAATGCAACACAATGGTATTTGTGCATAACTGTAGTCCTCATCGGATAATTGGCATGAGTACACTAGAGGAGGCTTTTTCAAGTAAGAAACCGGATGCTTCATATTTTAAAAAATTTGGCTCATATGTCTATTTCCATGTGACCAAAGATGTCAGGAAGAAGCTAGACCAACAACAGAGGTTGGGATATTTGTGGGGTACACTGATACTCCCCACAACTATCAGGTGTATTTTCTAGCTAACATGATGATATTTGTCAGGAGAGATGTTAAATTTGATGAGGAGAAATCCATGTGATTGTCCCTTGAGAGGGAGCTTGACTAGCATGCAGATGAGTAACTCTTAGTTCCAAAGGATGAACCTCGGGATGTATAGCAGCCACAAGTAGAGGATCATGGAGTGGAAGAAACCACACATGCAGAGCCATCCACCAAAAACGGTAGGAAGCGCACCAGAGTGGTTAACAGATTGATGTTAGATGCAACAGAGAATGTAGGTGCACCTACATCACAACACAGGCAGATAAGGTCCCCAGACAGGTACACTGGATACATGGCTCTTATGATTTAATGTATTGTGACAGAACCATCCTCTTTTGAGGAAGCAATGCAACATCCAACATGGGTTGATTCCATGGTTGAGGAGTATGACTCCATTATCAGAAACAGTCCATGGGAAGTGGTCCCAAGACTAGTGTGGAAGTCAGTGGTTGGATCTAGGTCTATCTACAAGGTGAAGCAAGTAGCAGATGAGAGTGTGGAGAAATACAAGGCTATATTTGTGGCCCAGGGATTCTCACAAGTAGAGGGGATTGACTATGAGCAGAATTTTGCACCAGTTACAAGGTACTCATCGATTAGATCCATCCTTTCAATCTCAGTGCAGATGGGGTGGTAGATACATCAAATGGATGCAAATACATCCTTTCTCAATGGAGTTATTTAGGAAGAAGTGTATATTAAGCAACCAAAAGGTTTTGAGACCTTTAGCAGGGAGTCGCATGTGTGCAGACTCAAGAGAGCACTGTATGGGCTGAAGCAAGCACCTCATGCTTGGTACACCAGGATTGACAGATATTTAACTGGGTTGGGCTTCACAAAGAGTGAAGCCGATGCGAACCTATATCATATTGTGGTTGATGGTAAGCTTTTGATTATTGTACTTTATGTTTATGATTTAATATTGATAGGTGATGAGGAGCTCATAACTTCTTACAAAGATAATCTTGCAAGAGTGTTTAAGAAGAAGTACATGGCGCTCTTGCATTATTTCCTTGTCTTGGAAATATGGAAAAGAGATGGGGAGCTATTTGTATCTCAGGGAAAGTATGTCAAGGATATTTTGAGGAAGTTCCACATGGATGGCAGTAAACCCATGGAGACTCCTCTTACAAGTAACTGGAGGAAGGAGGATGCTACTTCAGGTGAGGCAGTGGATGTTATTGTCTATAGGGAGCTTGTGGGTTCACTTATGTATTTGGTGACCACATGACCAGACATATGCTACGCAGTTAACCAACGTATTCATGCTATGGTTAAGCCTACCAAGCTCTTCTGGAAGGCGGGGAAGCATGTGATGACATATCTCATGGGAAATACATAATATGGATTATGGTACAAATGAATAGAGGGAGTGAAGCTTCAAGGCTTCACCAATGCATATTGGGCAGGTATTCCATCAGACAGGAAGAGCACATCAGGGGGCATCTTCATCATAGGATCAGCAGCAGTTTCATGGTACAGCAGGAAGCATAGATTAGTTGCACTCAGTTCAACCAAGGCAAAGTACATGGCAGCTAGTCAAGCTGTGTGTGAGGCCATCTAGATGAGGAAGTACTTGTTGTTTTTTTTGGTCATCAGATGGATCCGATGGTGATACATTGTCATAACCATAGTTGCATAAAACTCTCATTTAATCCAGTATTCCATAACAGGTCCAAGAATATTTACATCTGGTATCACCATCTTAGAGATTGTGTTCAGAGGCTCATTATGTTGTTGTAGTACATTCCCACGGAGGATCAGGATGCATATATCTTAACGAAGGCGCTTGCGAAGATCAAATTCGAATACCACAGAGGTATGATTGGGGTAGCAGAATGTAATGTTCCCATTTTAGCACATGGCTAAATGGAATATTAAAATTTTTCTTTTATCACATTGCAGATAAATAAATGGGTAAAGGAACCCATTATTATTGAAGACATGAATAAAATCCCTCATGATGTGAAAGGGATCAACAGATTAGCTTCATTTTGCACCCTCAAGTGTGAAAAGGGGCAATGCATGAAGACAAGGTCATGTTTGACCAAGTCAACAACGCTGCCATAGGAGGAGTGGATCACTTTATGAGACAACGCAGTGTGAATGAAGAAGAGGATATTTGGTCAAGCAAAACCTAATGGATGGGACCCATGGAGAAAGATATTTCACTTGTTTAAAAGGAGGGCAAGGCAACCATTGTTTCTCATGCTTATGATTATTCATTTCATGTCTATTTAGACATTGTGCATTCTTTTGTTGTTTAGCAAGAATTGCTGGGGAATTCCTGTTTAGGATTTCTTCTCCTTCTTGAAATGCCTCTTGAAGGATTGTTCTTCATTCTCCATACATATTGGCTCAAGGCCAAAGCTTATCCTTTCAGTTACTGCATTATTTCTGCTCAAGTATAACGCAATGTTGCTGGGGTGTTGCAATGGAGGACACCATATACCATTTCCTTGGCTCATCTGTCAGAGGAGGGAGCTTCTATTCCTCTAGGAAGGTTAGTGAGGGAGATCCAAGAGCTCATTTCAGATCTTGGCAGTGGGCTAACTCATTACTTTTCCCCTACAACACAAATTTCTTCAGTAACTGCGTTATTTTCATGGTGCATTTGCTGTGGGGTTTTGCATTGCTGATTGGAGGGTGAGATTTCTAGTGATAGGATCAGCCTTCACCTGGAGAATCCCTTGGAGGAGGTTAACTTCAGATCATTCATCATATTCAACCTTCTCTATGTATTTCTAGTTTCTGAGTTGCAGCTGCTGCCCAGCAACTCCATCATTTTTTCCATTTTGTATATTTCAGCCAATCCCTTAGAGGATTGATGTATTATTGCTTCTAAGGGTTAGAGCTTTGCTCCCCTATTGTATTTGAGCCATATCTTGTCATATATTTCATTTTTTATGTAATATGGAGCAGTACCTCTTATAAAGTGCGTCCTCATAGCCTGGGTTTCTACAGAAATAACAGTGTTCTTCTATTTTCATGTACTTGTCTTGTTGAGGCTTGCATTGCCTTTCTTGAGTGGATGTTTCCTCAAGAAATTGTACTCTTTTGATGCTATAATATTATTTTATGGCTATTCGGATATTAATATGCTCATGGTTTTAAAATAAAGCTATCTTTCCAGTTCTTGCTCAAGAATTGTTGCAGTCCCTCACCGGGCACTTTCTGGGGACATCTAGTAGTGGTAGATTTGTTTAACCACTCTAGAAGGATTTATTTGGAGCCTCCTCTTGGATTCAGGTCTTAGATGCATAGATATAAGGGATCCAGGTCCTGATTTCAATTCCTCTAGCATCCATTACTGGAAAGTGCATTTTCCAGTCATGCCTTGCTAGCTGTCCCGATTTGGGAACATCACAGTGGTACCAAAGCATGATCTTTGGCTCAGCCTGTGAGTCTAAGCCAAATAAGATCAATATGATGAAAAATATGAGCTTACTCTCATCTATTTTCGGATCCAAAGGAGGCCTCTCCAAGGAGGTCAAGAATATTGAAGAAGGAGAAATGGAAGGACCATGCACTTCCTATTCTCATAGAGAAGAAGGCCAAAAGCATGAAGAACACTTGGAATTTGAAATTCTAAGTGATTATCTTGTTGAATACTGAGAAAACCCTAGAGCTCTATTTTTTCCACAATTTATTCAACAGAAATAAGAAGGAATACCCCTCATCTATGGGATGATGAGAAGCAATAGATTTCTATTTCCCACAATTTATGGATCACTCACATGTGCAGCAGAGGTTTGGGTGAAGAAGCTAGAGGATTTATTCCTACTACATCTTGTAGTAGACAGATAGTCTGTAGAAATTACAGCGCTGCACCTTAAAGGTGAAGCAAAGAACTGGTGGATCAGCCATCTAAGCCACACAAGGGTTTCTACTCTTGTTGAGTTTTCTCAAAGATTGATCAGGAGATTTTGCAAAAGAAGGGAGGAGCCCTCACCACCAGTTAATGAGGCATGTACCAGCACTGTTGAGTCCATGGAGGAGCAGCCTTCATCTTCAATAGTTTGGGAGGCCAACACTTATGAGGAGGAAACTCTTGCAGCCTTGCAAGGAGCTTCCAAATTTCACCGAGGTATGACTAAAAATCCATCTCTTGTCATTTCAGCAAACACTTTGGATGGGTAAATATCATTGCATGCAGTTGATCTAGAGCAGGAGAATAGCACTGTGCTGAGCAATGAGGAAGGAAGGAGGAATCATTCCGCATGTGAGCACTCAAAGAGCAACTTCATTCAGGAAGCGAGGAGGAGGAGTAGACATCTATAGATAAGAAACTCTTTCTCCTCTCTAGATGACATTCTCTCAATGAGCATGCCACAGCTCAAAGAGAGACTTCTACTGGTAGCAGATCCAAGGCCTCTTGGGTTTTGGAATAAAATTCATGAGGAGGGGATCTCCTAGAAAGATTCCAGTAGAAATTCTCTCCCACACATCATGGAGTGCAATATTCTTCATCAGTTTGAGGAGGTACTTCCCTTCTCTCAGGAACAGACAGTAGATGGAGGAAATCTTCGGATGGAGGACATCTATGGATGGATAACATCTCTAATGAATGTGTTGGACATTCCTTGAGCCATGCACTTTATAATGGGAGGTTTTTTCCTACCACCTATTTGGATCCTCATAGGGTCAAATTGATCCTCGAGAAGATTGCATTTCAAGATCCCATGAAATGCAGGAATTTGATCTGGGATGATGGTAGCCCTCATGGGAGGAGTAACAAGATGAAGGATGGAAGAAGACATCCAAAATTGGTTGAGTGGATGATGAGAAAGGAGCTGGTGAGCTACTTTCAGATTTATTATACCAGGCAGTAGGAGGCTTGGCTACGCTGGTTACTCTTGAAGGAGTTTGGCCATCATTTGTCATACTCTCTTTCCAAGGGTATAAGGATGGAAAGGATGTGGCAAGATGATGGAATCATTGATTAGCAAAGAATATGGGTGCGTAGTGATGATGCAACATTCATATCATACATTATGTCTTCATCACATATCTTGTATGATGAGAGCATGAGGAAGCAACAAAAACATTTGTTGCTGAGGTTATTATTGAGAGATCAAGAGTAGATTTGCTCTCATTTCTTGTATGATGTTGCAGGAGTAGGAGATGGCACCATCATGGTGCAAAGGGGATACTCCTTAACCTTTGATGATCAGGAATTACTCCCACTTTGGAAGAGATTCCATATTTGTAGCAACATTATTGGAGGGTTGCCTATCTATGTTGGAGAAGCTGAGGGCAACAACGATGTGCCACCTAGAGATTATCTAGTGCCTCATGCAGAGGAAGGAGGAGCTCTTGCTCCAGGTAGAGGGATTCTTGCATCTTTGCAAGGAAGTCCCCATGATCTCAAGTATGGAGATCAAGGCACAACTCATGTTTTACATGTGCCATTGTTGAGGAGGTGTGGAACCTTGGAGAAATAAGGAGAATATAGGGAGAAAACCCAGCATCATGAGATGAGGAGTACACATCCCTATTCATTTATGGAGGTTGAAGCACCTAAGAAGGTGATTGGGTTGTGTAGTAGAAGCATGGACAGACTTGTTCATTCATATATACAGTCACTTCTTGATGATGATGTCTCATTGCATGGAGACGTTTTGCTTGGGAGACCACTAGATCAGGAGATGATGGGAGATGCTTCACATGTTGAGGCACCATTCATTGATTTCAGAAGAGTGGAGACCTTGGGAGATAACTTCACAGCGCTGAGAGTCTTGGGTAGACTCAAGGAGGAGAGAGCCATTCTCTCAACATCATTTCCACCCACTCTCATTTCAGATTCTGCGTTGTGGCAGAAGCAGCAGGGGAAGGATATCAGCCTTCCAAAATGCATCTTTGGCATGGGATATGTCAAAGGAGAAGATGACCATGTGACAGATATCCTTCATGGGGAATCATCAGCGCTATCACTAGGGAGGATAGATCCATGTTGGAGCTCCGGGTTATTGGTGGAGTACTCCCAGGATCATCTTGCTTGTATGATATTGACAGATCATCATATGAGGAGATGCAGAGATCATGTGAAGATGGAGGAGATTCATAACTCCTTGAGGGAGTTAGCACAACCACCTCTTTTCTCTTTGAGGATGAGAGGGGACTCATTTTTGAGCCATTCCATTTGCATGAGAAAAAATTATGGTAAGGGTATTGTTTATTTGTATGATGACTTATATAT
The DNA here is from genome assembly GCA_034641835.2 of Pinus albicaulis. Taxonomy (NCBI): domain Eukaryota; kingdom Viridiplantae; phylum Streptophyta; class Pinopsida; order Pinales; family Pinaceae; genus Pinus; species Pinus albicaulis. The sequence goes on along the minus strand of CM076580.1, from coordinate 1,669,449,935 downwards.
TCATCCCTTAACCATATATGTACAGGATGTTGCTCCAAGGAGGGGCATTATTTTCTCTATGCCCCATGGTATACTTGAGGCCATGAGCACTATTGGTGACCACTCCCTAGGAGGACTTGGGGAGGAAATGTATTTTTGAGGGCATGCTCACTTTGCACCATACATCATGCACTTTCTCCATACATTTGAGGAGAGTAGGACAACAAGCAAGTGGTTGAAAGACCACACTTTTTATCATACTCTTTTGCATTTGAGGGTCAAACTGCATTGGTTACAATTGAGGGACCATTGTCCTTCTCCCTTGCCACACATAACAGGCATGGTTCTCATTATGATTCATTATGTTTCTACTATCTTTGTATTTTTTGAGAGCAATATTGAGGGAATGGCACATTGGTTGGATGTGTCCCTTCGGGGAGATATCTCCCACATTATTTGCATCGCATGTTCTAATGGGAGCATGAGAGGATATGTGGCCACTATAGAAAAACACTTGTTTCCATTTGAGGTGGGACATATGCTTGATTGGATGCCATATGATGATGACTTCCAACTCATCACATATGAGATGGAGTGGGACAACATGTTTCATAACGTTGGAGAAGAGATCCTTGGAGGTCTAGTATTCATTTTTCCACTTGAGGGAAACATTTTTGCAGCCCAATATCAGCATATACTCTTCACTTATCCTAAGTGGAGAGGAGGACAGCGTGGGGTAGTCTATTTTTTCTACCAAGATCAGATTTTCATCCCACCTACATTGCAAGAGCCAAAGGTGGAAGATGATTGTCAGGAGTTGCCACGTTGGGGGGTAACTCATTTTGTATGGATGATTTCTTCGGGGATGGAGGATCTATATGAGGAAGATGTTCCTCAACATATTTCCAAATCCATGCCTTGGGTGGAGATTCTTCAGTTCTATCCTTGCAGTTGCTTGAGGACAAGCAACATTTGGGAGGGGAGGACTGTAATGTTCCCATTTTAGCACATGGCTAAATGGAATATTAAAATTTTTCTTTTATCACATTGCAGCAAAATAAATGGGTAAAGGAACCCATTCTTATTGAAGACATGAATAAAATCCCTCATGATGTGAAAGGGATCATCAAAGTAGCTTCATTTTTCACCCTCAAGTGTGAAAAGGGGCAAATGCATGAAGACAAGGTCATGTTTAACCAAGTCAACAACGCTGCCATAGGAGGAGTAGATCACTTTATGAGACAGCGCAGTGTGAATAAAGAATAGGATATTTGGTGGAGGAAGCCCTAATGGATGGGGCCCATGGAGAAAGAGCTTTCACTTGTTTAAAAGGAGGGCAAGGCAACCATTGTTTCTCATGCTTATGATTATTTATTTCATGTCTATTCAGACATTGTGCATTCTTTTGCTGTTTAGCAAGAATTGCCAAGGAATTCCTGTTTAGGATTTCTTCTCCTTCTTGAGAGGCATCTTGAAGGATTTTTCTTCATTCTCCATACATCTTGGCTCAAGGCCAAAGCTTATCCGTTCAGTTACTACGTTATTTCTGCTCAAGTATAACGCAGTGTTGCTGGGGTGTTGCAGTGGAGGACACCATATACCATTTCCTTGGCTCATCTGTCAGAGGAGAGAGCTTCTATTCCTCTAGGAAGGTTAGTGAGGGAGATCTAGGAGCTCATTTCAGATATTGGTAGTGGGCCTACTCATTCCTTTGCCCCTACAACACAAATTTCTTCAGTAACTGCATTATTTTCATGGTGCATTTGTTGTGGGGTTTTGCATTCTGGTTGGAAGGTGAGATTTCTAGTGATAGGATCAGCCTTCACTTGGAGAATCCCTTGGAGGAGGTTTAATTCATATCATTCATCATATTCATCCTTCTCTATGTATTTCTAGTTTCTGAGTTGCAACTGCTGCCCAACAACTCCGACATTTTTGCCATTTGGTATATTTCAGCCAATTCCTTGGAGGATTGATGTATTATTGCTTCTAAGGGTTAGATATTTGCTCCCCTATTGTATTTGAGCCATATATTTTCATATATTTCATTTTTAATGTAATATGTAGCAGTACCTCTTATAAAATGCGTCCTCATAGTGTGGGTTTCTGCAGAAATAGTAGTGTTCTTCTATTTTCATGTACTTGTCTTGTTGAGGCTTGCATTGCCTTTCTTGAGTGGATTTTTCCTCAAGAAATTGTAATATTTTGTTGTTATAACATTATTTGATGGCTATTCAGATATTCATATGCTCATGGTTGTAAAATAATGTTGTCTTTCCATTTCTTGCTCAAGAATTGTTGCAGTCCCTCACCGGGCACTTTCTGAGGACATCTAGTAGTGGGAGATTTGTTTAACCACTCTAGAAGGATTTCTTTGGAGCCTCCTCTTGGATTTAGGTCTTATATGCATAGATATAAGGGATCCAGGTCCTGGTTTCAATTCCTGTAGTAGCCATTACTGGAAAATGTGTTTTCCAGTCATGCCTTGCTAGTTGTCCCAATTTGGGAACATCACACAGATAATACCTTTCTTGTTGAGAGTAAGTGTTGAAATTCAAAAAGAAAATGCACACACACTAGTGTGGGATCACAGTTATTATAGTGATGGATCCTAGCAACACATTAGTGTGCAACCAATTTTTAAATAAATTTGAAAATTAATTGCAATCTTATCTCATAACAACTTGTAATAGTTAACTAAGTGTGATAGAATTTGTTAGCTCAATAATTTAGAGTTGAGGGTCAAAGGATAGGCATGTAGAGTGATTCTATTATTAATAGGTTCCAGTTGCAGTTGTAGCACTAATGTAGTGTGAGTGGGATGAGTTAACTCACATTAATTGAGTTCAAATCATTTTAACTAGTTTTAACTGTTTTATGAGCTAGTGGAAGATCAAGTGAATTAAAATAGATTTAATTTACCAGTAGTGATCTACCAAGCAACTGATGATTCACTATTTATAGTTGTGTGCATGCTAATTCTGGTGGAGACTCAGTTGAGAAAAAGTTTCAAGGCAAGTAAACTATCAGTTGTTATTTTAGCAAACTGCCCAGATGCAGTTATATAACCGCATGTAACCCATGATGAATTGTGCAATCAAAGAAGGTTGAATTTCCTATTTAATAGGGGTTTAATTCTCTAGGGATGTAGGTTGAGGGTAGGCTGATAATTGGCTATGTGTTTGTCTAATTTTTCCAAACACAAATATGAATAAATTGGTAGAGTGTATGAGGTTGTGGTGATCACAAATACATTGTATTGTTTCATGATTCCTTGGTTGATTATACAATAAAGATGGAGGGGTTTTGAGCAGTTTCTTTCCACAGGAAAATTTTGTGTTGTGGGATTGATTTACTTCTTTCTCTTACTTGCATGTGATTGAGTGATCATGATTTATATTCCACAAATATTGTAGAAGGATTAAGTATCTTGTTTTAGTACATTACATGATCAGATTGAATACATTAAAGTAATTTTTACATAGTGAAATTCTCACCCAACAAGGGCATCCAGTGGCCTATCATAGTGATAATTTCTAATATAATTCGAAAATACCCCACCTATGATAAAGATAATTATTCTATCATGTAGGCTTTTTGGAAATGGAAACACTACATTTTGGCGAAGGAGATGATTATACACACACATCACCAAACTCTTCAGTTTATACAGACAGAAGGGAAGTTGCACAATGATCACCATGATAAGTGGTCTACTTGTATGCAAAAATTCCACTTGAACATTAAATACAAAAAGGGCAGCACCAATGATGTTGCATCTTGCTTCAGTCAGCCCCTAGTTTCAGCACTAGCTATTGTTCTCAACTCTTTTCGCCACGAGACCTCTAGATGGCCACAACTATACAAAAATGATCTAGAGTTCACCGCCACATACCAGATGCTAGTGTATGGAAAGAAAGTTTATGCTATATGAGCCACCTTTGGGTTCCTTCAAGCAAGCGTTCCAAGATAATTTGTAAGGCGCACTATGGTGGGGTCGCAAGAAAATTTGGTGTGGAGAAAATTGTGGCCATACTACATAAGTTTTTTTATTGGCCAAAAAATTGACAGGATGTTGGAAAATATATCAGATCTTGCACTGCATGTTCCATATCCAAGCCAACAATCAATAATCAAGGCATGTACACTGATATCCCTACTCCTGACCAGCCCTAGGAATCCATCTCCATGACTATCTAACTAGCCTCCCTTTTACCAATTATGGTAATTATTGTGTATTTTTGGTTGTGGAAAAATTTTCTAATATAGTTGTATTTGCAGCCTGCAAGAAGAGTATCAAAATAAAGGACACTACCAAAATATTATTTGAACGTGTGTGGGTACATTTTGGGATCTCATAGACCATTATACCCAATCGGGATAGGAGGTTCCTAATCACATTTTGGTCGAGCCTCTAGACACTATTGGACACCAAGCTCACCAAGTCGGTTGCATTCCATCCCTAGACTGATGGCCAAACAGAGGTCTTCAACGAGATGATAGTGCACATCCTTCGCATGTACAACTACAAACATCCACAAGCTTGGGATGAGATGCTTCCCTATATGTATCACAACTATAACGGAGCTCTCCATAGCTCGACTGGTTGCAGTCCATTTCAAGCAGGTCTGAGATTTCAACCTTTGTGTCTGATTGGTGTTTTCATGCCTCATGCAACTACACACAGAATACACACATGTATATTCTAAGGCTGATAAAGCAACCAGGTTTGTTAAACACTTCTAACACATCTTCTAGTGGGTTCAAAACATCTTGGATAAGTCCAATTCCAAGTATAATCAGTTTCATGATCAACATCAGGTGCCACATAAGTTTCAGGAGGGCGACAAAGTTTGATTGCATTTGCAAAAATAACGCCTTTTCGGAGCCCATCAGAAGGTTTGACCACTCTAATACGGGCCTTAATCCATTACCAAGTATATGGGAGACAACAATTTCGAGATCAGTAGTCCCCCATTCCCTTTCCCGCACCCAATATTTAATGTGTACCACCTTCGGCCATACTTTCCACCATTTTTGGACACATAAGAGATTGCAGAACAAATAACACCAACATAGCTCAACCAAAACTAAATGGAATGGGAAAACACTGATCATATCAAGCACATATAGATCAAGAACACTCGCTAATAGAAGATCCAACTATATCAGGTTATCAAAGCATGCCAACTCCTGCACCAAGTTAAGTGGCTCACCAGGGGCCAAGTTCAACAGATGTTTCCCCATCTCATGGAGGCACTCAATGCAATGGGGACCATTTCTTTCTAAGGGGGAAGGATTGATTCAAGTGGATATTGGTGGCCACCCACCTGTTCCACTTTTACCACCACCATTTTTTCTTTCAGTTTCCTTAATTGTAGCACAACTTACTATTTTTTGCAATTTTTTGGGTCCTAAACATCCAGAGTCATTTTGAGGACCTAAAAGACATTTTTTGGTAAAAACAAAGAGAATAAAAAAAAAATAGACTAATTTATCGGGATATCTTCAAAAAAAGGTGTTATGATAGTCAAACAAAGATTGTATGCCAAAGTTATGACCCCGGGAAGTTGGCATTCCAAATTTTGGCACTTCATCTCCTAGGGTTAGTTTTTTGGATGTTTAGAGTTTCCCGTTGTTTCTTAATGATAAAAAGGTCCCTGAGCTTCATGGTAACACAAATCAAAATGCATGTAGCTACCACATCTCTTCTCAAAGATAAGCTAAAATTTCCCGAACAAATTAATTTCCATTATACATATAACACTTTTCCAGTACTTTGTTATTAATGAATTAAAGTTTTGTTTTCGATGTATCTATGTGTTTATGTTTATTTCTATATTTTATTTCATTCCAGCATAAATCTAGATCAACGGTATCAGAGAATTTTACTCTTTCTTTGTTTTTTTGTGGATGTCCCCAATGAGGTTGGCATATAAGGAGTTGGGACTTGTTTTTGGTTGAACCCTTGTAAGAATGTCATGACCAACACCAGTGGTTTCCCACAGGGGAATAAAAAAAAGGCGAGGGAGCAAAATATCCTATAAAACTATTGCTCAAAGAATCCATCTAGAAAGAAAGGAGCGAGATGATGGATAATGTTTCTTAGATCCTTTGGTGGATGCCAACATAAGACACATATTCTTCGAGCATTCACTTCAAAGGAGTTCCCCCCTTCAAATTACAAGTTAAGTTTTACATCCCTATATTTGAAGGTAAAATGGACGCAGATATTGTAGGTAAATGGTTAAATCTAATGGAAGGATATTTTTCAATTCATGATTTTTCCGATAGGGAAATATTAATTTTTCTCTCCTCAAAGCAGCCCCCCATGTAAAGGACTGGTGGGAAACCTACTATGATAAAAAGGGTGAGATGGAACCCTCACTGTTTTCAGTTGCACCCACTTGGAATTCCTTCCAAGACATCATCAAGGAATAATATTACCCTGTCGGGAGTTATGAAGATAAGTACATAAAATGGACCACATTGCAGCAAGGAAGGGACGAATACATGTCGATGTTCACAAATATTTTTCATACCCTTTTCACAAAGTTGAGTATCAAGGATTATGAGTAGAATTTGGTACTCAAGTACTGTGATTGAATACACAAATACATCTAGGAAAATATGGGCTTCATGTACATCTCCTCGCTCGGTGACACATACCGATACATTGTAAATATTGAGTATAATTTTAAACAGAAGAAGCGAGTCTTTGTATCTACAAATCCAAAGCAAGGAAAATGTGTAATATCCCAAATTGGGAAAATCAACAATACTTGCACAGAAAACGCATTTTTCAGAAATATGAGCATCAACAGAAAAATGCAGCCCATGAATCCCTTATATATGATGTTATTGAACTTATATCTAAGAGGAAATAAGAAACAAATGAATTTTTCCTAGTTAAACAGACCTCCCATGCTCAAAACAACTTAAAAATGATGAAACCCCAAGACTGCAACACACTAAAATTACTGCATAAAGAGACTATGCAGTTATTTAAGGGTTATTCTCATAAAATGGAGATAAAAATCAGATCTTTTGTTAGATTACTCAGTGAGGCATAAAAACAGAGATCTAGTCTCTTTTTACATAGATCTAAGATGACCCGGCAAAGGTTTCTTAACAGAAATGATATACAAGAAAGAACTGCTGCAGATATATGGATGAATCATGCTGTATAGCTGAATCTCTACATAAAAATGGCTAAACATGCAAATAAATGGTTGTAGACTCTCCCACTAGCTTTCCGGGGAAAAGGCTGATCCTCCTCCTGGGAAACTAGTTCACAAAAGTGGGGTTTTAACCCCTCCCACTGCACACCTTAAGAAATAACACAATTTCTGCAAGGGAATGCATTTTTTCTGAAGGTAACTACTTGGCCTAACACTAGATAGTGGAAAATGCAGCTCAGAAATCTCCTCTTAGATTTCTTGAACAAGATCTCCAAGAAAGAGTAGGGAATCCCCGTATGGGAAAACCCTTGCACTAAACAGTGCAAAAAACTTAGCTAAATAGCCAAAGAATGCAAGAAGTCTAAACATGCCACATACAAAAGATAATCTTCAATCATGCCCATATGGTTTCCATCCCCTCCATTATATATTTGAGGAGCTTCCTCACCAAGGGTCCCACCCAAATGTGAGGTTGATTCCATGCAAAGGTTCCTCCTCCAAAATTACGATGTCTCCATGTGCCTTGCTCATATTTTTATAGCATTTTTTTATTTAGTCAATCTTGACTAGATCAACCTTGACTGGATCTTCATGCCTTGTCTCCTTTCACACTCAAGGTGTCTTCATTTTGACTAGCTAGATTGATCTTCATTCACATTGAGCTATTTTTATTTAGGATCCACTCCTCATATAAAAATGTTGTTGACTTGGCCAAACTTGACTTTTTCCACACATTTTAGACCCTGTTCACACATGTGGATTCTTGATCTAGTTATTACATGATCCCTTTTCACATTATGAGGGATTTTTATTCATACTTAAGCAACTTATGAGCCTCCTTGACCATTTATTCATCTAAATAGATTTTAAAAGAAAGATTAATATTCCTATTAGCTGCATGCTAATTTAGGAATATTACAGTCTTCCCCTCCCAAATGTTGCTTGTCCTCAAGAAACTTCAAGGATGTTGCAAAATCTCCCCTCCTCTTGTGGCCTTCATGTCCAACAGTTTCCACCATTGCTTAAGATATTCTTCCATAATTCTGTCTCCTAATGGTTCCTCCCAAGTGTGGAAGTTGGCCTTTGGTGGATAAACCAAATGGATTTCATCATAAAAGAAAGGAAGGTCTATATGGAAACCTTCTTGCTAATCAATGGCCTCCTCAAGATAGAAGTGATGACAATCATGGGGAATTTCATCATAAATGAAGGACTCCCACCTCCATGCTATCATCCAAATGAAATGAATCACCTCCCAGCTTGGTAATTCATAGAAAAATTCCTCCCAAATGCTCATGAGAGGTATGTTCCAAGTGCTCCAAACAATCATATGGCCTACCTCATAGAGAAACAAGTGATATATTATGGTAGCCATATCCTTTCCCATGCTCCCTTTGAAACATGTGGTACAAAAAATGTGGAAAATTTCTTCCCCCAAGGACACATTCAACCAATGTGTCTCTCCTCCAACCATGTTCCCAACAAAGATAATAACATCTTCAACATATGGGATCATAATCAAGGTCATGCTAGCTGCCATATGCAATAAAGGAGAAGGACAATGGTCCCTCATGTGAAACCAGCGTAGTTTTACTCCTAACTACCATAGGATATGATATGACAAGTGTATTTCCCAACACTTGTTTGCTGCCCCATCCTTATTGCATGCTTGGAGAAGGTGTATGATAGTTGGTGCTAATGAAGCACACCATGAAGAATACAACATCTCCCCAAAATCTCTTAGGGGATGATCAACATCTCCATTGCTCTTGGCTCCAAGTAGCCCATGAAGATCATAAGAAAAGGTGCCCCCTCTTGGAGCAAAGCCCTGCACATGAGTGTTAAGAAAATACAAGCATATATTAGATACATCATGATGTTTAAAATTACAAGTCTAACTATACACTTGATTCAAATCAATGAGGTAACTCATGGATGAGCCCCCTCTCACACCCAATGAATAAGGAGGTGATGATGATAACTCTCCCAAGAGCTATGTTCCTCCTCATCCAGAAAATGATCCATGCACTTTCTCATATGAGAGTGCATCTCCTCTTCAAATTTTTCCCACATGAATTCATCTAAGATAGTATGATATACTCTAATGAAACCAGTGGGTTTTGAAAGCAAGATCTCATAGGCTGCATTAAGTAGTTTCTCCTTGAGCTTGGAGTCTCTAAAAAAATAGATCTGATCATTGGAATAAATGACTCCCTCAACTACTTTATACGTCCCATCCATCACTTGCCCGTCAAAAACCTTACATGTGAAAAGATCCTTGGATTATTCCATCAAGAGTTGGGAATCCCAATAAGGATCTAGGCTCCCCAACAGTGACAGCGTTGTAGAAATCTGAAATGCAACCCTTGTCATAGCATGGCTCTCATCTTTGACATGCTTGATGTCAAAGTCACATGTTGGAGTACTATCAACTTCCTTTTGCTACCTCCTTTATAGCTGATCTTTCTCAAGAAAAGATTGAAGTAGATGGAAGTCAGCCTCCCCTTGGAAAGTCCTTGTCTTCCAAAACTTCCTCAATTTTGCCCATGCATGCAAGAGTGTTGATATCCTCTTGTCATGTTCATAAATCTCTTTTGTGAATGAAAATATCATTTTCTTCCCCAAAGATATGGAGTTTCCATATGAAATCATATCCATACCATCATAGACTTTTGAATTCTCCTTTTTCAACGCAAATAACTGAGTGGGAGATAGCAATGTCCATTTCAGAGAATTGCTTATCTCTCCTTTGAATCCATGAAAGATTCTCTGCGCTGTGCTAGGTTCTCCCAAAGCTCCCTCCTTAGCCAAGTATGAAAATTTTTCCTATAGTTGAGAGAACACTTTAGTTTTCTTCCCATTAGGAGGTCTCCCCGGTGGAATGCCTCCATGTAAAGAGACATCAAGGCATAGAGCAGGATGTGTATGTTTGTGGACAGATTTGTCCTTACCTTCCTTGCATAAATCCTCTTGGCTTCTTTGTGTATCATCATTTTGAAATAAAGAGGGGTGTATTCTCCTCATCATGTGATTCTTACCCTCCTCCTTTCCTTCTTCCAACTTCAAGATCTCACCATTTGACAATGATGGTACATATTGCACATAGATTGTGCCACAATCTCCATATGTGAGATTCTTTGGAACCCCTTGCAAGAGTGCAAGAGTTTCCTTCCTTGGAGACATTTCTCCATCTCCTTCTTCATGTGGTACTTGATGTGCTCTTGTCATGACTGCGCTATCATCTTCAACCTTCTCTTCCTCCTCTTCAATAGTTGAAAATGCCTCATCATCAATAAGAGACCTTAGATCTTGGTCTTCTTTTGAAGGAGGAATCTCCATGTCTTCCTCTTGAGAAGAAAGCTTTTCATGAAATGGGGACTTTGCCCTTGGAAATATATCATACAAGTTTCCATCCCCTTCAATGGTTTTTTGAAATGGAGCTGAATTTAAGGACCCTTCCAATCCATGCAAAATTTTTGTTTGATGTGGTTTGACAAGCTCTATAGAAAATTTTTCATAATATTCTTTCTCAAACCTTTCCACTATTCTTATAATGAATTTTGCATAAGTAGGTGTATTTGCATTATTTAAGGAAAAATATTCAAACAACCACCAAGCATAAGCCTTACCCTCAAGATGCAGCGCTGCTACTTTGATGGCTTCTTTTTCTGAAACTCGATGTTGTTGCACATAGGTGTCTAACTCCTTCACCCAAGCCCTAGCTGAACATTTAGGTGATCCATCAAAAGTAGATAATAAGAATCTACCCACACCATGCTGCTTGCTCCTTCTTTCTTCCTTGATCTTGAAAAACCCTTGGAAGTTCAAGTGATCTTTTAACCCCTTAGATTGAGCTTCATACTCTTGGAAATAATCACCAAGAGTCTCCTCCTCTGGCACATCTCCTTTCTGCTTGCTCTTCTTCATGAAAAAGTGGCTGATAGAGCGTTGTAAATCTGATGATGTTGCTGAATACTCACACCCATAAGATGAGGAATTATAGCTTTCCTCATGTATGTATCTTACAGATCTTGTTGAGGGACTTCTATGACTTTCCCTCCTCACTTCTTTGATGTCTTTGCTTCTACCCTAAAGAGTTTGAAAGAGAAGTTTCAAGAACCTCTTTCCTCCAGAAAATAAGGGTTTGATTTGATATATCTTACATATCTTCTTTTCCCCATGAGAAGACTCCATGATGGATGAATAACATAGGCTGAACCAAGATTAAGGCTCTAATACCACTATAATATCCCAAATTGGGAAAATCAGCAATACTTTCAAAGAAAACGCATTTTTCAGAAATATGAGCATCAACAGAAAAATGAAACCCATGAATCCATTATATTTTACATTATTTAACTAATATCTAAGAGGAAATCATAAAAAAATGAGTTTTTCCTAGTTAAACAGACCTCCCATGCTCGAAACAACTTAAAAATGATGAAACCCCAAGACTGCAACACACGTAAATTACTGCATAAAGAGACCGCACAGTTATTTAAGGGTTATGCTCAAAAAATGAAGAGACAAATCATATCTTCTATTATATTACTCAATGAGGCATAAAAACAGAGATCTAGTCTCTTTTTACCTAGATCCAAGATGACCCGGCAAGGGTTTCTTGACAGAAAAGATATACAAGAAAGTACTGCTGAAAATCTATGGCTGAATCACATTGTATAGTTGAAGCTCTACATAAAAATGGATGAACATGAAAATAAATGGCTATAGACTCTCCTACTAGCTTTCCGAGGAAAAGGTTGATCCTCCTCCTAGGAAACTAGCTCACAAAAGTGGGGTTTTAACCCCTCCCACTACACACCTTAAGAAATAACATAGTTTCTGCAAGGGAGTGCATTTTTGCTGAAGGTAAATGATTGGCCTAACACCAGATAGTGGAAAAAGAAACTCATAAATCTCCTCTTAGATTTCTTGAACAAGATCTCCAAGAAAGAGTAGGGAATCCCCGTATGGGAAAACCCTTGCATTAAACAGTGCAACAAACTTAGCTAAATAGCTAAAGAATGCAAGAAGTCTAAACATACCACATACAAAAGATAATCTTCAATCATGCCCATATGTTTTCCATCCCCTCCATTATATAGTTGAGGATATTCCTCACCAAGGGTCCCACCCAAATATGAGGTTGCTTCCATGCAAAGGTTCCTCCTCAAAAATTACGTTGTCTCCATGTGCCTTGCTCATATTTTTACAACTTTGTTTGATTTAGTCAATGTTGACTAGATCAACTTTGACTGGATCAACCTTGACTGGATCTTCATGCCTTGTCTCCTTTCACACTCAAGGTGTCTTCATTTTGACTAGCTAGATTGATCTTCATTCACATTGAGCTGTCCTTATTTAGGATCTACTCCTCATATAAAAATGTTGTTGACTTGGTCAAACTTGAATTTTTCCACACATTTTAGACCCTTTTCACACATGTGGATGCTTGATCTAGTTATTACATGATCCCTTTTCACATTATGAGGGATTTTTATTCATACATAAGCAACTTATGAGCCTCCTTGCCCATTTATTCATCTAAATAGATTTTAAAAGCAAGATTAATATTCCTATTATTTGCATGCTAATTTAGGAATATTACAAAATTCACCCCCAAACCATAGAAAAAGGGAAAATCTAAGGCGGAGTGACTCAAGACAACCCATTGAAGCCACAAGAAAATAATAGCACCACGAAGACAAAGGACACAGGGAAGTGGTGTGAGTTCCACAAGAGCCCCACTCACAACACAAGTGAGTGTTGTTCCAAGTAGTCAATAGTGGCCAAGATAGAGGCTTCAAAGTTAGATGCATGTTCCTACTTTGATTCATACCATGAAAAAAGGAATGAAAAAGGGAAATATATTATTGATGCAAATCCCAACAACATCGTTGCTACCACGAGAGTCCAGAAGATTGAGCCTGAATACCTAGAGGAAGGTGAGTGTCTCTTCCACTCACAGATGTGGGTGAAGGGGTCTTGTTGCAATTCATTGTTAATAGCGGGAGCCAAAAGAACCTCATCTCAGAAGAATTCATTAAGTGGATTGGTTTTTCGACCACATCATACCTATATCCATACACCATCGGGTGGATCCACCAAGGATGAGATCTCTGCGTCAGCCAGTAGTGTCGCCTTCTCTACAATATCAAACCCTTCATGGATGAGGTATTGTGTGACGTTACTCCTCTTGAATTTTGTGATGTATTACTTTGGGAAATAAGTTATACAAGATACCAGAGGTATCCACACCTGCCACCATCTCTTTGATCTATGTTAAGCAATGTAGTAAGATCATCTCCCGGAATAGGAATTTTTTTTTCTTTCTGATTCACTCTCAAAGTAAGGGGAAGATCATGAAGACATCCATGGCCCCTAGGAAGAGTTCCTCCATGTAGCAAAAGCAGGTGGAAAAGGTCATGGAATAATATAGTGACATCTTCTCCTCAGCAACAAGGGTGCCCTTCCACTGTCAGGTCAAGCATTCGATTGATCTTACTCCCGAAGCACCTCTATCCAATGGGTTGATATACTACCACTCCATTATGGAAAATGAGGAGATCGAGTGAAATATCTATAGTTGCTACAAAAAGGACACATTTGACCAGGTCTGTCACCTTGGGGAGCCTAATTTTACTTGTACAGAAGAAGGATGGTACCTAGAGGCTCTACATTGATTACAGGGAACTAAATAAAATCACTATTATGAACATGTATCTAATACCATAGATTGATGACCTTCTGGATTATCTCAAGGGGGGGAATTATTTCAACAATAACTATTTAAATTTTGGCTATCACCAAGTTCGATTAGGTCCCATAGATGTATGGAAGACCACCTTCAATCTAAGGAAGGAATTTTTGAATGGTTGGCCATTCTTTTCGAGTTAACAAATGCCATTGCAACTTTTATGAGGTTGATGGATGACATCTTGTGGCCCTCCACCAACTCGTTCGTGGTTTTTTATCTGGACGACATCCTCATATTTAGAAAGAGTTGGGAAGAGCACTTGCAACACATTAGGTAGGTCCTTCAAACCCCAGGACAACAAAAAATGTGTGCCAACTTAGAGAAATTCACCTTTGGCATGAGCCAGGTCCAATATTTTGGTTACATCATATCTGAACAAGACGTGCATGTGGATCTGGGTTAGATACAATTCATTGGGGAATGGCTAGCCCCAAACACCCTAATAGAGCTTCATAGCTTTTGGTCCTTGCCAATTTTTATTGGAGGTTCATGTTTGGATTATCCCATATCACTTGGCCTTTGAGTCAAGTTACCAATGGAGGAGAGAAAGAAATATTTTCCTGGTCTGAATCCCAATAAAAGGAATTCATTGATATGAAGTACCACATCTTCTCTGCACCTCTAATCACATTTCCAAACCTATAAACACAATTTTAATTTGAGATGAATGACTCTGACTATGTTATTCTTGGAGTTCTCACCCAAAAAGGGCATATGGTGGCCTATCACTGTGAGACACTTTCTGGTAAAATTCAGAATTACCCCACATATGATAAATAGATGTATTATCTCATGCAAGCTTTCCGACAATGGAAACATTACATTTTGGAAAAGGATATGGTCATCCACACAGATCAGTGACCTATTCATTTTATACAAAAACATGGTAAGTTGCACAATGACCGCCATCAGAATTGGTCTACATATTTGCAACAATTCCACTTGAACATTAAATACAAAAAGAGAAATTTCAATCATGTTGTAGATTGCCTTATTCAGCCCCCAATTTTAGCACTAACTACTATTCTCAACTCTTGTGGCCACAAGGCCTCTGAATGGCCACAACTATACAAAAATCATCCAGAGTTTTCCACCACATACCAGATGCTAGTGGATGGCAATAAAGTTCTATATTTCCACCTCTAGGATGCATTATTATGATACCTGGGCCACCTTTGTGTTCCTTCAAGTGAGTGTGGAAAGATGATTTGGGAGGAGCAATACACCCGGGTCACGGGATATTTTGGTGTGGAGAAAGTTGTGTTTGTACTGCGTATGTACTTTTATTGGAAAAAACTTTGACAATATGTTGGAAAATATATTATATTCAACACTGTTTGTGCCATCACTAATAAAATCATAAAGAAGCAAGGCCTGAACACTACTCTTCCTACTCTCATCCATCCCTAGGAATCCATCTCCGTGAACTATCTATCTATCCTCCCTTCTACCAAGCATGGTAATTTACTGTGTATTTTTGGTCATGGACAAATTTTCTAAGATGGTTTTATTTAAGGCCTGAAAGAATAGTATCACAATAGAGGACACTTCCAAAATCTTCATTGAATGAGTGTGGGTACATTTTTGGATCTCTTATACCATTATTTTAGATTGTGATAGCAGGTTCTTTATCACATTCTGGTCGAGCCTATAGACACAATTGGACACCAATCTCACCAAGCCAGTTGCATTCCATCCCCAAACTGATGGTCAAACAAAGGTAGTTAACAAGATGATAGTGCACATCCTTTGCATGTACAACTCCAAGAATCCACGAACCTAGGATGAGAGCCTTACCTATGTGAAACAAAACAATAAAAAATATTTCCATACCTCGATTGGTTGCAATCCCTTTCAAGCATGTCTGGGATTCCAACCTTTGTATTTGATTGATGTTGCCATGCCTCATGTGACTGCAAAGGAAAAATACACACTATAAAATGTGAGGTTGGTAAATTAACCAGGTTTATTGAACAATTCCAACACATCTGATACCAGGTTCACAACATCTTGGAAAATTCCAATGCCAAATACAAGCACTAACACGATAAATATTGATTGCCACATAATTTTCAGGTGGGCGACAAATTTTTATTGTATTTTCATAAATAACGCCTTATCAGAGCCCATCAGAAGATCTAACCACTTCGATACTAGCCTTACACCATCACCAATAATGTGGGAGACAATAATTTCAAGCTCAAAATTCCCCTATTCCTTGGCCTTCACCTAGTTTTCAATGTCGACCTCCTTCGACCATACTTTCCACCATCGTTGGACACATCAAACATTGCAGAAAAAATAGCACCAATAGATATCAACCCAAACTGCATGGAAAAAGCCAAAATTGATCGGATCATGGACATAGATAAATAACACTCGCTAATAGAAGATACAACTGTATCGGGTTGTCAAAGCAGGCCAACACCTGCATCAAGGAAAGTGTCTCACCAGGTACCATGTTTAGTAGAAGTTTCCCCATCTCATGGAGGAACTCAATGCAATGGGGACCATTCCTTTCTAAGGGGGAAGGACTAGTCTAGGTGGATATCGGTGGCCACCCACCTATTCCACATGGAACCCCACCATTGTTTCTTTCAGTTTCCTTAATTGTGGCACAACATACTATTTTTGGAAGCTTTTCAGGTCCTAAACTTTTAGAGCCATTTTCAGGACCTATGAGACATTTTTTTGTGAAAATGTAGAGACCTGAAAAAGTGCTATATTGGTTTACCTATATTTTTTCAACTTCCTCTTGGATATCCTAAATAAGGTATGATGATATTAAAACAGTGATCGTATGCCAAAACTACAACCCCTGGAAGTTGATGTTCCAACTTTTGGCACTTCATCTCATAGGGTTATGTTTTTGGATATTTAGGGTTTCCGATTGTTTCTTAATATAAAAAGGCCTTTGAGCCTCATGGTAACATAGTTTAGAAGGCATGTATTCACCACATCCCCTCTCAAAGATAAGCTACCATCGCCTAAACTACTTTATTTCTATTATGAATGTAACAATTTTCAGTACATTTTTATTAACGAATTAAAGTTATGTTTTCCCTATATATGTGTGTTTATGTTTATATTTGTATTTCATTTCATTCCTGCATGAATCTGGATCAGTGGTATCAAAGTATTCTATTATTTCTCTAATTTTTTTTGCATATCCCCAACGAGGTTGGGGTATAAGGAGTTGGGACTTGAATTGGTTGAACCCTTGCAAGGTCTCCCTACAAACACCGATGACCACCCATGGGGGGAGAAAAGAAAGAAGAAGGAGCAAGAGATCCTATCAAATTGTTACTTGAAGAAACCCTCGAGCGGCAAAGGAACAAGATGATGGATAAATTTTCCCAAATCCTTCAACAAATGCCAACAGAAAACACATATTCATCTAACAGACACTTCAAATACACTGCCCCCTTCAAGGTACAAGTTAACTTTATCATCCCTATATTTTAAGGTCAAATAAACACATATTTCATAAATAAATGGTTAATTATTCTGGAAGGATATTTTTTGGTTCATGATTATTCTAATAGGGAAAATATTAGTTTTTCTATCCCAAAGCCACTCCCTGCGTCAAGGACTGGCAGGAAACCCAATGTGAGTAGAAGGATGAGGGGAAACACTCACTGTTTTAAGTTGCATCCACTTGGAATTCCTTTCGAAACGCCATCAAGGAAAAATATTAACCTTTCGGGAGTTATGGAGATAAGTACATGAAATGGACCACACTACGGTAGGTAAGAGATGAATATGTGTGGTAGTTCACAAATATTTTTCTTACCATTCACACGAAGTTGGGTATCAAGGATTATGAGTAGCATTTGGTACTCAAGTACCATGACTATCTATACAAATACATCCATGAGGAGATGGAGTTCCTGGACATATCCTTGCTCAACGTCTCATATTGATACACTCTCAACATTGAGCAAAAATTCAAACAAAAGAAGCGAGACTTTTGATCTGTGAATCTTAATCAATGAAAAGGTGCCCCCAAACCACAAACAATGGGTAACGGAAATTCGGGGTGACTCGGGACAATCCATGGAAGCCACAAGCAAATAATATAACCACAAAGATGAAAAAGGACACAAGAAATTATTATGAGTTCCACAAGAGCCCTACTCACAACACAAGTGAGTGTCCTTCTAAGTGGTCACTAGTGGCGGAGATGAAGGCTTCAAAGTCAGATGCATGTTTCGACTTTGAGTCAGACCCCAATAAGGGGAATGATAAATGGAAGCAAAGTATAAATTTAGATCCCATACTAGGCCAACCATACTCGTGGAAGCATCATGTTGTTTATGAGTATAGGCCTCGCACTGTTATTATTACTTTGGGAAATAAGTTATACAGGATACTAGAGGTAGCCCCACCTACTATCGTCTCTTTGATATATACTAATAAATGTAGTAAGATCATCTCCCAAACCGATAAATTTATTTTATTTATGATTCACTCTCAAAGTAAGGGGAATATTGTGCCACATCCACGGCCCCTAGGAAGGGTTCCTCCAAGCAGCAGAAGAAGGTGTATAAAGATGTGGAAGAATACAGGGACATCTTCTCCTCACCCACAAGGGTACCCTTGCACTATCAGGTCAATATTCGATCAATATGACTCTCGGAGAACCTCTACCCAGTGGGTCGATATATCGTGGCTCCATTTTGGAAAATGAAAATATCAAGTGAGAGATCCAAGATTTTTTGTAAAAAAAACACATCTAACCAAGTTCCTCACCTTACGGGATCCCTATTGTACTTGTACAAAAGAAGGATGGGATCTAGAGGCTTTGCATTTATTATCAAGCTCTAAATAAAATCATTTTCAGGAACATGTATCTAATCCAAAATATTGATGTCCTTCTATATTAGCTCAAGGGGGCCAAATATTTCAGCAGCATCTATTTGAAGTATATCTATCACCAAGTTTCAATAGAGCCAACAGATGTATGGAAGACCCCCTTAAAATCCAAGAAAGGCATTTTTGAATGGTTGTTCATGCCTTTCGGGCTAACATATGCCCCTGCAACTTTTATGAGGATGATGGATGACATTTTGTGGCTCTTCACAAACTCGTTCATGATTTTTTATATGGGTGACATCATCATTTTCAGCAAGAGTTAGGAAGATCACTTGCAACACATTTGGCGGGTCCTTCAAATCCTGTGGCAACAAAAAAATTGTACCAAATTGGAGAAATATACCTTTAGAATGATCTAGGTCCAATATTTGGGTTACATCATAGATGACCAAGGATTTCACGTGGATCTAGCTAAGATCCAATTCATTTGAGAATGGCCAGCCTTGACCACCCAAATACATATTCAAAGATTTTTGGGCCTTGCCAATTTTTATTGGAGGCTCGTGTTGTGATTCTAACATATCACTTTCCCTTTGAGTTAGGATACCAAGGGCAGAGTGAAAGAAAAAAATTTCTGGTATGAGTCCCAACAGAAGGTGTTTGTTGAATTGAGGCACCGCCTCTGCTCTACTCCTATACTCACATTTCCATACCTACAACAACCATTTAAAATTGAGACATGTGCCTCTGATTATGTTATTAGTGCAATTATCACTCAATAAGCCTTCATCTAGTGGCCTATCATAGTGAGACACTTTCCAATATAATTTGGAAGTACCCCACCTAATGATAAAGAGATATTTTCTATCGTGCAGGCTTACCGACAATGGAAACATTACATTCTTGGGAAGGAGACGGTCATCCACACAGATCACCGAAATTTTTATTTTATACAAACACAAGGGAAGTTGCATAATGATCAACATCATAAGGGGTCTACATATCTACAACAATTCCACTTGAACATTAAATATGAAAAGGGTGGCACCAATCACGTTGCATATTACCCGTTAGGGAAATTTTAAGGTAAAAAATGGGCCTCCTAATGAACTTATAAAAAAATAGTGGAAATAATAAAATAAAATTATATTACATCATCAAATTTTAGAGGGAAAAAAGAAAAAAACTGCGTTTTCATCTCGTATTTTCAACTTATCTCCCTATGGGTTTACTCAAATTTCAAGTGGGAATGCTATTTGGATGCATAATTTGATTCTTCATCCGAGTACACATGTTTCATACTTTCGATGGACCCTACTACACATAAAATGAGAAATACATGAAAAACATGATTGCAATAATTTTTTTCCATGTATTTCTCAGTTTTCGTGTAGCAGGATCCATCAAAAGTATGCAACATGGGTACTCCATGGATGAGGAATTAAATTTTTCATCCAATGAGTACTCCCTCTCGAAATTTGAGTAAAACCTTAGGGAGATAAGTTGAAAAACTAGTTTTATTATTTTATTATTGTTTAATATTTTTACTTTTTTACCCCAAAAATGGTGAATCATCCCCCATGATTAGCATCGTCATATTGAATCCTATTGGTTCTTATAAAGTTTATTTTTTTGTACATTTTTCTTAGGAGGCCCATTTTAGACCTCAAAAGTTATCTAATGCTCAGTTGGACCCTAGTTGTAGCATTGACTATTTTTCTCAACTCTTATGTCCTCAAGACCTCTGGATGGCCACAACTATATAAAAATGATTGAGATTTCACCTCGGCTTAATAGATGCTAGTGGATGGAAAACAAGTTCCATATTTCCACCTCCAGGACGCAGTATTATGCTACCTGAGCCACCTTTATGTTACTTCAAGAGAGCATCCCAATTTTATTTTGGAGGCACACTACAATCAGGTTGCAAGACACTTTGGCATGGAGAAAATTGTGGTCGTAGTAAAAACGTATTTTTATTGGCCAAAACTCTGACAGGATGTTGTAAAATATATCAAATCTTGCATTGCCTATGCCATCACCATGCCAACCATAAAAAAGAAAATACTATGCAATCCTCTTCCCACTCCCGACCAGCTTTGGGAATCCATATCCATGGACTATTCATCTATCATCCCTTCTACCAAGAATGGTAATGACTGTGTATTTTTGGTCGTGGAAAATTTTTCTAAGATGGTTGTATTGGCAGCCTGCAAGAAGAGTATCACAATTGATGACACAGCCAAACTCTTATTTGAACAAGTTTGGGTACATTTTGGTATCCCGTAGACCATTATATCAGATAAGAATAGCAGGTTCTTGAGCACATTTTGGTTGGGCCTCTAAACACTCTTGGACACCAAGCTCATCAAGTCGGTTGCATTCGATACCCAAATTGATGGCCATACATAGTTTGTCAATAGGATGATAGTGCACATCCTTCACATGTACAACTCCAAGCATCCATAAATGTGGGATGAGAGCCTTACCTATGTGTAGCACAACTATAACAAAGCTTTCCATATCTCAATTGATCGTATTCTTTTTCGGTCACGTCTGGGATTTCAACCTTTGTGTCTGAATGTCATTGCCATGCCTCATGCAACTACACACACATAATCCAGACATGTATAGTCTGAGGATGATGAAGAAACCAAGTTTACTGAACACTTCCAGCACATCCTTGAGCAGGTTCACAACATCTTGGATAATTCCAAATCCAAGTACAAGCAGTGGCATGATCAACATCAGGTGCCACATTAGTTTCAGGTGGTAAATAAAGTTTGGTTGGAAGATCTGACCACTGTGATATAGGCCTTACACCATCACCAAGGCCATGGGAGGCAATGCTTTCAATCTTAACATTCCCCCATTCCTTGGCTTGCACCCACTGTTCAGTGTGGACCACCTTCATGCATACTTTCCACCATTGTTGGACACATCATACATTGTATAACAGTTAACACCCCAAAATCTCAACCAAAACTGTATGTAACAGGCCAAAAATAATTGGATCATGGACACACAAATAAATAACACTTAAAAATAGAAGATCCAACTATATCGGGTTGTCAAAGCGGGCCAAACCATGTACCAAGGCAAGTGGCTCACAAAGGAACACGTTCGGTAGAATTTTCCCCACCTCATGGAGACACTCAATGCAATGGGGACCATTTCTTCCTAAGGGGGAAGGAATAATCCAGGTGGTTATTGGTGGCCACCTGCCTATTCCTCTTGGACCCCACCATTTTTTCTTTCAATTTCCTTAATTATAGCACAACTTACTATTTTGGCATTTTTTCGGGTGCTAAAATTTCAGAGCCGTTTTGAGGGTCTAAAAGATATATTTTTGGGAAAATGGAGAGTACAGAAATGTGCAAAAATGGTTTACAAGTCTTTTCTCAGAATCCTCTTAGAGATATTTGAAATCAGGTTTTATGATATTCAAATGGAGATCGTACACTAAATTTACGACGCCAGGAATTTGACATTCCAACTAACCCCAACAGGGCCCACAATATTTTGGTGCTTCATCTCCTAGGGTTATGTTTTTGGATGTTTATGGTTTTACCATTGTTTCTTAATGATAAAAAAGGCCTCATATTCTCATGGTAACATAGTTAAAAATGCATGTAGCTACCACATCTCTTATCAGAGATAAGTTACCATTGCCCAAACCAATTTGTTTCCATTTTTCATGTAACAATTTTCAATACCTTGTAATATCCCAAATTAGGGAAATGCTACAACAATGAGAATATCTCAAGATATTCTAAACTTGGAGACTGGTCAATATGCAAACACAACAATGGAGCAGTAGTAACACTCAACTCATAGAAACATGAGAGAAATCCATAGCCATCTTATTAAAAAATAGAATCAACAAATAAATACAAGATCTTGAGGAAATGTTATACAAGATAGGCAATGCTCAACCTCAAGAGACTAATACATGAATTATGATAAAACCACTGCTACACATGTATGCCCAAGCTATGACAATGCTTTTTTATAAGAGAAAATGCATGCTACATATTTATAATACATGGATATACAAATATATGGCCCATACAACATTGGGAGTGAAGATCTCGGCTCCCAAAGGCTACTTCATGTCAATCCCGAAAGGATTGGCTATAAAATACAAAATCTGCAAAATGCCAGAGTTGCTGGGTAGCAGCTGAAACTCAGAAACATAACTGGATGGAAATGGTTGTAGATGATGCCCAAACTGAATATGCCTCCTCCAATGGATATTTCAGGTGAAAGGCTGATCCCCTCACTAAAGATCTTACCCTCCAACAATCTGCAAGAGCCCCACTGCAAATGCTTCACTAAAAATAATGCAGTCACTGGATGGAACTGCACTGTAGGGGCAAGAGAAGGGGTTGGCCCAATGCCAAGGTCTGCAATCAGCTCCAAATACCTCCAAAGTGATCCCTCAAAGGAAAGAGAGATTCTTCCTCTGAAAAATAGCTGATGGAGGTGATGTAGTGAACCCTCACTGCAACACCCAGCAACACAACATTATTCTGCTGCAGAAATAACACTGTCTTGGAGGAGGATGCTTGGCCTCAAGCCTAGATGTGAGGAAAATTAGTGATGTTATCACTCTATTAAATTTTCTATCAGAAATATTTAAAACTTTGTAACTTACTAGAGGTAACCAAGAACCACTTTTAGAATTCAGGATCTAGCCTTCCTAAATTCCAGAGAGGGATCTCTCCATATGATTTAGCTTTGTTTAGGTAACATATATTAGGCTAGCTATGATTGTGTAGTTGGGTTTGATTTTTTGAAAAGGTTGGTGGGAATAAAGGACTACAAGGGAAACCATAGAAAGATCTACCTAACCATTGGGCAATGGAGTCAAATTATAGAAAACAAGACTAGAAAACCTAGGCCAAAAGATGAAAATATGCTAATGGAAAGATAGATGACCTTCCAAGGGTTTTAAAAGGATATTTTGATGAAGTGGGTGAAGTCTGGACTAAGGGAAATTAAGAATCCTTAGATCACAAATGAGAAGATTGAAGGAGGGGATCAAACTGGGACCTAGAGCAATTAAGAATTCTATGGTTTGGTTATCAAGCAGAAAACATTAAAATGCCAACTAGTTTAAAACAGGGAGCTTATTATCACTAATCTTGTTTAATTTCTCCTTAGTTTATCATTACATAATAGAAACAAACTATATGAATGAATGTAAAAATTTTAAAGGAAAACACTGAAAACAGGAAAAAGATGAGACTTATCTTGTCACCACGAGAATCCTTAGCTATGATGTCTATTCGCTTCAGTTTCCAGCCTGCTGCTTCAACTTAACTCACATAAAATCCCAATGTTTCAACAAAAATTCTATAGTAATCTTAATTATTTTATTCCACCAAAAATAATTCCAAGAGTGAAGTATTTATACAAATTCTAAACTAAAATATCATGAAAAAATATCAAGATTAGTTCACAAATCTCTCCAACTGTTTTACATAAATAGAACTTAAGTAAAGGACACTCAAAATAATGCATCTATTTGGAACTATTTTTTATGGATAGGTGATGAAAAAGAGGAGAATTCAAATTTGATCCAACTCTTAGTTGATGATGAGGCATCCAAGTCACTAACTGCTTCCTTTCTTTGTGCATTCTGCTCCAACCATTCTGAAAACTTGGGGTCCAATGATATCTTTTTATTTCCCAATCCGTAATCAATATGTACAAAGTGAAATGTGTTATTGTATATAAATAGGTTTTTGAGATAAACCTCTTTCATTTTCCTAAAATTCCTCTCCAGCTGTGCACAATAGGCTCTGCCAAACGATGTGTAAAACAAATTTTTACAGAGTCTGAAAAATAGGCTATAAAGACTTGCATGTATCTCTTGTTCTCTAACACCTGTGAGAAAAGTGGGGTAGGTTTTTGTATATGGGTCCTTTAGGAACAAAAACCTCCTTCAGTTTTGTAAAATTTACTTATGAATTTCCACAATCTTCTCTGCAAAATGATTACTTAACAGGAATTTTCTGCAAACAATGCTCTCCAATATTGTTTAATATCTCCCAATCCATAATGGCTGTTAGAAATGTGAGAGAGGTTTTTGTAGATGGACCTCTTAAGAAAATAAAATCCTTCATTTTTGAAAAATTCATCTTGGATTAGTCACAATATGTTCTGCAAAACAATGACTTAAACATGAATTTCTGCAAAAATGTTCCTTCTTGTTGTTTTTTCATCTTTTCACCTTTTTGTTCTTTTAATTGTTTTACTTTCACTTTGTATAAAATTCATTTTTGGTGAAATTATTTTCATTTCTTTTTACCATTTTACTGCCTCTGTATTTACTTTTACTATTTACCTTTGACTGCTCTGTAACTTCATTTTAACTTTCACTTTGACTTTTACCTGATACACTTTAAGCACTGATACTCTTTAACTGTTATGTTTTTACTATCCCTGTAAATTCTCATTTCATTTTTATCATTCACTGTGCACACTTCATCATTATAATCTCTCTCTAAATTTGTATACAAACTATTTTTTGAATGAAGATATTGAGTTAAAATCTGAAAATTTGGAGCAAACAATTTTGTCAACTAGAATTGAAACTATTGGTAGAAATCCATATTCTAATAGTAACCTGCAAAAATCAAACAATTTTTTTAATGAAATCCAGGTTTGCAGGGAGGTGATTGTAGGATTTTTGAAAGACCTGTGGAATGAGATCAGTCTGTGAAGGTTTAACTCTATTTTTTAGGCATTTAGGGGAACTACTGCAAGATTAGATTGTTTGCAGGAGTTATTCACTTTAACGGAGATGAAACTAAATAATGTAGGAAAAGTATGGCTTTATTTTTGGCATTTTTTGCTCAATTAGGTTTTCTGAATTGGTTTGATTGAAAACATGGAATATAAAGGTAATTCAGAGGTTTTAGTTGTTCAGATCCTTGATTTTAATCTCTAAACTGTGAAAATTGAGGAAATTGGCTTTAAAAAGGTTCATAGTTGAAGACAGGGCTTTTTGGTCTGTAACAGTATTCAATTCACTTGTATTCAGTTGGAAAAAGTCATGGAGATTCTCTGAGGATGAATTTCAGAGGAAATGGCTCTTAAAATGGCAATTGGCTCGAAAATGGCGCTGTTAGGTTTGAAAATGGTGAAAAGGGCTCTGCAAAGGTTTCACGAGTTTAAAGCATGAATAGGTGAAAAATTATGAAAACATTAGACTTTAACGTATTAAACCATAGTATAAACTATAGTTAAGTTACATTAAACAAAGGTTAAGCGGGAGTGGTTTTGGAATACAGGCAGTGGTATTCGCGTGGCTCAACGGTGGTAAGCGGTAATACACTTTTCGAACGTGATGCAATAGAATCGTGACACGTCGACGCGGGGTGGTTTGGATAAACCACCCATTTCGCGTGACTTTTACAAAACATCCATCGATTACTTTGTGAGTGATAAAATGCGTTATCGCCGTCGGATCTGGCTTTGGGGAGTGAACGATCGGGATTAAAAGGAAAAGTGCGGGGAAAAGTCAATTATCGGGTTCAATATAGGCCGTAGATCTTGGGAGTAAAAGAAATTTTGACGGTTAAAAATAGCGCGATGGGGAGGAGTAAAAATGTATTGATTAGTATCTTTGATTTTCATTCGTTGGATCAAAAGGGATTTGGGGATCGAAGGGTCTAGATTGAATCCCGATGGGAACAGGCCTTTTGATGGGATTTGTATATAAAAGTGGCTTTTTTCCAATGGAAAGGGTGATCGGGAAGGTTAATCAAGATTTCAACCAAGGTTAGGGGGTCGGGGAAGGGAAATATATATGAAATGAGCTTGTTTTTTTTTAAGTTTGGTTTAGACGAAACTTCGGGGATTTTTTGACTTAAAACATATATAACATATGTTTAAATATTTTTCATATATTTTTATTTATATGGTTAATTAAATCGAGAAGACTTAATTACCATAGGGGGTGGGATATTTATATATATAGAATACTTGGCCAAAGGGGTTATAAGGGGGGTTTTTATTTAAACATGTGGGAATAAATAACTTTGGCTTAAGTTATATTAAGTGGGTTTTTGGGTTTATTATATAAAAAAGAGTTATAAAATAGGAAAAGGTTATTTGTATAGTGAGTTAATATATAAGTTAGAGTTAATATGAAAATAGGACATGGTATACTCAAAACACATATTTATAACAAGTAAAGTGAGGTTTTAAAGATAATTTGCATTGATATTATCACTTAACTTATGATGTAATGTTATTTTGAGGGCTTAATGTGTTTAAATTATGTAGGAAGTTAACTAAATAGGAATTACAAATGCCTTTAAGTAAAAATGGAGTTTTACTTAGGGTTATTCAAGGGAATGAGTGCATGAATGGTAAATGATGTGATTAAGGGATTAATATAGACATTTCACACTTTCAACTGATTAGTCATAGAGCCTTGGATCCGATCCCAACAAAAGTCAAGGAAATGCCTTGAGCCTTTCTGATTGATAGTCTAGAATGTTTCATGACTATGGGAAGGAGAAGTTAGCTATTTTGCAGCCCATGATGATCGATATTTACATTGAGAATTTTCACCTACTTCTACCTACCCATCTTACCATGCTAACATTTTTTTCTTCCTTTGTAGTAGGTGCATTTAAGCTAGCAACCTTCACAACATTTATTCCTTCTGAAAGCAAGTAAAACTATCTAATTCTACACTTATTTCATCCATGAATCCAGATTAAACTTTTGGATTCACTTTATTTCTCTACCTAACTACTGAATTGTCATGATTAAACTGTATGACAACTCATTATTCTCTATCTATAATAAGGAAAATTGAAAAATGACAAGTTAATATTAAACTGTTTAACTCATCATGGACTATGGCATTTATTGACACTCTGCCACAGTCAAAAAGTAAAAAGTAGTGGCATGTATGCTTGCACACTTTCATTTTTTATTTTGGGGTCTTTTATTTTTTCTAAGTCCTTTGATTATTCTTTTAGGACTTTTTACCCTCCTTTTTATTTTATTTTTTTATTTTTTTTATTTTTTACGAAATATGTGAATACAACTTGCAGAAGGAAAAGTATGTACAGATTTACAGGATTATCAACAGGCAAGTCAAAATTATGACCCCTATATTATAGGTTGCTAACATCGTCTTCACTTGGGGATGGATTTTCCTTGTGAAATGCCAAGAACTCTGAGATCAGTAGCCTTTATCTTTGACCTTTGATGATATTATTAAGTGTCGTCTGTCTTCTGCAAACTGAATTCTGATCTGAAACTAAAACAACACACAACAATTTTCAAACCAACTTATAGATCTTAAACATCTTTAGGACTTCATCCTTGGCTTTAAATCTTAATGAAAAACTAGCTGAAAATTTAAAAAAAAAAATATGCTCAAACTCATGAGCTTATTAGCACTCATCTACCTACTCTAATCTACTAAAATCTTATTGAATCAGGTAATACAAAAATGCCAATGAAGCCAATCAAGTAGCTGTAAAAATAAATGGATAACTTGATTGCTTGTGACCAAAATTGGAAGTATATTATGATCATGTGCCTTTATAATAAATGATACGATGTGTAAAGGCCACTTTTGATGTATTTGATCTTTATAGAGAAAACATGTTTGCAGATTTGGGCTAAAAAGATTCTCCATATAATCTAATATAGGATCAATAAAAGCATGATGTATGTTATTTACTTCTAGGCCTTCAATGACTAATTGTTCAGTTGAATTATGAATATTAGACCATGAAAATATTTCTTCAGTCTTATGTTTGAAAGAATAATCATATTCAATATGCAAGTCAAAAGATATTATAATTTCTTCTTGCTTTGGAGAAGTAATATTTTCAAAGAATTCTTTAGGATTTCGGAAATTGTATGACTAAATTTGAGAATGCAAAAGTTTGATTTCATTTTCATAATTTTCAGAAATTATCTTGAGAACACATATTTTCAGTTTAGGAGAATATTTTCTTGATTTCAAAAGAAGAAGGAAATCTCTTAGAAAATCCTCATCAAGCTAAAGTTCTAATATCTCATTCCTCAAAATAGCTAGTGATTGTTCTGGGAAATTATCTTGAATTGGGAGAACATAATTATCATCATACTGATCATATTTAGGAAAATATTCAGAAGAAGGAATGTCATCAATTATAAACAATGGATCAACAGATTTTTCTTCCAACAATCCTAATATATCTTGATTATATTGGTTGCATTCTGTTTGAAAGTCATTGTTTTGTTCAATAGGCATGATATCAAGCAATGGGCCTTTTTGGGAAGGTAGAATAACATGAGCATCAACTTGTTCTTTTGTTCCTTCATGGATAAAAACTTTTGTACATTCATCAACATTAAAAGAAGTAGAAACAAATTCTTTATTATGTAAATATTTTGAGGATGGTTGCATGTTTAGAAGCAAATTGATTTCTTCTTTGGTGAGGGGGGGTGGTAATCTCTGAATTCTTAGATTTGAATAATTTTTTTTTTTTATCTTATCTAAAAATTGATCATGAGGTTGAATATTTTCTTTAACTCCATTCAAAACATTAAATGAAACATCATTTGTTAATACAGAGGGGTTTTGTGGATCTTGATTCATCTCCTAATCTATTTCATCTTTGTTTAACTCCTCTTGATTATTATGACATTTAACTTGAGAATGAAAGTTCTGGATTTCTTCTAATAAATATTCAGGAAACCAATTTCCAAAATCTTCATCAATATTTTTAAGGTAATGTATAAAATATTCAGCTTCATCACAACAATTTTCAGCTAATGATAAAGATGGAAAATCTTCTTTGTAATGCTCATAAAATACCTTATGAAAATATTTTAAAGAAAATAAACTAGCATGTTTGAGAGCTTCATACCATTCCCTTGATTTTCCTTTTAAGGTTACCATGAATATTTTCATGAGGCAATCCTCATGCCAATCACCCTTCAATCTTGATGAGTGTATATGAAATTTAATGAGATGTAGTAAAGGATCATCAATGTTCTTATCTTGAAACATAGGCAGATTTTCACTCCAATTTACCTTTGGTAGTTTGTGTGGAAATCCAAGTATGTGATCTCTGCTCATGGGAGCATATCTTCATTTTATTCTTGGATCATCTTGAAAATAAACCATAATGAAAGGCCACGGTATCTGTACAACCAAGTTAGATCCTTATATAAAATACAATACATATTGAAAAATGTTCTTAACGAGAAAGAACATAATGTCTTGGATTAAGATCCAAGTTGAAAGCCTGATCTTTCCATATTTTTCTTCCAGGTTCATTCCTCCAGTGGAGTCTTGATTGTGAAATGGATTTGGAATCGCCAGGTGGATGATTTTAACCTTTGTGTGTCTGATCACTGTCCACCATCATAGATCAAATCTGAACCTGTAAAATATTTATGAAGAAAAAGGTTAGTCTTCCCCAGTGGAGTCGCCAATATGTTATCACTCTAGTAAATTTTCTATCAGAAATATTTAAAACTTTGTAACTTACTAGAGGTAACTAAGAACCACTTTTAGAATTCAGGATCTAGCCTTCCTGAGTTCTAGAGAGGGATCTCTCCATATGATTTAGCTTTGTTTAGGTAACAGATATTAGGCTAGCTATGATTGTGCAGTTGGGTTTGATTTTTTGAAAAGGTTGGTGGGAATAAAGGACTACAAGGGAAACCATAGAAAGATCTACCTAACCATTGTGCAATGGAGTCACATTATAACAAACAAGACTAGAAAACCTAGGCCAAAAGATGCAAATATGCTAAGGGCAAGATAGATGACCTTCCAAGGGTTTTAAAAGGATATTTTGATGAAGTGGGTGAAGTCTGGACTAAGGGAAATTAAGAATCCTTAGATCATAGATAAGAAGATTGAAGGAGGGGATCAAACTGGGACCTAGAGCAATTAAGAATTCTATGGTCCGGTTATCAAGCATAAAACATTAAAATGCCAACTAGTTTAAAACAAGGAGCTTATTATCACTAATCTTGTTTAATTTCTCCTTAGTTGATCATTACAGAATAGAAACACAAAATATGAATGAATGTAAAATTTTAAAAGGAAAACACTAAAAACAGGAAAAATACGAGACTTATCTTGTCACCACGAGAATCCTTAGCTATGATGTCTATTCGCTTCAGTTTCCAGCTTGCTGCTTCAACTTAACTCACATAAAAACCCAATGTTTCAACAAAAATTCTATAGTAATCTTAATTATTTTATTCCACCAAAAATACTTCCAAGAGTGAAGTATTTATACAAATTCTAAACTAAAATATCATGAAAAAATGTGAAGATTAGTTCACAAATCTCTCCAACTAATTTACATAAATAGAACTTAAGTAAAGGAAACTCAAACTAATGCATCTATTTGGAATTATTTTTTATGGATAGGTGATGACAAAGAGGAAAATTCGAATTTGGTCCAACTCTTAGTTGATGATGAGGCATCCAAGTCCCTAACTGCTTCATTTCTTTGTGCATTCTGCTCCAACATTTCTGCAAACGTGGGGTCCAATGATATCTTTTTATTTCTCAATATGTAATAGATATGTACAAATTGAAAGATTTTATTGTAGATAAATAGGTTGGTGATATAAACCTCTTTCCATTTCCTAAAATTCATCTCCCACTGTGCACAATAGGCTTTGCAAAAAGATGTGTAAAACAGAGTTTTACAGAGTCTGAAAAATAAGATGTAAAGAATTGCATGTATCTCTTATTCTATAACACCTGTGAGAAAAGTGGGATAGGTTTTTGTATATGGGTCCTTTAGGAACAAAAACCGCCTTCAGTTTTGTAAAATGTACTTCTGAATTTCCACAATCTTCTCTGCAAAATGATTACTTAATAGGAATTTTCTGTAAAAAGTGCTCTCCAATATTGTTTAATATCTCCCAATCCATAATGGTTGTTAGAAAATTGAGAGAGGTTTTTGTAGATGGACCTCTTAAGAAAATAAACCTCCTTCATTGTTGCAAAATTCATCTTGGATTGGTCACAATATGTTCTAAAAAACAATGACTTAAACATGAATTTCTGCAAAAATGTTCCTTCTTGTTGTGTTTTCATCTTTTCACCTTTTTGTTCTTTTAATTGTTTTACTTTCACTTTGGATAAAATTCATTGTTGGTGAAAGTATTTTCATCTCTTTTTACCATTTTACTACCTATGTATTTACTTTTACTGTTTACCTTTGACTGCTCTGTAACTTCATTTTAACTTTCACTCTGCCTTTTACCTGATACACTTTAACCACTGATACTCTTTAATTGTTATGCTTTTACTATCCCTGTAAATTCTCATTTCACTTTTATCATTCACTGTGCACACTTCATCATTCTAATCTCTCTCTAAATTTGTATAAAAACTGTTTTTTGAATGAAGATATTGAGTTAAAATCTGAAAATTTGGAGCAAACAATTTTGTCAACTAGTATTGAAACTATTGGTCCAAATCCATATTCTGATAGTAACCTGAAAAAATCAAACAATTTGTTAATAAAATCTAGGTTTGCAGGGAGGTGATTGTAGGCTTTTTGAAATACTTATGGAATGAGATCAGTCTGTGAAGGTTTAAATCTATTTTTTAGGCATTTAGGGGAACTACTGCAAGATTAGATTGTTTGTAGTAGTTATTCACTTTAACAGAGATGAAACTAAATAATGTAGGCAAAGGATGGCTTTATTTTTGGAATTTTTTCCTCAATTAGGTTTTTTGAATTGGTTTGATTGAAAACAAGGAATATCAAGGTAATTCAGAGGTTTTAGTTTTTCAGATCCTTGATTTTAATCTCTAAACTGTGAAAATTGAGGAAATTGGCTTTAAAAAGGTTCACAGTTGAAGACAGGACTTTTTGGTCCGTAACAGTCTTCAATTCAGTTGTATTCAGTTGGAAAAAGTCGTGGATATTCTCTGAGGACGAATTTCAAAGGAAATGGCTCTTAAAATGGCAAGTGGCTTGAAAATGGCACTGTTAGGTTTGAAAATGGTGAAAAGGGCTCTACGAAGGTTTCACAAGTTTAAAGTGCGAATAGGTGAAAAATTATGAAAACATTAGACTTTAACGTATTAAACCATAGTATAAACTATAGTTAAGTTACATTAAACAAAGGTTAAGTGGGAGTGGTTTTGGAATACCGGCGGTGGTATTCGTGTGGCTCAACGGTGGTAAGCAGTAATACGCTTTTCGAACGCGATGCAATAGAATCGTGACACTTCGATGCGAGGTGGTTTGGATAAACCACCCATTTTGCACGACTTTTACAAAACATCCATCGATTACTTTATGAGCGCAAAAATGCGTTATCGCCGTCGGATCTGGCTTTGGGGAGCGAACGATCGGGATTAAAAGGGAAAGTGCGAGGAAAAGACAATTATTGGGTTCAATATAGGCTATAGATCTTGGGAGTAAAAGAAAATCTAACGGTTAACAATAGCACGATGGGGAGGAGTAAAAATGTATTGATCAGTCGCTTTAATTTTCATTCGTTGGATCAAAATGGATTTGGGGATCGAAGGGTCTAGATTGAATCCCGATGGGAACAGGCCTTTTGATGGGATTTATATATAAAAGTGGATTTTTCCAATGGAAAGGGTGATCGGGAAGGTTAATCAAGATTTTAACCAAGGTTAGGGGGTCGGGGAAGGGAAATATACATGAAATGAGCTCGTTTTTGTTGAAGTTTGGTTTAGACAAAACTTCAGAGATTTTTTGACTTAAAACATATATAACATATGTTTAAATATTTTTCATATATTTTTATTTATATGGTTAATTAAATCAAGAATACTTAATTACCATAGGGGGCGGGATATTTATATATATATATATAATACTTATCCAAAGGGGTTATAAGGGGGGTTTTTATTTAAACATGTGGGAATAAATAACTTTGGCTTAAGTTATATTAAGTGGGTATTTGGGTTTATTATATAAAAAGGAGTTATAAAATAGGAAAAGGTTATTTGTATAGTGAGTTAATATATAAGTTAGAGTTAATATGAAAATAGGACATGGTATACTCGAAACACATATTTATAACAAGTAAAGTGAGGTTTTAAAGATAATTTGCATTGATCTTATCACTTAACTTATGATGTAATGTTATTTTGAGGGCTTAATGTGTTTAAATGATGTAGGAAGTTAACTAAATAGGAATTACAAATGCCTTTAAGTAAAAATGAAGTTTTACTTAGGATTATTCAAGGGAATGAGTGCATGAATGGTAAATGATGTGATTAAGGGATTAATATAGACATTTCACACTTTCAACTGATCAGTCATAGAGCCTTGGGTCCGGTCCCAACAAAAGTCAAGGAAATGCCTTGAGCCTTTCTGACTGATAGTCTAGAATGTTTCATGACTATGGGAAGGGGAAGTTAGTTATTTTGAAGCCCATGATGAATGATATTTACATTGAGACTTTTCACCTTCTTCTACCTACCCATCTTACCATGCTAACATTTTTTTCTTCCTTTGTAGTAGGTGCATTTAAGCTAGCAACCTTCACAGCATTTATTCCTTCTGAAAGCAAGTAAAACTATCTAATTCTACACTTATTTCATCCATGAATCCAGATTAAACTGTTGGATTCACTTTATTTCTCTACCTAACTACTGAATTGTCATGATTAAATTGTATGACAACTCATTATTCTCTATCTATAATAAGGAAAATTGAAAAATGACAAGTTAAGATTAAACTGTTTAACTCATCATGGACTATGGCATTTATTAACACTCTACCATAGTCAAAAAGTAAAAAGTAGTGGCATGTATGCTTGCACACTTTCATTTTTTCTTTTAGGGTCTTTTATTTTTTCTAAGTCCTTTGATTATTTTTTTAGGACTTTTTACCCTCTTTTTTATTTATTTTTTTATTTTTTTTTTATTTTTTACGAAATATGTGAATATAACTTGCAGAAGGCAAAGTATGTACAGATTTACAAGATTATCAACAGTCAAGTCAAAATTATGACCCTTATATTATAGGTTGCTAACAAGTGCAATCCCTCTAGAGGCCTCTCAAGAAGGATAAGGAATCCTAAACAAGAATTCCCCCGACAACTCTTGCTAAACAACAAAGAATGCACAATGTTTGAATAGACAATAAGATCAATAATACAAAGCATGAGAAACAATGGCTACCTTGCCCTCCTTTTAAACAAGTGAAGGCCCCCTCTCCATGGGTCCCACTCTTTTTAGGGTTTCCTCCACCAAATAAACCTCTTCCCATTCATACTGCGTTGTTTCTCTAAGTGCTCTCCACCTCTTATCCCAACGCTATTGACTTGGTCAAACTCAACCTTGTCCACTTGCAAATGACCCTGTTCACACATGAGGGTGTGAAAACCAGCTCCAATGATGATCCCCTTTCATACTATGAGGGATTTTATTGAGATTATCATTATGCATGGGCCTCCTTACCCATTTATTCTCCTCCTACGTTAAATCAGCAAAAAATAATATTCCAAATTATTGTAGGAGAATTTTGGAATATTACAGTCCTCCCCTCTCAAATGTTGCTTGTCCTCAAGAAACTGTAAGGATAGAACTGGAAAGCCTCCTCTCAAGGCATGGAGTCTATGATGTGTTGAGGAACATCTTCCTCATGTGGATCCTCCATCCCCCAAGCAATCATCCATGCAAAATGAGTTACCTCCCAACATGGCAACTCCTGAAAGTCATCTTCCACCTCTGGCTGTGGCAATGTAGGTGGGATGAAAATCTGATCCTGGTAGAAAAAATAGCCTACCCCACGCTATCCTCCTCTCCAATTAGGATAATTGTAGAGTATATGCTGATCCTGGGCTGCAATTAAATTTCCCTCAAATGGCAAAATGGAGATTAGGCCTCTAAGGATCTCTCCTCCAACGTTATGAAACATGTTGTCCCAAATCATCTCATATGTGATGAGTTGGAAGTCATCATCATATGGCATCACATTCCTCATATGGCTCACCTCATAAGGAAACAAATGAGCTATTGTAGTGGCCATACCATCTCCCATGCTCCCTTTAGAACATGTAGTGCAAAGTGTGTGGGAGTTCTCTCCCTCCAAGGACACATTTACCTAATGTGTCTCTCCTCTAATCATGCTCCCAAGAAAATCTTTAGCAATATCAACCAAGGGAACCATAAGGAGAATCATGCTGGCTGCCATGTGAAGTAAGGGATAAGGACAAGGGTCCCTCAAATGTAGCCAGCACAGTTTGACTCTCAACTGCCATAGAAAATGAAATGATGGGTGGCCTCCCCACCATTTGCTTGCTGCCCCAATCTCTTGGAGAAAGTGAATGATTTCATGTGCAATGTGAGTATGTTCTCCATAAGAAATCCCCTCCCCATATCCTCTTAGGGAGTGATAATCCATAATGGCCTTATGTAGACCATAAAATCTAGAAGGAAGGATATTCCTTCTTTGATAAAATCCCTTCACAGATATGGTTAAGAGATGCATACATATAGACAAATTACTAGGAAAATCAACAATACTCTTACCATATGTTTTTGTCCTATAAATGGAGTGGCTCATAGAAGAGTCTCCCCTCATCCTCAAAGGGAAAAGAGTTGACTGTGCTAACTCCTCCATCTCCTTATGATCCATGGAGTGCCTCCTCCAGTTCTTCAAGTGGTTCCTCCCACAAGTAGAAAAGAAATGTAATGTGGTATTCATGGTTGGCCCATGGTTCCTCCTGAAATGTACAACATGTATAGTAGGGAGAATCATTCTCCCAATGGACATCCTCAGTCTTGAGCTCACTCTCCAATCAAAGCTTCCCATGAACATATAGGTACCAACAATACATGGAAGTAAAACCCAATAGAAACAAGTTTTCACATGACAACCGAAAAGTGGATCAAGGTCCCATACAAGGAACTAGCACAATGCATCCCTTGCCTGCATCAAATCAAACAAAAACAAGTGTTCTTCCAACCACTTGTTTTCTGCCACAATTATTTTACAAAATATAAGTATGAAGGTACAAAAGGGTGTCAATGGTGCACACCAAAAGTCATGTGGCTTTCCCCACAAACCACCAATGAGATAGCCAATCTCAATGCTACAAATGGCTTCAAGTACAGCATCATACAATATTCAAGAAGAAATAATCCTCCTTGGTACATTATGCTGCTCATAAAAAAACAAGAAGTACAAAACATAGGGTGAAATTGTACATTCCCCATCATGTACTCGAAGACTTGAGCTGAAATGGCTCAACTGAAAATGCCCCCTTACTCCCAATGAGTAGGAAGGTGGCTGTGACATCCTCTCCATCATCATCCGGCCTTTGCATCTCTCCATATGCTAAAATATGTCCTGCTGAATGCCCTCCCAAATGAACTCCTCTGCCAATGCAAGATATGCATCAAAATGCATGGAAAAGAATTCCTCAGGTCCTGCATGCAGCAGCTTCTCCTTGAAACTAGAATCTCTAGTCAAGAAGACTCTGCCATGTAAATAGATGACCATAGCATCCACCATACACTCATCATCTCCACCCGGGTCATCGAGAATCATTCCTGCACCAACATCCTTGGAGTACTCTACTAAGAGTTGAGATCTCCAGTAAGGATCAATCCTCCTAAGAGACAACACTGGTGATCTGGCATGTGAAGCTTTCTTCCTGCTGCTGTCTGCTACTTTGACATCCCCCATGCCAAATTTCTCCCCCAAACTCTTCACCTCTCCAAAATCCAAGAAAGGTGAATCCAAAGACAAGATGTCTTTCATCAATAATAGATCTAGTGGCCTCCCAGGTGGAATTCCTCTATGCAGTGAGACATCAATGTCAAGAGTGGATTGTACATATGGTTGGGAAACCTTTCCCTTGATCTCACAGCGCAATACAGTTTGCCTCCTCTTTGCACTAGCTCTCTGAAATAGGGAGGGGTATGTGCCTCCAATGACATGATGTTGCTCTTCATCCCTTCCTCCTCCTTCCAGCTGCAATGCTGCACAATCATGCTGCTCACTGATTGTGCTTGGACCTCCATCTATGAGATCCTAGGGACTTCCTTGCAAATATGAAAGAATCCCTCTAGTGGGAGCAAGAGCTCCTCCTCCCTCTGCATGAGGTGCTAGATCAACTCTAGAAATGAAAACGTTGTTGCCCTTAGCCTCCTCAACATGAATGGGAAACCCTCCAATGATTGGATCCTCTTTTGGAAAAGGGATCTCTCTGTATCCTTATGCCAAAATAAAAGATGAAGGTCTTACCTTCAATAAATTATCATGCAAGATATCAGCCTCCTTCATGGTTCTCTGAGGTGATTTTGAGTCTATGGTGTCTATCATCACATGCAAGGGTTTTGTTTTCTTAGATGTGTTTGTTTCCTCCAAATGTGTTTTATAATTATTCCTACCAAACCTTTTCATCAAAGTTCTAATGAACTTTGCATAGGAATAAGTATTTGCATTCTTTAAAGTAAAGGACTCAAATAACCACCATGCATAGACCTTACCTCCAAAGTGCAGCGCTACTACTCTGATGGCCTCATCTTCGAGAATCTGATGCTGCTGCAAAAAGATGTCTAGCTCTATTATCCAAGCCGTGACTGAACAAGTAGGGGAACCATCAAAGATAGATAGAATAAATCTATCCATATTATGTTGCTTGCTCCTCCTCACCTTGACCTTGCAAAACTTCAAGAAAGTGACATGATCTCTAAACTTCTAATTTTGAGATCCATACTCATGCAAGAAATCACTAAGAGTTCCCCTCTTAGGCATTCCTTCTTCTTCTTCCTCTCTCATGGCAGAACTGGCCATGTGACTGTGCTATACATCATAGGGTGTGGCTGCATGCTCACACTCCCTATAAGAAAATCTAGAGTTTGACTTAGCTTCAAACCCCCTTGGAGATCCTATACATATCTCCCTCATTATCTTCTCAAATTCTTCATGAATGCTCTGTACAGATATTGGAAGAAGCTTTGTAACCTTATCTCCCTTTTTCTCTCCACATAGTGGAGTCTTCATCTTATCTCTCCTTGACAACATAATGGCTGAGATCCAAAGGCTGAGCCAAGATTATGCTTTGATACCACTGTAATATCCCAAATTAGGGAAATGCTACAACAATGAGAATATCTCAAGATATTCTAAAGTTGGAGACTCAGCAATCTGCAAACACGACAATGGAGCAGTAGTAAGATTAAACTCATAGAAACATGAGAGAATTCCATATCCATCTTATTAATAAATAGCAACAACAAATAAATACAAGATCCTGAGAAAATTTTATACAAGATAGGTAATGCTCAACCTCAAGAGACTAGTACATGAATCATGATAGAACCACTGCTACACATGTATGCCCAAGCTATGACAACGCAGTTTTATAAGAGAAATTGCATGCTACGTATGTATAATACATGGATATAAAAATATATGGCCTATACAACATTGGGAGTGAAGATCTCAGCTCCCAAAGGCTACCTCATGTCAATCCTGGAAGGATTGGCTATAAAATACAAAATCTGCAAAATGATGGAATTGTTGGGTAGCAGCTGCAACTCAGAAATATAACTGGATGGAGATGACTATAGATGATGCCCAAAATGAATATGCCTCCTCCAATGGATCTTTTAGGTGAAAGGTTGATCCCCTCACTAAATATCTTACCCTCCAACAATCTTCAAGAGCCCCACTACAAATGCTTCACTAAAAATAACGCAGTCACTGGATGGAACTGCATTGTAGGGGCAAGAGAAGGGGTTGGCCCAATGCCAAGATCTGCAATCAGCTCCGAAGGCCTCCAAAGTGATCCCTCAAAGGAAAGAGAGACTCTTCCTCTGAAAAATAGCTGATGGAGGTGATGTAGTGAACCCTCACTACAACACCCAGCAACACAACATTATTCTGCTGCAGAAATAACACTGCCTTGGAGGAGGATGCTTGGCCACAAGCCTAGATGTGAGGAAAATCAATGCAATCCCTCTAGAGGCCTCTCAAGAAGGAGAAGGAGTCCTAAACAGGAATTCCCATAGAAACTCTTGCTAAACAACAAAGAATGCACAATGTCTCAATAGAAAATGAGATCAATAATACAAATCATGAGAAACAATGGCTGCCTTGCCCTCCTTTTAAACAAGTGAAGTCCCCCTCTCCATGGGTCCCACTCCTTTTAGGGTTTCCTCCACCAAATAACCCTCTTCCCATTCATACTGCGTTGTTTCTCTAAGTGCTCTCCACCTCTTATCCGAGCGTTGTTGACTTGGTCAAACTCGACCTTGTCCACTTGCAAATGACCCTGTTCACACATGAGAGCGTGAAAAACAACTCCAATGATGATCCCCTTTCATAATATGAGGGATTTTATTGAGATTATCATTATGCATGGGCCTCCTTACCCATTTATTCTCCTCCTAGGTGAAATCAGCAAAAGTTAACATTCCAAATTATTGTAGGAAAATTTTGGAATATTACATACCTTGTTATTAAAGAATTAGATTTTTGTTTTCGATGTAGCTCTAGATTTCTATTTATATATGTATTTCGTTTTGTTCTTTCATAAAGTCACATTAATGGTATCAGAGCAGTCTACTCTTTCTCTATTTTTTTGTGCATGTCCTCTACAATGTCAGGGTATAATTAGTTGGGACTTGAATTGGTTTAACCCTTGCAATATTTTTCCCGTTGAAACCGAAGGCTCCCCGTGAGGGAATAAAAGAAATACGAGCAAGCAGGATATCCTATCAAATTGTTTCTCGAAGAAGCTCTCGACTGAAAAAGGAACAAGATGATGGATAAGTTTTCCTATATCCTTCAGCGGAAACCAACACGCGACACAACATCATCCAGAAATCACTTTGGAGGTGCAACCCCCTTCAAGGTACAAGATAATTTTGACATCCCTATATTTGAAGGTCAAATAGACTCATATTTCATAGATAAATGGTTAAATCTGTTGGAAGGATATTTTTCGGTTCATAATTTTTCTGATAGGGAAAATATTACTTTTTCTCTCCTTAAATCCACCCCCAAGTCAAGGACCAGTGGGGAACCTATTGTGAGCAGAAGGATGAGAGAGAACCCACATTGTTTTCAACCATACCCCGTTGGAATTCCTTCCAAGACACTTTCAAGGAACAATATTACCCTGTCAAAAGCTATGAAGATAAGTACATAAAATGGACCATTAGAGAACTTTTGAGGTCTAAAATGGGCCTCATAAGAAAAATGTACAACCACAATAAAATTTATAAGAACCAATAGGATTCAAGATGATGATGTCAACCATAGGGGATGATTCACCATTTTTGGGGTAAAAAGGTAAGAAGATTAAAAAATAGTAAAATAATAAAACTACTTTTTCAACATGTCTTTTCAAATTATCTCCCTAAGGTTTTACTGGGAGTACTCATTGGATGAAAAATTTAATTCCTCATCCAAGGAGTACCCATGTTGCATACTTTTGATGGAGCCTTCTCTACAAAAAATGAGAAATACATGAAAAAATGTGATTACAATCACATTTTTCATGTATTTATCATTTTTTGTGTATCAAGGTCCATCAAAAGTATGCAACATGGGTACTCCTTGGACGAGGAATCAAATTATTCATCTAACGAGTGTTCCTGCTTGAAATTTGAGTAAACCCATAGGGAGATAAGTTGAAAATACAACTTGAAGAAAGTTTTTTTTTTCTTTTTTCCCTCTAAAATTTGATGATGTAATCTAATATTATTTTATTATTGACACTATTATTTTATAATTTCCTTAGGAGGCCCATTTAAGACCTCAAAATTCCCCTAATGCACACTGTGGTAGGGAAGGGACCAAGATTTGCTGCATTTCATAAATATTTTTCACACCCTTTGCATGATGTTAGGTATCAAGGGTTCTGAGCAGAATATACTACTCAAGTACAATGATTGCTTGCACAAATACAACTAGGATGATATGGATTTCTTGGAAATCTTCTCTCTTGGCACCATATATCAATACGCTATCAAGATCAAGTATAAATTCAAATAGAAGTACCGAGACTTTGGATCTATGAATCTGAAGAAAGGAAAAGGCTCCCCCAAATCGAAAAAAAAATGGAAAATCCAAGGCAAGATAATTAAGAACAAACAATCAAATCCGCAAGAAAATAATAACACCATGAAGATGAAGAAGGATACAAGGAAGTGGTGTGAGTTCCACAAGATCCCCACTCACAAAATAAGTGAGTGTCATGTAAATTAGTCAATAAGTGAGTGTCATGTAAATTAGTCACTAGTGGTCGAGTTGAAGGCTTCAAAGTCATACGCTTATTCTGACTCTGAGTTAGAACCCAACAAGAAGAATGGAAAAGGGAATAAAATTATTGATGGAGATCCCAGTGCCATCGTTGCCACCACAAATTTCCAGAATATTGAGCTTGAAGGCCCAGAGGAAGGGAAGTGTCTCTTCCACTCACAAATGTGGGTGAACAAGTCGTCATTGCAGTTCATTGTCGACAACAGGATCCAAAACAACCTAATGTAAACAAAATTTGTTAAGCATTTGGTTCTACCAACCAAACCACACTCGCAACCATACACCATCGTGTGGCTCCACCAAGGATGAGATCTCCACACCATTCAAAATTGTCTCCTTCCATACAACATCAAACTCTTCACGGATGAGGTATTGTGAGATGTTGCTCCTCTTTAAGTTTGTTCTATATTATTAGGCCAACCATACTTGTGGAAGCATCATGTTGTGTATAATTCTAGTCTTCGCAATGTTGTTATTACTTTTGGAAATAAGTTATAAAGGATACCGAAGGTAGCCCCACCTATTTCCATGTCTTTAATCTCTGCTAAGAAATGCAGTAAGATCATCTCCTGGGCCGAGAATTTTTTTTTCCTTTTTATTCACTCTCAAAGTAAGGGGAAGATCGTGGCCATATCCATGGCCCCCGAGAAGAGTTCCTACACACAGTAGAAATAGGTGGATAATATTGTGGAAGAATACAGGGACATCTTCTCCTCACCCACAGGGGTAACCTTGCACTGTTAGGTCAAGCATTCGATCAATATGAATCCCGAATCACCTTTAACTAATGGGTTGACATATCATCACTCCACTCTATAAAATGAAGAGATCAAGTGACAGATCTAGAAGTTTCTAAAAAAAGGACACTTCTGACCAAGTTCCTCGCCTTGTGGGGGCCCGATTGTACTTGTATAGAAGAAGGATGGGACCTAGAGGTTCTGCATTGATTATCGGGCACTAAACAAAATCATTGTCAGGAACAGATATCCAATCTCATAGATTTGATGAACTTCTGGATCAGCTTAAGGGGGGAAAGTATTTCAACAATATCTATTTGAATTCTCGTTATCACTATTTTCTAACAGAGCCCACAAATGTATGGAAGACCACCTTCAAATCCAAGGAATGAATTTTTGAATGGTTATTATGCCTTTCTGGTTGAAAAATTCCCCTAAAAATTTCATGACACTGATGGATGACATCTTGAAACCCTTCACCAACTTGCTTGTGGTTTTTTATCTGGACGATATTCTCATATTTAACAAGAGTTGGGAAGAGAAATTGCAACACATTCATCAGGTCCCTCAAACCCTATGGAAACCCAAACTATGTGCCAACTTGGCAAAATTCACCTTTGGAATGAGCTAGGTCGAATATCTAGGTTACATCATAGCTGAGAAAGGTGTGCATGTGGATGTGACTAAGATCCAAGTAATTTGGGAATGGAGAACCTCGACCGCCCTAACAGAACTTCGTAGCCTTGAAATTTTTTATCATAGGTTAATGTTGGGATTATCCCATATCACTTGGTCTTTGAGTTAGGTTACGAAGGGTAAAGGGAAAGAAAAATTTTCTTGGTCTGAGTCCCAACATAAGGAATTTGTTGAGTTGAAGCATCACTTCTTATTTGCACCTTTAATCACATTGTTAGACCTACAACAACCATTTGAAATTGAGATGGGTGCGTTTGACTATGCTATTTGTGAAATTCTCACCCAGCAAGGTAATTTGGTGGCCTATCATAGTGAGACACTTTCTGATACAATTCATAAATACTCCACCTATTATAAAGAGATTTATTATATTGTGAAGGTTTTTCAACAATGGAAACATTACATTATGGGGAAAGAGACAGTCATCTATTGGAAATACTGAGAGGGGGGGTGAATCAGTATTCCTTTCAATTAGAGCATTAGTTAATCTTCA
This sequence comes from Pinus albicaulis, assembly GCA_034641835.2. NCBI lineage: Eukaryota > Viridiplantae > Streptophyta > Pinopsida > Pinales > Pinaceae > Pinus > Pinus albicaulis. The sequence goes on along the minus strand of CM076580.1, from coordinate 1,669,406,001 downwards.
ATTATTATCAGTGTTTGTACAATGATAGCAGTAAACAAAAGGAACACAAATACACACAGTTTTTAAGGTGGAAACCCTCTTCGGGACAAAAACCACCTGAATTATTTTCTAATAATTCTTTAATATTCAACTCCAATTGAAAATAAAGATCCAAATTCCAAGAATCTAGAAAAGCATTCTTCTCTAGCTCCCACTGGATGGACGCTCCAATGCCCGAGATTCTCTAGTAGTAAACTGAACAGATTCCCCAACACCCAATGAGCTACAACTCACCCTAGCACCACCCTACCACCCTGAAGTTTTCACAGGCTTGAACTTATTGGTGACTTCATGCACCAGCCTAGCACCACCCTACCACCCTATAGAATAATAAAAGAAGAATGGACTCCTGTACCAGGGAAAATGGTCCACTTTACAATGATATAGAATGATGTAGAAGAATAAGACACAGTAGACCATAACCCCAACTATGACACAACCACCTAATGATGATCCTATACCTCCCGACACTACCACTTCAACTCTTGGCAGATAGACACTAGTACAATTTTTTACAATGATGTATTTACAATGACTTAGTACAATGATACCTTTACAATGACTATATGCAGTACTTCCCACTTGAAGTCTTCATGTGATGAACTTATTGCTATTGTTCTGCACCTTGATTTTTGATATTGTCATGCTACCCTCTGCTACACCTTGCTTTTATTTGCTACCCTAGAAATTTTGGTCCTTTGTAGCCCTTGACAACACATGATCTAGCTTTTTCTTGCCTTATAGAAGCTCGATATTGAATCTGGTGTATCTCTGTTATTTCAGATCCCCAATATGTGATTTTTAGTTCTATAGTATTCCTCTGAGTCTTCTTTCCAATTCCACAGTTTTGACCCAATTTGGATTCTTAAAGAGAGATTTATTCCCAAACTCTCACAATGACCTAATTATGTATTGGTTCAGTAAAGTGAAATTGTAAGGCATGCCATGTGTCATTGTTTCTTCATTCAGCTCTAAAATTGATACAACAAAAAGTAAAGTCTGTGCACTATCTTCAATTTTTTACAGAATTCCAATCCTATAATCAGAGAGAGAATTATGATGATTTTCCCGAGGGCACTTCTTTGAGATGAATTTCAGGAGCCTGCAAAAACACTAATTTCCACAGATCATATCTCTGAAAATATTACGCACCTTGATCTGAAATTTTTACAGAAGCATCCTCAGGATTTCAGATTTTCCTCATAAAAATTTCATCTTCTGAACCTTTGTAGAAAACAATTTAGAGAAAAAATTCCACGATGACCTATTTTAGGTAGCGAAATCCCTACATAAGGAGGATATGATGATCATAACTTATATTAATGCTTAGGTTGAGAGGGGCTTCAACAAGTGAACATGGGAGGGATTTTAGGAGTTTAAAAATTATTAATTATTTGCTTTTCAATGACCCATGCCACAACCCCATGGGGTTTTATCCCACTAACTGGGGTTACAAACTTCAAACATGAATATCTCTCAAACTGTGAAGAATTACGTGGCATGTCGTATATCAACGGAAACATCTCAATAAGAATAAACCATCAAAAGCGTTCTTGACCAAAATTTAGTAATTTGGTAGGTCAAAATTCCCATGCAATATTAGGGTATCCCCTGGTGCTTCTTAGGTTGACATCAATGACAACCACTAATCAAAAATATCCCCCTTTGGCATTTATGGCAACACAAGTACTCCCCCTGTGATCATGACACATCTTCCTACAACATTCTCTCCCCCTTTGACATCAATGGAAAAGGGTAACTCCCCATGACACACAACCATCTTGCTGACCTGTACATACTTCCACTCACCTTGACACACAACCATCCTGTGGACCTGTACACACTTCCATTCCCCCTTATTCTGAATAAGGAAAATCTAATGAGAACTTGGGAGAATCCCAAGCTTTTAGTGAAGATATTTCAATGCTTCAAGAGCACTCTTAGGATCAGCAATGCTTCCTGCCCAATCTGCATTTGTAAAGGATTTAATAATGAGATTGTTACCCTTGGTATACCACAAGCCATATTTTGTTGTTCCCTTTAGATATCGAAGAATTCTTTTGATGGCAATAATATGTGATTCTTTCGGTGCTGCTTGGAATCTTGCTACTTGTCCAAATGCTTGCATAACATATGACCAGGAGGTTGTTACATATAGAAGACTACCAATCATAGATCTGTACAACCTTTGATCCACATCCTTAGTTGAGTCGTCTATGCTCAATTTGAAACCTGTTACCATCGGAGTAAGGATGGGTTTGCAATCTTCCATTTTGAATGTATTGAGAATTTTCTTGATGTACTTGGCTTGACATATAAACATTCATTTCTCTTGCTGGGATCTTTGAAGCCCTAAGAAGTATGTCACCTCACCAAGTAAAGATATCTCGAACTCAATTTTCATCTTTGTAGAAAATTTCTTACTTATTCGATCATCATTGCTACCAAATATTATATCATCCTCTTTAACTATTGGACGCACTTTAGTTTCTTCATCCAGAACATATATGTCGTTTGGAGCTCGACTTTCTGTAGCCACAATTTCACCATACCTACCTTTCCTGATTTCACATTTTGTGGAGTTGAATAGTATTGTGTGTCCTTGATCACACATTTTTCCAACAATGAGCAGATTTTGATTCATGTTTTCAACCAATAGAACATTCTTGGCTAGAGCATATTTGCTTCTGAGAGTGACGGTACCTGATCCTATAACATTTGAAGATCCATCATTTGCAAAGGACACGGTTCCATCCTTCTTCTCTTTCAAAGATACAAATTTCTTTCTATCTCCAGTCGTATGCGTTGAGCAACCACTATCAACATACCACACATATTTTTTGTTTTGAGCCTTGAGAGCAAGAGCACAATTACCAGTCTTCTTCTTCTTCCATGTTTGTTCATTCTATGGTTCCAGAGATTCTTCTAGAGGATTTTCAAGTCTACAATCTCTGGCTATGTGTCCAAAGTTCTGAAATTTATAACATTCCATATTATTTCTTAAATTTTCAACTATTTATGTTTCGTTGAGCCTTGGGAGGTTCATATTTGATAGATCTCCTGGAATTGTATTGGTTCCTAGGGTACGTGCGACATTTTATAGCTTTATGACCAAATTTTCCACATGAATAACAATAGCCATGAAAAATATGTTGGTACCTGGATGGAAATCTTTGTCGAGGAATCGTCTTCCAAGGATGTTCTTGCAAATCTTGTCCAATGAATTCTACATGCATGTCAGATATCATAGATTCATTGTATTTTTTTGTAGAAGGTCCTGCTTCTTCTTCTTTGTAACTGAGGCCAGTTTTGTCATTGTAAGATCATTGATTGTTGATGAGTTCTTCCAATGCCCTTGAGCTGTTGGCATTAGGAGAATTTTGAGGTCTAAAATTATCCTCTTAAGGAAATTATAAAATAATAGTGGAAATAATAAAGTAAGATTTGATGACATCATCAAATTTTAGAGGGAAAAAGGAAAAAACTACTTTTTCAACTCGTATTTTCTACTTATCTCCCAAATTTTTTACTCAAATTTTGAGCAGGGGCACTTGTTGGATGAAAATTTTTATTCCTCATCCAAGGAGTACCCATTTTGCATACTTTCGATGGACCCTGCTACACGAAAAATGAGAAATGCATGAAAAATGTGATTGCAATCACGTTTTCATGTATTTATCATTTTTCGCATAGAAGGGTCCATAAAAAGTATGCAACATGGGTACTCCTTGGATGAGGAATTAAATTTTGCATCCAATGAGTACTCTCGCTCAAAATTTGAGTAAAAAATTTGGGAGATATGTTGAAAATACGAGTTGAAAAAGTAGTTTTATTATTTTATTATTTTATAATCTTTTTACCCTTTTACTTAAAAAATGGTGAATCATCCCCCATGGTTCACATCATCATCTTGAATCCTATTGGTTCTTATAAATTTTATTTTTCTTGTAAATTTTTCTTAGGAGGCCCATTTTAGACCTCAAAATTCCCCTAATGCATAGTTTTGGACAGTTTTTCCCTTCTTCACTTCCTTACGCAGCGAAACTACTTCAGCTTCTAATGCTTCACTTTCTTGGTTTCTTTCTTCTAACTTCTTTTGAAGTGATTCTTCAATACATTTGTGTTCTTCAACTTCAATTTTGAGACCTTTAACTTGTTCTTCAAGAGTATTGGAACGGATCTTCTCATCCTTGAGCTCTTTAATAAGCTTGATTGCCTCCTTAGAAAATTATTCTATGGTCATCCCTTCTTCTTTGTTGTTTGATACCTCTTGTTTAATGTGCTTGGCCATAAATAATACTTTCTCATTGGCTTCTTCTTCACTGCCATTGTCTTCATCGAATGATGAGCTATCTTCTTTATAGAGAAAGTTCCTTTAAAATAATTTATTTTTATTTTCTTGTTGAATTTCTTAAAGCCTTTCTTTTATTTTGAGTTGCCATCACTTCTGTTCAGACATTTTGCTGCGAAATGCCCAACCTCACCACAGCTGAAACATATCAATGGAATTTTACCCTTGAATTTTCCCTTACCAATTTTTAGTTTTCTCGTAAAGTAAGCATATTCTCCATCTGAAATGCCTTCTTCATCATCTTCCTTTCTTCACACTTACAGGTGCAGGTCTATGCCTTTGAAGGTTTTTTCTCCTTATTGGTTTTCTTATATGCAACGAACGCAGTTTCTAGATGCGAAGTACCCTCTTCTTCATCAAGTCTCATTTCATATGCTATGAGAAATCCATGTAATTCCTCTTTGCTAAGTTTATCCAGGTTTGCACTATATTCTAAGACAAATACCTTTGGTTTGAATCTCCCTAGTAACGTTCTAAGAATATTTCGTATAATAGTCTTCTCGTCAACAGGCTCTCCTAATCCTTCCAGAGTGTTGGTTGTTTCATCAATGTGTTGGAAGTATGCAACAATGTTGTTATCTTCTTTCATTCTGAGTTGCTCAAAATTTTCTCTATAGATTTGAAGCTTTGCTTCTTTGACATTTGAGTCACCTGCATATATATTCTCAAGCTTTTCCCATACATTTTTGGCGGTTTTACAACCCAACACCTTATGATAATCATATTCAATAAGTCCACTGATAATAATATTCTTTGCTTTTGCATCATTTACCGAATTCTTCTTACCTTGTTCATCTACGGTTGATTTAAATCCATTTTGAACAGTGTCCCATACTTCGTAACCTTGCGCCAAGAGATAGACCTCCATTCTTCCTTTCCAGAGTGCATAATTATTTTCATTGAACAAAGGTACACCATTCTTGGTATGCTCCATGACCTCCTTCCAGCTGTTAAACTACTATTGAAGGAACCAAGCTCTGATACCAATTGTTGGAAATACTGAGAGGGGGGGTGAATCAATATTCCTTTCAATTAGAGCATTACTTAATATTCAATTATTATCAGTGTTTGTACAATGATAGCAGTAAACAAAAGGAACACAAATGCACACGATTTTTAAGGTGGAAGCCCTCTTCGGGACAAAAACCACCTGAATGATTTTCTAATAATTCTTTAATATTCAACTCCAATTGAAAATAAAGCTCAAACTTCTTAGAATCTAGAAAATCATTCTTCTCTAGCTCCCACTTGATGGACGCTCCAACCCCCGAGATTCTTCAGTAGTCAACTGAACAGATGCCCCAACACCCAATGAGCTTCAACTCACCTTAGTACCACCCTACCACCCTACATTTTTCACAGGCTTGAACCTATTGGTGACTTCATGCACCAGCCTAGCACCACCCTACCACCCTATAGAACAATAAAAGAAGAATGGACTCCCGTACTAGGGAAAATGGTCCACTTTAAAATGATATAGAATGATGTAGAAGAAGAAGACAAAATAGACCATAACTCCAACTATGACACAACCACCTAATGATGATCCTAGACCTCCTGACGCTGCCTCTTCAACGCTTGGTAGATAGACACTAATACAATTTTTTACAATGATGTATTTACAATGACTTAGTACAATGATACCTTTACAGTGACTGTATGCAGTGTTGCCCACTTGAAGTCTTCATGTGATGAACTTCTTGCTACTATTATGCACCTTGATTTCTGCTCTTGTCATGCTACCCTCTGCTGCACCTTGCTTTTCTTTTCTACCCTAGAAATTCTGGTCCTTTGCAACCCTTGACAACACATGATCTAGCTTTTTCTTGCCTTATAGAAGCTCTATATTGAATCTAGTGTATCTCTGTTATTTCAGATCCCTAATATGTGATTTTCGGTTGTATAGTAGTCCTTTGAGTCTTATTTCTAATGCCACAGGTCTGGCCCAATTTGGATTCTTCAAGAGAGAGTTATGCCCAATATCTCACAATGACCTAATTATGGACTGGTTTAGTAGAGCGTATTTGTACGACATGCCACGTATAATTTTTTCTTAATTCGGATCTGAAATTGATATAGAAAAAAAGTACTATCTGTGCACTATCTTCCACATTTTACATAATTCCAATCCGATACTCAGAGAGAGAGTTATGACGATTTTCCCAAGGTCAGTTCTTTGAGATGAATTTCAGGAGCCTGCAAAAACACTGAATTTCATAGATCATAACTGAATTTCATAGATCATATCTATGAAAATATTTCACACCTTGATCTAAAATTTTTACACGAGCTTCCTTAGGATTTCTAATTCACCTCATTAAAATTTCATCTTTTGAACCTTCGTAGAAAAAATGTTAGAGTGAAAATTCCACGATGACTGTTTCAGATAGCGAAATCCCTACATAAGGAGGATATGAGGATCACAATTTATATAAATGCTTAAGTTGAGAGGGGCTTCAACAAGTGAACGTGGGAGGGATTTTAGGAGCTTAAAAATTATTAATTATTGAATTTTCAATGACCCATGCCACAACCCCATGGGGTTTATCCCACTAACTGTGGTTACAAACTTCAAACATGAATATATCTCAAACCGTGAAGAATTACATGGCGTGCCATATATCAACGGAAACATCTCAACAAGTAGAAACCATCAAAATCACTCTTGACCCAAAATATAGTAATTTGGTAGGTCAAAATTCCCATGCAATATTGGGGTAGCCCCTGGTGTTGCTTGGCTTGACATCAATGACAACCACTTATCAACATCATCCACATAGATCACTGACCTCTTCAGTTTAAACAAACACAAGTTGCAGAATGATCACCATCTTAAGTGGTCTACATTTCTACAAAAATTCCACTTAAACATTAAATACAAAAAGGGAAGCACCAATCATGTTGTGGATTTCCTCAATCGGCCCCAAATTGCATCAATGACTACTATTCTCAACTCTTGTGGCCACGATACCTCTAGATAGACACAACTGTACAAAAATGATCCAAATTTCGCCGCCACATACCAGATGCTAGTGGATGGCAATAAAGTTCCAAATTTCCACCTCCAGGATGCATTATTATGCTACTTGGGTCACCTTTGTGTTCCTTCAAGCGAGCATGCCAAGCTGATTTGGGATGCACAGTATAATCAGGTCATAGGAAAATTTGGTGTGGAGAAAACTATGGCCACACTAAATTATTTTTATTGGCAAAAACTCTGACAGGATGTTAGAAAATATATCAGATGTTGCACTTCATGTGCCATCACCAAGCCAACCATCAAGAAGCAAGACATGTATACTCCTCTACCTACTCCTATCCAACCCTGAGAATCCATCTCCATGGACAATCTATTTGTCCTCCCTTCTACCAAGCATGGTAATGACTGTTTATTTGTGGTCATGGACAAATTTTCTAAGATGGTTGTATTGGTGGCCTGCAAGAAGTGTATCACAATGTAGGACACTATCAAACTCTTCTTTGAATGAGTGTGGGTACATTTTGGGACCCCAAAGGCCATTGTACCATATTGGGATAACAAGTTCATAAGCACATTCTGATTGAGCCTCTGGACACTATTGGACATCAAGCTCACCAGTTCGGTTACATTCCATCCCTAGACTAATGTACATACAAATGTCTTCAATAGGATGATATTGCACATTCCTCGCATGTACAACTCCAATCATCCATGAACCTAGTGTTACACCATTTTTTGGTCATCTAACCTGTTGCTATTAGATGGACCTAAGTAGACCATGTAAGACCAATTTTACCCTAAGTAAAATTGCTTTGACTATGTAAGGATGAGAGTCTTCCCTATGTGCAACACAGCTAGAACAAAGCTCTCCATCGCTCGACTGGACACATTCCCTTTCAAGTGGGTATGGGATTTCAACCTTTGTGTTTGATTGATGTTTCCATGCCTCATGCGACTACACAAAAAATCCAAACATTTACAGTCTGAGGCAGATACAGAAACTAGGTTTATTGAATGCTTCCAACATATCCACCAACATGTTCATGACATCTTGGAGAAGTGTGATGCCAAGTACAAGTAGTGGCATGATCATCATCAGGTGTCACATGAGATTTAGGTGGGAAAAAAAAATTGGTTGCATTTGAAGAAATAATGCCTTTTCGTAGACCATCAAAATATATGACCACTCTGATACGGGCCTTAACCCATCACCAAGGTTGTGGGAGAAAATTATTTTGAGCTTAGCATTTCCCCATTCATTGGCATGCACCCGGTGTTCAATGTGGGTTGCCTTTGGCCAAAGTTTCCACCAGTGTTGGACACATCATACATTGAAGAACATCTAACACCCAAAGAGCTAAACCTAAACTGCATAGAATAGGCAACAACTAATCAGATCATGGACACACACATCAAGAACACTCGCTAAAATAATATCCAATTGTATTGGGCTATCAAATAGGACCAACTCCTGCACCAAGGCAAGTTGCTCACGAAGGACTAATTTCAACATAAGTTTCCACATTTCTAGGAGGCACTCAATGCAATCGGGACCATTACTTCCGAAGGGGGAAGGATTGATCGAGGAGGATATTTGTGGCCACCTTCCTATTCCATTTGGAACCCCGCCATTTTTTCTTTCAATTTTCTTAATTGTAACACATATTGCTATTTTTGGCAGTTTTCAGATCCTAAAATTCCGAAGCCGTTTTGAGGACCTAAAAGAATTTTTTTGGGAAAATGGAGAGAACATAAAAGTGAAATATTATCCAACTTATATTATTTTTTCCTCCTCTTGGAGATCTTATAAATGAGGTATTATGATAATCAAACAAATATTGTATTCCAATGTTACGACCCTGATAAGTTGACGTTCCAAATTTTGGCGCTTCATCTCCTAGGGTTATGTTTTTGGATGTTTAGAGTCTCCTATTGTTTCTTAATGAAAATTCCTTTGAGCCTCATGGAAACATATATCAAAATGCATGTATCTGACACATCGCTTCTCAAAGGTAATCTACCATCACCTGAACTATTTTATTTCCATTCTACATGTAACAATTTTCAATACTTTTTATTAATGAATTAAAGTTTGTTTTCGTTGTATCTTTGTGTTTATATTTATATCTATATTTCATTTCATTCTTGAATATATATTTATCATTGGTATCAAATTGGTCTGTTCTTTCTCTGTTTTTTTGTGCATGTCCCCAACAAGGTCGGGGTATAAGGAGTTGAGAGTTGACTTAGTTGAACCATTTCAAGACCGTCCCCGCCGACAGTGACGACCGCCCATGGGGGAAGAAAAGGAATATGAGGGAGCAAGATATCCTATTAAAATACTTCCCAAATAATCCCTTGAGTGGCAAAGGAATGAGATTATGGATAAATTTTCCTACATCCTTCGGTGGATGCCAACAGGAAACACATCTTCATCCAACAGTCACTTTAGAGGCGCCTCCCCTTCAAGGTATAATTTAATTTTGACATCCCTATATTTTAAAGTAAAATGGACACAAATTTCATAGATAAATGGTAAAATATATTGGAAGGGTATTTTTCTGTTCATGATTTTCGTGATAGGGAAATGATTACATTTTCTCTCCTCAAAGCCTCCCCCTGCGTCAAGGACTGGTGAGAAACCTACTGTGAGAAGAAGGATGAGAGGGAACCCTCACTATTTTTAGCCACACCCACTTGGAATTACTTATGAGACGTTATCAAGGAACAATATTACCCAGACGGTAGCTATGAAGATAAGTATATAAAATGGACCACACTGTGGTAGGGAAGGGAACAAGATGCGCTAGAGTTCACAAATAATTTTCATACCCTTCGTACAAAGTTGGGTATCAAGGATTCTGAGTGGAATATTGTACTAAAGTACTGCGGTTGTCTACACAAATACATATAGGATGATATGGATTTCCTAGACATCTCGCTCGATGATGCATATTGATACGCTGTAATGATAGAGCATAAATTCAAACAGAAGAAGCGAGCCTTTGGATATACAAATATGAATCAAGGAAAAGGTGCCCCCAAATCGTAGAACAAATAGAAAATATAAGGCCGGGTGACTCAAGACAACCCATCGAAGTCACAAAAAAAATAATAACCCCACGAAGACTAATTTTATATGCCATTTTGTCACATCTGGTTAATAGGCCTGCAAACTGGATCAGTCTACATCCATGAACATGTTGTCATCATCCCTACACAAATGCCTAAGAATTACCTTTCCAACTATCAGAGTTTTTATGTCTAACTACTAAAAATAAATGATTTTAAGCCCCGGCATACCCTGCTCCTTTATCCACCTGTGTTCAATGTTGGTTTCTCCTTGTTGCACCAATTTTTATCAGCACAAGTTTCTCCTTGTTATGGGTGCTTTGATTCTATAAATTTCGGAAGATTAAAAATATTTCTGAAACTTCCTCTTCCAAAAGCTTCCAGGGGTTGTTTTAACCATTTACCTTGGATAAGAAGCTCGAGTCCTATATAATACTATCTTTGATATGTCACCTATTATCCATTGAGCTCATCCTCCCATCATAAGTGGATCTCAATCTCATTCTGGTAAATCCTAAACTACCATCCCTCTCCTATAAAATTACTACCATCCATATCATTAGGGTTTTCTTTTGGAGATTGATCATGCCCTCATGTTGTTGCCTTGAATATAAGAGAATGATCTTCTTCGTGCATTAGGGTGACATTGAGGTGTGATTTGTGACAAGGACATACAAGTAAAATTGGGGAGATCTCTACAAGATCAGCTATTATTATTGGTTGTAAACTCTCTCTTATTTATATTAATATAAAGAGTATCATATTTTCGTATATGTTTTATGTTACATTTACATTCATGCATTTCAATGCCTTGTTGATTCATTGAATAGAGTAATTGAATTATGCTATGTATATGTTGTGGATACTTCATTTGTTTTGGTTGTATGTGCAGGTTCTAATTATATCATTTGGAGCTATGATTGGAGATAACAATACAGGAGGAAAGTGAATAATCCGACAGATTCAAAGTAAGCCTCTTTCCATTATTAAATTTCTCTAATGGAAACTCTATATTCTTTTCTTTGTGTTGTTCTAGACCATTCCACTAGGTCTAGCGAAGATACTTTTGTCCGTAATTGTAAATTTTGTATAACAAATTAGCGACTCCACTAGGGATTGTTTATTTCCCTTAGTGGTTTCCTTAACCTTAGAACTTGTTTCACCGTTTGAACCAACCTTGATTGCCTCACTCAGACCTTGATTGACCCTAGGAAAACCCTTCTCTAATCTTGATTTGATTTTTTTTCATAATTTGGTCGGATCTGCATCAGTGCTCCCCCTGTTCTAAAGACAGAGTGCGCCAGCACAACTTCTCCTTCTCTGCACCTATGCTGAAGAGAAATGTTTCCCTTTCTGCACTTGCGTTGATTCCTGTTAGATGAAAAAAAATTCCTCTTTTTCCTTTCTCTCTGATCTTTTTTTATCCATCTAGCTTTCCTTTTGTCCCTAAACGAGTCTTGGTCTCTGAAAAACCTTCACTTTGTTTGATTTTGTTTTTTGTAACCTTTGATAAGAATTTGTTTGGATTTTGTTGTGTTATTTTCAATGAGGTCATTAGTGAACTTTTGCTTGATCATTTATTTCTTGAAATAATTGATATTACAATCATAATTCTATATAGTTTCTTTTATCAGTTATTTAGCAAGCATATTAGTTTTCATTTCATTTGGAAATTAAGTGTATTGAAAAGGAAAATATCATCATTTTTGCATTTTGAAATTGGAAATTAGAACAGTTGCATTAGGGGAATTACCTTTAAAAAAATTATTTGTTGCATCACTCTTTGTTCTCTTACCTCCCATACATAGATTTTCATTGAAAAGAAAATTTCATTTTGTCATGCTAGATTGCATATTTAGGATATTCAGGTGAAATTCGCGGTGAGCCTTGAAAATTGAAACATAATTCCAGATAAACTTTAAAATTTATTTAATGAATATTAAGGATCATTTGAAACATTAACGCAAAAATATATAGGTCTAGGCTAGAGATGTGTTCCAACATATTTAAACATATGAGTTGTCATTTTGTGCCAGCGTCACATTTTGGGGGTGATACCTCGTTCCACGTACGTAAGTGTATCAGTCTGTTTTCCACGTACCTCCAAGTATATTGGATGGCGCTCCATGCATTATAAGTATATGGAAATGCTCTCATCGAACATTTATGCATTAGACAAGACTACTACATACTGCACTTCCACGTAGCGTAGAGTATGTTTTTGAAGTCCACATTAGGTTGTTATCCTTACCTTAGGTAACCAAGTAGGCCTCCTTGTATAATTTGATACAACACAAAAATCAGGGAGATTTCTTGCCCATATGTAAATCCTTGTTTCTCACAATTTCTTGGTAATCCCTTTTTCCTAGATTACCCTTTTTTATTTATTTTTATTTATTTTTAAATTTATTAAACCAATGTGGAAGAACAACCCCCTCAACCCCGTCATTCGCGTAGGATGCAAATAGTTCCTCCTCTTCCACCTGAGGCAACTCCTATATATCGTAATAATAATAAAAACATGCAGATTACTAAAACTAGTACTTCGGAAGCTACTACTTCTGGTCCTCCACCTAAAATAGATCCACCAGAATCATCCCTTCCTATGAGTACTGAACCTGAGATTACTTATTCATTTTTTGGTGATTCTGACATAATCGAAACAAAATCACCTGAGATTTCATTACCTGAGTATCTTGAATCAGAGATAGTGGAACCTAAGGTTATACAACCCGAGGCCCCTCAATTATCTGCACCTGTTACTTTAGGACCTTCTTCTTCTCTTCCTTTGTCTGAAACCCAACCACAACCTATATATATCAGACCCGAAGGTGAACCATTTCCACCTGGTCTTGTGAGTATTGAAGAGATTCCTCAAGAAGAGCCTCGACCCTCTTCTCCCATCCATTTGAGAGGGACTCATTTTTACCAGGCTTATCATTTTCCTTCTCCTCATACTTCGTCACAAGCTCCTTTGTCTTATTCACTTCCTTTCAACTCACCCTTGAATTTCCCTCAATAATCCTCTTTGGGAAATTTAACCATGACTGAATTCACTATGGTTTTTCAACGTGTATACACTACTGTGACTGATACAACCTATGTTTCAAATTCATCCATGTTTGTAACATCGCCAGAGACCTATTTGTAAGGGGGCTCATTTGTCCCACCTGGTTGCCAAATATTTCCTGGTACCTTTCCTGATGCAACATCCAGTCCATGGACTTCTCCTATTTCATTCTCTTCTAGAATAATATCTGGCACTTATTTTATGAGAGATACACAATATGTTCTTCATCCTCCATCTACACCTACCATTTAGCAGAAAATTGGTCCTTATGTTAGCATGTATGGACACCTACAAAAACCCAATCCACCTCATATTGGAAACCCTCCTCTTAGGGGGGAGTTTCCTCTATATTTCTCTCTTCTTTCGGTAGGAGGGAAACATATTGGGAGTTTTTTTCCATGTCCTCATCAAATATCACAAATTAGTGCTCAACCTCGTTTGATTCCTCGACATTCAAGAATGGTTATCAATTTTTGGAAATCTACAATGCACATACAACCTATTTCGATTGTGGCTACATCTCTAATCTCTCAATCTGTTCCATTTGCATCTCATATCCCTACTCATAGGCCTATACCCAAACCTATTCAAGCTCAAGTTAATGTAAGCCAACATTTACAAGTTGCATCTTTAACTCAACATGTTCTACCAGTATTTGGCACCTCCCAAACCCCATTTACTTATCCTCTTTAAGGTATCTTACAATATCCAATGCTTGGTAAAGCTATTCCTCAGATTAAAGTGGGTAAAAATGTATATGGCATCGTCCAGGCATAGCCTAACCAACCTTATGTTGGGTGATGTAAAATCCCACAGGGAAACAATACCAAATATTTCAAGGTATACCTCAAATTCCTTACCAAGTTCAACAAATCCAAACCTAACCATTTCAACCTTTACAAGGTTATCCTGGAGCTGGGAAGAAACGTTATGTGTATCCTAGTTATCATAATCCTCTCTATTCTGGAGTGCAGATATCTATTTCTCAGACCATCCCATCTTACCCAGGGTAACATCCACCATACTTTAATAGGAAGTTTCCATTTGTAGTGAATCTTGAATTGTCGAATCTTACATGGCTTACCAATGATCCAATTTCCCATTCTCCTTAGTGGTCAGTTATTCCCACAAAATTTCCTAGTGATATCCCTAAATTCAATGGAAATCCTAGAGAAGACCCATATACACACGTTATGACTTATCATTTGCGATGTTCTTAAAGTTCTCTCAATGATGACTGTCCATTTACGTCTTTTCCAGTGCACACTTACCAGTACGATAAAAAATGTTCTATTGAATTATCACGAGCTTCGTTCGATAATTTCAGTGCTTTAACTACCACATTATTAACTCATTTCCAGTTACCCATTCGATATGATACTGGAACTAGAATTTTAACCAATTTCAAACAATATGATTCCACTCACACTTTTTATCACATTCATGAGTGGCGATGTCGTAGTCATTTAGTTAAAAAAAAATTTCTTGATCAGTTGTTAGTTGAATGGTTTATCAATTCTCTATTACCATCCATAATAGAAGACATAGCTAAAGGAGGATTTGTGACCGAAGAGAAAGCAATTTATCGTTCCAAATATCTTGATCTTACTTATACCCAATCTGGCACTCTTTATGATAAAATACCAAATGCTTCGCGAACTTTCGATATTTTTTCTCAACCTCCTGGTAAAGAATCGTGTGTCATTGATGGCATCATAGGTTCTACTACAAATAAACCGGTGAGTAAACCATCTAGTTTGACTCTTATTGTGGGTAACAAAAACCCTCCTTCCTCTACTCTTGCGGCTTCTACTTTCGAGATCAATATCGTTCAATCCACCAAAGGAAAATTTCAGCAACCAGGAACTAACAAGAAAGGCAAAGGTAAAAATAAGAAAGATAATCCTCCATGAGATAAAAAAATTATTCATTCTTCTTAAGAAAAGTGGAAACCTCATTATCCATGCTTAATTTGTAATGAGGGTCATTTCACTCGTGATTGTCCACATCAAGCGGAAGTAAATCAATTCCTTAAGTCATTTGTTGCACTTGTTGTGTTGAAAAATCTATTTTTGAATTAGGAGACTAATATGGTTGCTTAGGATCCTGCTTCCTCTAACTTAGTTATGATGCTTTCCTCCATAAAGCCAAAAAATGATGTTATGGTGGACACCAGGAATAAATACTACGGTAATTTGAATCCCTCTATTGGTCAGGATACTAATCAATGTACTAGTTCGACTACATCTCCATCAGATCCTACTCCAAATACGTTTCCTACTAAATTGATGATTAAGCCTCCCAAAGTTGTTATTCATAAATTTTCATTCAACCCTCATGCAAGAGCTACTTAGAATTATAACATAGTTGAGGATATGGCTCAAGTTCCTTCAATTATTTCAACTCTCGAGGTGTTGGAAAATTGTCCCACCTAGAAGAAGGCTTTACTTTCCGCTATTGGATTTATTGATCCCTCAGATTCCAACCTTGTATTTTTTAACCATGATAATTATATGCCTCAACTTCCAAACCAATTATATTTCATGATTCAGGTTTTCATTCAAAGTAAGACCATCCATCACTCCGTTGTGGATGGAGGAGATTCAACCTGTATCATGTCACTTTCTTGTTGGAAGGACATTGGTTCTCCCCAATTAAATCAGTCACCAACTAATCTAAATTATTTTGATGGAACAGGTTTCAAGCCTTATGGAATTTTGAATTAATTGCAATTAGACTTAGGTGGCAAGATAGTGTAAGTGGAAGTAGAAGTTATCGACAGACCATTATATTATAACCTTCTATTGGGTTGTATGTGGGTTTATGCTATCATTGTTGTTGTTTCAAATTATTTCAGAATGATCGCTTTCCCTCATAATGGAGGTATAGTAGCCATCGATCATCTCACTTTCTTTGCCACCAATTCTCAAGTTACTAGAAGAATCCCTCTTGTGGGAGAAACCCCACATCCATATCATCTTGTCGAGGTGGGATTGCTTAAGGACTCATCCCTCATGGGAACCTTTTCTCTTCTCCTCCTTTTTCTAATTCCCTTCCTAGAAATTCTAATATGGTTGCTTATGTCAATATGATATCTTCTTGTACTACCCCATCTGATATTTGAATTGTTCCACATGAATCTAATATTTACACTTTTGGTGATTACATGTCTCTCAGTCCCATTTAGATTTACTATGAAGTCATTTATTCGGCCTGTGCAGCGCATTCTACTTTCATCTCTTCGATCAATTAGATTTATCATCTTTAGATTACTTCACATCCTCTAATCCCTTTTCTCGTACATTTTCTATTGATGAGAGAATCATGGAGATCATGATGTCAGATGATGCATCGTGGGATGACCATCGCCATCATTCCTCCTTGCTAGATTCCTTCAAGGATAATCTTAGTGAACTCTATTGTCCCAATTTCATTGAGATGTATGAAGATTGTGTATCCATCCATGATATCGATTGTGAAAATAAGTTGTCAAATATTGAAGGGACTATCCATCTTGATATTTCGATCAAACACGGAATTTTTGAGAATGCACATATTGGTGCATGTTTCTCTCCCAATGAGATCAACACTTATAATGCCATTTTCCATGAATTTAGAGATGTTTTCTCCTGGTCATATGAATATATGTCGGGTATTGACCCAAAAATTGTTTTACAAGAAATCAAGACATATCTCGATGCTAAAGCAGTTCAACAATGCCTTCTTCTAGTCCATCCCAAGAAGGTTGTCGCTATTAAATACAAAGTTGAAAAAATTCTACACACTTGTTTCATCTACCCATGTAATATTCCTAAAATTAGCATGCAGCTAATAGGAATATTAGATTTTGATTTTTGCACCTAGTAGATGAATAAATGGGAAAAGGACCCATTTTTAACTTGTATTGTCATAAAATCCCTCTTGGTGTGAAAAGGGGATAACTTGATGGCTATATTTTGCACTTCCCATGTGTGAACAGGAAGAGTATCATGAAGATTTAGTCAAAGTTGACCAAGTCAACAGCGCTGCCTAAGGAGGTGTGGCTTGCTTGAGAAGACAACGCAGTTTTGGAGGGAATGTATTCACATGGTGTTGGAAACCCTAATAGGTGGGACCCAAGGTGAGGAGGCTCACAAACATTATAAGGAGGAAGATGGCAGACTTTTGGGGTTAGCTTATGGATTACAATTTTCATGTCTACTTAGACACTTGTGCATTCTTCAGCTGTTGAGCTGAGTATGCAGTGTTTTTCAGCACAAGGCATTCCTTCTCCTTCATTGAGAGATCACTTGGAGGAGTTCTATTCTTAATTCTCCCATATCCGAGCTTAAGGCTTAGCACCTCCTACAACTACAACATTATTCTTGCAGCAGGAAACACTGTGTTGCTGCGTGTGGAGTGGGAGATTCACAACACCAATTATTGAGCTTATCTTTCAGAGGAGGGAGCTCCCCTTTCTTTGCAAGATCTGTACAGGAGGTCCTGGAGCTCATTTGACATCTTGGCAGGTGGCCAACTCAGTCCCCATCCACTACAGTGCATTTTACTAGGAAAACTGCGTCATTTTTCCAGAGCAGTAGTTGCAGGGTTTGATCCATTGTTTGTGAGCTAGTTCCTTGGAGGAGAGGCCAACCTCTCTCCCGGAAAGCTTTGTATTTCATTCTTCTTCCATTATTTGTGTATTTTAGTCATATTTATTCAGTGCTACTGTAAAACTACGTTTTTCATATCCACATCTACAGATCTTCATTTTTGTGTACATTGTGCTCTCAAGAAACCATTGTCGGGTTACTCTTATTTTATATAAAAAGGGATGAATCTCCATTTTCTCATCCATGGATGCATTGTATACTCTAGATCTATCTTGTCCCATTATTTTCTGCATAAATCCTCATAAAAATAACGTTGTTCTTTCTTCAGTACTTTTTGCATAAGCTAGGCTATGGGGTTTGGGCTTATTTGAGTTACATTGGCTTGGAGAGATATGTTTATGTTGGCTAGAATGATTTGTTTCACCTCTACTTCTGCATGTGAGTTTTCCATCATGTATTGTAAGGGATCCAAGTCCCATTTCTCACTGGTATAGCGTTATTTTCTGAAGACAACAGTTTTATGCCCTGTGTTGCTGCACTTCCCCACTTAGGAAGGAGGATATAGGCCATCTATTTGCTGAAGCTCTTTCATCTACTAGTGTGATGTTATTTTACATCTAATTAGTTTCTCTACATTTCCATGCTCATGATTTTTTGAAGCTCCACATTGGTAATAACTCAAATTATTCCCAATAGTGTAGTTGTTCCCATTTTGGGATATTACAGTGGTATCAAAGCTCTGCTCTTGGTTCAGCCTGTGGATTTCAGATCCAATCAGAAGATAATAAGAAGGGGAGAAAAAAATGATGGAGAGGTTGATATTACTCTCATCCATTTTCAGATCTAAGAAGACCCTCTCCAAGGAGGTTCAATCGATGGAAGAAGAAAGATGCAATGAGACCTCTAAAAGGTTTCAAGAGGAAGGAGAAGACCCATGCACTTCCTGTTATCATAGAGGAAGTGGATAACAAGAATACCACTTATAACATGAGATCCTGAGTGGATATTTGGCAGAACACAATTGCCAACCTAGGGCTTTCAAAGAGACCCTAGATTTCCCTTAGTTTATTCAACTGGGAGAAGAAAGAAGGACATGCAGTAAGAGAATGATAAGAGGCAACAGATTCTTGTTGTCTACATTTTATGGATCACTCAAGTGTGTAGAAAAGACTTGGGTGATGAAACTGAAGGCATTTTTCCTACTACATCCAGTAATGGAGAAAGAAGTTGTGGAAATATTAGCACTGCACTTGGAGGGCAAGGCAAGATCTTAGTGGTCCAGCCATGTAAGACATGCAAGGGTATCTACCTTTGCTGATTTCACTCATCAAGTAATCAGAATATTTGATAGTAGAAGGCCAGAGGAAGAGGAGTTCTCTTCTCTACTTGAGGAGACCTTTACCAGCGCTGTCATACTTATGAGAGGGCAGCCATCCATAGCAGCAGTTGGATCAGCCAACACATTGAGGAGAGGGACTCTTGTACCCATACAAGATGTTCCAAAGGCTACCAAAGGTATGCATAAATTTCCATGTCCTAACATTTCAGAAAATTTTATGGAAGACTTTGGAAATTTGTTCTCACATGGCCTAGGATCGAAACACATTGATGATGAGGAGAAACAAGCTTGCACAATGTCGTGCAACCTTGGCTTGATCCAAGAATGGATAAAAATTCATCCCTTTTCACCTTTATTGAGTTGCATGCAGCATGGGGTGTTAGGGTGCAATATTTTGGAGGGCATAGTGCATGTTAAGCCACTTCCTAATGATGTTTGGTTTCCAGCACACTTGGAATCATTTGAATCCAAGAGATTGTTTGACGAGAGGTCTTTCCTGAAAGATCTCCAAGGGGTTACATCTCAACTTCCCATGAGGTGTAAGGAGAGAAATCCATTTTGGGAGATTGGTAGTCTTCATTGGGAAGATACCAAAGGGGAAAATGATTGGGGGCATCCACATTAGGATGACGAGTCTTTTTCTCAAAGAAGGCATGAGGATCTGTACAAGACAAGCAAGGACACATCAGTCCATACATCCTTCTATCATGATTTATGCCTTGATGTCCCCTTACTTGGGAGGAACACCCCAGGGCAACCTCTTGCTGGAAAGAGCAAAGTGTTCTCTCAACATTGTACATTGATGATACATTTGGCCAAGGAAGGAACTATCACAACGCTGGAGGATTTGGGTAAGAGGCATGCTTATGTTAATCAAATTTTACTTTATGATTGCATGCATTCTTTTTCATTTCATGTGTAGGCCATTAATCTTAAAAGGAGTGTCTTTCCATATAAACTTCATGGCCAACTATGGGACAGAACTATTTCCAAATATGGCCACTCCCTTGATGGGCTAAGGGAGGTCTTGCAGCATGATGAGTGCTTCCCTAAAGAACCAAACATACATTTCACCTTCAACCATGGTGGAATGATAAGGGTAGCAAGTAAGTGGCATATAAACCACTTACCACATCCAGATCTTAAGCAGGAAGGAGATGACCTACGCTGGTTTCTTTTGGGTGAATATGGGTCCACCCAAAGTTTGTGATTTTCTTGTCTCGTGCCTTGTATCTCAAGAAAGGATGTTAGGTCCCTATATTACTAGTATAGTCCCTTATTGTTGTTAGTGTAAGCCCCTTATTGTTATTATTGTACCCTTGTAACCCCCATATTGTTATTATTGTGCCCTTAAATTATTATTGTTAGGTTGTCTAGGATTACATTGTGGCCCCACTAAGATTACATTGTGGCCCCATGGAATCCTATATATAGAAAGGAGGTTTTTTAATTTGAATCATCCAACAATTTTTCATTCATGTAATGTATTGGAGGTTGCCCCCTTGAAGTGGCTTCTTTCTAAGGCGTTGATATCTCTTTTCTTCTCTTTTTGGAGCTAGTTTCACAACATTTGGTATCAGAGCTTTGAGATTCTAGGGTTTCGCTGCTCCAAACAGGTCAACGTGGAATTTTCGCTATTAATTTTTTTCTATGAAGGTTCATAATCTGAAATTTTTAGAGTACGAAGCCAAAATCCTGAGGAACATCTTCAAAAAATTTCAGAGCTTGGTTCACAATATTTTCGGAGATATGATCTTTGCAAGTTAGGTCATTTTGCAGGCTCCTGAATTTAACCTAAACATATCATCGTGGTATTTTCGTAATAAGTTTTTTTCTATGATGTTTTAGAAGATGAAATGGTTATAGTGCGAAGCCACAATCCTAAGGAACATCTTAAAAACATTTCAGATATTGGTTCACAATATTTTCGGAGATATGATCTGTGGAAGTTAGGGCTTTTTGAGGCTTCTGAATTTCATCCCAAAGAGGTGATCGTGGGAAAATCTTCATAGCTCTCTCTCTGAGCATCGGATTGGAATGCTATAAAATGTGGCCACAAGTTCACAGACTATATTTTTTGTTCTATCAATTTCAAAGCCAAAGGAGGAAACAGTGACACGTGGAAATTCGTACAAGTTCGCTCTACTGAACTAGTCCAAAATTGGGTCATTGTGGGAGATTGGACATAACCTTGCCTTGAAGAATCCAAATCAGATCAGACCTATGGAATTTGAAAGAAGCTTTAGAGGGCTACGATAGGGCTGAATTTAAAATATTGAGGATCTGCAATTATAGAGATAATTCAATTTCAATATCAAGCTCCTCAAAAGCAAGTAAAAGGTGTGTATTTTTTTTTCCGAATTTCATAAGGCTTCTTTGAAGAATCAAGTTGAATTGATTCCAAGGGAATACTGTAGAATATATATCAATATTGGATTCTAAAATGGCCCCTAAAAATAATTCAACACCCATTAAGCCTTTAGAAAGCTCTACTATGACTCATGAAGATGAAGAATGGCAACATGACATATCAAAATTACAAACAAGTGCAACAAATTTCACTCTACTTGAAACAACAAATGACATGGAAGTTTGAAAAGGTGTGGAAACTAGAATGGATGGTTTGAAGAAAGGCGTGGAATCTAAGATGGATGGTTTGAAAGAATGAAATGAATCTAGATAGATAACCTGTGGAATCTAAGATGAATGGCATGGGCGTTGCATAGAATCCAAATAGAAAAGCTTATGAAAAGATGATCTAATGAACTCAGAAGGTTGATAAATTGATACAAAGAAATGTTTTCTAATACTGGTGAAAAGATAGTGAGGGTCCTAGCTCTCATGATGAGAACAAAATAAATGTTAATCGTGATTTCATAAACTCTAATGTTGGCGGGAAGAACCACCATATTCCAAAAATGGATATGAGGAAGTTTGATGGAAAGGATCCTGTAACATGGATACTAGAGATGGAGCAATATTTTGATCTCCATAATGTGCAAAACACACAAAAGGTACGCATTGCAACTTTACATTTAGAACAAAATACATTTGTATGGTATCGATGGCTTTGCTCCCGTAAAAAAATTGTCACTTGGTCAATTTTTACGGAGGAAATGATAGCACATTATGAGGATACAAAGAGCGACACCTTCTTTAGCCAATTGATAAATCTCAAACAAAAGGGTTTAGTGGGGGAGCACATTGAGGACTTCCAAAAATTGAATATAAGGGTAACTGATATTCGAGAGGAACACAAGATTGATCTCTTCATAGGTACTTTAAAGGATAACATCCAACATGAAGTTCGCGTTTTGGAACCTGATTCATTGGAGAAGGCATTCAGGTTGGCAAGAAAAATTGAATGTAAAATTATGGCGACAAGGAAGCCTGCCACTCACTTCTATAAAGAAGGAAGTGTTGCTACGCCTATATTTCCACAACCTACAAGATTGACACCACAACAATTGGAAGAAAAAATAGCAAAAGGGCTTTGCTACAGTTGTGATAGAAAATACACTAAAGGTCATAAGTGTGCTGAGAAGAAATTATTTTACATAGATTGTGAAGAGGAAGAAGAAAATGCACAAGAAGAGGATATACACCAGGAACCACCCCTAGAAGAGGAAGAAATGAATCCGACCATATCGTGTAATGCACTGGCAGGAATTACCACTCCTCAAACTCTCAAGATAGAAGGACATATAAAGAAGAAAAGGGTAATAGTGTTGATTGACTCAGGTAGCACCCATAATTTTATTCATTATAAGGTAGCCAAGGAATTAAATTGTTTCCTATACCCAGCACCAGAATGTCAAGTGATGGTTGCAAATGGAGGAACTATAAATTTCTCGGGAAAATGCCATAATATCAAGCTAACCATGGGGGAATATGTATTGACTAGTCCAATGCTTTCCATTCCTATGGGAGGTGCTGATGTTGTACTGGGAGTACAATGGTTACAATCTTTGGGGACGGTAGCTTTTAATTTTCAAGAACTTTTCTTGAAATTTTTTTCAGAAGGAAAGGAAGTCGAATTACGGGGTATTGCAGGGAAGCCGGGAAATATAATAAGCTCTAATGTCATGACAAAGCTTCTAAAGAAAGAACAATGAGGCGTAATTGCACAATTATGCTCACTAGAAGTTCCAACATCAAAATCATCTATTTCTGCAGATCTCCAAAAAGTCTTCGACAATCATTCCAAGGTGTTTGAAACTCCCAAAGGACTCCCACCTATTCATGATCATGATCATGCTATTCATTTGATTCCAGGAAGTGTTCCTCCAAACATCAGGCCTTATAGATATCCTTACTTCCAAAAGAGCGAAATTGAATGTATGATTGCAGAAATGTTAGAGGTAGGTATAATTCAACCTAGTCAAAGTTCTTTCTCTGCTCCTGTAGTATTGGTACACAAGAAGGATGGATCATGGTGCATGTGTCCAGATTATAGGGAGCTCAATAAGCTCACCATTAAAGATAAATTTCCCATTCCTGTGATTTATGAATTATTGGATGAATTACATGGAGAAATTTATTTTACCAAATTGGATCTTCGTTTAGGGTATCATCAAATTAGAATGAAGACTGAAGATATTCTGAAAACAGCATTTCAAACTCATGAGGGTCATTATGAATTTTTGGTCATGCCTTTTGGCCTTACCAATGCACCTTCTACATTTCAAGGGTTGATGAATTCCATTTTCAAACCCTTCCTTAGAAAATTTGTGCTAGTATTTTTTGATGATATACTAACCTACAGCAGGTCTTGGAAGGATCATGTTGAACATGTTGACAGGGTGCTCAAACTATTGCAGGAGAAACAATTATATGCAAAAAAGTCCAAATGTTTCTTTGGAGTACAAGAGGTGGAATATCTGGGTCATATTGTATCTCACGAGGGTGTTAAAGTGGACCCTAACAAAATTAAAGCCATTAAGGAATGGGAAGTTCCCACAACCATAAAGCAGTTGCGAGGATTTCTCGGGTTAACAGGGTATTATCGCAAGTTTGTTAAGAATTATGGGAGAATAGCAGCACCTCTAACAACAATATTGAAGAAAGATGCATTTTCATGGACTCCTGAAGCAACTAAGGCCTTTGAACATCTTAAAGAGGCAATGTGCCTAGCACCGGTCTTAGCTACGCCAGACTTCACAAAAACCTTTATCGTGGAATGTGATGCCTCAGGAAATGGAATTGGTGCTGTTTTAATGCAGGAAGGAAGACCCATTGCTTTTGAAAGTCGTCCAATCAAAGGAAAGTATTTACAGAAACCCATTTATGAGAAGGAAATGTTAGCAATACTGCATGCACTAAAGAAATGGATAACTTACCTAATGGGAAGACACTTCAAGGTAAAAACTGATCATGATAGTCTTAAACACTTTTTGGAACAAAGACTATCTTTAGAAGAGCAGCAAAAATGGGTCACAAAGATGTTGGGTTATAACTTTGAAATAATATACAAAAAAGGGAAGCTAAATGTTGTTGCAGATGCACTCTCAAGAAAGAATGAAGAGGTGGAAGCATTGCTTTGTGCCATTTCTATTATCCAACCAGATTAGATAACCGAAGCAAGAGATGAATGGAAGAAGGACGAAGAAGTGTGGACACTCATTCAAAAGTTGCAGCAAGATCCTAGTACATCTGATACATTTAGTTGGAAAAATGATTCCTTATGGTACAAAGATTTCTTATATCTTTGTAAAAATTCCGAACTAAACAAAATATTCTTTTGGAATTGCACACTTCTCCTTTAGGACACTCGAGATTTTTAAAAACTTACCATAGGGTGAAGAAAGAATTTTTTTGGGATGGCCTTAAATCTGATATTCAAAATTTTGTGGCGGAATGTTTGGTTTTCCAACAGAATAAAGTTGAGAAAATTAAGACTCCAGGTCTTCTACAACCTTTATCCATTCCAAGTCAACGTTGGGAGGATATTTCAATGGATTTTATCACAGGTTTACCTAAGTCCGAAGGAAATATTGTCATCATGGTGGTAGTTGATAGACTTACCAAGTATGCACACTTTTGTGCATTATCTCATCCATTTAAAGCAAGTACAGTTGCTACTACAATTATGGACACAATTCAAAAGCTACATGGAAACCCAAGGGTTATTGTGAGCGACAGAGATCCCATTTTTACTGGAAATTTTTGGACGGAGTTATTTTCTTGTTTGGGTACTCAATTACATCATAGCTCATCTTATCATCCTCAATCCGATGGTCAAACTTGGATAGTAAATAAATGTTTGGAAGGATATCTTCGTTTTTTTGTATTTGATAAAAAAACACAATGGGTCAAGTGGTTACCTCTAGCTGAATGGTGGTATAACACTTCCTTCCATACTGCAGCAAAAATGACCCCATTTATGGCACTTTATGGATATCATCCACCATCCATCACATCATCTTTAAGAGAAAATTCGAAGGTTCAAGAAGTGGAAGATCACATCGAGCATCAAAAATAAGTTATCCAACTCTTAATGGACAACTTGAATTTGGCACAAAATCGAATGAAACAACAGGCATATCAACATCGTAGCGAGAGAAGTTTTGATGTAGGAGACTGGGTATTTTTACGGCTACAACCATACAAACAAATGTCCCTCAAGAAAGCTAAGAAGGATAATAAATTATCGCCAAATTACTGTGGTTATTATTGTAACCCCCTTATGGTTATTATTGTACCCTTGTAACCCCCATATTGTTATTATTGTGCCCTTAAATTATTATTTTTAGGTAGGCTAGGATTACATTGTGGCCCCATGGACTCCTATATATAGAAAGGAGGTTTTGTAATTTGAATCATCCAAGAATTTTTCATTCATGTAATGTATTGGAGGTTGCCCCCTCGAAGTGGCTTATTTATAAGGCGTTGATATCTCTTTTATTCTCTTTTTGGAGCTGGTTTCACAACAAAGGATTTCATAAGAAGGAGGCATGGTTGCTGGGGTTGACAAGAAGAGAGTATGGGTAGAAATTATCCCATACTTTCCATGATAATTCCAGGGAGAAGAAAGGCACCTGCATGGTGCAAGGAGGCTACCCTTTTGCATTGGAGGATTATGAGGGGCTTCCATGTAAGGAGGAGATCTTCTCACACAACAGCATGATGGTGGATGACTTTGGCATATGGAATTTCAGAGGGAGAAGTCATGGAGTGAAAAGAACCTTGATACTAAGGCCTACAGCGCTGTCACTTGAGGGCATGTTTTTATTAATGGAGTGTTCCAAAGGAAGTATGCACCCTCTCCTCTTGCAGAATTTTATGAAAAGATTCTCATGGGAGGACTCACTCATGGACCTCACCTTCAGCTCACGCATGATGCATGGTAAGAAATACATTTATTTTATTGTTGATTACTCTATTGAGTATTTGTATTTTCTCACCATATGTAAATAGTGCATTGCTCCACAAGAGAGCAGGATTATCTTTAGGGTTCATGGTCACTTTAGGGCCACATTTTATAATGTTGATAACCCATCTCTACATGACTTTGGGCAAGTGTTGTATTTCTTTGATTGTACACAGCTGGTATATTTTGCTGCTTACTACTCCATAGTAGATGAGCTAACATTCATAGCTGCAAATTATTTGACGAACAACTTGCCACTTGATGCTCTGAATCAGCAGTTGAAAGGATTGTGTTGTATCCACCAGGTAGACCATGTGTATCATCCAAACTTGTACATAAGCTTCAGACATTTTCTAATTTGGATTCCATATGGTTATGATGTGCCATTCATCTTGTATGGAATGGTTTGGGTTTGCATGGCTCATGACTTTAGAGGAAGGGTCCTTGGAGGCTCAATCTTCTTCTTGCCATTGGAGGGCAATCATGTTGCAACCCAAGATCAGCAAGCCCACTGTACTTACCATAATTGGATAGGAGGACAGCATGGGATAGGCCCTCTTTCCTATCATGTTCATGTATATAGCCCACCTACACTTCAGAAGCCAAAGGTGGAGGAGATTTTTCATGAGCTTCCATGCAGGAGGGTGACTCATTGCATATGGATGATAGCTTTGGGGTGGAGGTTTCGCCTGGGAATGAGGATTCCCCATTCATTTCATACTCCATTCCTTGAGAGGACCTCTAGAAAACACATAGTTGTCTCCTTGAGTATGTTACTTATGCATGATGATAGCCATTTGGGGTGTCCACCAAATGCTACTTTGTTTGCTTGGGAGAGGTACTATGAGGATTCATTGTTGAGATAGCATCTCTTTACTTGGAGGAGACCATCATACATGGATGCTACATAGAGAGGAGGAGACATAAATCATTCTATCCTTGTAATTTCTTGAGGACAAGCAATGTTTGAGAGGGGAGGACTGCAATATTCCTAAAATTAGCATGCAGCTAATAGGAATATTAGATTTTTATTTTTGCACCTAGTAGATGAATAAATGGGAAAAGGACCCATTTTTAACTTGTATTGTCATAAAATCCCTCTTGTTGTGAAAAGGGGATAACTTGGTAGCTGGTTTTGCACTTCCCATGTGTGAACAAGAAGAGGATCAGGAAGATTTAGTCAAATTTGACCAAGTCAAGAGTGCTGCCTAAGGAGGTGTGGCTTGCTTCAAAAGACAACGCAGTTTTGGAGGGAATGTATTCACATGGTGTTGGAAACCCTAATAGGTGGGACCCAAGGTGAGGAGGCTCACAAAAATTATAAGGAGGAAGATGGCAGACTTTTGGGGTTAGCTTATGGATTACATTTTTCATGTTTTCTTAGACACTTGAGCATTCTTCAGTTGTTGAGCTGAGTATGCAGTGTTGTTTAGCACAAGGCATTCCTGCTTAGGGATTCCTTCCCCTTCATTGAGAGATAACTTGGAGGAGTTATGTTCTTCATTCTCCCATATCTGGGCTTGAGGCCTAACACCTCCTACAGCTACAACGTTATTCTTGCAGCAGGAAACACTGTGTTGCTAGGTGTGCAGTGGGAGATTCACAACACCAGCTCTTGAGCTTATCTTTCAGAGGAGGGAGCTCCCCTTTCTTTGCAAGATCCGTACAGGAGGTCCTGGAGCTTATTTTACATCTTGGAAAGTGGCCAACTCAGTCCCCATCCACTACAGTGCAGTTTACTGGGAAAACTGCATCATTTTTTCCAGAGCAGCAGTTGCAGGGTTTGATCCCTTGTTTGTGAGCTAGTTCCTTGGAGGAGAGGCCAACCTCTCTCCCAGAAAGCTTTGTATTTCATTATTCTTCCATTATTTGTGTATTTCAGTCATATTTATTCAATGCTACAGTAAAACTACATTTTTAGATCCATATCTGTAG
Organism: Pinus albicaulis; assembly: GCA_034641835.2. Taxonomy (NCBI): domain Eukaryota; kingdom Viridiplantae; phylum Streptophyta; class Pinopsida; order Pinales; family Pinaceae; genus Pinus; species Pinus albicaulis. Next base: position 1,669,377,254 of record CM076580.1, on the reverse strand, counting down.
ATCTGCATTTTTGTGTACATTGTGCTCTCAAGAAACCCTTGTCGGGTTACTCTTATTTTATATAAAAAGGGATGAATCTCCATTTTCTCATCCATGGATGCATTGTATACTCCAGATCTATCTTGTCCCATTATTTTCTGCATAAATCCTCATAAAAATAACGTTGTTCTTTCTTCAGTACTTTCTACATAAGCTAGGCTATGGGGTTTGGGCTTATTTGAGTTGCATTGGCTTGGGGAGATATGTTTATGTTGGCTAGAATGATTTGTTTCACCTCTACTTCTGCATGTGAGTTTTCCATCATTTATTCTAAGGGATCCAAGTCCCATTTCTCACTGGTATAGCATTATTTTCTGAAGACAATAGTTTTATGCCCTATGTTGCTGCATTTCCCCACTTGGGAAGGAGGATATAGGACATATATTTGTTGAAGCTCTTTCATCTTCCAGTGTGATGTTATTTTACATATAATGAGCTACTCTACATTTCCATGCTCATGATTTGTTGAAGCTCCACATTAGTAATAACTCAAATTATTCCCAATAGTGTAGTTGTTCCCATTTTGGGATATTACAACCCAATACCTCTAAATTATTGGGTATCAAACTTTGTTCCTATCATGAAGAAACAAGGAAAAATTCATGTGTGTTTCAATTACCGAGACATTAATCATACTTTTCTTAAGGACAAGTATCCTACCCCGTTCATTGACCTGATAGTTGACGATTGTGCTGCCTGTGAAATATTTTCATTTATTGATGGATTTTCTGGCTATAATTATACCAAAATTCTCCCATCGTACCAAAATAAAACCACATTTATTTTTCCCTAGGGCACATTTTCAAATCGAAAACTCCCTTTCGGATTGAAAATTTTTGGGGATATTTTTCAAATGGCAATGAATTATTCCTTCTATGACATCAAACACATTTTACAACCATATTTGGATGACCTAACTTCTCACTTGAAACATCGTGTTGATCATTCGATGCATATTAGGGATATATTTTTATGTTGTCGACACTATAATTTTAGGATCAATATCCACAAGTGTGTGTTTTGTGTAGGCTCTGGTCGACTTCTTGGTTTCATTATTTCAAAGCAACAAATTCATATCGACCCATTGAAATTCCAGGTGATCATATATATGCCTTCTCCTTCCTCTCTTCTTCAACTTCAATGACACCATTTGGAGGCTAACTTTCTATGGAAATTCATTCCCAACTATGCCGAATTGACCAAAGGATTTACTCGCTTGTTAAATAAAGGGGTTCCCTTCCATTGGGACGACACTGCCCAAAAAGTGTTTGATGCCTTGAAATATGTTTTGATTCAGAATCCTTGCTGCATCCCCCAGATTACCAATGCAACTACTCCTTGTATCTCGTCATTGCAGTTACTACCACTGCTATGGTATTGGTCCAATAGGACGATGTAAAGACTGAACATCCTATTTATTATTTGAGTCATAAATTAAATGATACCGAGATCAAATATACTCATGTCGAAAAGTTATATTTGGCAGTTGTCAAAGTTTTCCAAAGGTTTCGTCATTATATCCTGCTTCACAAGACTATTTTTGTTTCTGACTGCAACCCCATGACATACATCTGGTAACAAAAATAGTTTGAGGGGAAGTACTCCAAATGGATTTTCATCCTCCATGAGTTTGATTTGGATTTCATCAAATCCCATTAAAATAAATATTTAGTCTTTTTCGAGTTGATTTGCGACCTTTCCACTACCAACGCTAAAAAAATGTCTGAAAATTCTATTCCAGATGATTCATTGTTCCTGATTGCATCATCCGACCCATGGTATGGAGATATTATCATATATCTCCAAATCCAGACTTTTCGGTCTAATACCTCTCGCTCTAGCTAGCGATGCATCTGATACCAAGCTAAATATTACCTTATAATCATCGAAACTATTTATCTTCATGGAACAATACGATTTTTCGAAAGTGCCTCATCCATGAGGATAAAGAGAAAGTATTGAATGAATTCCATGCTAGGGAATGTGGTGGACATATGTTTGGTTATGCCACTGCATAGAATATTTTTCGTGACGGCTACTTTTGGCCTACTACGTTTCACAACTACATACTCTCAGTCCAAAAGTGTCATGCTTGCCGATATACAATCATAAAACTCATGCTCCACCCACTCCTTTGCACCCTGTTATCGTCATTAGACCTTTCACAAAATGGGTCCTTGATTTTATGACATGTAACCCTCACTCGACTCGAGGGCATGGCTACGTTATTGTGGTGGTAGACCATTTTACCAAGTGGGTCGAGGTGATGCCTACATATAATAATACTCGAGAAATAGCTACTAGTTTCCTTTTCAATCATGTATTTCCAAGGTTTGGTGTACCACAAGCTATATTTACATGCCATGGGAAACATTTCCGTAATCACATGATGTCTAATATCACTACCAATTTGGGCCTCTCCCATTATGTAATATCCCAAAAGGGAAAATGCAGTAATATTTAAACACAATATAAGAACTGCAGCAAGATAAACAATAAATCTTAAGACAACATCAGTATTTACAGAGAAGCTGAGCCATTTTATTATATGGAGATGATTTAGTTACACAATGTACAAGAATATGAGTAGATCTAGCCAAAAATATGGTCTAGAATCACCCAAAAAACATGCTACAATAGGTACAACATAACTGGAGAGGCATTAAAGCAAATATTGCGTTGTCCGTTCAACATAATATGAACATATATCTATAGGATGAAAAGGAAAATGCAGAGCTACTCAAATCTGCATCTCAGATGATGCCAAGATTCAAGATCTGGCTAATGTGATGGATTCCCAAGATAACCCAGAAAGGATTTTCCATATCTACAACTTTGGAAAATCACCTCCCTAGGATTTGATCCTTGATATGCTGGGAAATACAAATTTGAAGCTAGATCTGTCAAATAGATGGCTGAAATATGTTGCAATATCAGATATAAGCTTGAAGGGCTGATCCCTTCTTCAGATCTAGAAGCTAGAAGCTCTAGATCTAGCTCCTCAATCCTCCAATAATGATTGCAGTTGCTGCAAGACAACTGCCAATAGAAACTGTGCTGTGAGGGAAAGAGATGCCTCCTTCCTGCTGAAAAATGCTGCAATAAACTCTAGGTTGATGGTAATACTGATGGAAATGTGAGGGGATGATCCCTCACAGTATTACTAGTTGAAATGCTAGTAACTTCCTTCCTCCTTTTAGATCTGCAATTTAGACAGCGTAATTCCGGAAGGAAATACTACTGCCAGGAGATCAATAAATTTTGGCCTAATTCCAGATCTGAAATGAAGCTCTGGGAATGCTAATATATAATCCAAAGGTGATAGGAATAAACCCTCACCAGTTCTCCAACTGAAGTACTAAAGACAACTTCCACTTTCCAAACTGATCTTCAAAAATCTGCAATTTCTGAATATCAGTGTTCAGCAGAAAGTAGAGAAAGAGATGTGGTACCAATGCCTAATGTAGAATGAAGTAAAATAATCTTCTTAGAGCTACTCTAATAAAGAGGTGGGATTCTTGACTAGGAACAACCTGTTCTAAACAACACATGCAATCTCTTCTAAACAGCCCGAGAAAGCAATGGAATTTCACATGACAATTCCAGATTTGAAAATATCTTTACATCAAGAATAACCAACATACCTCCATCCTTGCCTTCATCTTCTTTATACAATGTTTGAGCCTTCCCATGCCTTGGCCCTCATCTAGACTATGTTGTGCATGTGGACAAGATCCTCCAATTTTGACTGCATTGTTTGACCAAATAAACCATCATGTCTAGGTGCAATGTACACACTCTCCATCATGTGTGCTTTGATTTCACAACATCCTACATCATTTTATCATGAATGTTCCATGATATTCTTGTTTGACATCTTCAATATCTTAGTTGACTGTGTCAACCTCCATGATCTATCTCAATTAATGAGACATAATCTCCAATTCATTTCACATTAGTAGTTTCTAAACTACCTCATCATGTAGATATAGACTTAATTAATCCACATTCACACACAAAAAGTGGATATTTATTCATATTGAGGATTATGGGTCCCTCCACCCTTTTATTTACATAATTCATTAAGAAAGTTAAGAACTCTAATATTCCAAATATCAGGTGAAAATTTGGGAATATTACAGTCCTCCCCGGCAAAATATCGCTTGTCCTCAAGCAACTCAAAAGGTAGATGCAAAGCCATATATTCCCCTCCAAATGGCATCCACATAAGGAAGGCTTCCTCCATTTTCTGCAATGTGCTATGTATGTTTGGTTCCAAGGTTGTCTTTCAATATCATACAGAATGACCTCCAACTGTATGGTTAGATGTCCTCCCTCCATCATGAAGTACCAAATGACAACCATATAAGTTCCAACTTCATCATTAACACATGAGATACAAAAAATAAAGTGGCTTTTTCCACAAAGGAAAAGTTCCATCTCACAATACATCTCTTCATCCCATGTTCTATGAATTTGATTGAGCATTGATATGCTCTCATCCTTAGCCCTATTGGCCTTGTTGGATCCAATCATCATTCCAACGTTATGCAAAAGAAGAAGGAAAGGAGTTATATGGGTAGACAAAGATGTCAAACCATATTCTCCTAATAGTAACCAGCGGAGTAAGGCCCTTTGTTGCCATCCTCCATCTCCTCCATGTAAGATGGACAAGCCAAATTCCCCCAAAATAAACCAAAGCAACAAGAGATCTTGTTGCTTTCTCTCCTCATGTGCATTGTAATGTTCCCACTTAGCCATAGCTAAGAGGAACATTCAATTTTGTTTTAATTTCTGTTGCATGAATAAATGAATAGAGGACATGTAAAACTCCTAAAAAGTCTGAATAAATCAGTGCCCATATGAACAAAGACAAATCAGGGCCATGTAAATAATCACTTGCAGGTGTGAAAGAGGTTTGAGCTAAAGACTAGGTCAGCCTTGACCAAATCAATAGCGTTGTCTAGGTTCATTGCATCTCCAAAAGGGATAGTGCAGTTTTAGAAGGAAGCCTCTGATGTGAAAAGGGCTAACTCATCAAGGTGGTTTAGTGTTTGCAAAGTATTTCTCATATTATACAAGGAAAGGGAGGGCAGATAGAGAAGGTTGTTGATTAATCATATTTCTGAGTATTTGTTTGCTTAGACAAATACCATTCTCTGTTGTTTAGTGGAGGATTGTATTTGGAATTCCTATGCATGGATTTCACCTCTTCCTTTGAGGATTCTTGGAGGAGTGTTTTCTGAATTGAACCACTATCAGGCTTGAGGCCAAGCTCTACTTTCATTAGCATCAGTGATCCATTGAGGGTTTTGTTGCTTCTGCAAGTTGCAACAAGTGTGAGTCTAGATCTACAGAGATCTAGTGTACTTGTGAGAGCCTCTTCTCATGGAAAGTGTCTTTTAACTTCTTGGAAGATTGTCTCTTCTCCTTGTACTTCATATTTGCAATTTTGCAGTGGTTATCTATGTCATTTGAGCTACAACGTTGTTCATCTAGATAGACAGCATTATTTTGGTGTGAGCTTCTTTATGGTGTTTTGCTCATAGTTTAGATCAGAGATCTCTAGTGCTGGGCTTTTCCTTCCACTTGGTGATCCATGGATTAGCTTGTTGATCCATGTTACATTTATATCTGATCCATTATAATGAAATTTTATGTTCAGAAATTTACTGCATCATTTTACAGATCTACAACTTGTTTCTCAGATCTACAATTCTTTATGCATGCTTTTGTCAAAATTCCAAGGGGATCTTGAAGAGAAAACTATCTAGTTTCTAGATCTGAAATAGATCTGATGTTTTGCTCATAGACCTATCCTAGATCTGAGTTGTAACTTCTAGCTTCTGAATCTCCTTAAAAATAACGTTGTTGAGCCATTTCTGCAAGTATACATGTGTTATATCTCTCTTTTTTGAAGATCTCTTGTTGTATTGTCTCATACATTCTATTGTATAGTGAAAGAGTTTCATAATAATGCTTATTTTCTGCTGTATTACTGAAATATAAACCTCCTTTCTGATCTCCACTAAATATCTGATAAAACTACACAATTCCTGAAGCAGTGTTTGCATTTGGCTGCAACCTTCCTCTTTGGGTGCTTTTTAGCTAGTCTAGTTTTTGGGAGATTTGTTTAATGTATCTAAATTGATTTTTTTTAGATGAAATTCCATATATAAGTCCCATACATCATAAATAAGAGGAAACAAGTCTTGATCTGTGTTTTTTTGCACATTGTTTCTTATACAGCGTTTTCCTTGAGCACATTGTTGATATTCCTGAAAAAGGGATATTACAGTGGTTTAGAGCTCCTTTCTTGGCACAGCCTGTGCTTGCCTTGGAGCACCAGTCATGATGCATTCTAAAGAAGATGATACTCTTACTGAGAGGGAGAGGAGGTACCAGAATAGATGTCATAAAAATTATGACTACACTACTGATGACCCTGATAGGGGTCAAGACAAGGGGAAATCCCCTGAAAATGTGAATGATAAGGAAGCAAAGCAGTTTTAAAAAACTCTTTTGGATACCATGAAAGATATTTCCAAGGAGATCAAAGAGATTAGGATGGACAGAATGAGGGAATCCCTTGGGAGATTTAATCAAGGAGAAAGTTTTGACATGTCTCATTATGGGACTGGTCAACCTGTGAGCTTGCCACAAGTTCCACAAGCATCAAAATGCTCTACTATTCCTACCTTCTTGGCTGTCGAGAATGAAGGACCACAAGATAAAACCTCCCTTTAAGGTTACTTTGTGGATTATGACTCTCAGAGTTAGAGATTCAAGGATAACTTGAGTTTCCAAGACTTTTTCCATCTCAAGGACCGGAGAAGACCATGGTAGAAATATAGAGATGGTGGTTTCTTTCATGAAAGGCACCACATTATGGGCATATTAATTTTTCCCAAGATTGATGGGTCATCCTCTTGTTCTGCCAAAGCATGGGTGGAAAATCTGGATATCTATTTCTAGTTGAAAAAAGTCCCTGAAGTTGAAGCCATCAAGATTGCAGCGCTGCACTTTGAGGGTGAAGCACACAATTGGTGTTTCCATGGGTTTTCTACATTTGGACACATCAATGTGACTACCTATGCTAAGTTCACTAGAATAATGGTGGAGAGGTTTGACTGGAAGGACCCCGAAGCACCCTTCATAAGCCTTGCAAAGTTGAAGCAGACAGGAGATGCAGAGGCTTATATCTCTGAGTTTCTGAGATGATCAATCATGGTTCCTGATCTATCTGTAGCAAGGAGAGTCTACATGTTCATTAATGTCCTGGAGGAACCTTTGCATGGGTTGGTAAAATCTACCAAGCGCATCACTTTGCATGATTCCATTGAGAGAGCTAGAGATCTCCAAGATGCTTTGCCAAAAGCAAAGGTAAATTTCCAAAGCAAAGTCCCTCACTCTTCTAAGGGGAAAGAATGGAAATTTTATCCTCCCAAGGAGAGTTCACTGAAGAAACCTCTTGACATAGATCTCCGGAGGGAGTTGAGGAAAAAGAGATTGTGTTTCACTTGTCAAGAGACATGGGTACCAGGACATAGATGTGCTGTTGGAAGGGCACACTATATATAAGTCTTCTCAAATCTTGAGGAGGAAGATGGGAATGATGGACCTAGGAGGAATCACAGCGCTGGTGATGATGAGGAGGAAGATCAAACACCATCCAGAGATGAAGAGGGAGCCTTTGCTCCAACAAGTGGGACTCTTGCCTTGTTGAGAGGAGTTCCTAAGTACTTGACCCTAAGAGTACAAGGCTCAGTCATGAACCAGAGAGTGTCTATTCTGATTGACAGTGGGGCAACCCACAACTTTATTGATGCTCACCTTGTGCAAAGGAGAGGAATCCCCACTGATAATTTTGGTGGGTTTTCTGTTTTGGTCCCAGGAGATAGAACCATGCAATGCATGCAATATGTTCCATCACTTTCCGTCACTATGGGATCCTACACTTTGGTGGATCACTTATTTGTAGTTGACATACAAAACACCAATATCATCTTGGGTTTCCAGTGGTTGATTACCTTGGGGAAGGTTACCACTGATTGGAAAGCCTTTCAGATGGAGTGGGTGGAATTGAAGAGTGGGAAACCACAAATAATTCAAGGCATGCACGCTTATCCTTCACCTAATGTTTCCACACAAACAACAGAGATGGATTTGCGCAGTGGAAGCAAGGATCTCACAGTTTCTTCTCTCATGTTTATGAGGATGCTGCAAGAGACATTCTTACCCCATGGCAAGCCACTTGGAATGTCATTAGATTCTAATCTTGTGGGGAAAGCCTCACAATTTGCTGCTACAAATATATATCCAGCAAGGATTGGAGAGCAAGCTACAGCGCTATGGGAAGAAGGGAAGGGGAGGATCATCCTTCTAACAAATAATTTTGGCATGTGTAATGTTAAAGAAGCAATTAGAAACAAGGCAAGTACCACCATAGATGTATCAGTAGCGCTGTCATTGTTGAGCTATGTGGATCCATATTGGAGATCTCAACTCCTTGTGGAGTACTCCAAAGATCTTCACACCGGGATGATACTAGATGGCATGAAGAAAGAGGGAGGCTATTTGGTCCATGAAGGGGTCATCTATCATCTTGGTAGAGTATTCTTGTCTAAAGCCTCCAAGCTTAAGCAGAGATACTACAAAGGGCACATAAAGAGTTCCTTTCTAGTTATACACAGTCAACAAAGATCTACACCCTAATCATGAGGAGTTTTGATTGGGAAGGTATGAAGAATGAAATACATCAGCATTATGATTGGGAGGAACTACAGCAGCACTTTCAAGAATGAAAAATTTATGAGGAGTGGGGACAGCCAAAGGAATCTATGCAAGAGTCATTTCAGCCTTCTCATCCTTCTCTTGAAAGAGGAGAAATATCCATGCCCAACTTCACATGTGTGGGAGACTTGTATAGTAAGGAATCTGATCTTATGGATCATGTTTATTTTTCTGATTTGACATATTCTCTTACCATATGTATGCAGGCCATGGCTCCTATGGGGAGTGATATGACATGGAGATCTCATGGCACTGGTAAGGCCAATAAAAATTCTGATTCTGATCACTCCCTTGAGGTGCAAAGGGAGATCCTTTTTCATGATGGGTGCTTCCCAAAAGCACCTAACTTGTGTATCACTTTCAACCATTTCAAAGCGACTCATGCAGCAAAGGTGTGGTGGGAGTACACCTTACCACACTCATATCTACTAAAGACAAGGAGTGCATTGCGCTAGCATCTTATGTGGGATTATGACCCACCTCCTCAAGTGCAAATTTCATTTTGCATATATGTGATTTTTCTTCCATACATAGATGATATATTGGTATTGTTTATGGGTTTGTATGGTCAAAGGATGGGCAGTGTATATGAACCACATGGGATGGAACTTCAACTTGTACTTCATGATACATGTTTTAGATGTAGCACTGCTTCACCCATGTTTATTTCTGTTGAGTTTTACACTCCTGAAGGGATGGAATATGCCCCTATTATGTTAGCATTGGAGGAGAAATTTTTGATGTATTGAATTAGTGACCACTTGGCCCATGATGAAAACTTGATCCTTGATGGTGCCATCAATGGAGAAGGAGAAGAACTACAGCTCTTACCCTATCAGTTTCTTGAGGAAAAGAAACATTTTGGAGGGGAGGACTGTAATGTTCCCACTTAGCCATAGCTAAGAGGAACATTCAATTTTGTTTTAATTTATGTTGCATGAATAAATGAATAAAGGAGGACATGTAAAACTCCTAAAAAGTCTGAATAAATCAATGCCCATATGAAAAAAGACAAATCAGGGCCATGTAAATAATCACTTGTAGGTGTGAAATAGGTTTGAGCTAAAGACTGGGTCAACTTTGACCAAATCAACAACGCTGTCTAGGTTCATTGCATTTCCAAAAGGGACAATGCAGTTTTAGAAGGAAGCCTCTCATGTGAAAAGGGCTAACTCATCAAGGTGGTTTAGGGTTTGCAAAGGCTTTCTCATCTTATAAAAGGAAAGGGAGGGCAACTAGAGAAGGTTGTTGGTCGATCATATTTCTGAGTATTTGTCTGCTTAGACAAATACCATTCTCTGTTGTTTAGTGGAGGATTGTATTTGGAATTCCTATGTAGGGATTTCACCTCTTCATTTGAGGATTCTTGGAGGAATTTTTTCTGGATTGAACCACTATTAGGCTTGAGGCCAGGCTCTACTTTCATTAGCAGTGTTGATCCATTGAGGGTTTTGCTGCTTCTGCAAGCTGCAGTAAGTGGGAGTCTAGATCTGCATAGATCTAGTGTATTTGTGGGAGCCTCTTCTCATGGAAAGTGTATTTTAACTTCTTGGAAGAGTGTCTCTTCTTTTTGTACTTTAGATCTGCAATTTTGCAGCGGTTATCTATGTCATTTGATCATTTGAGCTACAACGTTGTTCATCTAGATAGACTGCGTTATTTTGGTGTGAGCTTCTTTATGGTGTTTTGCTCATAGTTTAGATCAGAGATCTCTAGTGCTGGGCTTTGCCTTCCACTTGGTGATCCATGGATTAGCTTGCTGATCCATGTTTTGTTTAGATCTGATCCATTGTAATGAAATTTTATGTTCAGAAATTTACTGCAGCATTTTACATATCCGCAACTTGTTTCTTAGATCTACTCTTCTTTATGCATGCTTTTGTCAAAATTCCAAGGGGATCTTGAAGAGAAAACTATCTAGTTTCCAGATCTGAAATAGATCTGATGTTTTGCTCACAGACCTATCCTAGATCTGAGTTGTAACTTCTAGCTTCTGAAGCTTCTTAAAAATAATGATGTTGAGCCATTTCTACAAGTATACATGTGTTCTAGCTCTCTTTTCTGAAGATCTCTTGTTGTATTGTTTCATACATTCTACTGTATAGTGAAAGAGTTTCATCATAATGCTGATTTGCTGTTGTATTACTGAAATATAAACCTCCTTTCTGATCTCCACTGAATATTTGATAAAATTGTGCAATTCCTGAAGCAGTGTTTGCATTTGGTTGCAACCTTCCTCTTTGGGTGCTTTTTAGCTAGTCTAATTTTTTGGAGATCTTTTTAATGTATCTAAACTAATTTATTTTAGATGAAATTCCATATATAAATCCCATAAAACATAGATAAGAGGAACAAAGTCCTTATCTACGTTTCTGTTTCACAATTTTTCTTATACAGGGTTTTCCTTGAGCACATTGTTGATATTCCTGAAAAAGGGATATTACATGCATCATGAAGAAAAAACATACTAATGGACATATGGAATGTCACAACAGCCCAATACAAAGAAACATCATCAATTCACATCGTGAGAGTATCATTCCAAGCTTTACCCAATACAAAACACATAGACATAGGAGATGTCATGTGGTGGCCAATCTCTCTCAATTGAAACCAAAATGAACATGCCTTCTTTTGCTGCATTCTATCATTGATACACAAGGCATGAATCAGAAAAATGTGAGCTATTGGGTGGTAACCATACTCACCCAAGAGCAGCCAGCGTAGCCATGCCTCCTTCTTCATTTCATAAGTGTTCCTCAAGGCATGGATCATAGAAATAGGAGCCTTTGGGTAGTGACAAGAATCTCCCAAGGGAAACCAACATAACCAAGCTTGTTGGCCCATATCATAAATCTGCAAATGGTCATACAACCTCTTTCTTATCATCCTCACCCACTCACCCCAATATGGAATATGAGTGATATGCTACATAATCATGGTATCCTCCCTTTGTAGAATACCATCTTCGCCAAATTGATGAAGAACTTTGCACTTCATGAAATGTTTAAGTGCACCTCCAATGAGATCTATTAATGAGACCTTCTTCTCATCCATGGCCTTCCAAAACCAATGAGGTTCGGGATCTGCTGTAGGTAGAAGTCTCTCTTTGAGCTGTGAGGTGCTCATTGAGAAAGTGTCATCAAGAAAGGAGAAAATATTTCTCATATCTAGATGTCTACCATTTATCATCTTCACCTCCATTGCTTCATGAGTGAAGCTACCATCATAATTCTCCAATAATGATGGGGCCTCTTCACTTTCACAACTACTTAGTGACAACGCTGTAGATCTGCAGGGTAATACATGTGCTATCTCCAAGCAAGGCACAATGATGATCTCATAACCAGTCATTGCACATAGGATCATGCTCATCCCTTATTCTGAAACTCTACACTTCAACTCAAGAGGTTGAATTTAGTCCATCCATGAAAAACTGGGATAGCTTGTCATCTCCTCCTTGATTAGATCAAGGGTCCTCTGCGCTGTGTTAGTTTGTTGCTTTAAATCAGCATTTGGATCTAACCCTGGGTCATGCATTGGCCTCAATGGCATGTCCCCATAAGTTTCAATAATATCTAATGAAACAATAGGTGATGAATGTGTATGCATACCTTGGATAAACTGATATGTGGGAACCTCTTTCCAGAACACAAGAGTTCCTCTAACCGGGACAATAGTGCCTCCAAATGCTGGTAAGAGTGATGGCTTCTCTTCCCCAAGTGTACCAGAGCTAGAATCTTCCTCCTTGCCCTCATGCATCTCCTGAATCATGCACGGGAATTTATATGTAAAGAGCTCAAGACCATCTTTCAAAGGTGCAAGTGTCTCTTTTCCAGATGCAAGTACTTCTATAGCTGGTGCTGAATGTAGTGACCTCTTGTCTAGAGTGACAAGATTGACATCCTTCTCCTGAGGAAATGTATCTTTTTGGCACATCTTTTTCTTCTTCATATCAAACTTCTTTCTCAAATTGTGAAAGAAATCTGAATATTTAGTCACATTTTCATGCTCCATGCGACCAAACCACCAATCATTAGCTTCATCTAAAATATGAAGTGCTGCAATTTGAACAACCTCTCCTTTAGCTATAGGATGTAGCCTGAAAATGCATCTAACTGTCTCCTCTAAGCCTTAACAGTGCTTGAGTAAGATCCATCAAATGTAGGAAAATAGAATCTATTGTGCCTCTTTATTCTATTGCTGCTATAGGATCCTCTTTCTTCTTTGATTTTGAAGAATTGTTGGAGAGTTGGCTTCTCCTTGAATGCTCTAGACTATGCTTTTTACTCTTCAAGATATAGACTGAGAGTCTCATGAGTCTCAGGTTCATTCCTTTCTTCATTTCTACACCTTTTACATTCTCCAAAGAAAGTGGGCATAGTAGATCTATGAGGAGATCTAGAATTCTCCAGTTTTCTTCTTTGCTGATAGGAAGTGCTTGGACCTTCCTCATCACATCTTGTTCTTGGATCTTATTTATGTCCTTCCTTATTCATTGGATTGACCTCCTTGGAGAGATCTTGCTTGGATCTAAAGAAAGAAGTGGTAGAATTATCATCCTCCATGATAGATCTCATCTATCTGCTTATTCTTTTAATGTAAAAGATGAAATTTCCACAAGCTGAGCCAAAGATCATGCTCTGATACCACTATAATATCCCAAAAGGGAAAATGCAGTAATACTTAAATAAAATATAAGAAATGCAGCAAGATAAACAATAAATCTTAAGACAACATCAAAATTTACAGAGAAGCTGGGCCATTTTATTATATGGAGATGATCAATTACCCAATGTACAATAATATGAATAGATCTAGCCAAAAAGATGGTCTAGAATCACCCAGAAAACATGCTACAATAGGTACAGCGTAACTGGAGAGGCACTGAAGAAAATACTACGTTGTCCCTTTAGCAGAATATGAACATATATCTGCAAGATGAAAATTAAAATGTATATCTACTCAAATCTGGAGCTCAGATGATGCCAAGATTCAAGATCTGGCTAATGTGATGGATTCCCAAGATAACCCAGAAAGGATTTTCCATATCTACAACTTTGGAAAATCACCTCCCTAGGATTTGATCCTTGATCTACTGGGAAATAAAGATCTAAAGCTAGATCTGTCAAATAGATGGCTGAAATATGTTGCAAGATCAGATCTAAGCTTGAAGGGCCGATCCCTTCTTTAGATCTAGAAGCTAGAAGCTCTAGATCTAGCTCCTCAATCCTCCAATAATGATTGCATTTGCTGCAAGACAACTGCCAGTAGAAACTGCGCTGTGAGGGAATGAGAGGTCTCCTGCCTGCTGAAAAATGCTGCAATAAACTCCAGGATGATGGTAATACTGATGGCAATGTGAGGGGATGATCCCTCATAGGATTACTAGTTGAAATGCTAGTAACTTCCTTCCTCCTTTTAGATCTGCAATTTAGACAGTGTAATTCCTTAAGGAAATACTGCTACTCGGAGGTCAATAAATTTTGGCATGATGCCATATATGCAATGAAGCTCTGGGAATTCTGATATATAAGTCCAAGGTGATAGTAATAAACCCTCACTAGTTCTCCAACTGAAGTACTGAAGACAACTTCCACCTTCCAAAAAGATCTTCAGAAATCTGCAATTTCTGAATATGAGTGTTCTGCAGAAAGTAGAGAAAGAGATGTGGCACCAATGCCTGATGTATAATGAAGTACAATACTCTTTCTACAGCTACTCTAAGAAATAGGTGGGATTCTCGACCAGGAACACCCTGTGCTAAAAAACACTTGCAATCTTTGCTAAACAGCCCGAGAAAGCAATGGAATGTCACATGACAATTCTAGATCTGAAAAGATCTTTACATCAAGAATAACCAACATACCTCCATCCTTTCCTTCATCTTCTTTATACAATTTTTGAGCCTTCCCATGCCTTGGCCCTCATCTAGACTATGTCGTAAATGTGGACAAGATCCTCCAAGTTTGACTGCGTTGTTTGACCAAATCAACCATCATGTCTAGGTGCAATGTACACCCTCTCCATCATGTGTGCTTTGATTGCACAACACCCTCCATCATTTTATCATGAATGTTCCATGATCTTCTTGTTTGACATATTCAAGATCTTAGTTGACTGTGTCAACCTCCATGATCTATCTCAATTAATGAGACATAATCTCCAATTCCTTTCACATTAGTAGTTGCTCAACTACCTCATCATATAGATCTAGACTTAATTAATCCACATTTACACACACAAAAGTGGATATTTATTCATATTGAGGATTATGGGTCCCTCCACCCCTTTATTTACTTAATTCATTAAGAAATTTTAGAACTCTAATATTCCAAATATCAGGTGAAAATTTGGAAATATTACACATTAGAGTTCAACTCCCTACTACCCTCAGGCGAATGGACAAGTTGAGTGTTATGTGGATTATCCCTCTTGTGGACAAGAGTGATCTCCCTAGTATTCAACGAATATCTAGAAACAAAAATCTATTTGGAAACCATTTTCTCTATATTAATTGCAATTCAAAATTATTATAATAAAATAGAGAGGACATGCCCCTACCTTGAAATCCAACATTCGATGCAATCTTTTATCCAGTTGCTCCAAAGAGGCTTCTCCAATAAGTAGAACCTGCAATCAAAGACAAGACAAAATAATCAAAGCATCTGCAACATATAATAATCAAGAAAATATTATCCAACTTAGTGATCAAGGAGTCTAGGTATTGATGTCATTCAATAAACACAAGAACAACTCAATGAGAAAAATATATCCATAAGTATTATCTTGTGTAAAAGGAGTAATCTTACAACTTAATGCCTTGATGTTGTACAGACTTCTCCCGGGGTCCTGAACAATCGTTCCTCCTTCAGTTTGACAAGCCTTCCTCTCTAAACACTAGCATGGATTTATGGAAATAAGGGTGTGATCATTCTCATGTCAACAAAAACTAGTGTATAGAGTATGCACTCTTGGGAATTTCTTTAGCAACTACAATGTATGTCTACTATGTATGTAGAATCTACCTTTCAGCCTGAAACTTGAGCTCAATTTATAGGGAAATGGAGGTAGTTTTAGTTCCATGAAGAGGGGGATGGATTCCTCTCATGAAGGGATTTGAGCTCCATGGACCAAGGGATAAGCTCCATGAGTGGAGGGATAAAGCTCGAACTGATCACGCCTCTAGAAGCTTCTAGTTGGGAGAATATTCAACTAGCTAGGCTTCTATAATTTACTTTTCCTGTAATTCAACATTTTATGGGTGTCTGCAAGTTTTAGTAGCATAACGTGCAGGGGTTACCGCAATTTATATACCAAGTATCTATGAACCTACAGGAAAAGGCTAGAAAAAGTGTGGAGGGTAAACTTTTAAGGGTTTTAAAGAGCTTTTCTCTAATTCCAAGACTTGGTTTAGGAAAATTAGGGTTTTTTACTTCTAAAGGAGCATGATATAGGTGGTGATAGACCTGTACAGACAATAAAATGTCATGGTGAAAAACTAACGTGTAACGGATTGCCCCCTAAATTGTGAAGTTTGAGGTTGTTATGAAGAGTGAAGTGCTTTATCATTCCAAAGATTGGATTGGGGACAACGGTCGAAAACCTGTAAAAACATTCAATGCAAACATATATATATATATATATATATATATATATATATATATATATATATCATCGCTGAGGTAGGCATTCCCATACTCAGATCAAAACTAACTAAATGTTCTGGTACAGATATGATTTTAATATTACATCAAAAGTAGACATGGTATGGGCACATCCATCTGTCATAAGTAGTCTAATGCATCATGAATAATAAAACTAATCGCAGGCTGGATGGTGGAAACTAGATCCAGGGTCTTGATTTTCGCTTTTCGAACTAGTACGATTCTATCCATGCGATTGATTGTGTTGAATTCAAACATGGTAGAAACCACTTGATTACCAGTCAGTGATGTGAATCGTTAACAAGTATGAGAGAAACCAAAAATAATGAAAATGGCTCTCAAAGTACTCCAGTACAATCTATGAAGTGTGAATGAATGATTTGCAGTAGAAAACTCATAGAATGTTTCGATCGAAGGTCAATAATGCAACCTGTTGTCGAGGGCGAGAAACCCGCCATTAGGGCATGCAGATCCCAAGGTACTAATAGGATTCTAGATCAACTTTCTAGATTATGAGCTGACATCGATAGAAATTGATCCGTCATAAGAAATCCCACGACACAAAACCATTAAATCAAGTTTTGAAGAAATATTTGCAAGGACTAACTCAGGGATGGTCAACGTGAATGGAGACAACTGTTTGCAATAAATGGTTTATTTTGAACTCTCTCTTGAACACATAATGACACTGCAGATGGCTTGGCAACATTTTACCTAAAGTTCATACCTAGAAACTGGTTGAATACTTTCAATGTGGTTCGATTAACTATTAAACAAAGGATTTCCAAACCCAGGTACAAGTGTGACAAAGTTTCATGTTCAAGAGTGGCATACTGCTTTTTAAACAAGGGTGACAACTGGATTCTTTTTCTCTCTTTTTCCCCCACCATTACTTGCAAGAATTTCTTTATTTTTTACAAGCTTGAGGAGGATAAAATTTACTTTTTTTTGTAAGCTTATCCTTCGGATGAGTCCATCTTAGTATTAAAATCGAACCCTAAGAAGAAGTGGTTTGGTCATGTTTGTAATCGACAGGTCCTTTAATATTAAATTTTAACAAGTCTAGAAGAAAAACATAAGTAAAATCCATGGTTGTTATTTTTTATAAATTTAGTCTCTCAAGCCTGAAAAAGGATAAAATAATATAGGAGATAACTCTATTGACCATGATTAGTCAACGTATACCTTTTTCATAATTAGTCCATTTCAGTCCGGAAAAGGGGTAAACTTATATTGAAGGGACGACTGTTCATTTACTTTAACGAGTTCGAATAGTCAATTATTCGGCGATCTTTTCATATTTAGAGAGTTTGAAAAGGGATTAAAAGAGAACTCCAGGGTTTCACTTTTTTGTAATTTTACAGAGCCCGAAAAAGTGATAAAAGTATACTGCACAAAAACTCAAAAGATTACATATACCTGTTTCCAAGAAGTAAAATATTTAAAAATATCCTTTTAAAGTGAAAAATAAATAAAATATAATATTTTTTTCATTTAAAAACTCTAAAAACGAGTTTAAACAAAATCATTTTCACCTTTTGTCTTTAGAGTAGTGAATTGAGAGCTTTTGGAAAAAAAGTTTCGGAGCAAATATTGGGAGAACCGATCGTCCATTCCTTGAATCGTCAGAACTAGGTAATTCATCTTCCTCTTCATTTCTATTAATTTCATTTTTCTTTTTAAATCTTAATTTCATTTTTTAGGAGGAATATATGTTTAAAAATGTGCTCTCGGGGGTTTGGAGGTCATGCACGTGATAACTGCGGACCCCAATAATTTTTTGAATAAAAAACTATCGAGTTGTCATGGTTTTTGTGTGGAGCCCGTGTGGACATGTAGCCATGAAATCACAAAAGAAGACCACAATAGAGTGTTTAGGAAGGACCATATTTAACTGGTGCGAAGGAGTACTAGCCAACATGAATGGCCAATTAAATAGAGAAAAGAATGCAAAGTTGAAAAAATTTGGTTATGGCGCCATTCTCATTTCATTTGATTTAGAGAGAATCCCACTTCTTACTCCTCAGCTAATTCCAGTAGATCATGGGGAACCTCGGGAACCTCAGATGGTATGTTGGGTAGAATTAATGGCTTGCCATGGTGGCAATGGTAGTTCAGTGGTTCAGTTCACTCCAACATACTTTATGTGGCTAGGGAACCAAGTCTTCACCATCAAAGACTTCCCCTATGCAGGAATGTATTACAGAGGTGATCTTGAGACATCTTTGCCTCCAGGGGCACAGTGGGATGAGTCAGGTAAGAAAATAATTTTGATTTTTTTGATCTAATTTTTATTTGTTTTTTATCGTCCAATACTGACAAAAATATTTAAATGCAGATGTCAGTCCACGACAACCAACTACACTCTGCCGCTTTGATAGGTGGCAAGCACAGCCTATAGCACCTCCATAGGATCAGGCAGCAAAGATCCTAGCAGATATGGAACACAACCTGGAGAGGTTAACCATAGACATTCCTAAGACGAGAACATATGACATTCTTCTCGGGCTTCAGAGATATGTAACAGGTGTTCCAGGACCATTTAGGAGATTCATGCACAAGGTGGCGCGTGCCATAGTCTATTAACATGATCATCATCAAGGATAGTGGATGATCATTGTGGATTGACATTTTTGTTTTTTGTACCAGTATCTATTAGATCATAAGGGCGTTTGAACCTATTATCATAGACGATGTAATATTTTTTTAAAACAATCCTATCTATGATATTACTACTTTCTCTGAGTATCTTGTTCAACATGGATGGAATGTTGTTTTGGTTTACTATGTTAATATTGCAAATGTCTATTTTGAACATGATTAGCTAATGCATTGGCCAATTTTTTTAAATTTCTTGAAATATGTTGATATTCAATGTAATCAAATTGTCGTTTCAAGAAACAAACCTTCAAAAATAATCTCAATAACACTGGATTTTTAATTGCATATACTTTGTTTAAATGTAATGCAATGAGTTTTGAATCCAACCTAATGATCAAACGTCGAATAGCAAATGAAATGGCATCAAATAATAACTCAATGACTGTGCTATATTCTGCAATATTGTTCGTTGTTTGACCAAGGCATACCCCATGCATAGAAACTAACTCATCGGTGGGTGAATAGATAACCCAAGCTGTAGAAGAAATATTTCGTGTACTACGATAGGCACCATTAGCAAAACTAATGTATGTTTGAAGGGATGTCGACATCTGCAATATCAAGAGTAATCAAGATAAGTAGTGATAGTAGTAACATCAAACTTAATCTAGGTACACTTATCTAATCTAGGGCACACTATTATAAAAAGTAACTATTGTAAAATATAGATCTTCACACGAAAGTCAAGAATAATATCTCTTAAGATAAAGACCATTTATGGGCTTATCTAAAGAGACCTCGTCATAATCATTCAATTGATAGGCTCCTTTTGCAAGCACATGGTTGGCAATGTAGGGACCATGCCACATTGGTTCGAATTTTCCAGCACCTAGCTTATTGTTAGCTTGATCATATACTAAGACTAGGTCACCTTCTGAAAAAACACGAGGGGTAACATTTTGATCATATTAAACTTTCACATATTTTTTATGAGCTTCGGTAGCCAATGCAGCGGTGCGCCGAGTCTCATCTAATTGTGATAAGTATAAAAAGCATTTTTCCTCTTCAGAGGTAGCTAGTAACAACTCAATGGATAATTAGAGTGATGGTATTTTGCATTCAATGGGTAACACAACTTCTAAACCATAGGCAAGTTGAAAAGGAGTGAACCCTATAGAAGTTTTCACAGAGGTTCGGTATGCCCATAGTGCCGAAAAAAACATGGTATGTCAATTCAATTTGTGAGTTCTGATAATCCGTTTAATCATGGTGGTTAAAACCTTGTTGATAGCTTCAACTTGACCATTAGCTTGTGGGTAATATGGAGTAGAATTATCATGGCACAGGCCAAGTTGATCGGAAAGTTCGGTCATCATAATATTTCGAAAATGACTCCCATGGTCTATGATAATAGCTTGAGGAACACCGAAACGAGTAATCACATGATTGAATACGAAAGTAGCTATAGTTTTTCCATCTTCTGCGAATGTAGGTATCGCCTCGGCCCATTTGGTAAAGTAATCTACAGTGAGAATAATATACCCATGTCCCTCGGCCGAGTGAGAGTTACATGTAATGAAATCAATGCCCCATTTCACAAAATAACTGACAGTAGTGATTGGGTGAAGAGGAGTTGGAGGCGCACGCATATTTCGATAAAAAATTTAGCAGTTGTGGAATTTTCGAACCGCAATAATACAACATTTAAATAACGACGACCAAAAATAACCAGCATGCAATATCTTTTGGGTTGTGGCAAACCCAGACATATGACCACCACACGCTCCAAAGAGGCAATCTGTAATATTCCTAAATTAGCAGACAACAAATTTGAATATTAATTTTTTATTTTTCTCTTAGATAGAGGAATAAGAGGGTATGGAGACCCATAAATCTCCTTAGAAGGAATAAAAGACACTCCTAGTGTGAATGGAGGTCATATAAAAGCTATATTGAAGACCCTTAGGTGTGAAAAGGGGTTGAAGCATGTTGAATAGGTCAACTTTGACCAAATCAAACAATGTTGTTTTGGAGGAGTGGCATGAATGATGGGACAACACAGTTTTGGAGGGAGATTGATTACATGATGATGGAAACCCTAATGAGTGGGACCCAAGGTGAGAAGGCTCACATTGTTTATAAGGAATAATATAACATCCATATGGGGTTAGCTTATGATTATTATTTTTATATGTCTTTATAGACTTTTTCTCTCTTCAGTTGTTTAGCTAAGATTGTTGGTGATGTTTAGCACAGGGTGTTCTCGGTCAGGAATCCCACCTATTTCCTTGAGATGCCTCTTGGAAGAGTATTGATCTATCATTCCCACATATTTAGAATTCTGGCCAAGCTTCAGTCTTCAGCTACATCGTAGTTTTTGTTCAGATTTGTGTTGTGTTGCAAGGTGTTGTAGTGGAGGGTTGAGAAACCCACTTCCAGAGCTAGTTTTCCATAGGAGGAAGGATTCCTCCTCTCGGGAGATCATCCAAGAGGATTCTTCAGCATACTTCAAATCTTTGGCACTAGGCCAACCTATCCCCATCATTTAGAGCACAGTTTCAGCTAGGAATTGCATTATTTTGAAGGGCAGTTTCAGAGGAGGATCTATTGGCTCTTTTAGAGTGTTTTCCTGTAGGTGAAGGGTTCAAACTTTCATTGGAGGAGACCCTTGAGGATATCCCATCAGATCCATATTATTTCATAATTCTATTTCATGAGCTTTAGTTTGCAGTGACTCTTCATTCCTAGGGCTGTAGATCACCATTTGTAATTGGGTGTATTTCTTAAACCCTTCCCGGGTTCTCTTGGAAAGGTGTCTAGGAGGCTAGATCTTCACTCCTAGCATTATTTGAGCTATAGAATAGTAGATCTATATTGATCAATATTTATGCAGCATTTTATGCCCTAAAAATTTTTTGTCTTAGCTCAGGGAATTTTTATGGCAGCTATTTCTCATGTGATGGCATATGTTTCTTGTAGAGGCTTGTTTTGTATTGCTTGAGTGAATTGATCCTCAGATATTGTGCCTATTATTTGCTGATATGTTTAATAAGATGGCTGTACATTTGTCTCATATCATGGTGTGTTGATTTATTCAATTTTATTTCCATTATTTTTTTCATGTATTGTTGCTTTCCCATTTGGTAATATTATAGTGGTATCAGAGCATAATCTTGGCTCAGCCTGTGGATCTCAACCATTATGCTATCGAAAGATTAAGAAGGAGGATGAAGAGATCAGAATGAAAGAGAGAATGAGTTTTATCTCATCTCTTTTCAGATCTAAGAAGGACCTCACCAAGGAGGTAAAGTAAAGAAAAATGGAGAAAAGAAGTGAAACCACACTAGGATTTCAAGATGAGGAAGGTTCATGTACTTCCTATCAGCAAAAAGTAGATCCGGTACTACATAGAACTCCAAAGAACCATGCTATGAATTTTTCTTTTGAAGAAAAGAGGAATGAAGAGGGAGGAAACTTGGATCATGAGATTCTAAGTGAGTATGTTGCAAAATATAAGTCTCAACCTAGAGCTTTCAAGGAGAATCTAACTCCCCCACAATTTATTCATCTCAAAGAATAAAGGAGACCTTGCAGCACTAGAAGAAAGGAGGGAAATAGATTTCTATTGTCTACCTCTGATGGGTCATCCACATGCATAGAAAGGGCTTGAGGAATGAAGTTGGATGCATCTTTCTTGCTACATCCAGTAGTAGAGAAAGAAGTTGTTGATATTGTAGTGCTGCACCTTGAGGGTGAAGCAAACATTTGGTGGTTCAGCCATTTGAGTCATGCAAAACTGACTGCATATGTAGATTTTAATCAAAGGTTGATCAAGAAGTTTGACAAGAAGAAATCAAAGGAGAAGAAGCCTTCAACACCACTTGCTACATGAGCACTTGCATCAGGAGAAAGAACCCTTTCATCTTTTCCAAGTGGTCTTGATCTCTTGACATATGGGATCCCATGCACTATTATGGACATGCATGAGGAGGAGGATACTTGTACCAGCGCTGATGCAACCATGGAAGATCAGTCATCATCATCGGTAGTTGGGAAGCCATCACACTAGAAGGAGGAACCATTGTAGTAATACAAGATGTTCCCAAGCTTTACCAAGGTATGCACATGTTTCCATTTTCTGTTACTTCTGCACATCATATGGAGGATTGTGGGAATGTACCATTGCATGACCTAGGGTCAAATTACATTGCTTATTTGGAGCAGCAAACTATCACTGTGTTGAGAAGCCTTGATTTTTTCAAGGAGAAGATATACAGTCTTCCTAGTGTATCATTGTTGAGCTGCACACAACTCTTGGGGTTGGAATGTAGATTCTTGGAGGATGGGATGAGTATTGTCTTGGAAAATGCAATGTAGAAATATTTGTTCAGCACTGAGCATGATCTTGAGACAACAGATGCACCATTATGGAGATCAGCAGCACTGTCATTGAGCAGCAGTGATGAGTTGGGGGCCAACCATTATTGGTGCATTCCAATTACCTTTCTACATGCATAGTAGAGGATAGGCAGATGATTGATGAGAGACATCTTATCTTCCATTGTTATGATGGATCTTTCTTGATGAGAACTTCATTGCTCAATGAGAAGATTTTGACTTTAGTATATTTGGATCCTTATGGGATCAACTTGGTCATTGAGGAGTGGTCTTCATTTGGAGATCTCCAGGAGATTGCATTTCAACACCCCATGAAATGCAAAGATAGAAATCTGATTTGGGAGGATGGTATTATCCATTGGAGGAATACCAATTTTGAGCATGCTGATAGACACTCACCATTGGTTGGATGGGTGATGTTGATGAGAAAGAGGCTAGGAAGCCACTTGCAGATCTATGACACAGGGTAGCAGCAGGCAAGGCTGCATTGGTTACTCTTAAAAGAGTTTGGTCATCATATGACACAGTCTATTTCGAAGAGTAGGGTGGTGGATGGAACTTGGCATGGAACTTACATCATATGGCAGTAATGAGTTTGTGTGTATTAGAGTATTGGAGTGATGTGATACCTTTCATTTCAACCATCATGTTGTTGCTCCATAGTTTATATGGTGAGGGTGTGGGGAGGCAACAAGAGTTGTTGTTGCTTTGGTTGTCCTTGGGAGAGTATGGACTAAATTTCTTCCATAATTTGCATAATGTTGCAGGAATAGGAGATGACACTATCATGGTGCAAAGGGGCTACTCCTTAGCCTTGGAGGATCAATAGGTAATTCCATTTTGGAAGGAATCCCCCACATATAGTAGCATTATGATTGATGGCTTTGACATGTGGTGTGTCGAAGGATGGAGCTATGAGATGATAGGAGCCTTATTACAAAGGCCAACAACACTGTCACTTGGGAGCTTGGGTTTATTGATGGAGTGTTCCCAGGATCACTTCACCTATGAAGCACTTGATGGACAAGTAGGAGATGAGAGTGATGGATCAATGGATGGAGACATCTATTACCATGATATGATCTTCTTGACTTGGATCTCCAAGCATAATAAGAATGATTTGCATGCATCACATGGCTTATTCCTTATCATGGAGATATGTCATATTAGTATAAAAGACTCATTCATAGATCTTATTATCATCTTGCTCTCAATACATGGTAAGAATGATTTTTTTTCATTTATTGATTATCTAACATATAATTGGCATTCTCTTACCATCTCCATACAATGCATTGCTCTACAAGAGGGAAAGCCTCTCCTTGGGCTTCATGGTCATTTTGGGACGAACATATATGATGGTGATAGCCATTTCTTGTATGGCTTTGGGCAAGTGTTGTACTATTTTCTGTATGCCTAGTTGATATACAATGCCATTTACTATTTACTAGTAGATGAGATGACATGCAAAACTAGCAAAGTGTTTGGAGACAACTTGCCACATCATATTCTAAAATTGCAGTTGGTAAAAATGTGTTGTGACTACTTGAGGAACTGTTGGTACCTTCCAGCACTATGTAAAACCTTCAATATTTCTCTCATTTGGGTTCCATATGATGATAATGTCATATTCATTTTATATGGGATGATTTGTGCAAGAACCAAAGAGTGGATCTTTGAGGATCCCATTACATTTTTTCTCTGTAAAGGAAACATTATTGCAACCCATATTCAGCAGCAGCTCTACACTTATCATAAGTGGAGAGAGAGAGATAGCATGGGATGCACAATTTGATCCATCATATTCAGCTATGTAGCCCACCTTCTTTGCAGGAGCCTAAGGTGGAGGAGATGTTTCAGGAGTTACCATGTTGGAGGGTGACTCACTTTTTGTGGATGATAGCTTGGGGTTGGAGGCTTCACATGGGGATGATGGTTCCCAATATATTTCAGATTCCATGCCTCAAGAAGGCCTCTAGACCACATATAGTTTCTTCCATGGATATCCCACTTTTTCATGAATTTGGATATTTCACCAAAGGCATACTTATACACATGGGAGGAAAAACTGGAGAACATATTGATGAGAAAGTATCTTTTTCTTTTGGGGAACTTATCACTTGAGGATGCTACAAGAGGAAGAGGAGAGGCTCTTCAGTTCTATCCTTGCAGTTGCTTGAGGACAAGCAACAGTTGGGAGGGGAGGACTGTAATATTCATAAATTAGCAAACAACTAATTTGAATATTAATTTTTTATTTTGCTTTTAGATAAAGGAATAAGAGGGTATAAAGACCCATAAATCTCCGTATAATGAATAAAATACACCCCTAGTGTGAATGGAGGTCATATAAAAGCTATATTGAAGACCCTTAGGTGTGAAAAGGGGCTGAAGAATGTTGAATAGGTCAACTTTGACAAAATCAAATAGCGATGTTATGGAGGAGTAGCATTAATGATGGGACAATGCATTTTTAGAGGGATATTGATTACATGATGATGGAAACCCTAATGAGTGGGACCCAAGGTGAGAAGGCTCACATTGTTTATAAGGAAGAGGATGGAAACCATATGGGGTTAGCTTATGATTATTATTTTGATATGTATGTTTAGACTTTTGCTCTCTTCAGCTATTTAGCTAAGATTGCTGGTGTTGTTTAGCACAGGGTGTTCTTGGTCGGGAATCCCACCTCTTTCCTTGAGAGGTCTCTTGGGAGAGTATTGATCTATCATTCCCACATATCCAGCATTCTGGCCAAGCTTCAGTCTTCAACTACAGCACAGTTTCTGTTCAGATTTTTGTTGTGTTGCAGGGTGTTGCAGTGGAGGGTTGAGAAACCCACTTCCGGAGCTAGTTTTCCATAGGAGGGAGGATTCCTTCTCTTGGGAGATCAGCTAGAAGGATTCTCATACTTTAGATCTTTGGCACCAGGTGAACCTATCCCCATCATTTAGAGTGCAATTTTAGTTGGGAATTGTGTTATTTTGAAGGGCAACTTCAAAGTAGGATCTATTGGCTCTTTTAGAGTGTTTTCCTGTAGGTGAAGGGTTAAACCTTTCATTGGAGGAGACCCTTCAGGAGATCCCATCATATCCATATTATTTCAGCCTTCTATTTCATGAGCTTCAGTTTGTAGTGACTCTTCAGTCCTAGGGCTGTAGATCACCATTTTTAATTGGGTGTATTTCCGAAAACCCTTCCCGGGTTCTCTTGGAAAGGTGTCTAGGAGGCTAGATCTTCACTCCTAGAATTATTTGAGCTATAGAACAACAAATCTATATTGATCCATATTTATGCAGATGTTTATGCCCTAAAACTGCGTTGTCTTAGCTCAGGTAATTTGTATGGAAGTTATTTCTCATGTGATGGCATATGTTGCTTGTAGAGTCTTGTTTTGTATTGCTTGAGTTACTTGATCATCAGATCTTGCACCTATTATTGGTTGATATGTTTAACAATATGGTTGTACATTTTTTTCATATCATGGTGTGTTGATTTATTAACTTTTCTTTCCATTATTGTGTTAATGTATTGTTGCTTCCCCGTTTGGAAATATTACACAATCATTTAAAACCCTTTCATCATCTTCGTGAGTTATAGAACGTCGAAAAATAGAATCCACACCACAAAGATAAAGAGTGCCGCCAACAATATTGTATTGCTTGGATTGATATCGGATTCTCTGTCGATTTTAACATGAAAGCTCTGGGCGAAAGGTTTTGGTTTGAAGATATATAATGATATCTCCATACCATGGATCTAAGGTACTGATGAGAAACAAAGATTCAACTGCAATGGGATTCTCTACCATGGTTTCTGTCTCAGAATTGGGAAAGTCACACATGAGTTCTACAAACACTAGTGATTTCTTTGATTTAGATTTCTCAAATTCCAAATCAAACTCTTTTAGGATGACAATCCATTTAGATTATTTTCCCCTGAGTAATTGTTTTGTCAAAATATACATCATCTGGTTGCAATTAGATATCACAGTTGTTTTATGTAACAATATGTAGTGACAGAATCATCGAACAGCTTGCACTGCTTCCAAGGCCAATTTCTCCACATGCGAAAATTTAATTTCCGTTGGGTTGAGATTCTGACTTAGATAGTATATCACATGCTCATTTTGAGATCCATCTTCTTGAACTAGAACCATTCCAATGGTGGAATCAAAGGTAGCTAAGTATAAAAATTAGTCCTAGTGGTAATTGGGTGGATGCAATAACGGTGCATGGGTCAAAGCGTGTTTTAGTGCATCAAAATATTTATTAGCAATATCATCCCAAATAAAAGGAACACTTTGTTTCAAAAACTGGGTAAAACCTTTTGTTAACTCGCATAGTTCAGGATAAACCTACGTAAAAAAATTTCTTTCCCTTGCAAACTTTGGATTTGGAAAAGTGTAGAAGGAGGAGGTAAAATGATGATGGCCTCAACCTTTGAGGGGTCAACATGAATGTCGGCTTTTTAAATGATGAATCCTATTAATCGTCCCGATTGCACACAAAAAAACACATTTATGCGAGTTCAAATGAATCTTATAATGCCTGCATCTCATGAAAATAGATCGTAAGTGTGTAGGATGATCGTCCCTGTGTAAAGAATGAGTAGGTAAATCATCCAGATAAGGCTGTATAAAATGTTTGATATCATGAAAATCATAAGACATGGCCCTTGGAAAAGTTGCACCAGCATTTTTTAATCCGAAAGGTGATTTGCAATAAGAAAATGTCCCCCAAGGACATATAAACAATGTTTTTGGTTGATCGGCAGGGAGTATATTGATTTGATTATACCCAGAAAATCCATCCATAAATGAGAAAATTTCATTGTCAGCACAATCATCAATAATTTGTTCAATGTAGGGGGTAGTATAATTGTCTTTTGGACATGCTTTATTAATATCCCTATAATTGACGCATACTCGTATAGTCCCTTGTTTCTTGGTAACGGGGAAAATATTAGATACCCAATATGTCAATGGATTGGATAAATAAATCCTGATCGTAATAGCTTTTCAACTTCAATTTCAATAGCTACAACTTTTCGTGGATGTATTAGACGTAATCTTTGTCTAATAGGCTTGGCATCCCGGTACGTCTTAATTTCATGAATGACAATCTTAGGATCGATACCTGGCATCTCTTCGTAAAACCAGGAAAATATTCCTTGGAATTCTTGAAATAGGGCTTTGTATGTGTTAATCTCTTCAATCGTACAAGAAGCACTTATATGAATGTTTTCAATAATTCCAAGTTTAATTGATATGTCGATAGGAACTGTGTAGAAATATTTCCCAAATTAGTCTCGAAATCTGAATTTGTAATCGATATGGGATTCTGTGGTTCCTCGACATAATCAATTGTAAAAATAGATGAAAAATAATTTTCAAACTTATCAAGATCAGGTAAAAACGAAGATCTATGATGTATATCATCCTAGGGTAATTCATCCAATGACAAAAATTCGTGAAATCTTTCATCAATGTGAAACACTTGTTGAAAGGGATTGGAAAGTGATTCCAAGGCTGAGCTTGATAGTGAGGAAGATTCCTTAGTGATCACATTCATTGGATCAGGAGTAGTTGAAAGTGTGTTAGAATACGACTGTACTTCCACATATGCCATTTCAAAAGGACTCAAAGGGATCTCGCCATTGAAAGAGTCTAATTCTGATTCTGAAGGCACTACCCAAGTGTCATCAAATGGTATAGTGCTTGATGAGATCATATTCATGTTGGAAATGGTACGCAGTACGTTGGGTGGAGGCATAGAGAAATTTCCCATTAGAGAGGAGTCCTTTACTAAACCTACACCAACATCTTCGTATGGGATAGTTGATTTTCCAACGTGTTAGATATTGTCTGTAGAAGCAGGGTCAGATGAATAATATGTCAACTAATCGATTTTCACAATATTTCCTTTATGAGGAAACATGATTAACCGAAAGACGAATGAAACGACATCAATCATGGCATAAGACCAATTACAACCCAAAAGAAGGTTGTAATCTAGAGTGGCATCAACAACTTCCACAACTAGATTAACAGTTTTACCTTCTACTTCTATAGGTAGATCCTGTAGTATTATGTATGGATGAAATACTCTTCCAACAAAGGCATTAAGGATTTACAGTGATTGGTTGAGTGTTGGAGAACCAAGAGTTTTACAACAGTTTAAGGACATTATGCACGTTGATGCCCCCTCATCAATCACAGTTTGAAAGACTTGTCTGTTGTAATATTCCCAATTAGCCCAAGCTAATGGGAATATAAAATTTTGTTTCAATTTTATGTTTCATGAATAAAATTGTAACGGAGGATCAATAAAACTCCTAATCAGCAAAATAAATTAATGCGACATGTGAACATAGCTAAATCTGGGCTATTTACATAAGCACACTTAGGTGTGAAAGAGACTGGAGCACTTGACGAAGTCAACCAGGACCAAATCAACAACGTTGTCTAGATACAGTGAATCTCCTAGATGCACAGTGCAGTTTTAGTTGGAGGCTACTCATGTGAATGGAGCTAAATAATTGAGATGGTTTAGGGTTTTAGAAGACTTCATCCTATAAAAGGAAGAGGAGGAAAACAGAAGAAGGTTGTTGATTGAGTATATTTCTGAATATATTGTCTTCATAGACATATATCATTCTCTGTTGTTTAGTTGAGGATGGTGTTTTTTAGCATTAGGGTGTTCCTGTTCGGGAATCCCACCTCTTCCATTGAGTAACTCTTGGAAGATTCTTGTTGATCTCCTCCACTATCAAGCATTTGGCCAAGCTCGTCTTCCAATTACAGCGCAGATCTTGTTGGGGGTTTGGTTGTCCTTGTAAGCTATAGCAAGTGGAGGCTAGATCTGTTCAGATCTAGGCCATTCTAGGGCCTCTTTTCACTGGGAAAGTCTTCTATCCCATTGGCAAGAGATTTTTGGACCTTTGGAGCTGCATTTTCAGATCTTGGCATCAAGACAAACTAGTGCTAGAGCCTACAGTGCAATTTCCCTTCTAGGACTACGTTATTTGCAAGTATACAGTTGCAGGGTGTTTTGACACACATTTGGAGGAGAGATCTCTGGTGTTGGGGTTTTGCCATTCATTATGGTGATCCATGGATTACACTTCTGATCCATGTTCTGTTCAGATATGATCTACTTCTATTGTATTCATCTTCATAAATTCTAAATACTACTGCAAATTTGCAACTTTAGATCTCAGATCTACTCTCTGTGTTTCATGCATTGCTCAAAACCCCAAGGGGAATGTGTAAAGGAGCTCTTCTAGTGTACAAATCTGAAATAGATCTAATATTTTGTACACAGATCTGCTCTATAGCTAGAGTGTAATATAAAGCTTCTGTAGGTCTTAAAAATAACGTTGTCAAGTTATTTTTCAGTCAATACATGTGTTGCAACCCCTCCTTTTGAGGAATTTCTTCTATTCTTGTCTTCTACATTCTGTCATACATTGTAAGGGCCTCAATATGGATATGATTTATTGTTGTATATATGAATGTTGAGCCTTATTATTGGTCTCCTACTATTTCTTATAAAAACTACATTATTTTCCTGCAGTATTGTTGCATATTGTTGCAGCCCCATTCTTGGGTGTTTTTCAGCCATACTAGGTGTGGGAGGTTTGTTTACCTCACCTATTTTGATTTGTTTTTTCTCTCCTTTTGGATTTAGATACTAAATATCCAGATATAAGGGATCCAAGGGCTACAAAATCATTTCAGTGCACATACTCCTGAAAACTATGTTATTCGAGCAGGTATTGCTGAATCTTCCCTTTTGGGGATATTACAGTGGTATCAGAGCAATCATCTTGGCACATCCTGTGATTTTATTTCTTAAAGAGCCAATATGTCTTCGGAAGAAGATGAGCCTCTCACTGACAAAGAGGAGGTACCTGAGAAGAATATAGAAGAAATTTGATTACACCAATGAAGATAAGGATAAGGGATCTGGAAGTGATGAAGATGGGAAGGAGTTTGCAAAAACCCTTCTGAAAGCCATGCAATATATTTCTAGAGAGATCAAAGATATGAGATTGGAAAATATCAAGGAATATCCTAGGATATTTCATCCTGGGGAAAGCTCTGGCATGTCTCACCACTAGAATGATCAACCAGTGAACCAGCCACAAGCTCCACAATGCTCTACCATGCATACTTTTTTTGTTGTGGAGAATGAAGGGCCTAATGAGAAAGCATCCCTTGAAGACTACTTTGAAGAATATGAGTCTCAGAATCAAAGATTCAAGGACCACTTGAGTTTTCAAGAGTTTTTTCACCTCAAGGGCAAGAGAATACCAAGGCATCAGCATAGAGATGGTGGATTCACTCAGAATCATGATGGTGGATTCACTCAGAATCATGATCGACATCACTCTATGGGCAGATTCTTTTTAACCAAGTTTGATGGGTCATCCACTAGTTCTACCAAAGCATGGGTAGAAAAAATGGATATCTACTTTCAATTGAACAAAGTCCCTGAGATGGAAGCTATCAAGATTGCAGTGTTGCACTTTGAAGGTGAAGCACACAACTGGTGGTTCCATGGGTTGTCTACATTGGGTCATGCCAATGTGACTGCCTATTCTGAGTTCACTAGAAGACTGGTGGAAAGGTTTGACAGAAAGGATCCAGAAGCACCTTTCATGAGCCTTGAAAATTTGAAGCAGCCAGGTAATACAGAGTCTTATATCTCTGAATTTCTAAGATTATTTGTTATGGTTCTTGATTTGTCTGCAACAAGGAGGGTGTATATGTTCATCAATGGCTTGGATGAACTTTTTCATGGGTTGGTTAAATCTACCAAGCCCACTACCTTGCATGATTCCATTGAGAGGGCTAGAGACCTACAAGATGCCTTGCCAAAAGCAAAGGCAAATTTTCAGAACAGACCCTATTTTCCTTCTAAAAGAAAGGAAGAGAAATTTGCTGCTTCAAAGCAGAGCTCATACAAGAAGCCTCTTGATGATGAAGTCCGGAGAGATATAAGAAAGAGGAAGCTATGCTTCACTTTCCAAGAACCATGGGTACCTGGACATATATGTGCTGCTAGTAAATCACATTATATAGAGGTCTTCTCAGATATTTAAGAATATGAAGATGATGAGCCAAGGAGGGCTCACATCGCTGACAATGTTGGAGGAGATCCAACACCATTAGGAGATGGGAATGGAGCATTTTATCCTATTGGAGGAACTCTTTCATCCTTGAGGGGAGTACCTAAGTACTTGACCTTAAGAGTTCAAGGTTCAATCATGAATCAGAGGGTTTATGTATTGATTGACAGTGGGGATACCCACAATTTCATTGATGCCCATCTTGTGCAAAGGAGGGAAATACCCACTGTTACTTTTGAGGGATTATCTATTTTTGTCCCAGGAGATAGAACAATGCAATGCATGCATTATGTCCCATCACTTTCAGTGACCATGGGATCCTACACTTTGGTGAATCACTTCTTTGTAGTTGACATACCAGACACCAATGTTATTTTGAGTGTTCAATGGTTGATTACATTGGGGAAAGTCACCATTGATTGGGAGGCTTTACAAATGGAATGGGTGGACAAGAAGGGTGGTGCACCTCAAATGATTAAAGGCATGCATACTTACCCCTCACATAACACTCCCACACAAAAAATAGAGATGGATTTGTGCAGTGGAAGCAAGGACCTCACTGTCCCTTCAATCATGTTCATGGGATTTCTGCAAGGGACACTCTTATCTAGTGGAAAACCACCTGGGAGGCCACCTGATTCAGTTTTGGTGAGAGATATCTCACTAATTGATGCTCCAAAATCAGATCCATGAGGGATGGGAGCATTAGAAGACACAGCTACAACATTGGAAGGCTTGGGCAAGCACAAGAAGGAGGGAGATGTCCTTCTCTCATCATCAACACCCACCTTCATTTCTGATTCTGCATTGTTGGAGGAGAAGAAGGGAAGGTATATCCTTCCTACTTATACCTTTGGAATAAGATATGTCAAAGAGGAGATCAAAAACATGGCAGGAATTTCTATTGATACATCATTAGCGCTGTCATTGTTGGGGAGTGTAGATCTATATTGGAAATCCCAGCTATTGGTGGATTATTCCAAATATCTTCACACTTGTATGATTCTTGATGACCAGCTGCATGAAGAGAGATATATAGTCCATGAAGGATTCATCTATCATCATGATATTATTTTCTTACCTAGAACCTCTAAGCTCAAGGAGAGGATTCTACAAAGGGCCTACAAAGAGTTCTGTTTCAGCCCTACCTATTCTATGAAGATCTACAACACTATCATGAGATGCTTTGAATGGGAAGGCTTTGGAGGAGAGCTAAATCAAAATTTTATAGAATGCAAGAACTATGTGGAGTTGGGGCAGCCAAAGGAATTTATGCAAGAGTCATTTCAGCCATTTCTTCCTTCTCTTGAAAGGGGAGAAAAATCTATGCACAATTCCATGTATAGGAGAGACATTGTTGGTGAAAAATATAATCATGCAATGCAAGTTTCATTTTCCGATTTGACATATTATTTCACCATGTTTATGCAGGATATGACTCCAAAGAAGAGTGTTGTACCATGTAAATCTTATCGCAAACATTAGGCAACTAAAATTTCTAAATTTGGCCACTCCCTTGTTGTGCAAAGGGAGATTTTCTTTCATGATGGGTGCTTCCCAAAGGCACCAAACATATCTCACATTTTCATCCATGGTGAGATAACTTGTGCAGAAAGTAAGTGGTGGGGAAACCACTTACCATATCTGGATCTGATGTAGGCAGGAGATGCATTATGCTGGTACCATATGTGGGACTATGACCCACCTCCTCATGCTCAAATTTCTATTTGTGTATATGTAATTATGCTTCCATACTTGGATGATATAGTTGTCCTTTTAAGGGATTGTATGGAGGGAGGATGAGAAGTTTGTATGTACCACATGGGATGGAAACTCTCTATGTACCTCATGCTACATGTTTTAGAGAGAGTATTGCTCCAACCATGTTTGTTTCTTTTGAGTTTTTGACTCCTTGTGGGATGGATTATGTACATCTCATGATGACTTTGGAGGAACAATTCATGGAGGCTTGGATTGGTGAACACCTAGCTTGTGAGGAGAGCTTGATCTTTGATGGTGTCACTAATGGAGGAGGAGAAATGTTGCAGCACTCACCCTATCAGCTACTTGAGGACAAGCAACATTTGGAGGGGAGGACTGTAATATTCCCAATTAGCCCAAGCTAATGGGAATATACAATTTTGTTTCAATTTTCTGTTTCATGAATAAAATTGTAAAGGAGGATCAATAAAACTCCTAATCAGAAAAATAAATCAATGCCACATGTGAACATAGCTAAATCTAGGCTATTTACATAAGCACACTTAGGTGTGAAAGAGAATGGAGCACTTGACCAAGTCAACCAAGACCAAATCAACAATGTTGTCTAGATACAGTGAATCTCCAAGATGCACAGTGCAGTTTTAGTTGGAGGCTACTCATGTGAATGGAGCTAAATCATTGAAATGGTTTAGGGTTTGAAAAGACTTTCATCCTATAAAAGGAAGAGGAGGACAACAGAAGAAGGTTGTTGATTGAGTATATTTCTGAATATATTGTCTGCTTAGACATATATCATTTTCTATTGTTTAGCTAAGGATACTCTTGTTTAGCACTAGGGTGTTCCTGTTCAGGAATCCCACATCTTCCATTGAGTAGCTCTTGGAAGAGTCTTGATGATCTCCTCCACTATCAGGCATTTGGCCAAGCTCGTCTTCCAACTACAACACAAATCCTGTTGAGGGTTTGTGTTGTGTAACCAACTCCAAAAATAGAAGAAAAGAGATATCAACGCCTTAGAAATAAGCCACTTCGAGGGGGCAACCTCCAATACATTACATAAATGAAAAATTCTTGGATGATAATTTACAAAACCTCCTTTCTATATATAGGAGTTCATGTGGCCATAATGTAATCCTAGTGGGCCACAATGTAATCCTAGCCGACCTAACAATAATAATTTAAGGGCACAATAATAACAAAATGGGGGTTACAAGGGTACAATAATAACAATAAGGGGGGTACACTAACAACAATAAGGGACTATACTAGTAATATAGGGACCTAACATGCCCCTCTCCTTCAAAAAAGTGTTGTCCTCAACGCTTGAGTAGCTCTGGGTGCTTCTGTATAAACTTCTCATCCTCCCATTTTAGGTCCCTATATTACCAGTATAGTCCCTTGTTGTTATTAGTGTAACCCATTTATTGTTATTATTGTACCCTTGTAACCCCCATTTTGTTATTATTGTGCCCTTAAATTATTATTGTTAGGTCGGCTAGGATTACATTGTGGCCCACTAGGATTACATTATGGCCACATGGACTCCTATATATAGAAAGGAGGTTTTGTAAATTGTATCATCCAAGAATTGTTCATTTATGTAATGTATTGGAGGTTGCCCCTCGAAGTGGCTTATTTCTAAGGCGTTGATATCTCTTTTCTTCTATTTTTGGAGCTGGTTACACAACATTTGGTATCAGAGCTTTGGATTCTAGGGTTTCACTGCTCCAAACAGGTCATCGTGGAATTTTCAATATAACTTTGTTTCTATGAAGTTTCAAAAGCTGAAATGTTTAAGGTGTGAAGCCGAAATCTTGAGGAAGATTTTCTAAAAATTTTAGAGCTTGGTTTACAATATTTTTGGAGATATTATCTGTGGAAGGTAGTGCTTTTTCAGGCTCCTAAACAAGTCATCATGGAATTTTCGCTATAAATTTGTTTCTACGAAGGTTAAAAATATGAAATTTTTAGGGTGCAAATCTAAAATCCTGAGGAAACTCATCGAAACATTTCAGATCTTTATTCGCAATATTTTTGGAGATATGATCTGTGGAAGGTGGTGCTTTTTCAGGCTCCCAAATTTCATCTCAAAGAGGTGATCGTGGGAAAAGTTCAATAACTCTCTCTCTGAGCATCGGATTGGAGTTCCATAAAAATTGGTCACAAGTACACGGAATTTAGTTTCTTGGCTTTAAATTTCAGAGGTGAAGGATGAAACAGTGACACGTGGCAAGTCGTACAAGTTCACTCTACTGAACCAGTCCATAATTAGGTCATTATGGGAGATTGGACATAACTTTGTCTTGGAGAATCCAAATCAGGTCAGACTTGTGGCATTCAAAATAGAATTCATAGGGCTACTTTAGTGCTGAATTTCAGATATTGAAGAGCCGCAATCACAGAGATAATCAAATTTCAATATCGAGCTCCTCAAAAGCAAGAAAAAGGTGTGTATTTTTTTTTCAAATTGCATAAGTCTTGTTTGAAAAATCAATTTGAATTGATTCCAAGGGCATATTTTAGAATAGATATCAGTATTGGGTTCTAAAAAATGCCCCGTAAAAATAATTCAACACCCATTAAGCCTTCAGAAGGCTCTACTATGACTCATGAAGATGAAGAATTGCAACATGATCTATCAAAATTACAAGAGCAAGTGCACCAAATTTCGCTCTCGCAAAGAGCAGCAAAAAATGAAATGGAAGTTTTGAAGAAAGGCATGGAAGCAAATATGGATGGTGTGAAGAATAATATGGATGGTTTGAAGAAAGACGTGGAATCTAAGATAGATGACATGGAAGCTGGCATGGAATCTAAAATGGAAAACATGAAGAATGATCTAAAAGTAGACATAGAAGGTTTGACAAAGTTGATACAAGAAATGTTTCCTAATGGTGAAAAGATAGTAGAGGAAACTCTTGATGAGAACAAAATAAATGTTAATCGTGATTTCATAAACTCTAATGTTGGTGGGAAGAACCACCATATTCCAAAAATGGATATGAGGAAGTTTGATGGAAAGGATCCTGTAACATGGATACTACATATGGAGAAATATTTTGATCTCC
Organism: Pinus albicaulis; assembly: GCA_034641835.2. NCBI lineage: Eukaryota > Viridiplantae > Streptophyta > Pinopsida > Pinales > Pinaceae > Pinus > Pinus albicaulis. Next base: position 1,669,339,831 of record CM076580.1, on the reverse strand, counting down.
ATAATGTGCAAAACACACAAAAGGTACGCATTGCAACTTTACATTTAGAACAAAATACATTTGTATGGTATCGATGGCTTTGCTCCCGTAAAAAAATTGTCACTTGGTCAATTTTACGGAGGAAATGATAGCACATTATGAGGATACAAAGAGCAACACCTTCTTTAGCCAATTGATAAATCTCAAACAAAAGGGTTTAGTGGGGCAGCACATCGAGGACTTCCAAAAATTGAATATAAGGGTAACTGATATTCCAGAGGAACACAGGATTGATCTCTTCATAGGCACTTTAAAGGATAACATCCAACATGAAGTTCACGTTTTGGAACCTGATTCATTGGAGAAGGCATTCAGGTTGGCAATAAAAATTGAATGTAACATTATGGCGACAAGGAATCCTACCACTCACTTCTATAAATAAGGAAGTGTTTCTACGCCTAGATTTCCACAACCTACAAGGTTGACACCACAACAATTGGAAGAAAAAAGAGAAAAAGGGATTTTCTATAGTTGTCATAGCAAATACACTAAATTTCATAAGTGTGTTGAGAAGAAATTGTTTTACATAGAGAGTGAAGAGGAAGAAGAAAATGAACAAGAAGAGGATATACACCAGGAACCAGCCCTAGAAGAGGAAGAAATGAATCCGACCATATCGTGTAATGCACTGGCAAGAATTACCACTCCTCAAACTCTCAAGATAGAAGGACATATCAAGAAGAAAAAGTTAATAGTGTTGATTGTGTTGTGTAACCAGCTTCAAAAGTAGAAGAAAGGAGATATAAACGCCTTAGAAATAAGCCACTTCGAGGGGGCAACCTCCAATACATTACATAAATGCACAATTCTTGGATGATACAAATGAAAAAAAAACCTCCTTCTATATATAGGAGTCCATGGGGCCATAATATAATCCTAGTGGGGCCACAATGTAATCCTAGCCGACCTTAACAATAATAATTTAATGGCACAATAATAACAAAATGGTCAGAAAGGACATTACTCACATTAACATGATGGAAAACGGAGTGGAACCATAATCATAATCATCTATTAAATAACCAGCGAAGAGAGATTACAACCAAGTTCTGACGTCGCGATCTCCTTCGGACGGGTCTCCAGTCGTCCACGTCTCGCAAAGCTCGCCAAGGAAAGGGAAAACCTCTCCAGAGTCTCGTGACAATGGTCTCCTTACTTGAGTCAGCCTTAAGGGAAAGAGAGGATTCTTTACAGCACAAAGGCTCTTGGGAATATGGAGATACAAAGCTTAGGCACTTCAAGACTAGCTTGCCATGGATTTGAGCAGGCTTTTATAGATGGGGAAGGAGGGAGTTGGGATCCATATTATTATGGGATTGGCCCTATCAACAAGGAAGGTTCCATGGGAGGTGGCAAAACCACTTCCCCTCCATAGAACTCCCGCAGCCAAACCTCCCAACTCAAGATAGGCAATGGTTTGTGAGTTTGTTGGAACTCAACTTCCGCCATCCTTATTTTAAAAAACAGTCCCTAAATTGGGTGGCGCGACTGCTGCTCTACGACAGAGCGCCAGTTGGCGCGACCTCTTTGCATGATTTCCTCCATTGGCGCGAGTACTGAAATGCCTACCCGCGCCAATGCCAAAAGGGATGTTTTTCATGACTTTTGCAAGGAGATGTCTCAAGGGCAAATAAAGCTCATGCTTAGAGGAATGCATTGATGATGTTTTCAAGGCATGAAAATGTTCACAGGTCACAAAATGGGTCCTCCATTGTGCGGGACGGGGAATGGTAGGGACGGTGACAAATTACTGTGTAACAGATGCCCCCTAAAGCATGAGGCCCGAGAGAGAGAGGGGTGAAATGCTTTACGAGAACATGTCCAACTGAAGGCCCGCCGTCGGAAAACCTGCACAGAAAGATACAACTAATATCTCAAGTACATGATGTATATATATGGTATGGACGCAGCCATCCGAACAGAGTATGCTATAATCCGGATCTAGGGTATGGGCGCAGCCATCCAACTAAGATCAAACAAATAGAATCAGGTATGGTCGCAGCCATCCAATCAGTGAGTCATGTACATAATGATAATAATCCACAATCGCAGCCTGGATTACAACAGACACAATCCAGGGTCTCGCGCTCCATCTCGACCCAACAGAGTACAAGTTCAAGCATGTGAATATGTGAGCTGAAGTCGAACATGCAAGAACATCGTCTGATTACCAGCCAATGATGAAAGTTGTTAACAGACGCGAGAGAAACCACCAATAATGACAATGGTCCTCAAGGTACTAAGGTACAATCTACGGCGTGCGAATAAATGAGTTGACGTCGAACACCTGCAGAATCACTCGATCGGAGGTCAATGATGAAAACCTCACGTCGAATGCGACGAACCTGCCATTGAGGCATGCAGGCTCCAAGGTACCATAAGGAGTCTCTAGACCAACTTCCTGGATAATGAGTTGAAGTCGACAGAAAGTGACCTTGATCGAAGGTGGGCCATAATGATTCCCACATCATCGACACGAGACAGAGGAACATAATGTTTTGTTGTGAATCAGGATCATATGAGAAACAGAGGAAGGTTGATATTTGCAGAGGCCAACTTCTCTTGAACACATGAACGACACGACAATGGACTTGGCAGTATTTGACATCAACGGATCAGAGGTCATGGCGACGAGGCAGTGAACAGATGAGAGGTCAAAAGAGATCACCCAAACCCATGGAGGCAAAGTGAAGCAACGAGATGAGATGTCCCCAACCCGACACGAATGCAGACAAGTGCCATGTTCAAGAGCGACATACTGCCGACGACAACGACGATGGTTCCATTTTTCCCCCACCATTTCTCGCGAGTACCCCAATTATTTTTGATAACAAGCTTGAAGGGGATAGCATATGCTTGTGATATAAGTCCGCCCTTCGGGCGAATCCATCCTAGTGCATTTAACGAGTCCTAGGAAGGAGAAACTCGGAGAACGTCATTTCGACGAAATCCAATGTCATTAGGGTTTAACGAGTCTGACAAAGGAAGAACTCGGCGTCTTTTCATGTTTAGAGAGTTTGAAAAGATAGCGGAAAAGAAAACTCCACAAGTCCCTTTTCGTAAATAGTTTCCCAGATCCGAAAAGGTAGAAAACAATATCCGGGAAAACCTCCTAGTCGCAATAGGCTAGGGTATTCCTTTTTCGTAATCAATCCATCCCAGCCCGAAAAAGGGGTAAACGTATACTGGGTAGATGTCGATTCGTGTCCATTTTAACGAGATCGAAACGACAAGGGCCTCGGAAATCTTTTCATGTTTAGAGAGTCAGAAAAGAGCTGAAAGATGACTCCAAAGTGACTTTTTCGTGTATTTACCGAGTCCGAAAAAGTATAAAATACAACTCATTTCCATCGTTTAAGTCGCAAAAACCTGCTGCTGCACATACCAAGCAAGCGTAAAATCCATTTTCGACATAACATATGCAAATATTTGATAAAAATAACTTTCAGAATTCATTTAACGTCGAAAAAGTTATAAATATGTGAAATTGGTAAAAATAAAAATTACTTTTACTATTTACCTTGGTAGAAAGCAACAGTGGTCCATTTGGAGCAGAAACTTTCGTCGACGATTGCGACCAATCCAGGCAACCATTCAGCTTCTCGTCTGTCACAGGTAAAAGGCGCTCCCTTGCTCTGCATTTTCATTCATTTTTTAATGATTTTCCCTTAAGAATCAGTTCTATGAGGCCACTCTTAAAAATTTAGGGCTGCGCCCATTGGCGCGGGTTTCGGGCACGGACCCGCGCCAATGAGCTCTTTTTTATAAAGGGCTCACGCCACATGGCGCGACTGTTCGCAAACTAAATATGATATGCCGAACCTAAATTTCGGGCATAACCAACCCCGCACATGGAAGAAACGAACAGATACGAGCATAAAATCCAGCACACGTAACTAAACATCAGTCAGAAAGGATGTTACTCGCATTAACATGATGGAAAATGGAGTGGAACCATAATCATAATCATCTATTAAATAATAAACGAAGAAAGATTACAACCAAGTTCTGACGTCGCGATCTCCTTCGGACGGGTCTCCGGTCGTCCACGTCTCGCAAAGCTCGCCAAGGAAAGGGAAAACCTCTCCGGAGTCTCTCGACAATGGTCTCCTTACTTGAGTCGGCCTTAAGGGAAAAGGAGGATTCTTTGCAGCACAAAGGCTCTTGGGAATATGGAGATACAAAGCTTAGGCACTTCAAGACTAGCTTGCCACGGGTTTGAGCAGGCTTTTATAGGTGGGGAAGGAGGGAGTTGGGATCCCTATTATTATGGGATTGGCCCTATCAACAAGGAAGGTTCCATGGGAGGTGGCAAAACCACTTCCCCTCCATAGAACTCCCGCAGCCAAACCTCCCAACTCAAGATAGGAAATGGTTTGTGAGTTTGTTGGAACTCAACTTCCGCCATCTTTATTTAAAAAACAATCCCTAAAATGGGTGGCGCGACTGCTGCTCTATGACAGAGCGCCAGGTGGCGCGACCTCTTTGCAGGATTTTCTTCATTGGCGCGAGTACTGAACTGCCTGCCCGCGCCAATGCCAAAAGGGATGTTTTTCATGATTTTTGCAAGGAGATGTCTCAAGGGCAAATGAAGCTCATGCTTAGAGGAATGCATTGATGATGTTTTCAAGGCATGACAATGTTCACAGGTCACAAAATGGGTCCTCCATTGTGCGGGACGGGAATGGTAGGGACGGTGACAAATTACTCGTGTAACAAAGGGTAACTGATATTCTAGAGGAACACAGGATTGATCTCTTCATAGGCACTTTAAAGGATAACATCCAACATGAAGTTCGCGTTTTGTAACCTGATTCATTGGAGAAGGCATTCAGGTTGGCAAGAAAAGTTGAATGTAAAATTATGGCGACAAGGAAGCCTACCACTCAATTCTATAAAGAAGGAAGTGTTGCTACGCCTAGGTTTCCACAACCTACAAGGTTGACACCACAAAAATTGGAAGAAAAAAGAGCAAAAGGGCTTTGCTACAGTTGTGATAGAAAATACACTAAAGGTCATAAGTGTGCTGAGAAGAAATTATTTTACATAGATTGTGAAGAAGAAGAAGAAAATGAACAAGAAGAGGATATACACCAGAAACCAGCCCTAGAAGAGGAAGAAATGAATCCGACCATATCGTGTAATGCACTGGCAGGCATTACCACTCCTCAAACTCTCAAGATAGAAGGACATATCAAGAAGAAAAAGGTAATAGTGTTGATTGATTCAGGTAGAACCCATAATTTTATTCATTGCAAGGTAGCCAAGGAATTAAATTGTTTCCTATACCCAGCACCAGAATGTCAAGTGATGGTGGCAAATGGAGGAACTATAAATTTCTCTGGAAAATGCCATAATATCAAGCTAACCATGGGGGAATATGTATTTACTAGTCCAATGCTTTCCATTCCTATGGGAGGTGCTGATGTTGTACTAGGAGTACAATGGTTACAATCTTTGGGGACGGTAGCTTTTAATTTCCAAGAACTTTTCTTGAAATTTTTTTCAGAAGGAAAGGAAGTCGAATTACGGGGTATTGTAGGGAAGCTGGGAAAGATAATAAGCTCTAATGTCATGACAAAGCTTCTAAAGAAAGAACAACGAGGCGTAATTGCACAATTATGCTCACTAGAAGTTCCAACATCAAAATCATCTATTTCTGCAGATCTCCAACAAGTCTTGGACAATCATTCCAAGGTGTTTGAAACTCCCAAAGGACTCCCACCTATTCGTGATCATGATCATGCTATTCATTTGATACCAGGAAGTGTTCCTCCAAACATCAGGCCTTATAGATATCCTTACTTCCAAAAGAGCGAAATTGAACGTATGATTGCAGAAATGTTAGAGGCGGGTATTATTCAAACCAGTCAAAGTTATTTCTCTGCTCCCGTAGACATCTTTCCTGATCCTAGTTGGAAAGTGATCACCTAAACTAGGTGGGGACCACACATGTGATTTTTGTCGAAAAATCTATTTTTAGACTATGTCTATTTTTAGACATACGGAGCATGGTTCGGGGATTCCAGTTGGAGATTCTTGAAGTATGCGATATGTTGGTAAAAATAGATGAGACTCATATTTTTAGGTCACAGGCTATTTTTAGACTGCCTCTCCTAAAAATATGGAAGTCAAATATTATTTACCCTTAATAATATTTAGACTATAAACAGCAGTTTACTCTCTTGGAGCACTTCAGTTTGACCCCCAGAGGTGGGGCATGTAGCTGACATAAGGAAATTCGAATTTCCTATGAGTTAAGTGAGCTATTGCATGTTAGACTTCAGTTAGACTCATGTGGCAGAGTTTTGGTGGAGTTGATTGAGGAGTTAATGGAGGTGGTGTTCTGGTTAACTAGTTGAACTAGTTGTATTTAGTTTAACCGGCTAATACACTAGAGATGAGTTGTGTGAATTAAATATTATTTAATTCACTAATTATTAACTCATTATTCAACTAAAGAACACATCAGTTTAACTCAGTGCATGGACAGTTCAGTGGAGACCAGTGGAAGAGGTAGATGAAAGGGTGAGTAAAGCTATCAGTTGGAGGATCAGTTTTGCATGGGATTTGCATAACACTTGGAGGAAATTACCAATGACAATTGTGCAGTGAAGCCAAGGAGATTCGAACCTTGGATCTCTATTTTAGACCAGCCTTGATTGCGCAATAGAGGAAGAGAAAAGTAGTGGGTGTGTTTTGAACCTGTGACTTGTTCAAAACCAAGCTAGTTTTTGTGTAGCTTTGGGAGATAGTACTGAGTACTTGTGAGGAGTTTGTACTATGTATTTGCTGCATGTTCTCTCCATTTATAATATACTATAGCTGCGGGGTTTTCAGCTATAAGCTTTCCCCATACATACTGAGTTAATGTGTGATGATTTGATGTGCTATCGCTTCTATTCTTTCCGCATGTGACAATTAATTGTAGAAGAAGGTTATGTGTTATGCATGCAATTCGAAATTGATGTATGATCGGGTTAATATTCATTGAATAAGTGATTTATTCAGCTAATTTCTACATGGTATCGGAGCAATATTAATTGTCGAGATCTATTACGGCGATTGCAAACTTATTTCCTCGGACAGAGCCTGCATACGGGCCAGATAGCCTCCGGATTCATCTTTCTTTGGAAAGTGAAAGGTCTGGTAAAAGCCCATGCAGTCGATCTCTGATTTGGAAATAATTTGTTCTCAAGTGTAGATCGGAAGCGATTGAGTTTTAGGATAAACTCAAGAAACATCAAGATGGAGAAAGCCGGAAATATACATGCATATTGTATATAATTTTCTACATGGAATGAGAGCGAGAATTTTTGGGTGCGCGAGTTTGTAGGGAATATCTGAAAATATTTTGTGAAATATTTTCAGAACCAAATAGCATATTTGGATTCCTTACGAAAAAACACCCAAATTGAAAAAAAAAATCGGTCGAATCGGAGCTCGGATGAGGGAGATATCATCGATTTAAAATCAGCTCTTTTGTTAGAAAATTTTGCGATGGCGGGACATTTGCAATGTGCGCGAGCCAAGAATCTACATGCACTGAGGTACAAGATGCATGAAAAGCTTTGAGGAGCAAAGCAGAGGTTAGTGACTTGGTGGTTGAGAGGGAGCCTCTCAACATGCAGCGTGAGGACAAGTCAAGAAGGTTGGGATTCGGGCAAAGAATCTCTACAGACTTGGAGTAGATGGGATGTCTACGAAGCTTCCTGCTGATGGGAAGTGCATGAAAGGCATGCAACTGATGCTTGAGATGGAGCAAGTTTTGCATGCAGGTATTGAAGTAGATGGGATGTCTACGGAGCTTCCTACTGTTGGGAAGCGGAAGAAAGGCATGCAATGGATGCTTGAGATGGAGAAAGTGTTGCATGCAGGCGAGAAAGACATGTAATTGATGCTTGAGAGGGAGCAAGTGTTGCATGCAGGCGAGAAAGACATGCAATTGAAGCTTGAGAGGGAGCGGGTTTTGCATGCAGGTGATAGTGAACCTCGGGATGTGGAGCAGCCACAAGAGGATCATGGAGTGGAAGAGACCACTCATGCAGAGAAATTTCGTGCCAGACGGGCAGAGGGAGTGCATGCAGCTATACCACCAGGTATGAGGTGGGGCGACATGCATGATTGATCCCAAGAGGATATTTATGGGCAGATTCATGAGATGGTGTGGATCTCATGGATTGAACCTGGCTACAAGGTGCCCACAGCATGGCAGTAGCAAGATCAGTTGGAGTGATGCAGGCAGATCAAAGTGACAGTGTCGGATACTGGAGCGCGGATCAGAGTTGACAGCAAGTGCAAGAGTGCATGGGTGCAAGAGTTCAACGGCGCAGTAGTTCCTGATGACATGTGCAGTTGGTACCAGCAGAAGTCGAAGACTTTGATGATAGATGCTAGATGCATCAAGACTGATTGAGTTGTTTGGAGCCTATTCAGTTTCAGAGGAGTTGTAGAGCAGATGCATGGAGTTGCATGGTGCATGCATGAGTTTGCATGGCACATGCAAAGGGTGCATGGCGAATGCATGGAGTTGCATGTCGCATGCATGGAGTTGCATGGCGCTTGTTAAGGTTGCAGGGCGAATGCATGGAGTTGCATGTCGCATGCAAAGACAGTCCTTTCTTGTTGAGAGGGAGTGTTGAAAATGGCAACAAGAAATAGTGAAGGAGGCCTCCTGAAACATCTTTCCTGATCCTAGTTGGAAAGTGATCACCTAAGCTAGGTGGGGACCACACATGTGATTTTTGTCGAAAAGTCTATTTTTAGACTATGTCTATTTTTAGACATACGGAGCATAATTTGGGAATTCCAGTTGGAGATTCTTGAAGTATGCGATATGTTGGTAAAAATAGATGAGACCCTTATTTTTAGGACCCAGGCTATTTTTAGACTGCCTCTCCTAAAAATATGGAAGTCAAATATTATTTACCCTTAATAATATTTTGACTATAAACAACAGTTTACTCTCTTGGAGCACTTCAGTTTGACCCCCAGAGGTGGGGCATGCAGTTGACATAAGGAAATTCGAATTTCCTATGAGTTAAGTGAGCTATTGCATGTTAGACTTCAGTTAGACTCATGTGGCAGAGTTTTGGTGGAGTTGATTGAGGAGTTAATGGAGGTGGTGTTCTGGTTAACTAGTTGAACTAGTTGTATTTAGTTTAAATGGCTAATACACTAGAGATGAGTTGTGTGAATTAAATATTATTTAATTCACTAATTATTAACTCATTATTCAACTAAAGAACACATCAGTTTAACTCAGTGCATGAACAGTTCAGTGGAGACCAGTGAAAGAGGTAGATGAAAGGGTAAGTATAGCTATCAGTTGGAGGATCAGTTTTGCATGGGATTTGCATAACACTTGGAGGAAATTACCAATGAAAATTGCGCAGTGAAGCCAAGGAGATTCGAACCTTGGATCTCTATTTAGACCAGCCTTGATTGCGCAATAGAAGAAGAGAAGTAGTGGGTGTGTTTTGAACCTGTGACTTGTTCAAAACCAAGCTAGTTTTTGTGTAGCTTTGGGAGATAGTACTGAGTACTTGTGAGGAGTTTGTACTATGTATTTGCTGCATTTTCTCTCCATTTATAATATACTATAGCTGCGGGGTTTTCAGCTATAAGCTTTCCCCATACATACTGAGTTAATGTGTGATTGATTTGATGTGAGATTGCTTCTATTATTTTCGCATGTGACAATTAATTGTAGAAGAAGGTTATGTGTTATGCATGCAATTCGAAATTGATGTATGATCGGGTTAATCTTCATTGAATAAGTGATTTATTCAGCTAATTTCTA